>CM068827.1:7699176-8444176 GCA_028554795.2 Sinohyriopsis cumingii | reverse complement strand
TGGTTATCAAAACGTTTATCAGATGATATTCAGTAGTACAAATATGTATATTTGTATATTTACTAAACACGTTTAATTAATGTCATGTACCTTATCATGTTTACCAAATATTTTGAGGAATTAATGGCATGCCAGATAGGAACCTTACTGCCGTTTCTCGAAATCTCATTTGCTACTAAAGACTTGACTATCACAGTACAAAACAAAAGCCTTAAGACAGTTCTTACGCCAATCTTCTAATATTTTACATCGCACTGTTCTTGCCTTCTTAACTGTTTCAAACTTTCTTTTGCATACAGGCCAAGAAATGAAACCAGACCTGGAAATGACTGCTACACAATCTTCAGAAAACATCTTTACGCATTCTGTGACACATCTTTCATCTTTGGAGAACGCCACCTGGTACATGATCTCTACAACTAATGAAACATTAAACTTAACAACACCATGGGCTCAGCCTACGAGATACCCATCAAATGCATTGTTTTCGTTCACAAAGTATTGGATCACATATTATGTATCAACCATATCAAACTATGCCATCTTTGTACTCACAATTTTTGGAAGCACGTTCACCATAATCACAATGGCTAGAATGAAAGCTTTCTACACCACATCCATATATATGGTCACACTGGCCACGACGGACCTTTCCTCGGCAATGATCAAAGCAATTAGACAGACTAAAAAGTTACTGAATATTCCTTATGGCGATACTGGCTGTAGGATTGAGCAATTTATAATCATGACTATGCCTGAGTATTCGAACTGGATCATCGTATGTGTGACGATGGAACGTTACATCGCCATTCGTCATCCACTTAAGGTGACAAACATTTGTACGAAGCGCAACACCGCCATTATTCTTGTTGCAGTCTTTATCTTTTTTCTGATCCTGAATGCACACTACCTGCAAACAATTACAGAAATTATTGGTGTTGACGGCCAATATAAGTGTGCCGTTGGTGATCGATATTTATATTTCTTTCTCACGATATTACCCTACATGGAGGAATTCTTTTATTCTGTAGGCCCCTGTATAACTCTGTTTGTTCTAAACATAGGCATCATCATTGGGCTGAACAATTCGAATCGGATGATAAAGGAGTTGAGCCAGAATGTATCAGAAAACGTAAAAGAGAAACGTCGACAGAACATTCAGCTGACCAGAATGCTTTTGTGTTTGTCCATCATGTTCTTTTTATTCTCTATACCTGCAAGCATTTTCTTTATCGTTCAACAGTACGTTGTGCAAGAGAATATTGACCAGATGTTAAATCATGCCATTGGTTACGTGTTTGTCTACTTTTTCAGAGATCTAAACCAATGCATGAATTTTTTCGTATACATCATCACTGGACGTCGTTTCCGAGAAGAGTTTCTCAAGTGGTTCTGCTGTAGAGGGTCCACAAGACGTCAACGAAAGCTTTTGAGATCCAGGGTTAATACTTTGAAGATGTACACCATGTCAGATATGAAATCAGTGTCAACTGCGTACACAAACGAGGCTTTCAGCGGCGATAATGAAACAAAGGAAACATTACCGAGTATCGCGAGTGGGGCAGTTTGATAGCATATCCTAAAGTATCATTTAAGAACCAAACGTTTTATTTGACAAAGGTGTTTGAAGTTACGAAGGGTGGTGATTTGTTAAACACTGTGTATCCAAATATCTTTAGGTTTTCAACGTTTTCATAAAAATATAAAGCATATGTCAAATCCCATTCTTCACGAGCCCCTGAATCTCTTTAGATCAGGTTTGTCAGTCAGTGAATATATATATATATATATATATATATATATATATATATATATATATATATATATATATATATATATATATATATATATATATATATATATATGTATGTATGTATATATAGGCCTTTCTCAAATTACCAATCTTTTCCAAAGCGGTAGGCGTAATTTAACATGTGTGATACACTTCATATAATATATATATATATATATATATATATATATATATATATATATATATATATATATATATATATATATATATATATATATATATATATATATATATATATATATATATATATATAAAGTGTATCACACATGTTAAATTACGCCTAGCGCTTTGGAAAAGATTGGTAATTTGTGAAATATAAAGTGTATCACACATGGTAAATTACGCCTAGCGCTTTGGAAAAGATTGGTAATTTGTGAAAGGCAAACACTGGTGAGAGACTCAGACCAAAATGAGCAAATGACATACAAACATGCATGTGAAGCGAAAAAGTTCTGCAAGAATATTTTCATCCATGTATGAGCAAAAAATATATTTTCGTCTCAGAAGACAAATTATTGTATATACTCGAAACATTTAGCCTTCATCCCCACCAAGGAAAGAAACCCAGGAAGATTATTTATCGTATATACTATTTATGTGTCGTATATTTAGTATCGTATATAATATGTATGTATCATATATACTAGTTATGTTTCGTATATACTCGTTATGTATCGTATATCCTATTTACGTATTGCATCTATTAGTTATGCCTTATATGTTTCACAAGCACAAGAACACCTGGATGCACCCCAGATCTCGCCAATGGCACTTAATCGACTATGTAATAGTCTGCCAGCGTGATGCCAAGGATGTCCTCATCACCAAGGCCATGTGAGGAGCAGAATGCTGGACAGACCACAGACTTGTCCGAACTACCCTACAGCTGCACATTGCCCCTTATCACCTAAGACGTCCTAAACTTGTGCGCACAGCCTTCAACATTGTCAAACTCCAGAAGCCTTCCACCAAGCTCAATTTCCAGAAGAGACTAGATAACAAGCTGTTAACAAACGGACCGATATGTGGAAATGCCTCCAAAAAATGGAACAAGCTCAGGGACACGATAAGAGAAACAGCTATGGCGATCCTGGGCCCAAAGAAGCAAATCCATCAAGACTGGTTCGACGAGAACAACGATGCCATTGAAGATCTGCTCACTAGAAAGAACAAAGCATTCATGGACTGGCAGAATGACACAAACTCCATGAACAAAAAAGACCGCTTCAAATTCTATCAAGCTGAGGCTCAGAGGGAAATCCGCAAGATGCATGACCATTGGTGGGAAAAGAAAGCTGATGAAGTGCAAAGCAATGCTGACACTAACAACTCCAAAGAGTTCTATAACGCCATCAGGTCAATCTTCAGCCATGCAAAGTCCAGCTCTGCTCCCTTGCTCGCTGCAGATGGCATTACACTAATAAAGGACAAGAATGGCATTAAGGAAAGATGGAAAGAACACTTTAGTCAGCTCCTAAACATGCCCTCATCGGTCAGCCAATCTGTACTTGACCAAATACCCCAACAGCCAACGCACGACCAACTGGATATTCCAACAACGATGGAGGAGTTGAGGAGGGCCATTAAACAAATTAACTGTGGCAGGGCACCTGGAAAGGATGGTATCCCAGCAGAGGTGTACAAGGCTCTCAGTGAACAGACTCTGGAGGCATTCCACGATGTGCTAATCAGCATCTGGACGGAAGAAGAGATGCCAAACTACCTCAGAAACGCATCAATCATGACCGTCTATAAAAATAAATGCACACGTGTGGACTGCAGTAACTACAGAGGCATCTCCCTGCTGTCCATAGCTGGCCAAATACTTGCTCGCATCATCCTCAACAGGCTTATTGCGGCAGTGTCAGAAGATAACCTCCCCGTGTCTCAGTATGGTTGTCGCCCAGACCGCAACACCATTGACATGATCTTCGCAGTGAGACAAGTCCAAGAGAAGTGCCTTGAGCAGAACATGAATCTGTATGCTGTCTTCGTGGACCTGACAAAGGCTTTTGATACAGTCAACAGAGACACACTATGGATAGTACTCAAGAAACTTGGTTGTCCTCAGAAGTTTACCAACCTCATTCGGCTCCTCCACGTTGACATGACTGGAGAGATTCTCTCAGACGGTGAACCCTCTGAGAAATTCCCAATATCTAATGGTGTCAAACAGGGCTGTGTACTTGCTCCGATACTCTTCAACCACTTCTTTGCACAGGTACTGTTCCATGCCATCCGTGACCTTGACATTGGCATCTGCATTAGGTATCGCCTGGATGGATCAGTGTTTGATTCCGTCGCCTAGCTGCAAAAACAAAGACGCTAGAAAGACTCATCATTGAAGCACTCTTTGCAGATGACTGTGCCCTCATGGCCCATGAAGAGACTCACCTACAGGCAATCATAGACAGATTCTCTGAAGCCTCCAACTTATTTGGACTCACAATCAGCCTAGGAAAGACAGAAGTCCTCTTCCAGGCCGCCCCAAACACTGTCCCCTCACAACACTGTATCACCATTGGCGACACGCAGCTGAAGAATGTGGACAGTTTCAGATACCTGGGCAGCACAATATCTAGTGACGGCTCCCTGGACAAAGAAATCACTGCGAGGATCCAAAAAGCCAGTCAAGCACTCGGACGACTTCGAACCAAGGTTTTGCAGCACAAGGACATACGCCTGTCAACAAAGATGAAAGTATACAATGCAGTTGTCCTCACGTCTCTCTTGTATGGCTGTGAAACGTGGACACTCTACCGAAGACATATCAGTCAGCTGGAACAATTCCACCAGCGCTCCCTGAGATCCATTATGCGGATCAAGTGGCAGGACCGAATCACCAACCAGGAAGTCCTTGACAGAGCCAACACAACAAGCATCGAAGCCAAACTAATCCAGGCCCAGCTTCGTTGGACTGGCCATGTCATCCGCATGGATCAAAGCAGAATCCCAAAGCAGTTGTTCTACGGCCAGCTAGCCCGGGAAAACCGAAACCAAGGCCGACCTCATAAGAGGTACAAAGACAACCTCAAGATGAACATCAAATGGACAGACCTCCAACCCCGCCAGTTCGAGCTCGCTGCCTTAGACAGAAGCCATTGGCGAGCGCTGACCAGAAAAGCCTGTTCCACCTTTGAGGATGACCGCCGCCAGCGTCTTGCTGCAACTCGGGAGAGACGTCACAGAACTGTATCACAAATACCACCAACCACCGGTGTCCCATGCCCCACCTGCAACCGCCTGTGTGCATCGGAATTTGGACTCAGGAGCCACATGCGCGTCCAACGTTGAATGAGATCGCACAACTTGTCTTCCTCGACTCGAGAGACTACCATTATATATTTCACTAGTTGATACATTCTTATTTAAAGAATTGATGTTAAATCTCGGTTTCTTGGAGAAAACACCATCGATGCATGTTACACTCTAGGGTATGGGGTCAAGAGCATAATACTGGGCTATCCAAATATCTTCATCCTAATTGATTTTAAAGACTTTCTCTCAAGAAAGGGATGTTAATGTCCAATAAATCAAAGAGCCAAGTGAGATGCTCGGCTATCATAGTCCACCGTTGTCATGTGCACACATGCATCACACATAAACATAATCATCGCCTGTAATCCGTGTTGTCATAAATTATTGGTGACTGTACAATTTGTCTCTTCTCTAGAATCAAAGACTGAACAGTAAGAAAACCTGTTGGAAATGCCCACTTATGACGCTTAAGCTGACTGGCTTCAACCAGAAGGAAACACAACCTTCATCGTCACGCAGAAAATATCATTATTATTATTATTATTATTATTATTATTATTAGTAGTATTAGTATTAGTATTATTATTATTATATACAAGATGACGTAAACATTGCACAAAAAAGGAATAATATTATGTCAATGTTATCTCGCAGATGTTGGATAATGAAGCAATGAAGTGAGAGGATAAATCATAATTTATTTTAGCATAAAATAAATTGGATGCTATCTTGATTTGAGAACCAGAATAACAAAGATTGACAGCGATCTAGTAATAAAACTGTATAACAAAATAACAGTTCTACGCATATTCAGTCTAGAACTTACGTAAATTTATCAGTTAGAAAGGCAACAGGTCATAAGAGTGATGAACATATTAGCTTGGTGCCTCCCATATGTAAGATCCATTTACCGACTGTCATCTTCTTTCTTTTATTATATTTTTTATCCATGGAGCAGAGACCTGTCGTGTGCCACATGAAACATTCTGTGATTTTAGTGTACTAACGTGAAGAATATTAATAACGAGGATCCATACAAGTTGGAAGGAATGGAGAATTGGCATGGCGTAGAAGTGGGTGGGGGTGCGATGTTGTATGTTCTGTTGGAATTGCATGTTTTGTGTGAAATATGTTATGACAGTCGTGTGTCTGTAATGATCTGTGATGATGCTGAAGTTGCTTAAAATAAAACAATCATTCGTAATCGCACACACACACGTGTGCAAATACCAAGACACACGTGAAGAAAATTTGTCATTTGTAGAACGTTTCAAAAATATCAACTGCTAATGGTGTTGCCAAAGGAACTGTAGATAATTTTGTACATTGATGCCTTATAACAATCTAGTTTAAAAATATTTAAATGTGATACATTTGTTGCTTATGTGGTATGCGGCTTTTCAACTACATGTTTCGGTGATTAAATGTTTTCAGTCTGTGAGAAATGTGAAATAAAAATGTGTCTATATAATTGTGTACTTTATCATTGTCTTAATTCCTCCTTCAGAGAGAGAGAGAGAGAGAGAGAGAGATGTATTGATATATCAGTATGTATTTGGATATACAGCTATAGAGTGTGTGAGTGTATACATGTATGCATGAATTTGTGTGCGGTATGTGTATGCATTAGTCTGTACATCTTTTATTTATTGAATGTTTGTATATCTGATTACCTATATCAAACATGACATCATCAATTTCTGGAACTAACTTTATATATATATATATATATATATATATATATATATATATATATATATATATATATATATATATATATATATATATATATATATATAAAGTATCCAAGCCAAAACGTACCCAAACGTACTCATCAAGCCGATCACTGTCAACAAACACAATACACTAAAATGATGTGATTATTTAAAGCGAATATGGGCCATGTTTTAATTTGGGTACGTTTTGACTTGGGTAAGTTTAACTTGGGTACGTTTCGGTCTGGATACGTTTTGACTTGGGAACGTTTCAGTATGGGTACGTTTTGGCTTAGTTTCAGTTTGGATACGTTTTGACCATAAACCCAGTCACATTATCCTGATACCAGTTCGATCAGTCATAAAACTAACATCTTAGTGGTAAGCGCCAAGCGAGGCAGTTTTTTAAAGTCTTTTGTATGACTCTGCGGGGCTTCGAACCCGTGACCTCTCGCATCCGAGGCAGGGATCTGCCATTTAAATGCGTGACTGATACTGGTTTGAAGAGATACTCTTCAGAAGGTTTTCAGATTTTGAAGATGACAATGAATAAGCTGCGCTCCAATTTAAGAATAAATATTTACAAATAATGAAAAATGATGAAATTTAATTAATATGAATATTTATGTATTTATCGTAACTGATCAGTTCGATTATTCGTAGCTAACCAAAGAATTTATCGGAACCGTATAAATAATATTGTGAGAGAATTGTCCGAAACTTTCTTATTAAGTCAAAATCAATATTAAATCAAATAATTATTACATTTGTTATCACTTACACCTGATGTGACCTTTGGATAAGAAAAACATGTAGACGTAATGTTTATTTCATCGACAGTAGATATAGTCTTAACATTTTTACTTGATTATCCGAGAGAACCCGATTCATTATTATATTTTTACATTTTCCCCAACATTTGTCCTTCTTTTTGAAGTAAAATTGTATGTTTTAGGAAAATTTTAATTTTAAAGAAAGAAAAAAGATGATAAAATAAACATGTTTGTCATCAATTTAAAAATCAAGATTTTTCATGCTATGAAAGTATGTAGAAGTCCATTAAATCCTAAAATGTTTAATTATAAAATAAGAAGAAACAGAAATACGTAATTTTGAAGTAAACTTTAATAGCATACAGAAGTAATTTTGTAATGTAGGGTGTTTCAGAGGCACATTCGGGTAAATTATAGTATTTCAATTCTTTCTAGCTCATGAATAGTATTACAAAATGTACGGCTATGTACTTTAGCAATTCTTGGGAAAATATCCAGAACCACAAATTAAAATAAAATGAAAGAATCATTAACTGTGAAGCAAATCATGTGTTTTTTTTAAAAAAATATTTATCTGGTTAAACCTTTTGTGAATTTCTAGTAAATTGCGTTTATTATTTTAATTGGGATTGGAAGATATATTTGTAGAACACTAAAGGAGGGTTCCTGCATCCACATTCCCGTAGACATTCAAAAAAAAAAAAATTGAACAGAAGTCAGTTTAAAGAACTAGAGCGATTTTATCAGAAAATGTTGCAGTTGCGAAGACAATGGTATTGTCAGTCAGAACCGACATGCAATTTACGAACACATCTTAAATTTTAGAGAAATGCTATAATATGAAAAAGAAACAGTACCCAAGGGTCCAGCTCATGGAGATATTACCTGGTGGTGGGGAGACAGGGAGGGATATATTGCCTAGTTCAGCAAGTTCCTGCAATGCATACGGTGTACTATTGGTCAAATTCTTTGTTATCATTGTACATTAACCCAGTGTATCATAATGCTTTACGTCCATTGTAAGATGTAAGATGCTGATTTCATTCACTAATTCACAGTGAGATATCATAAGGCTGTTGGATTATTCTCAGTCGAATGTTTCTCGATAGGACAAAAGTTTACGTTTGTTTGTCTACGCTTTCGTGCAAAATTGGTTTAACTTGTCTGTAGTCAAACGCTCTGTGTGTATGTGTGTGTGTGTGTGTGTGTGTGTGTGTGCAGAGGACACCAGTATATCGAAAATAGCTGCTCAAGCACCGGGAATAGTGTTTTGTCAAGAGTATTGGTTTAAGAATGTGAGGGGCTTTGTCAGCCCCTTCTATAAGGGTATCGCATGTCCAAGACTCTCGCAGGATTGAGTATCTTCATCCTATTCTTTAGCACACTTTTGCTGAGACTATGTTATAATAATGAAATATAATTTTGGCATCACTCTGTATTTAGTGTTGTCATTTGATTGCATTAATTCGAAAACAAATTCAAGCTTCACGGACGAATATGTTACAAATCCTATATGATCTCCATTCCCCGAATTATCACAGTAAAATACCTATGTGCCGATAATAAATGCTAGATCATGTATATTGAACCCAGTTAACTAAACGTTTTCAGTATCAAGTAAATAAACATTTCACACCATGAAATAAGTTTAATCGAAAGTTGCAAATGATTCCATTTATGTAACCAGTACAACTATTACGTTACAATTTATGCAACAATACCTTAACGTCTTGACGTTGCATTATGAAATTGGTATGCATTCCCTCTCAACCCATTAATAAAACAGTGACACACTACGAAACTAATTCTTTTATTACTGAGCTTTGAAAACATAACTAACAGAAATGCAAACATGGAAATATGGAACTATAATGTCATTCAATCACAAGGACTGCTTCGCGTGAACCGGCTCATATATATATATATATATATATATATATATATATATATATATATATATATATATATATATATATATATATATCGAGATCGAGAGAGAGAGAGAGGCACACTAGTATGTATCCGGTTGTATCCATCCTAGGTCGTCCCTTCGCGTAGGTCACCCAGATCCGCCCATAACTTTGTATGAACCATTGAATTCATATCTCAAAACGACAATTTTTGTTGCTTATGCAGATTTGGAAGTTAAAAGGGTCAACTGTCTAAATATTGTATGAGCGCCTTTACATGTCATTTAGATGCTGCATCCTCAAACATTCGTCAGCTGTGTGGGACTCTACATTAAAATCAAATTCAGCTAAACGCCTATCTATAAAATCATAAACGTAATGTCGGCTCGGATGACTGTGACTGAGCTATACAAGGCTTTAACAAGAATAAAATGGGATGAACGTCATTTCATTTCTGAACTTTAAGGTAAAAAATCGCTTATTAACTTTCATAACAGGGTCAGCGCATTAAACGAACAGTGACTGCTCTCTCTTTAACGTATTATAAACTTGGACAATATAGATTGTTAACGAAGACAATGCAATGTCAAGAGGATGCAAGGACATAACAATCATGTGCACAGTTATTGGTCCTCCTTTTAGCGTCCGATAAAACAAACTCCCGTCTACTTGCTGGCTCTTTCTCTCTCTCTCTCTCTCTCTCTCTCCAACCCAAATAGACCATGCTGACTGAACATGACATCATGACAGTAATACACACCACTCCGTGTTTTAATTCTTCAAAATATAACATAATATTAGACAATATCATCGGTCGTGACAAACGTACTCTTCGAATGTTGGTGCAGGTAGTTTTATTTTAAAATCTTGTATTGTTGTACAAAATACGCGAACGGGTAGCGAGTGTTTCGATGTACGAGGGGATATCTCAAAATGGCCACGCTCGACTACAACAATGTGTTGTGACTAAAATCAGTTGATCGGAAGATACATGAAGTAGCGGCTTAGCACTACCCCCGCCTTCTAAAAACTGGTCCCCAATTCAGCGATTACAAGAAAGCAAGTTCTTGGAAATAGGGTAAGTTAAGCTCGAATTACACGTTACACAAATGTTCATTTTGCAAATAATAACGAGATTTCCTTCAATATCAATGCAATCGGGTTTTAAATCTAATGGTGTTGAATTTATATATTACATTACACAATACTTTACAACCTAACACTGAGCAAAGAAAATACAGTATGTGAAAACGCGTTTGAACATTCCGTGCCTTTTGCATGACAGTAATCATCTCTCTCTCTCTCTCTCTCTCTCTCTCCAATTTCCAATGTTAAAAGTTAATAGAACTTTGATTTTTTGAATTTAACATAAGTTTGGATGACATTCATCTTTATCTTCACTGTGCATTTAAATTACATTTACATTACATTTACATTACATTTACATTTATTATAACAAATGGAAAATATCTGTTCATAAAACAATATACAATTATATATTACATATTATCACTTATAGTATGTTCCACACATGTCATATTTTTAATGAAATACCTATATGTATAATAATATGAAATGTATTTATGTATCGATTTAGGGACAGTCTTTTTTGTTTATACTGAAATCATTTAGTACCTGCTTTAATATAATATGGATACAATATCTCATGCTTACCTAAATGAAAAATCTCAATAACACATATATCAAATAAATATTGTCATCTGTAATAAAAAATGCCAATAATATAAATTAACAATTAAGATTTCTATGTGAAGTTACACTGATTCCAGAAGTTCATAGGTACATATGGAGTCCATTCTCATATGTTCTCTAATCTTTTCTCAACTAACTGGACAAGTCCCTTAGCATTATAAAATCTGGCTTCCAACAGTATCTCTAGTAGATTTTTATTTTCTTTCGGAAGAATACCCATTGGAAAATCTGGTGCATCTCTCATATAGTCTAATATTACCCTAAAATGTCCGCTAGTCTTGCATTTTCTATTTTGCTCAGAGTTGTTCTTGTTGTTAAAAATATTGTTCCCCCCACACAAACACACAAATTTAGGTTTATCAGATCACAGATGTCATTATTATCTTTTGATGTTATGGAGTTTGGATCATTTTCATCGCTTTTCAAGTTCTCTTTCTCTATACTTGGAGTTGCTTTCTCCTTTCTTTCTGCTTTTCTTTCTTCAATTTACCATTTTCTATCTGTCCTAGTGACGTTCCTTTTCCTTTCACTTTCTCTTTATTCAATTTTAGGTCTTGAATTTCCTTTTCAATTTTTTCTTTCTCCAATTTATCATTTGATACTCTTTCTAGTATATTCTCTGTTCGTTTTTCTTTTCCTTTCTTTCTTTGGTGTTAATTCCTGCTACTTTATCTGTACCGAGTTTTGCATTCTCTACCTTTCCTGGACATTTCTCCAATCCTTTCTCTTTTTCTTTGTTGGATGTTGTTTTTTGCTCTATTAATTTGCCATTCTCTTTCTCCACTTCTCCACTTTCTACCCTTAATAGTGGCTTATTTTTTTCTTTATTTGATATTAAATCTTGCCCATTTTGTTCCCCTTTCCCAATTTTTCATTCTCTTTCTTCATTAGCGTTTTCTTCGTTCCTTCCTCTTTACTATCTATTAAATTTTGTTCTATCATTTCTCCTTTTTCCTTCTCCAAGTTTACATTTTCCACCTTCCCCAATGATTTTTCTTTCTCATCTGTTTTTTTCTTTTCATGTTTTGTTATGGATTGTGTTGGTTAAATTCCTGAATGGTTCTTCGAGGTATCTATCGGATTCTTCTAGATCTTCGAAAGGAATTTCTTGAGTCTGTTGTTGTTGCTGTTTTCTTTGTAATTTTACCTTTTCTCCAATTTCACGTAAATATTTTTTATTTTCAGATGAGGAAGTCCAACTGTCGAGCGATGAACTTGAAGTGGTTGATGAGGATATGAAAGATATGGATTTCCTAGAGGGCGAAATACTGCTGTTTCTAATCTTTCCTGCAAAAGCAGGCATAGTTAATGTTCTTTATCTTTCGCAAACTTCTCTATTGCCTTCTTCGTGAAACTGCTTCCTCCCTTTTTAACCAGTTGAATGTGAAAAGAGATGAAGTTCCTCTTTTTGGGCCCTGCAATTATAAGGATTGTCGTTCCGTCTGAATATTTCGAGACATTTGTTACATTTATATGCCACTCTGGAATGTTGTTCTCTCAAATGCGTTATACAGCATTAAGTAAGCTGAAAAGTCAAGTCCTCGCACATACCGCACTGGTACGATATTATCTGTATGGAAAACGAAAAGTAGAAAAAAAGATATTTGCAAAGAATAATTAAAGAATATTCAAGTGACAAAGTGACTGTTCTGGTCCTTTTTCTTGTTTTTACGATAGTTTGGTAAACCATTGAGGTAGGTATACACTTTCCTATAGCCTTAATTATGGTAGACCACTTTCGGTTTTTGTTTAGGTTCTCCTTTTATTCATTACAATACGTCATTAACTTAATTCAGGATTTGATATGGCCCTTTCCATGATCTTTGTAACTTTTGACTTAACCCAATTTTTCTGATTGGATTGTAATACCAAACAGCATAACCTTCTTTATATTTATTAAAATTTATTCTTGTGTCAGTTTCTTTTCATATATTTGCTAGACAAATTCATTATTTTTCTTGCAAACTCGCGTACTTTCTTAATTTTATATTCAAGATTATTTGCATACTCTGTTTGGTATCTTTGTTCATTGTCATTCTCATTTATTTTAGGTTTTCCGAGTACCGTGTCAATCGGAAGAACTATTTCCCTATTTACTGCCTGTTATCTACAAAACCTTTGAGAAAATTATTCATGAACGTTTGGTAACTTGGCTCAAAGATACTAATTCTAGTATACCCAGTTCACAACAACATGGTTACCAAAAAGGTTTAGGCTGCACAACAGCGAGTTTTGTGCTGTTGCAATCAGTACAATATAATATAAACATGGGTTCACGGGTTTTTGCTGCTTTTCTTGATGCAAAAAAGGCATTTAATACCGTGTGGCACGAAGGACTGCTTTTTAAATTATTCACGCTGGGAATTACGGGTAAATCCCTTTTGATATTTTTTAACATGTATACAAATTTACAGAGTAAAGTTCTTGTAAATGGGCAATTTTCAGATCGGCTCTCAATTGGCCAAGGAGTGAGACAAGGGGGTGTTTTGTCAACCTTGATGTACACTATATTTATAAATGACTTGCTGCTACAGTTAGAAAATAGTGGATTTGGAGCAAAGATTGGATCCTTAGCTGTGGGAAATCCAACCCTAGCTGATGATATTTCACTTTTGGCTATATATCCTAGAAATCTACAAAAGCTGTTAGATATAGCATACGACTACAGTAATAAGTGGCGATTCGAGCTTAGTGTCACAAAGTCATACATTATCATTTTCGGACCCCAATACAAGAATTATATCAATATGAAATGGTATCTTGACCCGTCATGTTTGCCGGTTACCGATTCGGCAACACACCTGGGTCACCGGATTAACTCAAAGCTGACGTCGCATGACGCAATACTCGATGCATGCAAGAAAGGGAAAAAATCATTTCACGGTCTGTTTGGTATTGGCATTAAACCGAATGGTTTAAATCCTTTGGTTGCTGCAAATGTAATTAAAAAGGTAATTTTCCCTTCAATGTTTTATGGAAGTGAATTATGGTGTAACATTTCAAAAAGTGACCTCGCTTTATTGGATAAAACTCTGAGGTATTTTGCCAAACATTTACAAGGTTTTCCAATACATACAAGATCAGACATTGCCCTGGGAATGCAAGGATGGACATCAGCGCAGTCCGAAATTGACAGAAGAAAATTGATGTTTTTACACAGATTGTGTCTGATGCCTAACAATGTACATACTAAACGTGTGTTTAACGTTGCGTTATTTCACTTCATTCTGAGCGGATGCATGTCAAGCTGCGGGTTAATTTCAAATTTATATTATACCTCAAAGAAGTTTGACTTGCTCGGGTATCTAACTGATTATTTACATCATTCTGAAATTCCAGATAAACATAATTGGAAAGAAATTGTAAGGTCAAAAATTGTTGGTCTTGAAAATAGCCTCTGGAGAGTTCGTATATCTAATCAAGCAGATTTTGATAGATTCTCTTCAATACACGAATACTTACGACCTGCCTCAGT
Source organism: Sinohyriopsis cumingii (assembly GCA_028554795.2). Taxonomy (NCBI): domain Eukaryota; kingdom Metazoa; phylum Mollusca; class Bivalvia; order Unionida; family Unionidae; genus Sinohyriopsis; species Sinohyriopsis cumingii. Next base: position 8,429,519 of record CM068827.1, on the reverse strand, counting down.
GTGGCAGTCGGCTAAAACCAGACAACACACTAAGGTATTTACATATGTAGCTAAACTATGGGCTGCTGTTCCACAAACACAGCTTGATATGTGTATTAGATGTGGGAATGTTTATACAGACTTGATACTTCATTGTTGTGTTAGTTGTCCTTATATGTCGAACTTCCGAAATTCTTTCTGGGATTTCCTTACTGATAAATTTCCCCTGAGCCTGCACATTAGGTTATTTAATGCAGAAGATGAGCTGCAACTACAATATCTTTTAGGTAAAAAGTTACCATCAGGAGTAATCGACAAAGAAAACTCCAAGCTATTCGTCCTGTATGCAGCATACTTTGTCATGCAGTGTGCAGCTATCTTCTGTAAATAAGGTACTGAAACTTGCAACTTATGAGTTGACGAACACTTTGTTGATTGATATTGTGTAAGAATTTGTATTCTAATATAGAATTTTTTTAAAAAAAATATTTATTGATTGTATTTAGATGATTTATTCTTATATCATGTAATCTTCCATGGAAGGAAATAAAGATGATGATGAGTACCATGTCAATGGGAAGAACTATTTCCCTACCAAATGTCATCACGCTGGGAGTTATACCAGTTGATTCACCTCCTGCTGATCGGCACGCCATCATGACCAAAGGTAAGATTTCATCCTAATTATCTTGATGTGAGGACTCAAATGCTGAAAGCATGTTATAAATGGTTCCGTTAGGTCTCTCTCTATCATGCCATCACTTTGGGGTCTGGCAGTAGAGGTTCGTATTTTCTCAATTCCTAAAATTATACAGATCTCTTTGAAAAGTTCTGACTCAACGTTTTTTCCTTGATCTGTGTGAATAAGAAGAGGTATTCCAAATCTTGTGATACAATTATCAATCAATTCTTTTGCTATAGTTTTAGCATCGATCTTTTCTACTGGGTATGCCTCTGTCCATTTGGTAAAATGGTCACCTATGACCATTATGTATTTATTTCCCTGTTTGGTCCTGGGAAGATCTATATAGTAAATAGCCACTCTTTCCATAGGAGCATCTACATTGTAGCTTTTCATGGGTGCTTTTGGTTTCCTAAGGTAAGATTTTCTACTGGCACACACATCACATTTCTTGCACCAATTTTCAACATCTTTATTCAGCCCATACCAAAAGAATGTATGTCGCACGTTTGGTAGAGTCTTTGAAACTCTTAAGTGTGAAGCTGTGACACTGTTATGTAACTGTGTAAGTATACAGCTTTTTAATCATTCCTGGACAACAATTTGCATGGTGACTGTCATTGCATCATCACTTTCCCATTTCTTTTACAAGATATCATTTTCTACTACAATGGAATCAACCTGTTTCCAGCAGTATTTTATTTCAGGACAGTAATGTGAAATATCTGACCATTCATATTTCTTTTCACTTGTCACCATCCCCTTCACCGCTTTCAGAACTGTATCATCATTTTGTAAATGGGGTAATTTGGACATATCCAAGTTGTCCATATCATCTTTTGACTGAGAAGTTCTCTCTATACTTTAAACTACTGTCAGGAGATGGGATTTTCTTCCAAACCTCTTTTGTAACATAAAAGAGTTTATCACTTATACCCTTCAAGTGATTACAGTTTTCACCCAACACTCGTGGTTTTTCACCATGTGGAATCTCTGACAGAATTCTCACTAGAGTATTGTCATTAAAAGAGTATTCAGTTACCACAGAATACATAGTCAGAATGAAGCAAATAGCAGTTATTGGTCATATGGGGACTAGGCATAGTACAAATATTGTGATGAGTGATATGAAAATATCACTTTTATATAACTCTTTATTTATCTCTTTGTTCTTTGAGTTTACATGGGATGGAATAGATATAGGACCTATTTGATTTGGGAACTTAGAAATACCAGCTACCAGTTCTTTTTGTAATTCACATAATTTTCAACTCTTCACAACAGATACAGTTCATTTTGACACATGGACGTCTTGATAAAGCATTCGCATTAGTGTGCAATCTTCCAGCTCTGTGCATCATCTCAAAATCGTAGGTAGCGAGAAAAGTCAACCACCTATCTAACTGACCTTCATACATTTTAACATTTATCACCCATTTCAGACTGCCATGATCAGTCCTCACTGTGAACTTCTTTCCATAAAGATAGTGATGAAAATGTTTGACCGCATTTACCACTGCAAGAAGTTCTCCCTCTGTGACACAATATTTTCTTTCAGTTTTTGAGAAACAATTACTAAAGTAGCTAATTACTGGGTTTTTTCTCCATTTTTGATAAGGGAGAGTATTGCTGTTTGACCCACATTTGAGGCATCACATTCTAAAATAAATATATCATTTTCAGTACTGAACGCCAAGATTGGTGCGTTTATTATACCCTTCGGTAGCTGAGAGGCTCTGGCTTTCCACCAGACTCACTATTCATAAGCAAATCTATGAAGTCGCTAAGAAGAATGTCACAAATATAGTCCATACAGCTAAATCAGCCCACTACACTACTAAGATCATGGAAAGTTCCAGCTGCAAAGAGCTCTTCGAGATTACTAACAAGCTAATGTTAAGAAACAAATAAACACCACTTCCAACTACCTTCTCTCCAATCGACCTTCCGGATATGTTTGCAAATTTCTTCCATGACAAAGTACAAACCATTAGAGATAAGCTTGACACCACAATCTCAATTGACTCGTCGTCACCATACAGTTGGGGTACAGAATTTGAGCGGCAACCATTGGCAGCATTTGAACCTGTCTCTATCGATTTCGTACGTACAATCGTGATGAAGAGTGCACCAAAGTCAAGTGAATTTGATCCAATTCCAACATCACGGCTGCTTGAGTGCTTAGATACAGTATTGCCTTCACTAACTGATGTTATTAATACCTCTCTCTAATCAGGGGAATTTCCACCATTTTTCGAAACTGCCATTGTAAAGCCTCTGCTGAAGAAACCAACACTAGACCATAACGATTTAAAGAACTACCGCCCAATTTCTAAGCTCCCATTCATTTAAAAGATCTTAGAAAAGGTTGTTCTATCCCAGCTTGTATCTTTTCTAAATTCAAACAGTGTTTTTAGCAATGTACAATCTGCATATCGCCCTTACCACAGTACTGAAACTACTCTTCTAAAAGTAATTAATGACATTCTCTCTGCGTTGGATAGCGGAAAGATTACAGTCCTCACCCTCCTTGATTTGACTGCAGCATTTGACACAATAGACCATGATATATTACTTCACCGTCTCCAGCATGTATTTGGCATCCATGATACAGCCTTACTGTGGTTCAAGTCCTACTTGGTCAACAGGACACAAATTGTATCTGTAAATGGAATACACTGCAGCCCAGTTGATCTATGTTGTGGTGTTCCACAGTGGTCTGTTCTTGGACCTGTTCTCTTCATTCTGTACACTCATTCGCTCTCAAGTGTCATACGTCATCATCCAGTGTCTCACCAATTGTACGCTGATGACACCCAAATATACAAATATAGCCACCCAACTGAAGTTGATGCTACCAGCCAAGGTGTAGAGAGGTGCATTACTGATGTGAAATCATGGATGACATGTAAAAAGCTGCAGATGAATGATGATAAAACTGAGGCCATTCTGATCACAACACAAAGACTTTCTCATTCACATCCTTTACCTCAGAGAATAAATATCAGCAAAACCAACATTAAATTCACACAATCAGTACGAAACCTAGGTGTCACTCTGGACAGTACTCTCATATTGCACCAACATGTCATGAACATATGCAAGGCTGCATATCTTGAGCTGAGACGCATCAGCTCAGTTAGCAAATATCTTTCAGTTGATGCCACTAAAACACTTGTGTGTTCATTAGTCTTTCAAGACTGGACTATTGTAACTCAATTATGTCTGGTTCATGTCAATATCTACTCGAGAAACTTAAAAAAGTTCAAAACACAGCTGCTCGGATCATAGTTTGAGTACCACGATCAGAGCACACCTCCCCGCTGCTCTGTACCCTACAATGGCTATCCATTAGATCCAGACTCAAACACAAAATGTGTTCTCTGTGCTACGTTTCACTGTCGGACTCTAGTCCAACATACCTATCCGATCTCACCCATGTGTACACACCAGCAAGATACTTACGCTCCTCTTCTGACAATCGTATACTCATTATTCCCACTATGAAAACAAAGTCACATGGACAGCGTTCTTTTGCATACCAGGGCCTAGCAACGTGGAATGAATTGCCCACTAAACTTAGACACAAAGACACAGTGATCAAATTCAAGAGGGCTCTCAAAACTCACTCATTTCGACTGCAAGAACAAACTTAAAGACCTAATAATGTTTCCTACCTGAAATATTCTCAGCATGTTTTTTTATTTTTTAATGTTTTTCTAATTTTATCGTGTTTGTTTTGTAATAATATTATATGTTTCTTTTATCTTATAGGTGTTTTCTAATGTTGTAAAGCGCTTAGAGCTTCTAAAGATTAGGCGCTATACAAGGTCCTCATTATTATTATTATTATTATTATTAGTGCATGTTTTATATCCTTGAAGGACTAATCACATTTCTCAGTCCATACAAATTTTCTGCTCTTTTCAGACAATTCATGTGTAGGTTTGGCCAAAGTAGCAAACTGATACACATATGATCTGTATTAACTTGCCAAAGAAATTAAGCTTATAGCTTCTTTTACATTTTTAGGGGTTAGCGAGTCTCTTACCGCTGTGATTTATCTGTACTTGTGCCCACACCAGCTTCACTTATAGTATGACCTAAAAATGTGACCTCTTTTTAAAACAAGTTGCATTTTTTTTATTCAATTTCAAGTTAGCATTTTTCAGTCTTTGAGAAGCTATCTCCAAATTTATGAAGTGTTCTTCAAAGGTTTTTGAATAGCAGATGATATCATCAAGGTACAAAATGACCATTTTCCACAAGAGACTTGAAAATGCCATCTAGACTAGGCGAGGAAAAGTCGCAGGTGTATCGCAGAGTCCAAATGGTAATCTGCGCCATTGTCATTTGTCCCCTCCTGGCATGGAGAATACAGTTTTGTTTCTATTTTTGTCATCAATTTCTTCTTGCCAAAAGCCTGATTTCATATCCAGACAAGACCACCATTTTGATTCTGCTAAAACATCTAAACTATCATCTATTCTAGGCAATGGTTGAGAATCTTTGACAGTAACATCATTCAGTCCTCGAAAATCACAATTGAACCTTACAGAACCATCAGATTTAGTCACCATTACAATGGGAGCATTCCAATAGCTTTGTGGACATGTTTCTATAATTTCATCTTCTGCCATCTTTTTAATTACGTTCTCTGCAACTTGTCTTTCAGCAAGTAGTATTCTGTAAGGATACTTTTTAACAGGTTTTCCATCTCTTGTATTAATTTGATAATTTATCAAGGTTCAATGACCTATATCACTCGATGATGCAGAAAAGATACGCTGATATTTTATCACAAATTCTTTTAAATGTTCCATTTGTTCTTTATCCAGATTTTTAGAAGACCTTACTAACGTTTCTGATAAATGTTCTGGCAATTGTTAAACACTACCCGCCTCTTTTTGATTTATTGCACCAGCAGGTGTACCGTGTACAACTTTCACTGGTTGTAATTCTGCAGTAACAGTATTTGTATTCAAATGAACTGGTTTGTCTCCTAAATTTGATATTCTGAGAGGAATGTATCCATTTTAGGATGTACTAAAACTGTTGCTACTAGTAGACCAGTTTTCTCCACAAAATGTGAGAATATTTCAGTTAAGCCCGTTGCATCCTTATTAAACAGGTCAATTGGTCTGCCATTTACAATTACTTCAGATTCAGGCAATATCACAACATTTTCAGTTAAAGCAATTATACAGCACACAGTTTTCTTTCCATCTGATTTCATATAGAATGGTATTTTTTCTCCTTTTACATTTAAATAACCTTTACTAATAATAGGGTCACACTGGTGTTTCTTTAAAAAGTCAATGCCAAGTATGCCATCTTGTTGCATGTCTGCTAGCAATACTTCATGTCTGAAAGTATGAGTCCCAAACATAGTTTCTACATATGCTTTACCATCAAAAGGATGGCTTCTCCTGTTACTTTTGACTGGAGTCACCTGCGGTTGTAAGTTTTCTGACCCAGAATTTACTACCTTACTACTTAGAATTGTAACATTTGCTCCAGTGTCACACAACAAAAAGAAATGTAATTTCCATTTATTTTAACATTTACAAAATATCCTGTGTCAGTCCCTAGGTTGTTTAGTTTGATCAATTTGAACCTTTTTTTTTCTTTACAGTCGCGCTTCGGTTCTCAAGCTTGACCCATTTCTGTTTCCCTGACCTCTGGTCTGTCTGTCAGTAATTGTTTCTAAAACTATGGCTTGGCTTGTACTTTTGACTTTGATTTCTATCTCACTGTTCAAGAATTTGTTTTCTGTTAGCGCTGTTTGAAAAGTTTTTAAACCATTTTCAATTGTAATCTCTTTGGCAAACATTTCTTCTAACATTGTCATTCGTATCTACTTGTTTTCTGTTCCAGTTTTTGTATTCTCTTTTTTCTGTTTCTGACTTCAATTTTTCTACTTTTTCAGACAAATGTTCTAGCCTTTGTACAACTGTATCCAGCTTGCCTTCATTAAGTACAGTTTCTATTTCAGACAGGGAAATATTTTTCTGTCTCTGTTTATCAGCTAGTTTGTGAGCTTCCATTTTAACAGCTATTGTTTCAGCCTCATTTAGTGTTTTAGGACCACATTATCGTAGTCTTAGTCTGATTTCAGAGTCCAGCAAGGCATCAATAAAGTAGTCCAGGGCTAAAATTTCAATGATTTTACCAGTTGCATCAGGATATGCCTATCTGGTCAGTTTCTTGATGTTTTGCGCCATTTCAGATATTGATTCTCCCTTTTCTCGAACTCTAGATTTAAGCTGAGTCCTGTATATTTCAGCTTTATTTAGAGTTCCAAATCTGGGCTTTAACACTTTTACCAGATTGTAGTAATCTTTCCTTTGCTCTGGTTCAATTTCATTAAACAAAGAGCGAGCAGTACCAGTGAGACTGCTAGCTAAATACAATGACTTTGAATGATTATCGCAGTCATTAAGTTCTGCAATAATACTGAACTGAGTTAAATAATCATGTATGTCAGTCTGACCATCATATAGCTGAAGTTTAATTCTAGATTGTTTATTGTTTCCCATTATCTCATGAGTATGTGTGTGTTCTCTACTACTTCTGATTCCACTGTTTCTTTGAAGGCTGGGGTTTTCTATTTCTCTAGTTCTGGAATTTTCATTTCTATTTTCAATCAAATGTAACTTTTTCTGTAGCTGATGCAATTTTGACTCACACTCTTCAAATATAGATTTCATGTCATCTGCTAGGGTGAGAACTGTATCTTTAACTTCTGATGCTAAACTTGTCATTTGTTTTTCTAAATTACTCCGCAGTTTACCATAGGGACTTGAATCCCTTGATCTTTTTCCATCACTGTTATCATCAATTTCAGTTGTCACACTTTCAGTTTCATTTCCTGCTTTAGATTTCATATTCATGTCTTCCAAACGTAATAAATGTACATTTCGCTCCATTTCCAAACCTGATCAGTCACTTTTTTATAAATTGTTTTTATACATTTTTTCTACTATTGCTGGAGTCAGATTTTATTTCATTTTTTTTTCTTTTCTTTTTCCAGGATGATCAACTCTACTAGATTTCAAAAGAGAAGATAATATTTTATTATTAACATTTAAGAACTGTGTTATGGTGTTATTCTCTTTTCTTTGATTAGATCATTATGATCCCACATCTGACACCAAATCTGTAACTTCATGGGTCTGGACAATTACTCAGGATTTTAGCTTTCCTTTTTCAGACCTTGAAGCTACAAGGGTTCGTCTGACTTTAGCAATAGAGATGAAACAACAATAAAGAAAGATTAAAAATCCAGGCTATATTTATTCAATCATTTCTCATCTGTAAAACAAAACTACACCCTTTTGACCAGTTTACAGATTCAAAAAATTACGTATAGAAATATACCAGCAGATAGAACCATAGTGGACATATCTTGATTATCTAAAACCAGTTCATAATTTATTGAAACTAAGTCTGAGTTTTAAAAATATAATGTGGGCAAATAATGCTGTTTGAAATAAGAAGTTTTGAATTTTGGAATCCCAGTTTGGGTTCCGAAATTCGCGTGTAGAAAATTTGTCTGCTTTTGAGAACTTATAGTTTAAGGTATAAGTTCCAAATTATTCTTCAAAATTTCATACACTACATTTTCCTTTTTCAAAAATTACCTCTCATTTTTCGTAATTAATCAATCTTTATTCTAGATCTTAATCTTCATCAGTCCTTTACTCTGTTCTATTCCTACCCCTGTCTGTCTCCGATTTGGTACAACGATGCTGTTTATATACAAGCTTTGCACGTGTAATCATTCTGTTAAAGAAAGCACGGATTGAACATGATCTCACGATAGTAATACACACCACTCTGTGTTTTAATTCTCCTAATTTAACTTAATATTAGACAATATGATCAGTCGTGGCAAACGTACTCTTCGAATGTTTGTGCAAGTAATTTAATTTTAAAATCTTGTATTGTTGTACAAAATACGCGAACGGGTAACGAGCATTTCGATGTACGAGGGGCTATCTCAAAATGGCTACGTTCGACTACAACAACGTGTTGTGACTAAAATTAGTTGATCGGAAGATACATGAAGGAGTGGCATAGCAATATATATATATATATATATATATATATATATATATATATATATATATATATATATATATATATATATATATATATATATATATATATACACAGAGGCGGCGTTAGGATTACGCGGGGCCTACGGCCGACCATGACCGCGGGGGACCAGAGTATCGGTATCTCGATTGGTATGCTACTGCAAACACTGATTATGTCTCGACTAGATCAACTTTCGCGATTTGGCACACGAATTTAATTTTTTCATTATTCATTTTTAAAAAAATCATGTTTGTGGCAACTTTGCGTGCTTTACGTGCGGCTTGTATCAGCGTTTCCAATTTTCCGGAGAATATAGCTAGACAAACTCGTAAGGACGACCTTAAGCCTGAAGCGCGGGGCCTGGGGCAGTCGCCCCACTTGCCACCCCCAAACGCCGTTCATGTATGTATATCACAAACATTAAAAATAGCATGGCTTTTAAAGTGTTGGTATAAAACGATTTGGTATTCCAGTACTATAGGTATATCAAATTGTGATCCGCCAAGGCGGAATAATACACATACATAATCAATTTAGGAATTGTCGGCTGTTGGGTCTATTCGTATATATCAATGATGAATTTCCACTCATTAGTCTTTAGTGACGTATGAAAATAACGATAAAAAGTAATAATAATCCCCGTTTTCTAAATAAATTTAATATGGTATACACAGAGGCGTAGCTATGATATTTTGTGCCCTGGGACGAACTATAAAATTGGCGCCCTAGCCCCCTCCCCCTTTAATCACATTTTTGAATATTACCCTTGTTTACTTATTATAATGTAACGTTGTAAGCCTCATTTTGGCGCCCCTGTACCTTGGCGCCCGGGGACATATGTACCCCCCTGCCCCCCCCCCTAGCTACGCCTCTGGGTATACAATTTAATCGCAATCCTTTCTTTTTCCGTTTCCCCCTCCCCTCTCATGCACAAGGAACAAATTATGCAGAAATCTGGAGTGAGAGAGAGAAAAAAGAAATTGGGCTGGATGTAATTAAAAAAATTGAAACTGAAATTGCACCAAGTGACCGACAATATCATTCTTCATAACGGTGTGTTTACACTTCCCTTGGGACCCCTCTAAACTGTTTATATAATCAATGATACAAAGTTGCAATTGCAGGACACAGCAAGGCAAATATCTTGGTTACGGGGCACACATCTGTAGAGTTGTTTTTTTCTTAATACTATTATACAGTTCTAAGATCGATTATTATTATTATTATTATTATTATTATTATTAATTATATATGAAAATATCCAAAGTCCGCCCCCCCCCCCCCCGTCTCCCTCTCCCTCTCTCTCTCTCTCTCTCTCTCTCTATTGACCAGGGTATCAAGATAATGGCGAAAATCCATGAAAAGACGGGAAAGAGAGTTTCGCTTGTGCAGTACCACAACGTGTCTGGACCTATCAATAATGATGATAATTGTTTGGTCAAACCGACCAGAGAGAGAGAGAAAGCAACACATTTTTGGTCCGTAGTAATGTTAATAAAAGCATAATAATGACTTAAATAAACTTAAAATATATTAAAATTTTTTAATTACCTCTTGTGGGATTGTCGTTTCGCTTAGATTATAGTCCACGCTAATTTCCTTGCGCCTGTAGGCCAATGCATTGATGAGCGCTCAGTATTCAAGAATCTATGTCTCTGTCTGTAGACCTAGTGGTCTATTTTCTTCATTAAAACCATCTTTCATATATAAGTCATAAGTGTAACTTATATTCATTTAATCAATGTGAATAAAAACAGAAACTAAAAAATTAAACAATCAACTTATCAATTTAAAAAGGTGATTGTGAATAGGCAGAAAAAGACAGAACTATATTTTGTACCGGACACACTCGGCAGGGATGTGAGTTCAGTCACCCAGTCAATACACAGTTGCCTCTGGTCTATCTAACTCCGTTCAAATGGCAAATTTATGTATTTTCATCTGATATATATATATATATATATATATATATATATATATATATATATATATATATATATATATATATATATATATATTACGCTGCATCAATGATATACCACTCGTTGTCTAAATTTTTCATTAAAAGGAAACACGGCAAGTCTCGTTTCCTTTTAATGAAAAATGTATACATTTCGTGTCATATCATTTATACAGCGTACATACTATACATATAATCTCTGTGTGTGTGTGTGTGTATATATATATATATATATATATATATATATATATATATATATATATATATATATATATATATATATATCCATGCAGGAATAGTCGCAAGCAAACATACATACATACATACATACATACATCACCTATCGCTTAGCTATCAGGCGCCAGCGTCAGTGAGCGATTGAACGGTTAAACAGATTAAACATGACAGTTATTTGTTTTGTCATTTTAAGTGTTGTGAGACAGTCCTTCCTGAGGAATGAAAGCAAATTATACTGGAATTTCATCCATGAAAATGACCATATTGTCGGCGAAATCATCTTCTTCTCTTTTAGTTTTCACGAATCGATGGAATGATTTTATTTTCTCCAAATCGTCTGGGCGATGCTGGATCATATTTGTCCGTGCGCAAAGCACTATACTGTGTCACATTAAAAATTGTTCCATTGTTTCAATTTATGTTAAAAATTCTCGTGAATACCGATAAAAAGAGAAGCAAATTTGGTTGCTCTTTGTTGGCCGACTTTGTAAATATATACACCAAAATATTAAAAAAAATAAAAATTCCGCACACTTAGAAGAATCAGACCTTCCGAGGTCGCCTTACTTTGTAATAAAATAATCTTTATATTTGATATTCTGTCGGTAAGTTCAAACAATGTGTGTATTGCCGGCTGCCAGTTGTGTTTATTCACCATCCGGACTTCTATTTGCTTGGCATCTGTAGTTATAGTTCACGGACATTTATGTCCAGGAACAGTCTAGCAAACGCGGGTCCATATTGGGCTCATTTTAGCGGGGTCCCCTGGATTGACGCGCAAGACCCCTGTGAACCCCGCATTTGGAAATAAACTTGTAAACAAGTTGTATATGATATTGAACTTAATTTCGTTTCCATTGCTTTAAAATTACTCTCTCTCTCTCTCTCTCTCTCTCTCTCTCTCTCTATATATATATATATATATATATATATTACTTATTTGAGATCCCCTGTGAGAACGGGGTCCAAGGGATCCAATCGGCCTAAGGCCAGCCCTGTTGGTGTATGCGGGTAAATAGCATACACAGCAATAACTTACTTTAATAATCCGTTTGCACCCCGTGATAGCGATAATATTGTTTGCAAGATACTGCATTATAGATAACCTGGATATAGTACAGTCTTGGTTATTTTGCACCTAACACCCATTTCATGCGTGATGGCAGATGCCTTCGTGCAATCGGTTGATATTACACGATTCGTTTCTCACTATTGACGTCAATGAAAACTTGGTCGCTTGTTAACTGACATAAGAGACGCACAATACAGTATAAAATTTTTTTATCGTGCCCCCATATATATATATATATATATATATATATATATATATATATATATATATATATATATATATATATATATATATATATATACTCGTGTGTCCGTGAGTGTGTTACTTATATATTGTTGCGACCATTTGGTTTTAAACACAGTATCCGAAAAGGAGTAAACCAAGTTTAATAAAATTCAACAAATTATTCATTTTTATGCAATACAGCTTAGACTTTAAAAAGGAACTTACAGTGTTATGAATTAAATCCCAAATAATCCTAAATCTGTTATCAAAAGTCCAAAAGTAAAGAGTGTTCCGAATGATGCCTTGAACTTCATGTAGTTATATCGATACTGAAGCTGCATTGTTTCAGAACTTTTACTGAAAAACTCTAAAGGAATGTGTTGTATATGTAACATGATATTTAATGATATTTGTCTAAATTTAGGAATTTATATTCATGGCTGTAAATTGTAAAGAAAATCTTGAGTCCAAATTTGCCTACGTTACCTGGGTCTGTTAAGAGCGTAAAATGTCACAGAAGCTATAAATAGATGCTTACGTATGTGTCGACAAGTAATAATAATTCTCTAAATGACGACTCTGAGTTAATTTTCATTGGCGGATGGATTTTGGACGGTTCTAGAAGAATCTAATAACTTCCGATTTGTTGTGCTCGGTCACATAAATAGGTAAGTTCGAGAAAATAGTGTAGTATGATCTGTTTCGTGGAGTATTTTATGGAATATAGTCGTAATAGAAGGTGTATAAAAGAAGATAACTGATCAATCAGATTCATTCCTATTTGGAGGCATTCTCATTTCTTGTGTTCCTGTTGTAGGTCTCTGGATGTGATTTATGTTGTACTTAGGTAATAATATCTGTAACAGGATGAAGCCGGATGGGATTTTTTTCTACCAAAAACACTTAATACAATAACTCGTATGATCTTTTGTTTATCAATGCATCTTATTGATGAACAAAATTGTCTGACACCTTAGCTAAAACATTTCCTGCAAATGATCATAAACTAAACTATAACAACGAAACCTCTACCCTACTCATGCGCGCAAAGATCAACACTGGACATAACAAAATTGCATCGCTCCTAAATGGATACGATCAAAGAATGGACCTTTAACAAGTAATCACAAATGATTTAAGACGGTAACAATTCAACAGTAATTGATTGATATGTCAACATAGATAATCAACATAAGTAATTATCAACAGTCATGATACGTCAACATAAATAATCAACGTAAGGAATGACAACAGTCATGCTACGTCAACATAGATAATCAACGTAAGGAATTATCAACAGTCATGCTACGTCAACATAGATAATCAACGTAAGGAATAATCAACAGTCATGATACGTCAACACAGATAATCAACGTAAGGAATTATCAACAGTCACGATACGTCAACATAGATAATCAACGTAAGGAATTATCAACAGTCATGCTACGTCAACATAGATAATCAACGTAAGGAATAATCAACAGTCATGATACGTCAACACAGATAATCAACGTAAGGAATTATCAACAGTCACGATACGTCAACATAGATAATCAACGTAAGGAATTATCAACAGTCATGATACGTCAACATCGATAATCAACGTAAAGAACTATCAACAATCATGATAATTCAACATATATAATCAACGTAAGGAATTATCAACAGTCATGCTTGATGTATGTTCGTCAAAAATTATACTTGTATTCTCACATTACTGAATTGAGCAGGTGCACCGTTTCTTATAAAGTCCATGATGTTCATTCCCAGACAAGACAATACGTAACAATCACAATACTCCTCATTGTAACCGTTTTGAAATTAGACGTCTATCCAATGGACTCCTGGGCGATTACTCTCACCCGTGTTAATGATATAGACATAATCATTTTATGGTGAGGAAGATCATTTAGAGCACACACCACAGCATTCCAATAAAATGGGTACGAGCTGTGAGTCAGAGGTTTATGAAGTTCCTAGGTATACATTCTCTTTTATTGTTGTTTTGATTAAGTTCCCAGGTATTCATTATTTTCACAGATAATGCTAATTCATCGATGCAGACTTGAAATTCTTTTCTGAATATGATGATTGATGTGACTCCATAACATTGTTACATAATTAGACCTGTAATTTGCACAAGGAGACAACTGTTCTTCTTGTTCAAGCCGTCTTCACATTTTTTGTCTTCTTTCTCACTTATGGGTTGTTACTATTGTTGTATCTGTTCTCTTTTTGGATTGAAAATATCATCCTTTTCTATCTCCATATGTTCATGTTCCATCTTTATGTTTCTTCTAATTGTTTAGTATCACGTCTATCAAACTTTAAAACCGCTCCTATATAACTCTAAATCGTACACACACACACACAAACACACACACACCTTATTAGTCTGCAAACAAGTCGAGGTTCATTGTGTTGGCCAGTACTATTGCAAACTAAAGTTCCACACGAAGATGAATCGCTTTTATATTGTGAAAATGTCGTTATTCTGTCTTGGTCCGGAGTGAAATCCAATCGCCACAAAGCATATCCTCCAGCATAATCTGTATAGGAAATGCTGTGGGTATGTATGGTATCTGTCATTTGGCCTCAAACCGTCTGAAGTAAGATCCTGACATGGTTAGGATCAAATGATCTGATACACATCTTTTGGCTATCGTGTGGGACTTCTCTCTTGGAATTATTGGAATTTGAAATGAATTTTAATGGCCAGAGGCAAAAGGTTACTTGTCTATCGTTATGCTCAGAATTTGACTGATGTCGTTACCCACTTTAGATAAGACCTCCACACGGCGCGTGTAAAGTTTGGCTTCTTAAATGCTCGTTTTGTAAATACCGTGATAACAACCACGTGTCCAGCATTTCTAAACTGCATCCTTGTCTGACGGTCGTTAAATTCAACATTTTTAAGAAAGTCATCCGCAGTCAACTCCGTGTTGTTGGACTTGTCCGAGGTCTTTAGTTTCCATGCCACTTAATCATCCAGATGCGTGTTCTTAGATCTTTTTTATTAAGACAAGACATATTAATGTTACTATCGATAAGATACCAGAATATTATTCAATTTACAGCCAGAGAACCAGTATACTGGTAAAATTTAGATATAATACTAATTATTTTGTGACATATAATTGGCTTATAAATAGATTTAATTTGTTACTATTATACATTTAAGAAACGTCACCCTACCCAATAGATTTTACTGCGAAATATTTACCTTTATTTTGATATCCTATATTTAATTTCATGCTGATAAAATATCATAGAGACTCTTGGTGCAAGACCATGTGTTTATGTGCAGATCTGGAAGTACCTTGTTTCGCAACACGAGACAATAAAATATTTTGAAGGTTGAAAAATGTATCTATCTGTAATGAATGGAATCAAGTGTGGTTTGTATGCCAATCTAATGAAGACATTAATTTTAATCTGTATATGTTAACGTAATGCTCTATAGAAAATTAATTAGTGATCAGATGACATGAAGATAAGTGTACATGTTGCTGACCAGTTGTTATTCAAGTAAAATCCAATACGCTGAACAACGAATTCAAGTAAAATCCAATTCGCTGAACAACGAATTCAAGTAAAATCCAAGTCGCTGAACAACGAATTCAAGTAAAATCCAAGTCGCTGAACAACAAATTCAAGTAAAATCCAATTCGCTGAACAACGAATTCAAGTAAAATCCAATTCGCTGAACATCGAATTCGAGTAAAATCCAACTCGCTGACCAACGAATGCATATGTTTGTTTGGAGGTACCTTGGCATCGGAGCCAGGATTGATGTTGTTTAATTTGAGAACTTTTCCTTTTAGGTACAAATAAATGTTATTCAGATCAATGTAACCCTCCATTTGTCTGATGTCCGATTCGATATATTCTGAGGTGGTTAAGGAAAACACAGGATAAAATACTACCCATTCTGATTCTTGCATTGTTATCATAATATGGTGGCATGACAAACAGTGCGAGTTCTTAGTTGGAACGTTGGCAAGAATCTCGGTTTATAATTTTTTTTTTAAATTCAGTTATTAATCAAATACGTCTAATTTTCTGCCAGTTCTTCTTTTCTTATTCTTTTCTGAATTTGTCTATGAGGTCGGAAACGTTTTCGACACCTCTTGCTGCCATCTCCCTTATGTGGAGGATGAATTAGTGCCTTCCATCGAAGCATGAAGCAAACGGTATCTTAGTGCAATAGATGGGATTTTCATGTTTGAATCAACACAACATATTTTCCAAGATCTCCTTTCATTATAGTATTGGCACCTCCAAAATACGATTTCTTGGCAGGTAGATGAGGATGTACACATTAACGGTGCACGTGCTACGTATTTCCTCTTTCATCATAAGCAGATACGGCAAAATCCACTTTGAAAGGAATGACTCTCAGCAATGGAGCAGCGGTTTCTTGCAACATTATACTAGACTACATCAGAATAACCGAACATCAAATTCAGTCCTTCGTTCAACTCAGTAGGGAAACCACATAGATTTGACAGAAAAATATGATTTGACTTTTAGGGACGCATTCCACACACCACACCGGCAGTAGTTATTCTACTTGTTATTTTTGTTTAGTTCTTGAAAAGATTTGTTAATATAATTGTTTTTAACTGCATGATGGTAACTTCTAATATTTTGGAAGTAGAAAACCGTGAATGGAAAATAAGTTGATATTCTTTCTAATGAACGTTCGCTTCCTCGAGTAAAAGAATCGCATTGTTTGCACTTACTATACGCGAAAACATATGTATATACCATCATCTGAGAGAGATAATTAAAATTGAAATATTTAGCCTCACCTAAGTTCGTATGATTTTGTTAATTTTTATACTACTTTAGTATTTCTTTTATATATATTTTCCGTATCTTATTAATATTGCGTTTTAAGTATGGGGTATTAATCACTAATCTACGCGTGTGGATAATATAATCTGGGCTGATGCACAGCAGATGACGAAGTGTTGGTCACTACACACGTTATGTTGGAGAGTATATCTAGAATATTAGTCATTACATATGGCGTGCTGTGGGTATAATACTAGGTGTTGACAGATCATTTAGCCAGCCCGTGATGACAGGTCTTTTAGCCAGACCATGATGGCAGATTATTTAGCCAGACCGTGATGACAGATTATTTAGCCAGAACGTGATGACAGATCATTTAGCCAGAACGTGATGACAGATCATTTAGCCAGAACGTGATGACATATTTTTTAGCCAGACCGTGATGACTAATTATTTAGCTAGATCGAGATGACATAATACTTCGTCAAATAGTGATGACAGATTACCTAACTATATCGCGATGACAGATTGCTTAACCATATCGTGATCATATTAATGGTCCGACATGTTATAGCATCATTGTAAATTGATATGACGTTTACGTGCCACATAGCAGGTAAACAACCCCCTCCAATAAAAATTGTCTAGTTCAATTAGGTCAGAGAAACTAAACATAGACTTTATTTTTTAACATATGGAGTTACATTCCAAATAAATGATAACATTCAAAACTATAATTTACATAACGTATCTGTCAAAATGAATTCGTGGTACGAAAATACTTTTTTTTCATGAGACTATTACTGCTGCCTTGCTATAAACTGAAATATCAAATCCTTACTCTATCGATATTGAATTAATAGTCGCAAAGAAAACCTTCATATATAGTATATATTTATAAGGCCCCAAATTAAAGAAATCTGCAAATATAGTATATATTTATAAGGCCCACAACTAAAGGAAACCTTCAAATATATGGTGCATTTGCACAAATAATGGAAATTTTCATCTGTAGTTTACATTTATAAGGCCTTTTCCCCTTTCTCTGTATATATATATATATATATATATATATATATATATATATATATATATATATATATATATATATATATATATATATATATATATTAAGACTATCTGGCCTAAAACTTAGCACCACATAGAATGAAAACCACCAAGTTTAGTAAAATCATTAAACACTTTACTTGCATGGAATACAAAATCAACATTTACAAATACATTATAATGAGTTCCAATAGTTTTAAATGTGTTAATTTACCAAAAATCTTGAATGTGCTGATATAAGAATATCCTTACATGTGTTGAAGTACCAATAGTATTGAATGTGTTGACGTAAAAATAATATTGATATATCACAGGATACAATCTAAAAATAATATTGATATATCACAGGATACAATCTAAAAATAATATTGATATATCACAGGATACAATATAAAAATAATATTGATATATCACAGGATACAATATAAAAATAATATTGATATATCACAGGATACAATATAAAAATAATATTGATATATCACAGGATACAATCAAAAAACTAGTTGAATTAGTCCTCAATTATTACAAAGCACTATTTTAGTCGAAAATGTTAAAATGTTAATGAGTAGCGAGTATTTCCAATTCCAATGAAAACTTGAAACAAATGATCCCTCTAAAATGATATATGAACACAACTGAAAATGATTCAACAGATAACTACATACATGCTTACCTATATATATATATATATATATATATATATATATATATATATATATATATATATATATATATATATATATATACACACACATATACATATACACACAGAGCGAATTGAGAATTATAAATATACATCTGATAGAACGGAAAGTGCTATCCCTGGATTCCAATGGAAGAATGATTGATAATAGTAGGCAGAATTAATAATATAATACAAATACTACTATCACACAGGTAAGAGAAATTATAATTCTCACTCTACGGAGATTAGAATCCAGGTCAGCAGGTAAACGGTACCTATATATATATATAATGTAGAATACTCCTCATGTCATCCCGTGTCATGTACAAACGGGATACCATATAGCCAGGCCAAAAGATCCTACGCATTATTTATGACGACTGTCGATTACAAAATTCATTGAATGAATTAAAAACATATTTCCCAAAAAGAAATATTACCCTTTACATATAACTCATGATCAAAGCCCGTAATCTTACTCAACATGAGGCTTTTAACACAGCAAAATGTACAACAGACAAAATTATAATTCCTTTCACGATATAATCCTTCATTGCCTAATAAGGACCTTATAATTAATATTTGAGTCTCCTAAATTTATCAAATTAAAACAGCGTAAAACAATTTAAAAAAAATAAACCAATTCTTGCTTATAGAAGACCCATGAATTTGCAAAATTGTTTACTTACAACTAAACTGACTGGAAATTAATATGTTTCATTATCTAAATGTAATAGGCATCGATGCTCTCAATGTGAAATATGCGAGAAAGTACTTATTTTAGTAGCTCCATTACAAAAGAAGAATTTTCTCTACGTTTTGACACTAACTGCGTATCAGCTGATGTGACGTATTTGATAACCTGTAAAATATGTAATATGCAGTGTGTTGGACAAGACCTTCACCAAATTTCTAAAAGAATGAATAATCATCGCTTTCATATAAAACAATTATAGTGATCCTCAGTTCACATCTAATATTTTAATTCCGTTTAATACAAATACCCGCTCTCTGCTCGATTTTTCTTTCATTTCAATAAATATTTTGCATGCAGACATGAATAGACTGAAAAAAATGAACGTTTTTTTTATTCATAAATTAGATACTTTGTATCCTAATGACCTTAATACCAAGGCACTATATAAAATTATATAAAATTTTAATAATAAAAAAAATTGATATGTTGTATATACTTTATAAAAATATAACTGTGTGTATGACTGTTTGTCTCTAATTTATTATTTTACTGATTCGGTTTTCATTAGAGACTCTTTTATCTTTTTGATCCTGTGATATATATTTAAGAATTTAATGTTGTTTTTTCTGAGTTTATCGTGGAAAAAACTGTTAGTTTCCAAATCATACAGCAAATAATACCCAAATTGCGTTATATAAGCTATGTGAGTCGGCAACTGACAGTTTATACCACAATAAACTCAGAAAAAACTTAACTATTATAACTGCATTTCTTTAAAATTGCATTTGTTTGGAAGGGGGGGGGGAAAGATATTTTCTATCAGTTTTAGAGTCTTGTTTACAGGTATGAATTCTTGCTGAATGCATCTGCTACGTAGTTATTTATAGAACAACGTCATGGCAACGTCAACATCAGGCAAAATAATTCATCCAATGGCAGGCGACCTAATGTTTTGAACATTCATCAGCGTGATCATAATCTTTTATCTAAATTAGCATGAGTAATCTGAGTAGAAGTTCAATATTCAAAGTTGTTGTTGTTGTAGGGTTTAACGCCATTTTTCAGCACAGTATAAGCTTTACTTTCACTTTGACTGTCCCGGAAACCCAAATTCATCAAAACTCATAGATTCCATTAATGTTTTCAACCTCAAACAGTCAGTTAACCAACCCACCCATAAACATGGTCACAATTTAGACTGGATTCTTCATAGACCTGATGATAACATTCTACGGTCCTCCCTGGTATCCCATGACCTTGCATCAGATCACCTCTGCATTATATGCCATCTTGACGTATCAGTCCCTAACCCTCCACCAGTATCTGCTACTAAGAGAAACCACCGTATGATAAATAGAACCAAACTAATGCGCGACATCCAAGCTAACTTAACAACTTGCTTACCTCCTACCGCAGAACAACTCGATAACTGCCTGCGTTCATTGCTTGACAAACACGCACCAGCTACCAAATGCAGAGTTTCAATTCAAAAGTGTTCTCTATGGTAAAGCAGTGTTAGGGACCAGCTTTGCACTGCTAAAAGAGACCGCCGTAAAGCTGAGAGGCTCTGGCTTTCCACCAGACTCACTATTCATAAGCAAATCTATGAAGCTGCTAAGAAGAATGTCACAAATATAGTCCATGCAGGGAAATCAGCCAACAGAACTACTAAGATCATGGAAAGTTCCAGCTGCAAAGAGCTCTTCGAGATTACTAACAAGCTAATCTACACTACTTCCAGTTACCTTCTCTCTAGTCGACCTTCCGGACATGATTGCAGATTTCTTCCGTGACAAAGTACAAACCATTAGAGATAAGCTTGACACCACAATTTCAATTGTCTAGTCGTCACCATACAGTTAGGATACAGAATTTGAGCGGCAACCATTAGCAGCATTTGAACCTGTCTCTATGGATTTCGTACGTACAATCCTGATGAAGAGTGCACCAAAGTGCGTGAATGCCTTAGCGTTCATGTGAATAGCGTAGCTAGCCATGTGTTTGTAGTGATCAACTTTCTTCAGTTAAAACCATCTTTCATGTTTAAATCGTAAGTGCGTCTTATACTGATTTGATCAATATGAATAAGAAATAGAAATTAAGAAAGAAAACAATCAACTTTTCAATATGCAAAGGTGATTGTAATTAAAAACAAAAGGCATGGAGCTACATTTTGTAGAGGACACGTTCGGTATGTGAGTTCATTCACTCGGTAAATACACAGTTTCCATGTAATCGGTCTTAAACCCAGGGAAAAACCCAGGTCTTGAACTCAAATCCAAAAGAACATCTTTCTTACTACTTATAATCATGACAACTAAAAGGTCCACAAAATATGACAATAGTCAGGTAGACAAAAGCTCTACCCTCAACTACGTAAAAAATCAAGCATACAATTTGAATTAAATATACATAACAATATTGAAAGATATGTAGAGCAGCTGTTCCATGTTTGGTGAAGAGGTCATGTATAACGCATAATACCTGATAACTTGATATTAGTACGTATTCTACTATAAAGCTAATATGGGGAAAGTTGATTGTGTGTGTGAGTTTGTATATATGTATGTTCAGATTAATTTGATGTGATGTGTGCCACATTTCATATTTTATTTTAAAAAAAGTTCTTTAAAATATTATGAAGCCTACGAGATGATAAAGTAATTTAGTTAAAATATAAATGTAATGAAATGTACGAGCTGTTAAGAAGTAAATTTTGTATATAACTTGCTCAACTGCTTTAGTGTCATATTGTTCTTGACTATGATTGATTTACAGTTAATTGTTGTAGCTGTGACCGTTGTTAAGTGTGCTATTATCCTTATCTCATACTCACCTCAACGTAGTGGGTGTTAAAATTAGCTGCAAAACCCCAGCGAAACAAAAGCATATATGCTCTTTACACATTATATTCTACCTTGAATGTATTTGACGTTGCTACTATTTTACGTTACACTTAATACTTATTTCTCTCTGGTTAATTATTCTCTAGTGTTTTTTTGTGGTAATGAATTGTACTGAAAAGAACTAAACGTGATTCCGCAGGTTGATAGTAAAACAGGAATTAGTAATTATTTACGTAATACTCTATATACAGACTGTCATCTAACCTATTATACAACATAATGCCCAGGATGATTGCTATTTCATATGGAAAATTCCGTCAAAATTCGTAAACATGATCTCTGCGAAAAACTTCTAAGTTCGTAGAAGAAGGTTATGTCCTGAACTCAGATTCAAGTAAACATCTTGTTTACTACATATATGACAAATATCAGGTAGACATTAAATGACAGAAGTCAGATACACCCAAACTCTATACCCTGAATCACATGCAAAGGGGAAATACACGATATAAATTAAATGCGTATAGAATATCAAAAAAGCTTTGTGTTTGACGAGTATGTCATGCGAATCCCTGCATTTGTACCTAACATTTGTCATTTATGTCATTCGAATAAAAACTATATAGACACCTTTCGTGGTACCTAATTTTGTATTTTGCAGCAAACAACACTGGCGTAAATGTCAGAAAATTAAGCAACTATTCTTTGGTGATACTATATTTATAGCAATTGTTAGCTGCTTCAAAAAGTAAAACTTCTAAAATTTCTTCAATCAAATGAATTGTCATAATTTGTAACGTTTAACATTGCATGTCACAGGTAGACAGTCAACTGTAAGTACCGATATAACCGTCAATGCCACAATTTATTCATTTTGCTGTCAACACTAGTAAACACCAAAATAACCGTCAATGCCATAATGTATTCCTTTTACTGTCAACACTAGTAAACAACAAAATAACCGTCAATGCCATAATGTATTCATTTTACTGTCAACACTAGCAAACACCAAAATAACAGTCAATGCCACAATGTATTCCTTTTACTGTCAAGACAAGTAAACACCAAAATAACCGTCAATGCCATCATGTATTCCCTTTACAGTCAACACTGGTGTCCTTCTTTCAGACATGTCACACGGTGATATTACGGGGAAGAAAAGATCCAATAAAATAACACAGTAAATATCACCGTATTACATTCATTGGCGTGTTTGTCACTAACTGTTGCTACTATGCACCATTTCAGTAAAAACAGAAATATTATGTATGGAGGAGTTGCCTGTAAATGAAGGACTCAATACACAAGCTAATGCACACACTTTGAAATAATTCAATGGCGACTTTTGATAATCGATGCACGTGGATGCACAGTTTATTTAGACCTCTTAATTTTATCGACTAATCAAAACATGTGATTTCAGGCTTAACAACTCTGTTTTCTTAATGGTCTTTGCAGCATATTAATAACTCGTTATTCAATTATGATGTGCATACCCAGATCATTTCGCATATAGGAAGCCAATCACCTATTTGTAAATAAAGTGAAGAGTTGAAAGAGAACGGACCTCAGCTTAGGTGAGTAAAATTATTCTTCCAATTTTACATATAATTCTTGAATGGCTCTCTGTTTAGATAAAATATATTTAAAGCAAAACGAAAAGTACACATGAAACTAGATGCAACGGACCCGATTAATATATTTTTAAGAATGCTTCAGGTGTCGTGAATAACAAATGGCGATTTCTTGGTTTGTTGACAGTACGCATCTTGTGCCGTTTTCAAGGTTTTAAGTATTTTTACACTAAACAAATGTTTTCGGAAAATAAATCGCTTTTTTATCTAAATATACCATTTTCTCATATATATATATATATATATATATATATATATATATATATATATATATATATATATAGAGAGAGAGAGAGAGAGAGAGAGAGAGAGAGAGAGAGAGAATTATAAATGCACACGAAACAGAGCCGAAAGTGCTATCCCTGGATTCTACAAGAGATTGCTGGATTAAATTAATATAATTCTGTAAATACATAAAAATATCATTATCATACAGCGTTCAAATCTCCACAGAGTTGTATTTAAAAATTGTGCATTAACTGTGATATAGTCCATACATGGTTCCTGATTCTCGTCCATTTATAAATTTGCTCACTAACTCATGTCCAGGTAACAAAGGATACTCCATTATTCACCTCTGATTTACTAATAAACACAACCAGAATTCGTGACAATAACAATGTAAAAGTAATATAGGCGTCTGTTCCGCTCTTCTTTAAGAATTATCTGTTCTGATGACGTCATTTTCTACCTGGAATTTACTTATGGTGGCGCTCTAGAGTTTCTTTTTTGCATAAGGTTAGAATAATAAAGAAAAAGAATTTCCCTGGGTCTGCTCACTGGTTATACTGGCTAAGAAAAGACCTTGTACGTGTTAGGTACTGTTCAAAGAAGCTTTAATTCCCTTTATTTTGGTTATGATTGACAGGTGTAATACGGGTTATAGAGTATACACCTTAGCCTTGCTTCATATGTGCACCTTTCAAAAACTGCTAGCTTCGCTTGGTCATTTTCATTTCCTGGACTAAAGAGGTAAATTGTAAAAGAAAAGAGCCGATTAACTTCGTTTACATTTGATATATTATGTAATTCATCAATTGCACATACAGAAGCTGGTATTGTCCAGTTGGGCAAAATTCATTTGCCCTATTTTATTAGGTGCTACAAATAGTGTACTTTACACTAATTCGTGCTGACTTTTTAGCACAAGGGAGCAGTCATTTTAGTTAGCAGTGTGCTTAGATCATGTACAATTTCCATAAGTACAATATCCAAAGAAATGTCAGTCCCATTACATCAAAGAAGCATTAGAGGTATGCCAACATTCTCTCCACTGTGCATGTTTCAAATGCAAACAACTTCGCCTTACATACGTCTCTTTCACTCAACAGAACATAATAACTGGTGAGCGCTCCCTATAATCTTTCTATTTTACATTTTACTTCATATTTATTCGTCACCGGACAATGTATGATCCGATGTTTTCCACAATGCTTATAAAATTATGTTTTGAGTCAAGTGTGAGTTCTTGACATTTTCATCAACGTGGTGTCTTTGCTTAAATTATTCCTTACCCCATTCTCTATTGTACCGTGCCCTATGGTTTGGAACTTTTTTTTATGTAATCATAACACCATTTTCACAGATTGTGTTTTTGGCAATACTCTTTCTGTCAAGGTTTGTAGTAGCAGTTTGTTCTGTAAAACTCAATAATGTCTTTCTCGTTTTCTTCAACGATAAACCTTTTCATTTTGGGATTTATATATCTGATTATATTTTTTTCTTCTTCACAACATGTATGTAAAATGTCAATGGCTATTCAAAGCACGCCGAAAATGATCAAAAACGGTGAATTAAGAAATAATGTAAATGGTAGTGATATGGCTGCGGTAGGCATCTTGTTAATATGTTCAAAGATCAACATTCAGCAGTATAGTAAGTCTAATTAGTACTGAATAATGAACCACACACAATACTGTTTTCCATACAGAGACACCCATCGATCGGAAACGACAGATGTTTATGTACATACTCAGCTGTCTAACAATTTTGGTAAATAAAAACAACACCGGATTGCAAATAGACATTTACTTCACAAAGATTGTCACTCAGTGCATAGCATGACTTTGCTGGAAAATAAATGAGTAAAAAGGCATAAAGTTGGCGGCTCTTGGAGGAGTGTCCGTCATCATCTTTAACAGATTAGAGTTATTTTAAAAAAATTGACCAGGAAAATGAAACGACCTAAAGAAGTAACAAAGAAATACAAAATCTCATACAAGACCTTGAATTGGTTGGAGGCATATACAAAATCAATTTCATCTTGTATAAGTATTGCTATAATGGTATGATAATTTGGTAATAACGTGTAAGAACTGTCGAAGCCATGATAAGCAAAGTAAAATATAAATCATCCATGTAATGTTTATTTTGATCATCAATGAGTAAAACAAACGCAAACACAGAAACAGTCAGATTGAACTTAAAACCAATACAAAATTTAAAAATGATCTTAGAGCATATTATATGAAAGAATGCATGTTAAAATTATACACGTTAACTTCTGACTGCGGTTATTCTTTGTATACAAATCCTTCGCATCAGGACTGCACAAGAAGTTTCATGTCTTTAATCAACCTCTTTTGCTAGATGAATGAACAGCGCCTCTTTTGGATATCTGAGAGATCTGCAGTACAGTAGATCTTTCAAAGTAATACCTCAATGACGGAGACGTTCAAGGGTACATCCTGCCTGCGGCGACGAAGACAACGTTCTAAGTAGGAAGTTCTACAATCCAGTTCTTAACATTGGTACAATATCCATTTTGTTGCATAAAGCTGATTATTTGTACGGGCTTTACAGTGTTCTCAGGACTCAAAAATAACATGTTCACTAACATTAAGGACAAGAATAACACAAGGTTGTTTTACTTAATGACTTCTATCACAGCCTTAAACGTCAAAAAGTCAAAAGTGTGATAATGTAAAGGAAATTGATGTTGAATATTTGAAACACAACACAACATTTAAAATCACTCTGCGTAACAATTGTACAGTGCGTATTATCAACTACGATCATAAATTGCTATGTTTCAAAGGATAGCGAATTATACTCTATCTACTGAATATGATACAGTTTGCGGGTTTTGGAAACCAAAACATCTTTTGTTCCCTCGACCGCTTAAGCAACACAAAAAGTTGACCCAACGGTTATTTCTCGAGGTTACTGGAGCTTTTTTCTAGATTTAAATGTTTCTTTTCGTCCGCGTATAGTTGTGTCAAACAATGGTAATTGCTATTACAAATCGTTACAGCGGGTTAGAATGAAAATATTGTACATAAGGATCAGTGATGAAGATGGAAAACGTTTAGTATCTTTTTAAAATGATTTTATGTAAAGTAAACAAAAAAAGATCAGTGATAAAATGGTTGAAAATGTATTTTTAGAGGTTAATATGATTTTACTGTGT
This sequence comes from Sinohyriopsis cumingii, assembly GCA_028554795.2. NCBI lineage: Eukaryota > Metazoa > Mollusca > Bivalvia > Unionida > Unionidae > Sinohyriopsis > Sinohyriopsis cumingii. Next base: position 8,402,122 of record CM068827.1, on the reverse strand, counting down.
AATTTAAGAAAAATACAGAATAAACTTCGGTTCAATAGGTCAAACAATTAACAGTGACTTTAATCACTATGGTGCAACAGGTCAAACAATAGACTGTGACTTTAATTACTATGATGCCATAAGTAAAAAAATTAACTGTCACTTAAATCACTATGATACAATACGTCAAAAAATTAACTGTCACTTAAATCACTATGATGCAATAGGTCAAACAATTAACTGTGAATTAAATCACTATGATGCATAGGTCAAATAATTAACTGTGAATTAAATCGCTATGATGCAATAGGTCAAATAATTGACAGAGACTTAAATCGCTGTGATGAAATAGGTCAAATAATTGACAGTGGCTTTAAACACTATGATAAAATAGGTCAGATACTGACGGTGACTTAAATCACTATCATGAAATAGGTCAAATAATTGACAGTGACTTTAATCATTGTGACGCTATAGGTCAAACAATTAACTGTGACTTTAATCACTATCATGAAACAGGTCAAACAATTAACTGTGACTGAAATCACTATGATGCAACAGGTCAAACAATTAACTGACTTAAATCACTATGATCCAATATGTCAAACGATTAACTGTGACTTAAATCACTATGATGCAATATGTCAACCAATTAAATTTAACTTAAATCACTATGATGCAATAGGTTAAATAATTGACAGTGACCTAAATTGTCGAGGTAGTAATTGGACAATATGCTAACAGCTATTGAACGGAGAGGTAATGAAAGTTCTACAAACTTCTCAGAAGGAAACACACATTGATGATAACATTAACACTAGGTTATCATCGTAAGTAGCACGTCAGACAGAAATTAAAATACCGTACCACTGTAAGCAGTACGTCAGACAGAAATTAAAATACCTTACCACTGTAAGCAGTACGTCAGACAGAAATTAAAATACCGTACCACTGTAAGTAGCACGTCAGACAGAAATTAAAATACCGTACCACTGTAAGTAGCACGTCAGACAGAAATTAAAATACCGTACCACTGTAAGCAGTACGTCAGACAGAAATTAAAATACCGTACCACTGTAAGTAGCACGTCAGACAGAAATTAAAATACCGTACCACTGTAAGCAGTACGTCAGACAGAAATTAAAATACCTTACCACTGTAAGCAGTACGTCAGACAGAAATTAAAATACCGTACCACTGTAAGTAGCACGTCAGACAGAAATTAGAATACCGTACCACTGTAAATAGTACGTCAGACAGAAATTAAAATACCTTACCACTGTAAGTAGTACATCAGACAGAAATTAAAATACCGTTCCACTGTAAGTACCACGTCAGACAGAAATTAAAATACCTTACCACTGTAAGTAGTACGTCAGACAGAAATTAAAATACCTTACAAGTGTATGTAGTACGTCAGACAGAAATTAAAAAACCTTACCATTGTAAGTAGTACGTCAGACAGAAATTAAATACCTTACCAGTATAAGTCGTACGTCAGACATAAATTCAAATACCTTACAAGTGTGAGTAGTACGTCAGACAGAAATGAAATACCTTACCAGTATAAATCGTACGTCAGACAGAAATTCAAATACCTTACAAGTGTGAGTAGTACGTCAGACAGAAATTAAATACCTTACCAGTGTAAGTCGTACGTCAGACAGAAATTCAAATACCTTACAAGTGTGAGTAGTACGTCAGACAGAAATTAAATACCTTACAAGCGTAAGTAGTACGTCAAAATTGATACGATTAACAATCAGATAGCTGCTTTTGTGAGCAACAGGTTGAAAATAATATAAACATTCTTGAACATTATGACAAAATTGACCAATTAAAATAAAAAAGAAGAGAACAGATCATGAAATTAATAAGCAAAAAAGCAATATTGCATGAAAATTCATTACCTGCAAAGAAGATAAAAGCAAACATTGATACATTGTCAGAGTTTGTAGAAAGGACTGTTTAAACAACAAAAGAATAGCAAACATTATTAGAAATGAATATTGATGAAAGTACGATATATACACAGCTAATTATTTATATATCACAAGTATGAATCATAAAAACGAAACAATAAAATATGTTAAATTATCGAATTTTACAAATCATTGTACGCTGATGTCATAAAAGGTAAAACGAAAGCAGAATTTATTCTTAAACAGAAAATGTGTAATATTATTGGCTGGTGCAAGCATTATTTTCCATATAAATATATATATAAAACATTTACGAAAGATATTAAAGACTTGGAACAAATTGAGTAAAGTATTCAAATGCATTAAAACGTTTTAATAGAGGAAACAAAGTAAGAAATAACCTCAAACGTTAAGTACTAGAACTGATATAGTTAAAATTGAAATAGAAAGTATTAAAAAAAAACTATTTACAAGATGCGCATTGCTTTACGATTTTTGAACTTTACTGAGTCTGGAGGGTCCCGATGATATTAATATATATGTGATCTCGGGTGATTTGGTTTCCATCATAAACTTTTTATGTTCTAGTCAATAAACGAGGCCTGGAATCTTTGCTAACCTGAAATTAACACCTTAAACATGAGTTGATAATTACCTTAAACATGAGTTGATAATTACCTTAAACATGAGTTGATAATTACCTTAAACATGAGTTGATAATTACCTTAAACATGAGTTGATAATTACCTTAAACATGAGTTGATATTGACGGATGTGAGTATTCTCTGTGATGGTATGTGAAATGGAAGTTATAAGCAGAAGGTTATTTACAGTTATTTACAATTCTAATAACTAAAAGGGATCTGTTTGTTATGCGATTATTATGAAATTGTCTGGAACCTTTCTAAAATTGATCCATCATTTACAGTGACTTGACAATTGTATTGGAGGCAAGCATACACGGTTTATTTTAGGTATCAGACACTTGAATGATACTCTGCGTATAACTTTAACCGTGTCAAGAAGACACAAACATACGATCTAGGAAAAAGCAATAGTTAAGAATAAACTAAAAATTGTTACGAGATTTAGTCTGTGTTACTCATTAACGCAACGCAATAAACAGCGACATTCATAGTTAGCATTGGTTGATTATTCATAAGCAGTACTATCTCTTCAAGTGATTTGATCGTAATGGAGTTGATGAGGAGAGATTAAGATTGACGAATCATTGAAGCGTACAACAGAAAAAAAACTGCAGAATTGAACTAAACATTGAAAACACAAATTGAACGAATGATTGAGAGAATCAGGCTTGGTGCTTAAACAACACAAATGATATTTTTGGCTATCTACTCTCACAAATAATTGTTTGAAACTTAAAAAACTAGAACATCTAAAACTGAATCAGTTGGACCTGTTTTCTGATTTCCACATTAAAGATCACTACAAAATAATTGCACTTTTGACACGTGGTTTTGTGTATAATTTCAATTATGATTTTCACTCATATGGATAATAACCCTTAAGATGTGTGATTAAATGCATAAATCCAATTACAATTCTCTACTATTGCATTTATAATACTTTGTCATGTATATTTTTGCACTTATGATGCATAGTCATGTATATTATTGCACTTTTAATGCCTTGTCATGTGTATAGCTGCAATTAAAATGCTTTGCTATGTATACAAATGCATTTACAATGCGTCCTCGTGTGTATTAGTGCACTTATAATGCGTTGTCATGTATATAAATGCATTTACAATGCGTTGGCATGTGTATTAATGAACTTATAATGCATTGTCATGTATATAACTGCACTTATAATGTGTTTTAATGTATATATTGCACTTATAATGCGTTTTCATGTATATATTGCACTTATAATGCGTTTTCATGTATATATTTGCACTTATAATGCTTTGTCATTTATACTATTGCACTTATGCGTTGTCATGTATATAACTGCACTTGTAATGCGTTGTCATGTATATAGCTGCATTTACAACGCGTTATTATTTGTATTAGTGCACTTATAGTGCGGTGTCATGTATATATTGCACTTACAATGCGTTGTCATGTATATATTGCACTAATAATGCGTTGTCATATATATAACTTCTCTTATAATGCTTTTCAATGCATACTATTGCACTTACGATGCCTTGTCATGTATATAACTGCACTTACAATGCGTTGTCATATATATAACTTCTCTTATAATGCTTTTCAATGTATACTATTGCACTTACGATGCCTTGTCATGTATATAACTGCACTTATAATGCGTTGTCATGTATATATTGCACTTATAATGCGTGTTCATGTATATAACTGCACTTATAATGCTTTGCCATGTATACTTTTACACTTACGATACCTTGTCAGTTATATAACTGCACTTATAATGCTTTTCCATGTATAATATTGCACTTACGATGCCATGTAATGTATATAACTGCACTTATAATGCGTTGTCATGTACATATTTGCACTTATAATGCGTTGTCATGTATACATTGTACTTATGATGTGTTTTCATGTATATCACTGCACTTATAGTGCTTTGCCATGTATACTATTGCACTTACTATGCCTTGCCATGTATATAACAGCACTTATAATGCTTTGTCATGTTTATAACTGCACTTATAATGCGTTGTCATGTATATAACTGCAGTTATAATGCGTTGTTATGTATATTGCACTTAGAATGCGTTGTCATGTATATAACTGCACTAATAATGCTTTTTCATGTATAGTATTGTACTTATGATGCGTTGTTATGTGTATTATTGCACTTATGATGCGTTGTCATGTACATAACTGCGCCTATAATGCGTTGTCAGGTGTATTAGTGCACTTATTATGTGTTTTCATGTGTATATCTGCATTTACAATGTGTTGTCATGTGTATTAGTGCAATTATAGTGAGTTGTCATGTATATAACTGAACTTATGATGCGTTGCCATGTATATATTGCACTTATAATGCGTTGTCACGTATATAACTGGACTTATAATGCGTTGTCATGTATATAACTGCACTTATAATGCGTTGCCACGTATATAACTGCACTTATAATGCTTTTTTATGTATACTATTGCACTTATGATATGCTGTCAAGTTTATTATAGCACTTGTTCTGCGTTGTTATGTATATAACAGCACTTACTTATAGCACGTTGTAATGCATATTTACGATGCGTTGCCATGTACATTATTGCACTTATGATTGGTGGTCATGTATACCATTGCACTTATACGTTGTCATGTATATTATTGCACGTATGATGCGTGGTGATGTATATCACTGCACTTATGATGCGTTGTCATGTATATTATTGATCTTAAAATGCGTTGTCGTGTATATTATTGAACTTAAAATGCGTTGTCATATATATTATTGCACTTATGATGCGTTGCCATGTATATTATTGCTTTTAAAATGCGTTGTCATGTATACTATTGCATTTATAATGCGTTGTCATGTATATTATTGCACTTTTAATGCCAAATCATGTAAATTATTGCACTTATTATGCGTTGTAATGTATATTATTGCACTGATGATGTATTCAGATGCGTTGACATATGTGTTATTGCATTTATGATGCGTCGTCGTGTAATTATTGTACTTATGATGCGTAGCCATGTATATTATTGCGTTTATGATGCGTAGCCATGTATATTATTGCACTTAAAATGCGTTGTCATGTATATTATTGAACTTATAATGCTTTGTCGTGTATATTATTGCACTTAAAATGCCTTATCATGTATATTATTGCACTTATAATGCGTTGTAATGTATATTATTGGACTTGTGATGTATTCTGATGTATATTAATGCACTTATAATGCGTTGTCAAGTATACTATTGCACTTATAATCCGTTCTCATGTATATTTTTGCGTTTATGATGCGTTGCCGTGTATATATTTGCACTTATATTGCGTTGTCAAGTATACTATTGCACTTATAATCCGTTCTCATGTATATTTTTGCGTTTATGATGCGTTGCCGTGTATATATTTGCACTTATATTGCGTTGTCATGTATATTATTGCACTTATGATGTATTCTGATGTATATTATTGCACTTATAATGCGTTGTGATGTGTATTATTGCCCTTATAATGCGTGATGTGTATAACTAGTTAAAATGCGTTGTCATCTACATGTTTGCACTAATGATGCGTTTACATGTATATTATTGCACTTATAATGCGTTGTCATGTATATAACTACTTATGATGCGTTGTCATGTATATTATTGCACTTATAATGCGTTGTCATGTATATAACTACTTATGATGCGTTGTCATGTATATTATTGCACTTATAATGCGTGGTCATGTATATTATTGGACTTAAAATGGCTGTCATGTATATTATTAAACTTTTAATGCGTTGTGGTGTGTATTATTGCACTTATGATGCGTTGTCATGTATATTATTGCACTTACGATGCTTGGTTATGTATATTATTGTACTATAATGCGTGGTCATGTATATAACTGCACTTATTATATGCTCCTTTTTTTCTCCGTTAACTTTACATTATCAGAATCGTTCAATATTTTACGATATTGTACTCCTTCATATTGCACCCACGCGCAGGACACGTATACCCAATAGTGTATTAGGAACTACTTTGTAAACAAATCATGTACATTCGCATAGTAGGCGCAATACGTTTTGGTTGATTAAATTTGTTTCTGAATGGACTAAAGCAGATGTTTCGTGGACTGCAACATACCAACTGTTTTGCTACATTCCACGTTAACTTTTTGATACATTGTTTCATATTTTGCGATAGACACCAGATTTCATAAAATTGCTTGGTACCTACAAATAACATGCAAGTTATAAAGGCTTAAGCTGTCTCCTTTAGCTGGTAATAAGAATGGCAAAAAAATATACTTACAGTTTTACATCCAGAATTTCCTCAAAATGTACTTTCTTAGTTCTGCAAATCCTAATTACATGAGCCATGTCATGAGTTCTCAAGCTTGATTACAAAATTCGAAATTGTACTGTAATTTCGACTATATTCCAAGTGCAATTACATCTTCCGTACTGTACTCAGAATGAAATAAACATTAAATTCAATAACGTCTTTTTGATAATTGCAATTGAAACACTTCATATTTTTCCCACATTATGATTTCAAATAGTCAATGACAGAACAAACACACTTACATTTGTAAACACGTTTCTCCTGCTCCGCTTCAGTCCGAATTCGTTTTGTCGGATGGATATACTTCACTCCCAAGGTCGTGTAGTATTCCATCCAAAAATCTCATTCATATTTTCCCATACAAATGCAGTAACCTATAATTATAATGCGTTGTCATGTATATAACTGTACTTATAATGCATTGTCATGTATATTGTTGCACTTAAAATGCGTTGTCATGTATATTAATGCACTTATGATGCGTTGTTATGTATATTATTGGTCTTATAATGCGATGTATGTATATTATTGCACGTGCTATGCGTTGTCGTATATTATTGCACTCATAATGCGTTGTTGTGTATTATTGCACTTTAAATACGTTGTCATGTATCTTATTGAACTTGTGATGCTTTGTCATGCTTATATCTGCACTTATGATGCGTTGTCATAGATATGATTGCACTTATAATGCGTTTTCATGTATATTATTGCACTTATAATGCGTTGGCATGTATATAACTGCACTTATAATGCGATGTATATTATTGCACGTCCTATGCGTTGTCGTATATTTTTGCATTAGTAATGCGTTGTTGTGCATTATTGCACTTATAATACTTCTTTCATGTGTATAACTGCACTTATAATGCGTTGTCATGTGTATTATTGCACTAGTGATGCATTGTCATGTATATTATTGCGCTTAAAATGCGTTGTCGTGTATATTATTGCACTTATAATGCGTTGTCACGTATATAACTGCATTTATAATGCTTTGGCATGTTGATAACTGCAATTATAATGTGTTGTCAGTATAGGTTACTGCGTTTGTATGGGAAAATATGAACGAGTTTTTCGGATGTAAATATTGCACGACCTTGGGAGTGCAGTATATCCATCTGACAAAACGAGTTCATATTTTCCCATACAAATGCAGTAACCTTTTTATTATATGCTCATTTTCTTATTCTACATAAGGCTTAATTATATTAACAAAATACACTACAAGAAACAAAGTAACTGAGGTATGCCGTATTCCAAACTAAATACACTAGCGCAGATTCATAATTACACAACAACATTATTACTGCGCACATAACTCTGCCGAGATAAATTTGAACTTAGTCGCGCGGTCGACATAACTTTCGAGATAAGTGGCGTGTCTAGTTAAAATTGAAATTTGGAGTCATATTGTGAATGAATGCGCATTGCAGCAACTTTTCCATTTAATCTGACATGAATAGATTTTGGTATTTGGTTCGATTCTACGAAATTTCGTGATTTTATGGACTGGATTTATATGTGACAATTCCACATGAAATACATCGCATTGAAGAAGCGAGGGAGAAGCGTGTTGACATCTGCAAATGTGTTTCTGTTTCTGTCACTGAATGTTTGAAATCATAATGTGGGGCAAATATGAAGTCTTTCAATTGCAATTATCAAAAGATGCTATGGAATTTAATACTTATTTCATTTTGAGTGAAGTAAGGAGGAAGTAATTGCACTTATATTCGAAATTAGAGTACAATTTCGAAATGTGTAATCAAGATTGAGAACCTATGATATGACTCATGTAATTCGGATTTGCAGAATTAAGAAAGCACATTACGAGAAATTCAGGATGTAAAACTGTAAGTATATGCCTTTGCCATTCTTATTACCAACTAAAGAAGACAGTTTATGCCTTGTCACTTATATGTTATTTGCAAGGACTCTTTCTGGCGTCTACTGTATAGCTAGCCTAAATCCGAAACATTGTATCAAACAAGTTAACGCGAAATGTGCCAAAGCAGCTGGTATGTGGCAGTCCACGAAACATCTGCTTTACTTCATTCAGAAACAAATTTAATCAACCAAAACGTAAAGCGACTACTACGCGAGTGTGCATGATTTGTTTACAAATCAAAAGAGCTGGCGTTTGCGTCCATTGTTTGTAATAGAAAGTAGTTCCTTTATGCATGTGAATGCAATATGAAGGTGTGCAATATCTTAAAATACTGAACGATTCTGACAATGTAAAGTTAACGGAGATGAAAATGAGCATATAATAATACGCATTATGTATCAACCATATCAAACAACCCTATCTTTTGTACTCACTATTTTTGGAAGCAAGTCACGATAATCACAATAGCTAGAATAAAAGCTTTCTACACCACTTACATATATATTGTCACACTGGCCGTGACCGACCTTTTCTCGGCAGTAATCAAAGCAATTAGGCAGACTAAAAAATTACTGAATATTCCTTATGGCGATGCTGGCTGTAGGATTGAGCAATTTATAATCATGACTATGCCTGAGTATTCGAAATGGATTATCGTATGTGTGACGGTGGAACGCTATATCGCCATTCGCCATCCACTTAAGGTGACACCCATTTGTACCAAGCGCAACACCGCCATTATTCTTATTGCAGTCTTTGTCTTCTTTCTGATCCTGATTACACACTACCTGCAAACAATTACAGAAATTATTGTTTTTGATAACCAGTACACGTGTGCAGTTAGTGACCCATATTCATATTTCTTTCTCACGATATTACCCTACATGGAGGAATTCTTTTATTCTGTTGGACCCTGTATAATTATGTTTGATCTGAACAAGGCATCATCATTGGGCTGAAAATCTAGAATCGGATGAAAATGGAGTTGAGCCAGAATGTATCAGAAAACGTAATAGAGAAACGTCAACAGAACATTCAGCTGACCAGAATTATTTCTGTCTGTCCATCGTGTTCTTTTTATTATTTATGTCTGCAAGCATATTTTTATCGTTCAAAAGTACGTTGTACACGAGAATATTGACCAGATGTTAGATCATGTAACTGGGTACGTGTTTGTGTACTTTTTCAGTGATAAAAACCAATGCATGAACTTTTTCGTATACATCATCGCTGGAAGTCGTTTCTGAGAACAGTTTCGGAAATGGTTCTGCTGTCAAGGGTTCACAAGATGTCAACGGAAGATTCTGGGATCGAGAGTTAAGACTTTGAAGATTTACACCATGTCAGATATGAAATCAGTGTCATCTATGCACACAAACGCAGCTTTCAGGGGCGAAAATAAAACAAAGGAAACATTACCGAGCATAGCGAGTGGGGACGTTTGATAGCATATACTCAAGTATCATTTATGCACCAAACGTTTTATTTGACAAGGGTGCTTGAAGTTAAGAATAATGACTAGTTAAAACCATGGAAACAAATATCTTTACATTTTCAGCGTTTTCACAACAAATATAAATCATATGGCAAATGCCATTCTTTCCGAGTCCCTGAATCCCTTTGGATCACGTATGTCGGTCAGTGAATATATATATATATATATATATATATATATATATATATATATATATATATATATATATATATAGATAGATAGATAGATAGATAGATAGATAGACAGAAATGCATTGCAAGTGTATCAGATATTTTTAATTACGCCTTTTGGAAAGTACTGGTAATTTGGGAAAGACAAACACGGATAAAAGATACAGACAAAACAGAGCAATTGACATCCATACATACATGTGACACAATATACAGTTTTCATGCATGTATGTACAAAATATATACTTTTGTCTCAGAATACAAAACTTACAATGTATACACCAAACGTTTGGCTTTCACCTGCACCAAGAAAGAAATCCAGTAAGATTATGTCTCGAATGTACTATTTATGTCATATATTTTGTATCGTATATATACTATTTATGTATCGTATATACTATTTATGTATCGTATAATATGTATCGTGTATTATGCATCGTGAATAATATGTATGGATCGTATATATTAGTTATGTACCGTATATACTTGTTATGCATCGTATATACTAATTACGCATTGTAACTTCTATGTTGGATTGACTTCGCTTGCGAAGATTAGGAAGGGGTATGTCCATGTCTATTGCACGCGCGCTGGTGGCTGACGAGCCACATTAGTGACAAGCACGTCCGTCCACAGAGGCTACAGGGGAATGTCTGGGTTGTGGTGGGTGCTGCTGATGGTTCCCGGTTTTGTTTTCGCCATCATTTTTCCTCCATGATGGTCCGTATGTTATGTTCAAAAGTGTCAGCGGCCTGGTGAACTATACGTCGCCAGCTTTCACGGTCAGCAGCTTGTGATGCTCATTGGCGGTGATCGATGCCACAGGTGGTAAGGGTCTTTATCAAGGAGTCATTATATCTCTTTCGAGGTGCCCCTCTATCACGGTGGCCAGTTGACAGCTCACCATACAGTGCGATCTTTGGCAGGCGATGATCCTCCGTCCTGGACACGTTCCTTGCCCAGCGAAGCTGTATTAACTAACATGAGCGTGGCCTCAACGCTTGTGATTCCTGCTTTTTTGAGGACTTCAGTGTTGGTGACGAAGTCGCTCCAGTGGATGTTGACGATGGTGCGGAGGCAACGCTGATGGAAGCGTTCAAGGAGGCAGAGGTGGCGGCTGTAGGTGGCACAGGATTCGGCGCCATATAGGAGGGTGGTCAGTACGACAGCTCTGCAGACGCTCATCTTTGTATCTCTCTTGAGACTGGCTTTGTGCCAGACTCGTTTATTGAGTCTGCCGAAGGCTCTGTTTGCCTTGGCCAGTCTTTTGTCTATTTCTTTTTTGTAACTTATATATACGCCGTATATCTCATGTATTTTGCACTAGTTGATGCATTTTAATTGAAAGAATTCATGTGCAATCTCTGTTTCTTGTAGAAAACACCACCGATGCATGTTACACTCTAGGGGTTGGGGTCAAGAGCATAATACTGAGTTATCCAAATATCTTCATTCTCAATGATTTGAAAGACGTTCTCTCAAGATATTAATATTAATATCCAATAAATCAAAGAGCCAAGTGTGATGATCGGCTATCATAGTCCACCATTGTCGTTTGTACACATACATCAGACGTAAACATAATCATCGCCTACAACCCGCGTTATCATGAAAATTGGTGACTGTACAATTTGTCTTGTCTCTAGAATCAAAACTGAACAACGAGGAAACCCGTTATATCTGCCAACTTAACAACGCTTAAACTGACTGGCTTGAACTCTTAAAATGCTTTGATTGCTCATGTTTCGGTTTATGCGCTGTGTGTTGTGTTCAGTGGCATAGTTGTATCATGCTATGTTTGTATTTCTTACAAATTTTGCATGTTGTAATGACTTGTTTGTTTTAAGTAATGGCGGTCAGAAGCTCTTTAGAGCTTATGTTGAATTGCTGTTTTAAATCACGCCTACGTTAAATAAATCTAAACGTATGTTAAATTTTCTTTTGAATTATATGACTTACTTCAGAGCAAAGTTAGTTTGAAGGAAGTATGCGAGGTAATTCTGTATAGCATATAGTAATGACTTGGCTTAGATATTTGACATAGCCTATCTTCTTCTGGTTGAGGGGTGAGCTCTTTCGATTTTGTTTCAGACGTGTTTTCGTCAATGCAAAACATCTCATATTTTCAGAACCTAGTTATACAGGTTATGTTGAATATAGTGTGAAGCGAATTATTTTGTTGTGTGCTTGATATACAAATTCTTATTCAAGTATTTATCTATACTACTTTTATATATGTATGTATGTATGTATGTGTGTGTGTGTGTGTGTGTGTGTGTGTGTGTGTGTGTGTACGTGGATGGATGGATGGATGGATGGATGTATTGTATGGTGGTGGAATAAATATCATGCGAAACCCAGCATTCTGACATTGAGCGAGAAATGCTTTATAACCCCACTCCAAGTATGACGTCAAATGTTTTTGTAAGTCACGATGCTACTTAAGTGATCTGACATTATAATGCGTGACCGATCCTGGTTTTCAGGTGAACTCTTTGCAAGTTTTTTTTTTTAAATATAGATTTTGAAGTGATAGTGCATTTAAGGCAAGTGGAGCCAAATTTAAATAATTATCTTAAAATAGTGACGAATGAAGAAATTTAATTAATATGATTATTTATTCATTTATTGTAACTAGTCAATTCGATTATTCTTTGCTGATTGAAGAATGAATCAGAATATTAGTCTGATTTATTGAAATAGTGTAAAATTGATAGAAGAGTTGTGTAGGACAAAAATGAATCTCTTGTAACAGTTTAGATTTAGGGGCACAATCGGCACCACAGCATAGTTTTAATAGTTTTACTTGATTATCCGAGGGAACCCGGTTATAATCATATTGTTGTTTTTTCCCCACCATTTGTCCTTGCTCTATGAAGTAAAACTATATATTTAGAAAAATTTTAACTTTAAACAATAGAAGATGATAACAATAATATGTTTACCTTCGATGTAAGAAATCAAGTTTTTCATGCAATGAAAGTTTGAAGAAGTCCCGTAAATCTTAAACAGTTATAAGGTTTAATTATATAAATAGTTTAATTATATAAATAAGAAGAAACAAAAAGACGTAATTTTGAAGATTACTTTACTATATCAGACTGAAGTAATTTTGTTTGTAGTGCAAATTATTTTAAGACCTTGAAAATAAATTTTCTGTAATTTTCTTCAGAGGCTGTTCAAGGCAGCACATTTGACAAAATTATATTATTTCAACCAGTATTATATTGTGTATCTCATGACAAGTAGTAAACATATTATCTGGCTATTTATACTAGCTATTATTTTGTAGACTTTTGGGAAAATATCTACGACCACAAATTCAAATAAAATGAAAGTATCATGAACTGTGCTGTAAATGATGCGTTTTCTCTTTTAAGAAAATAACATTTAAACCTTTTGTGAATTTCGTATAACTTGCGTTTATGGTTTTAATAGGGATTAAAATATGTATTTGTAGAGCACTTTAGTTGGGCCTTGCGTCCACAGTCCCGTAGGCATTGAAAAAATTAGAACAGAATTAGTTTAAAGAACTAGAGCGATTGAATCAGAAAATGTTGCAGTTGCGAAGAAAATGCCACTGTCAGTCAGAACCGACATGCAATTTACGAACACATCTTAAATTTTTAGAGAAATGCTATAATATGAAAAAGAAACAGTACCCAAGGGTTCAGCTCATGGAGATATTACCTGGTGGTGGGGAGACAGGGAGGGATATCTTGCCTAGTTCAGCAAGTTCCTGCAATGCATACGGTATACTGTTGGTCAAATTCTTTGTTATCATTGTACATTAACTCAGTGTATCATAATGCTTTACGTCCATTGTAAGATGCTGATATCATTCACTAATTCACAGTCGAATGTTTTTGGATAGAACAAAAGTTTACGCTTGTTTGTCTGCGCTTTCGTGCAAAATTTTGTTAAATTTATTGGTTTAACTTGCCGCAACGATTAAAAAAGGAGTACATATGAAATTTGACATCAGTACGTAGGTGTACAATGTGTGTGTGTGTCTGTGTTGTCAAGAGTATTTTGTTTACGAATATGAGGGGATTTATCCGCCCCTGCTATCAGGACATCACATGTGTAAGACCCTTAGTGGAGAAAGGTGCTTTATCCTCTTCTGTGGCATACTTTTGGTGAGACTAAGTTATAATAATGAAATATAAATTTGGCATCACTCTGTATTTATTGTTGTCATTTTATTGCATTAATATGAAAACAAATTCAAGCTTCACGGACGAATATGTTACAACTCCAATATCATTTCCATTCCTGAACTTATCACAATCAAAGTCTTATGTGACGAAAATAACTATTATATCATACATATTTATCCCAGTTAACTAAACATCTTCAGTAGCAAATTAATAAACATCATTTCACGCAATGAATTAAATTTTAATTGGGAATTACAAGTGGCTCGATTTATGTAACCAGTTGAACTATTACGTTACAGTTTATGTAACAGAACCTTAACGTCTTGACTTTGCAAAGTGAAATGGAATCCTTCTCAACCACATGAATAAGAAAGTGACAAACTATGGAACTACCATTTGTATTATTATGCTTTGAAACATAACTGTATCAGTAAAACAACATATTTTGTCATTATATCATAAGTCCCTTTTCCCGTAAACCAGTATATATATATATATATATAATTGTAATCACATGGGTCTCTAAAATTATTCAAGATTCTAGCTTTCTGTTTCAGAAATTGAAGCTACAAGGGTTCAACTGTCTTTTACAATAGAGATAAAACAACTCACTCTGTACACACACACACACACACACACACACACACACACATATATATATATATATATATATATATATATATATATATATATATATATATATATATATATATATATATATATATATATATATATATATATATATATATATATATATAAATCTTGCATTGCTGTACAAAATACGAGAACGGGTAACGAGCATTTCTGTATTCGATGGGATATCTCAAAAGGGCTACGCTCCACTACAAGAACGTGTTAACGTGCTGTGAGTAAAATCAGCTGATCGGAAGATACATCAAGTAATGAAGTAGCGGCATAGCAATATCCTAGATAGGTGACCCGGATCCGCCCGTAACTTTGTACGAACCTTTGAAGTCATACGTCAAAACGACCATTGTTGTTGCTTATGCAGATTGAAAGTTAATAGTGCCAATTGTCCTAGTATTTTATTTATTTATTTTTTTTTTGATCGCTTTTGCGTGTCAGACAGATCCTGCATCCTAAAATATGTGTCATATGTGTGGGACTTCACATGAAATTCAGCTTCAGTTAAAGGCCGATCGATAACATAAACATAATGTCGGCTTTAATAAGTATGACTGAACTGTTCAAGGCTATGACAATAACGAAATGGGATGAACGTCATTTCATTTCTAAACTTAAAGGCAACAAATTCTAAACTTGGACAATATAGATTGTTAAACTGTTTCATTTAAGTCAAATAAATAACTTCCATCTATATACTTCTTGCTAGCGGCAACGAACACACATTCTCTCTCTCTCTCTCTCTCTCTCTCTCTCTGCATTTACGCACGCACGCACACACACGCACGCACACACACGCACACACACACACACACATATCTTTTTGTGCACTGCGTGTTTTGGAACACTTCGGGTTTTTTTTTTTCGAGTCATAAGTTGTGGTGGGACACATTTTAAATCATTCGAAAATTACATGTCGGAAAATTCCCACTAAATTAACTTTTAATTTAAAAGAAATTAAACTGTGTAATTGAAACAAAACTTAATCCACTACAGCAACCCAGCCATTCCCATACGTACGATCCATCATTTCAGCGTATGAACATATATTTTTAGCTTCCTTCTGTTATTCAGATCAATTTAACCGTCGGTTGGTCTTTTGATGTCAAATTTGGTATGCGCTGAGGTGGTCAACGACAACACGGGATAACATACTTCCCATTCTGGTTCTTGCATTGTTATCATCGTAGGTGGCATGGCAAACAGGTCGAATTCTTAGTTGGAGCATTGTAATGACTCTCTTTGCATAATTTTCCTTTTCCTTCAGATAGTAATAAAATACGTCTAATTCTCTGCCAGGTGTTATTCTTTTCTTATTCTTTTCCGAATTTGTCTATGAGGTCAGAAGCGATTGCGACGTCTCCTGCTATCTTGATGACTTAATACCTTCCCAAAAATCACGAAGCAAAGGGCATCTTGATGTCCTAGGAGTTATTTTCTTGTTTGGATCAACACGTGTGTTTCTGCCTTCCTGAAGGTTTCTTTGGAATTATTTTGGTCGACCAGTACGTCTGGGAGAAATTAGTTTCCTTGCCCCGGAAACAATCCATGTGCCACCATAGATTTAAAGATGGGTGCTACTGTATGAAAATCTGATTTTAACATATCGTCTGAACCATATTCTCATTGTCGATCGACTTCTTGGTACACGAGCTACTTCTTTTACAATTCACTGGAGAATCGGTTTCGAAAATGTAGTTGCACCGTGACGTGTCCTTTGGATAATACAGTATATTTTTCCCGAGATCTCATTTTATGCTAATATTGACACCACCAAAATAAGATTTCATGACAGGAAGACAATGAGGATGTACTCATTAGCGATAGACGCGATACGTGTGTCCTTTTTCATCGTAAGCAGTTACGGCAGAATCCATTTTGAAAGGAACGACTCTTAGCAACGGAGCGGTTGTTTCTTAAAATATTATTCTGGATGAAATCGGAACATACAAACATCAAATTCAGTTCTTCGATTAACTCAGTAAGGAAGCCATAATATTTGTACAGTTGATTGTTGTTGTGCATTTCTTTTCAATGCAGTGATCTGTTCATATGTCTGCGCAAAACAGCATATAAACGGGGGTGGGGTATCTAATAGGCAACGTAGTAAGGTCGGAGAAATACGTTTTAATACGGTGAGTTATTTTATGATACTCGATCAGTACACTTCGAGCTAGGGTAATACTCCAGTAATTTGCCAAACTGATCGTTGAAATTAGCTGTAATCGTTTCGCTGTGATGTTGAGAATTCCAACAAAATCCTGCAGGAATTCATTTTGAATAGATATTAAATTGAGGATCTGCTGGTTTATTGGATTCATAAATAAGAGGATCATTTTACTCCAAGTGCTCTTGAAATTGTTTTGATTTGGCGTTGGCGACACGACTGTTGTTGTTGCTACTGTCGATATATTCATCGAACCACATAAAATGAGATAACCAATACAACTACTGAGTGAAATAGTCTACAGTCGTTAATATAATTGTTGCAAACTCAAATATCCAATGAGTGATCCGACTGCACAATACAGAAGAAGACGATTTGATTTTTAGAGACACATTCTACACACCACACCCTGCAGTGGTTATTCTACTTGCTATTTTTGTAGTTCTTGAAAAAGTAAAATCTGTCATAGCTGTGTTTAACTGCATGATGGTAACATTTACTTTTTTGTGAAGCAGAAAGCCGAGAATCGAAACTGAGATGATATCCTTTCCAACGAACGTTCACTTCTTCGAATCAACGTTTTCCCATTTTAGATATCTTCCACGTCGTCTTCCTTCCTATCCACTATTTGTAACTCAGGGAAGTAAAAGGTTCAGTTTGACACTTCATGGTTTATATCTTCCAAGTTTAATTTTGTTTAATCAATACAAACAAAATTGATTGTGTTTAAATCTTTTCTTCTTGAATGATGCCTCACAATCGCATTGTTTGCACTCTCTGTACAAGCAAACATAGTTATATACTCTCAGATAAGAGAGATAATTCTAATGGAATAAAGGAGCCTCAGCTAATATTCGTAAGATTTACTAAATTTCGATACTTCTTTAGTCTATGCTGATTTATTTTTATATATTTTCCAAATATTATTTATATAGCTGTATGAGAGTGGAATATTGGTAACTACTCATGGCGTTTATATAGCATAATCTGGGGTGATGGAAAGTAGATACCTAAGTATGGATCACTACACGCGGCTTGTTGGAGAGTATATGTGGGGTATTGGTCACTACACATGACGTATGGAATGTATAATGCTGGATGTTGGATAGTAGATGACTAAGTATTGGTCACTACACAGGCAAATCGGATGGTATAGTGTGAGGCATTGGTCTCTGTACATAGCGTGTGGATGGCATAGTGTAGGTTGATGAATGGTACACGACTAAATATTGGTCATTGCACACTGCGTATTTAGTAGTATTATTGTATGTTAGGTACTGGTCACTGCCCCATGATTGTAGATGGTATAATGTATGGTATTTGATAGAAGATGGCTGTGATTTGGACATTACACACTGCGTGTTGGCTATTATACGAGGGGCTCTGGTCACTACGCAAACTATATTATCCTTAACAGTGGATAGTATGGGTTTGTGTTTGGATAGTATATAACATTTAAGATTCCCATTCCTGCGTATCCTCATAAACTTCGATCTTTTGTTACTTAAAAGCCTCTCATGATAAACGTGTGTGCCCATAATACCATCCCCATTTTAGACCTATGGACAATTTTAACATAGCCTGTACGGAATTATCAACAAGCATTATCAATATATATTTGATCAGCAATTATTACATTGATTGTAACGCATATAGTGTCATTAAATGTTAGGTTTAAACTGAAATGTATGCTGATATTTACCTCGTGACACCCATGTAATGAACACGAGATTTTAATTTTAAGCTCCTGACAAATTTGCTGAGAAACTACATCACGTGGTTAGTTCCTCTTAGCCTGCCAAATGATCCCTCAAGAACATCCATATCCAACATACACGCTGGTGCAGAACCATCGGCCAGTAAAATTTAGTAAACCAGTATCGTCCAGCCAACCAACGTCACCATTGATCACATTATTCTGGTAACAAAAACAGAATTCGACGACTCCCCGTAACAACTAATAAGGCACTGACTGCGCCGTATAATACATAATACACGTTTACGTGCGAATGCTAAGAACATAATTTGACTTCATTTTACAGTAAATCCTTTCATAAGAACGACTGTACATCATTATTTTTTATAATGACTAGTTTTGTATATGAATCTGTCTCCGCCAAGAACAACCGCGCTGGATTATAAAAATGCCTACAATACTCGTCTTTTAATGCGCACAATATAATTTCAATTTGTCTGTTCGCTATAACATGTCTAACTTGGAACAGACCATAGCCTTTTCGATAGCACTGCGTTATGTTACATAAATCCGACATTCTAGAACATTTAGAATAAATTCCGAAACTTTTAATATATCATTTTTTTAAATTTCATTTCCGCATACCTCTAAACTGAAGATTGCTTCCGTAAAGTGGACTGCTCCATGACAAAAGTCATCTGTGTTGAGACAATGGAGAGTGAATTGTGTTATACATATAGTCGTGATGCCATAGAACTCGAAGTAAATCGGATTCCATACTAATGATGTAAGATTGCATTCTGAGGCCCGTTGAAAATACGACTAAATCAAAGTTCAACGTTGCATATTGGACTCAGCAGATTTTGAATATCAGTCAAATCTGTTGAAACTGAACTTGATCTTCAGTCAGTTTTCAATAACTCGTTGGGTTTAATATTCAATGCTGAATTAATCATCACTTCCTTTCAATTTCAACGCTCTATTAAACTGATAATTTATCAGCTATGTCCCTCGTGTACCTTAGTTATGTACCTATGTCACGTACCTTAGACATGTACCTTAGTCATATACCTTAGTCAGTTTATCCAAGGAATTTGAACTTAGCTGTTTTCTGGTAGTTACGCTTATGATGTCGAATTTTCTTGAATCGCACCAATTAAAGCTTGTCTACTATTGATATATATTTTTAAATTTCATTATTAATAAAAAAAAACAACTATTACGCGATTCGGTCAAATCTAGAAAGATCTCATAAGACTTCAGCGCCAATACATGTCTGAATTTGTTGGATACATCTGTATATATTTGAAATTCGCCCTGATAATAGACACATTTTTATCAGAACTGAATCTTTTGATCTTTATTTTTCCACACTGCTGACATCGTAGCGACATGACTGAACAATTGTTAAAGCTACGATAAAAATCCAAATCGCACACACACACACAGACAGACACACACACACATTATTTTGCATGGTCTTATACTGAATATTAAGACCACAGGACTGCTCAAAATAGGAGCCCGTGATTTCGGTCCCATTTGGCAAAATGTAACTAAACTGAAGCCCGGTATACAAACCACCCGAGACTGGCGCATTAGTTACCTGTACGACAAGCATTTCAAGGAAGAAAGACGTGTTTTGTTGATATCAAAATGGCGTGCCGCCTTTGAGTCGAAATCAAAGTAAGTTATTAAAACAGTGGAAATAACGTTAACAATTTCATGTTCAACAGAATAAGGACATTATTATTTTCAAAACTTATATTTTGCAACTTTTACGGATTATACGGAAACGATGATCCATGTATTGAAACTATATTATAAAGAAATAACAACATGTTATGTATCTTAATTCAGGTTGTATACCATCAGACTTAATAAAAATTCACTTTTATGACCATCCCTCTATTAAGACCACTTATGTCAGATTGCAAGTGATTTGGTGTATTTAATAGCAAGCTTCCTTTCCTTTCATTTGGCTGCTATAAATGTATTATTAGCTATTTGTGAGAGCATTATAGATAATGAATATGGGATGTTTTATATGAATGGCTCATTACTTACAACCAGATCTTCTTGTTGTTTACTTGATTAGTTATATCAAAAGAATGGATCGGGTCAAATGCGCCTCAAGTAAACATAAATGTTATTTGATAAAATAACGTTGTCACTAAGCAGGCATTTGTGTCTTTATTTCTCCCTTCAGCTAATTAATTTAGTTGACATGGCATGGCCGAGACAATGTTCATAGACGAAAGTGTCCAAAATTTCAGTTTTATATGTCACCTACTAAATATCCCAATTAACAAAAAATATAGAATTACAAGTGCATTACACATCTTAGCATTTTCTCCCGTTTGAGGCCTTCTTGGAAATTGCGGGAAAACTTATATGAGCCCGGTAAAGTCCACAAGATGAAAACGAATGTGTGTTAATAAAAAAATTATGGCATGAAGACACACGGGAGTGGAAGTAATCAACAGCAGAAAACCTGGTGGAGCATTTGAGGTGGTGGTGGAAGGGGGGAATCCAGATAAAATCCAAACCCTGCTATGCAACACTTGTTGAAGCTCTGCTTTCAAAACCGCCACTGAGAGGGTAATCACATTAATAATAAATGGCGCGATATTGTATCCCAAACGTAAAAAGCGATTGTCCTCAAAAATGTCAACTGACCAACCGAGAACTGATCTTAGCGACTGTTTAATATTAAACATGTACTGTGGAGATTAGACCGAGACAGACGAGGTGATAGAGGGCTCGTGCACAAGTATGTAGATCTCAATACATTTGCTGGTCATCAAGTTATTCGCGGGAAGGCCACCGAACATTCGTGATCAATAATATTAGGCCCGCTTTAATCCTGACGCTAGTGTGATATCGAGTGTGTGGGATACATATGATGTACATGTAGTGTTTGCAGAGAAAGTCACATAAAAGTCTGGTTTCATTAATGATATTGTAATCATCGAGGTAACGCTCGGAATGCTATTTGCAACAGCTAACTGCGTTGTAGCACTGATTTGGCTTTACATCACTCGATTTAGCTTAAAATAGGAAATGCACCATTACTCTTCGTCGTGGTCATATACATCATTGTTATCTGTAATAAGTTCGTTATTAACAAGCGAAACGTACCCGTCCATGACGCCATTGGCAAGCAGTTGGTGACAATCACTGCGGTCTTAATGAAAACTTCTGGAGCGTTGTTCACTGCACGAACTGACCGTACGAACGTTCACATCCGATTCACCTTTCCATTTACCTCTTGTTAGCCCATATACAATCATTTGAACCCCGTGTATATAGTCGTTCCACAATCTTTTGTCTTGTTCAGGGTCCCCGATCACAACTACATTACGTGTTTCTAAAAAAGAATCCATATTACACAGGCATATTTTGAGGCCATCATCATCATCATCATCTATACAACATTGATGATCTTTTCGTCATTGAATACTTTGGTGGTTCTATTTTTTAAAATTTCTTATTTGCCTCTGGTTTTTTCATCGAGAATATGTGAACCGTTTACAACCACTCCTACTATCTCATGCATTTCTTAGATGTAGTTTTTAGCTCTCTCTAAACCTTCTTGAAATTTCTCAATTGCGCCTGGTAGGCATCCGATAGTCTCTGCTGCATTAAAGCTATTGATATTGTGAAGTTGTTTGGATTCAATATTTGTGATTAATGTTTTCTTGTTCCACATATTTTTTTAAATAGAAAAATATAGTGGTCATTGTAGAGCATCAAACTTAAAAAGTTATGGGTTCATGCTTCGTAACTGAGAAGATAACTGCTATGTGAATTTTACTATCACTCAACACGACAATCAATGAGGTGAGTGAAGTGTCTCGCTATTCACTAAAGCAAGAGAGACACAAATCTAAAACCCAGTCGGAAAATATGTTCACTACTAAGATGACAGGAATTTCTTTTCCAGATATACTGTCTAGAGGAAAAAACACTGAATATGACTAAAATACAACTATCATCCAATAGTGAGTCTAACATGTTGGACGTATACATATTTATATAATAATGTTGATCCATTTACGATAGGTATCATTTTAAGGAATAGGCACCACGTTACAAAGCAACAACAGAATCTTAATTATTTCCCGTGGGCCGAGTGGCAATAAGGAATCCACGTGTAAGTTCAATGCAAAAGCGATGAAAAATAAATATGTAATTGTCATTTTCAGTCAGATGAAGAAAGAATAACTTACGGAGATAGCACATAAAACATGAACACGAAAACAACAAAATATAAGTGTCATGTGGTTGTAATTATAGACAGTTAAAAACTGCACTTATTAATAAAGATTTCATCAACCAAGAACTGTCATGCCATAACATTTGTATTGTGTGCACAAAGCGATGTTTCATGTCATAATGTTTGCATGTAATCCATCATGCAATAACCTTCATGTCATGTGTGTGTGTGTGTGTGTGTGTGTGTGTGTGTGTGAATTGGATTTTTAACGTGGCTTTAAAAAAATTCAGTCATATCGCTACGATGTCTGCAGTGTGGCAGTTTTTAGAGATGCCTAGCACTAGGGTATCATGTCGCAGACACGTAGCGTGATGTCCCACCCAGTCACATTATCCTGCAACCAGGCCGACCAGTCCTAACAATGTCCTCGTAATGTTGAGCACCAAGTGAGGAAGCTTTCAGTACCATTTTTGTAAGTCTTTGGTATGACTCGGCCAGGAATCAAACCCACGACCTCCCGCATCTGAGGCGGACGCTCTAACCACTAGGCCACCAGAGCGGTACACTATGATGCATGTCATAACTATTATACTAAATGCATTAAAACAATCAATTTTGTGTCAATTTTTGTTTGCACTTATTTCGCTTCGAGACCGCTCCGGTGGCCCAAGTGGTTAGAGCATCCGCCTCAGATGCGTGAGGTCACGTGTTAGAAACCCGGCCGAGTCATACTAAAGACATATATTAAAAAATGTTTTTTGCAGCAGCTTTGCTAGGCGATCAGCATTAAGAGGTTAGTGTTAGGATTGGTTGGCCTGGTGTCAGGATAATGTGACTGGGTGGAACATGATGCTACATGTCTGCGGCATGGTGCCCAAGTGCTAGACTTCACTATAAACTGCCACACTGCAGACATATTAATCTTATGACTGACGAAATTGTTAAAGCTACGTTAAAAATCCAAATCGTCCACACAATCACTACGCGTTGTATTTTTCGCAGTTATAGTCGGGTGGTGGTGTGATGGTGAGTAAACAACAAATTAGTTTTGTACTTCTTCCTCAAAATTAAATTGAGTTTATTAATTGTTCATATATCCTAGTGAGTGACCTCTCACTTTAAGCCATTATCTTACTCAACTCTTGCTGGTAATAGATTCATAATTATTTCTGGTTCTAAATATGTCCGGTACAGATTCAAAGTCTTGCTAATTCTTGGATGACCCTCGCAAGATGACTTCTTTTCTGTGAGAACTAAGATGAAAGCAGTGTATGCAGTTATTGATCTGTCTAATAAAGTTCGCATCTTATATGGTCGATCCAGAAAAGTTTCAGGCTTCGAGTTATTGCATACATAACTGCGATTATTATTTATTTATTTGAATACATAGCAATAGTATAGTTACTGTTGATGAGCTAGAAGCAGGTTTTTGTCTGAAGAAATTTATATTCAATAACACATAATTCGGTCTAAAAGAGTCAGGAAAATTAGCCAGGATATGTACATCTAAAGTTAGTAGTTGTAACATTCATAAAGTTTCATTACAAGAAGTCAAATAATGTGGGAGGTATGAAATCTGGTTAGGGCTACCATCGTATCTTCGTGCCGTTATGAGCGATGCTACAATAACAATGACACAATGCTGCTATAGCGATTATAAGATGACGACAGGAGCGTGCAGTAGGATTGTTGTTATTGTTGTTGTTGTTATAGGTTTTAACGCCATTTTCAGCACAAGACAGGCTATACATGGCGGCCAGTATTAATGGTGAAGGAAGAACCCGTGAAAACCCGGAAAGAACCACCGACCCACAAGAAGCTACCGGCAAGCTTTCTCACATACCCACACTGACTGAGTCGGAGACTCGAACCCACGCAGACAGCGGTGAGATGGCAGTGGTCCATAACGGTGAGCGCTTTAGACCACTCGGGCACTCGGAGCCCCTGCAGTAGGACGGTGCGTTCGAAAGGAAAAAGTGATTCCTCACTAGCATCCGCTTAGCGAGGGGTATAAAAACAAAGAACGTAGAATATCGATTTAAATCAATATATTTCGTCACAAATTGGTTCGATTCTTTAAGTGGCTGATCATAATCTGCATGTATTGCAAATGATAACGTTTTTGGAGTATTTTCCAGAGCGTGGGTAACTTTCACCGCAGAAAGGTTTACATCGTCATTGGAGCAGTTTGCGGTGGAAGTTCCAACTTTAAACGATCCAATGAGAGCGATTTGCGGTGGGGAGCGATTTACAGTCAAACAATGCATCAACAATTTCATTTTCCGACATTCGAAATATGTGTATGTAGCTTTGTGGGTCCAAAAAGTACGGTGTTTCTTTTTTCATCTTCTCAACATTAAATCTATGCTGTAATTAATGATAGTAGTATAAATTATTTTTTCCGAGCAATTTCTGTCAAGATGCTATAAAAACAGTTAAACAGTAGATTTATGTATTCTATAATTCTGATTTGTGTTTCAACTACATTTTGTGTGCTTTTCATCCTTTTTCCTCTGTTTTCATGGACGACGGACAGGATTATAATTGCTGGTATGTTTAATAAATTCATTTTAAAAATAATTTATTATCAGTTGAAAATTATGTATTTTCTAGATGTATAGGTCTTACTTCATCTTTATGATATATTATATAAAGGTATAATTGAAAGGTTTTCTAGTTGCTTTCATCATAGTTGATTGAAGGATAGCATGATAATACATTGTGTAAAAAATATTCTATAAATTTCAAACTGTTCAATTACTTACTTTCATCATCATATCAACGTGCATGCTAATAGCTGGTATAATGTTCTATCATATGCCAACATACAATTACTCCGTTAACTAACATCTTCCTCTAAAACCATATTAAATGGATGATCACGCTTAAAATAAAACCACATAGCCACAATTTTATCAAATTAGAAGACTATCTTTGCCTACATTGATTGTTCCAAGATAATAATGATTGTTGTTAGTTACTGCGAGCAAAGGGAAACGATGTCATCTTTTATCCAGCTAATGAAAATATGCTTTCAGACTAAACATATACGACATCCGGGTTGGTTCCCGCAGTACATGACAATTTGTCGTTAATTCAAGTGATACTCATAGGCAAATACTTAGCACGTTGTTCAAAAGGTAAACACCGGAACCCGCTCCTGATCTAAATGAGCCTACGCAAATTTGAATATCGCAATTAAGAGGGATTTCAGGGTAATCGTCGTGATAAGTTAAGAAGTGAACGTATATTGTAACGGGATTACATCATTCAGTCATGGCATGAAGCTGAGCTTAATTGATATTTGCTCTCTGTATTCCTCAGACAGACAGACAGACAGACACACACACACAAACACATACATACATACATACATACATACATACATATATATATTTGAAGGGTTAGCTATCAGTTAACAAAAACGAAGGACTTCCCGTTTGATATACCTCTATTTGGTAATAAATTTATTTGTGACGTTATCGGTCAAGCATCGTGAAAAACTAAACTATAATCTTTTTCTTTTATAAAAACAAGAAACGAATACTAGTCTTCCTTTTCATGCAAGTAGAAATTACATTTGCTTTATAAAGATAACATATGGAGAAATGTTGTACTGCGTATAGTTTATTATCAACTTGGACTGACTGATCCGTTTATCTCTATCGCGCCTACGTCAAACATCTTACACAATGTGCGCCCACACTCTGTAATCTATTACATGTTAAACTATACCCTTCATGATAATTACAAATCCACTCGCCAAAAAAGAATACATTTAGATTCTTTAGGAGTCGTTAAATATCACGTACATTACAACGGACCCAACCATAAGCCATGAGCATTAATAGGAGCCTATGACTACTATAACAATGCAATATCCAGGATATAATTTGCGGTTACCTAAATTTACATAAAATAACAGAAATCCTTATGGCTCATCAATTTCAATATCAATACAAACATTTTCCAGTATCAGCAAAAAGCTGAAGTAAACTAGTTGAAACATTGTAAAGTTAAAAGGTTCAATTCCTGTAGAAACAGACATCTAAGTTTCGCAAACATAACAGTTTCTCTGTTTTATTTGTTTGTCTTGTCTATTTTTTTTTTATTTGCTATTTTTTTTTTATTTGCTTTTGAAAAACACTCATTAAAGAGTCGAAAGCGCTCAGGCTAGCTACATGCTAGTTCTTTGTCAGTTTATTACATTTATATATATATATATATATATATATATATATATATATATATATATATATATATATATATTTGCTTGATCATTGTTATAAATTTGAACTTAACACTAATTGACGTGTATATATATATATATATATATCATGACAATACATATTTAGCCTGTCGGCATACCTAATACAATAATATGCTATGAATACGACCAATCATTTACATGCATTTCAAGCAAATGACTCGCATGGCGCTCAGCATTAAGAGGTTAGTGTTAGGACTGGTCGGCCTGGTGTCAGGATAATGTGACTGGGTGGAACATCATGCTACATGTCTGCGTTATGATGCCTCAGTGCTAGACATCACTTTAAACTGCCACATGGCAGAGATCGTAGCGATATGACTGAAAAATTGTTAAAGCTACGTTAAAATTCAAATCACACACACACACACACATGTATTTCAGAAATGTTGGACATGTACTCAGATATATTGTAGACGCTTTTAGAGTATTCATTTTACAACAATAAGCTACCTTGTTATATACTTCAATTGCAGTATATTAAACTTGCTTGAAAAATATTGAATTTATTATTTAGTTTTGCTATTTAGGACATTTATCTAGCTGAGCACATGGATATTTTTTGCTATTAAAATCAAGTCGAAATGGTATTTCTTTATCGCTTGCACACAGTGGTTCCTGTTAAAGAAACGGAAAAAATAATACTGTTTCAAGTTCACTAAGTTTCAATTCATGTGCTATCATTAAATGTTTGAAGAAAATGGAAATAAAAGATACAGAGAAGGCATTTTTTTTTGCTGCTTTTATTTCTCGCCATGATTGTAGAATGGGCATGCGACTCGACTCTCTTCTGTCAGTCTGTCATACTGTTGTATAGCATTATCATTGTCCATCCATCTCTCGGTACATAACACACTGGTAACTTCCCCATCGATCTCCCAGCACATCACACACTGGCAACCTGTCCATTTAGATCAAGTTCTCAGCCATGGTAAACACTAGAGTCATGAGACTTTGGATGCCAATGCCATCCTACCAAAGACATGGCATGGCAAGAATCGATTGGTGCACGAGTAGAAATTTACTGGTACACGTGTAGAAATCCGCGTATAATGTTCATCAACTTCACTCCCAAGTACTTGAAAATTCTGTTATCACTGCTTCTTCTGGTTAGTTGGGTTTATTGACATTATGCTTCCATGAAAAGCCCTTTTATAATGTTTAGTTGGTATTTCGATGGAAATTGTGCAAGTCTGATATTAAGTATGGCCACCATAGTAACCATCATAATAAGCTAGCTATTTTAACTCGTCCAAACCTGAAAGCTCATATCAACATAAGGTTTCCACAACAAGACTCCTTATGATGCCGAGTGGTCCTAAATGAAAATGGTGCTAATCTGATATCGAATATGTCCACCACACCAGTTAATTTGGAAATCGTTGTATCGCTGAAGAAAATCAGAGATGGTTTCAACATTCAACAGGTCTTTTTATTTGTGAAATGGTCCTATCTTGAATTCCTGGAAATTTACTGAAACCTGTTGAGCTCGGTCCCTTACATGGACTCTTGCTTAACAGATCTGCAAGTATGGATCACTGAGCCTGTCCACCCATCATTCAAATGTTAACAGATTGCATCTAACAATGCCTTGCTGAACACTGCAGTGGATGGATTTGTGTGTTATGTAATGGTAACTTGCTGTAATAGAAACTGGTTTTAATTTTATTTACATTATGGTATCTAATTTTAGAACCTGTAACCAGGTTATTTTATGGGGATTGGTGGGTGTGATGTCTAAATTTTACACATTCAATCCTTGTTACTTGTGCAATTTATGAAGTAACATGCAATATCAAGATAAGTCTAGTTTGCAATCAGTGTTGAAAATAGCATATGAGAGGACACGTCGTCCGTCTGTCTGTTAGCTCAAGTACGTGACCTCTGCTACTGGACAAACATGAAACTTTAGCCACATTCCTCCGAAGGTCCAGTAGATCCAAAACAAAAAAGGTGGCGTTTGGACATCCATTATGTCCACCACAGTGGCTGTTTAAAAAACCTTGTTGTCGTTACCCCTCCTCAATAAATGGTCAAACCGACATGAATGTTTAAGATCATTAAATTGTCCAAAATGAAGATAATGCAAACCTGACCTCCAGCGTAGCAGCCATTTTTTAAAATAAAAATCTTATTACTATTTATCCTCCTGGATGAATGATCATATCGGTCTGCTGATCAGACATTAAAAAAAATGGCCGCCATGGCATCCATTTTACAAATCTTGCAATGGCTACTCCTAAACAGAACGTCTTGTCGATATTGATATTTAATAAGAAGACTTCTTTTAACGGCTAGTTGATACAGAAAGTAATGGTCCTAAATCATGGCGTGTGTATTTGCCATTCACTCATGCTTATGCTCAGACCTATATTTCTCTGTATATATATGCATCCTGGATGACAGCTTCTGTGTAGAGAAAACCATACGAACCGCGGCATTTTCTGGATCAGCATGTGTTTGAAACATGTGCTTTCAATTCTGTACCAAAGATTCAGGTGCTAATTTCAGTAATGAGTGTTCCAAACTCAAGACTGTTAAAGGACTGAAATTCCATCAGTTAAACATCGTCTGTACTTTTGTCAGTTACAACTAGGATAAACTCGCGAAAATTTGTTTTCACGAAAACGTTGTTCTTTCATTATCAACCAGTTCTGGTCATTGAACATATATATATATATATATATATATATATATATATATATATATATATATATATATATATATATATATATATATATATATATATATATATATATATATATATTAAATGCATTAGTACCATGAGCCTTTTATCCACCCGTCATTTTACTTGACACCAGTGGCGTCGCAAGGGGGTGTGGGGGGTGCGGACCGCACCGGGTGACACCATCTCAGAGGGGTGACACCAAAATGAAAAATTGCAAATTTTACAGAGCACACACTGCTCGGTCTAGTCGGATTTCATAAGTGGATAACCGATCATAGTTAAATACATGACTAGCAGGCACAGCAGTGGCGTCGCTAGGGGGATGCGGGGGGTGCGGACTGCACCGGATGACACCATCAGAGGGGGTGACACCAAAATGACATTACTAAGGATTCTGTATGGTCTGTTACGGAAGGAGGACCATGGGGGTGACACCATGAGCTACCGCACTGGGTGACACCAACCCGAGTGAAGCCACTGCTTGACACTCCTTTGTATCGTAGCAGAAAGGAACATTTGCCATTGAGCATCTGCTTGTTAAAGAGTAGAGCATATTACTGAGTATTAAATTATATGTCAAGTTCTATAAGTAATAGTACATACAGCTGCCTCGCTAGGCTCTCAGCATTAAGAGGTTTGTGTTAGGACCGGTCAGCCTGGTGTCAGGCTAATGTGACTGGGTGAGACATGATGATACATGTCTGCGGCATGATGTCCCAGTGCTAGACATCACTATAAACTGACATACTGCAGACATCGTAGCAATATGACTGAAAAATTGTTAAGCCTACGTTAAAAATCCTAACTACACACACACACACACACACACACACAAACTTCAAGTTCATGCATATCAACAATAGCAATTGTGAATTTCAGGCAACATTTATGTATATAAGCATCATTTCAGAAAATCAGAAAGTCAGAAAAGATATTAAAATAAATCTGTCAAATGAAGTGTTACCTTGTTTATTGTCACTATTTATCTCTCTTCAATTTATCATTAGGAATATACATTCAGCTTTGTCATCTTGTGCAATTAACGAATAAAAGATCAATTAGACAATCTACATGTATCAGAAAAAGAAGATTTAAATCAAAGACGTTACTGAAAACTCTCCAGAACAAAATTTATACACTAATGTAGTCATACACCAGTTAAAACACAAAATAGGAAGTTCCAAAACACTGACACAAATTATATGCTTTCATAACACAAAAAAACTAATACAGTGTGTGTGTGTGTGTGTGTGTGTGTGTGTGTTTAATGTAAACAGTGAACATTCATAAGATTACACACCAGTGCTGAGGGCACCCCTCCAACCGATGACGTCCTCAGCTGGGAAAAGGGTCAAATCTTACTTCTACGAAAATTCGGTCCCAGAAAACAACATGATTTGAATGAAGGTCCCGTTGACATACTTCGTGCTTGTTTCGTGATTATGGAGTGTATCTTACCTCCAAACCTTTTGATACATACACACACGCCGGAAAGAGTGTCCTAGATTACCCGGTAGAATACTCTTAAAGAGATCAGTGCTAAGTTTCCAATAATTATCTCCCTTATAATACAAAATTGCAGTTCCAATAACAGTAGTCGTACATGTAAGACCTCGGCGCTGATATTTATGTTGTGGACGTCAAGGTCTTACAGCCTAACTAACGGCGTTGTGTAGCGTGTTTTGATGTCGACTAACAACATTACGAAAGTCAAATTTTCAGGAATATTTCACACAACTGACAACTAAAATAACGACGCTTTTCTGCAAAATAATGTCGTAATGTTTTAGTCAGACTTTACTTTGATGTCTTTTCTCTAATAAATTTAAATTCTCACACGAAATGGAACTGCTTTCAAGTTTCGTTGGCCTTCCTATCAATTGGCTGGAATGCGACGAAAGCCGAGAATGCCGAAATCGGGTTAAGTTGAAATATTATTCTTTAACGAAACGAATAAAAATATATTATGCCTATTGGAACTGTAAGCAACGGTTCGTTTCGTTCAGGAAACATAAACCCAACATGAACCTACTTGAACTTACTTCGGGATACCTCGACTACCGTCGCATTGCATCAAATTCAAATGTATGTCAACGGAACGTGAAAATGCGTCCATTTCCTAGTATCATATTTTCATTCCGCCAGGATAAAGATAGCACAGTAAGTATATTAATTGCACATAAAATTAGTGGAAGTGTCGTTATAGACTGCCAAGTGTGCGAGATGTTCCTGAAACTTTGACTACTCATTCCGATGTCAACGTTATCGGAACACGCTATGAAAGGCCGTTATTTGGATAGTAAGACATGGCACTAAAAGAAAAACATGTGGTATGTCTTTTATTGTAAGACTACAATAACAGCTACTCTAGAAGAAGAAAAGCTAGTACATATAACGGTACTTGTATTTTTTCAATATTGTCTGGGTGAAGTTGAAAGAAAGATATAATTTGAGTTGTATGATATAATAAGGTCTGCAGCATGTTATTTACTTCATAAAAATCTATTTTTTAAGAATGACCAGATTCCGTTTGCTATACACCTTACTATAGCACATTGAATGTTTACATCTCATTAGGTTCCTATCGTTCATCTTCTTTAAAAAGCTACATGCATGTTTCTTTCTTAATACTGTTTCACACATGTGTGTCAATAATGATGGGAAACTCATTATGCAGTCACGAAATTCATGTCCAGTGAAACCCAATAAATCCACCACACATCATAAAAAAGACGTCCATGAAACTGATATTGAAAATACACATAAATTCCATGTAGAATTGCGTAATTATCCTAACTGAATATAAGGACACAACAATGAAGTTTCACACACGAAACGCTAGCAAGAAGAGGCCCTACAAATGCAACATTTCTATTAATGAATCAACTATATCCGCCCCATTGTATTATAATTAGTGTTCTCCAGAGGAGAGAACAATAGCTCAACTCATAAAGGATTAGGTTAATATGACATGAAATTACAACAAAACCCACTTTGAAAGTGGCGTGCATATAACTGCAATAGATGGAAAGAATGATAAATATATTATATACTGATCATCAAGATGATCAGTCCCAACATTTCCTTACAGCAATACATTTATTTAATCATTCCATTCGCAATGGCAAGACTTGTGACAATATGTGCAAGCAAAGCATGCACTGATGCACACATTCAATCTACTTTGCACATGTGTGCCGCTTGCATTAACGAATTAATGACTTTGATTTACAGACCATGCCTTATTATTTCTTTTTTGAAGTAAATCTAATTAAAACAATGCTGTTGTTTCATGGATTTAACGCCATTCTTTAGTTCACGATAGGCTATACACAAAGGCCAGTATAGCTTATGCAGGAAGAACTACTAAAAACCACAGGAGGAACCACCGACCCACGGGAAATTATTGGCAATCTTACTCACATACCCGACCGCTCCGATGGCCTAGTGGTTAGAGCATCCGCCCCGGATGCGGGAGGTCGTGGGTTCGAACCCCGGCCGAGTCATACCAAACACTTCTAAAACTGGTACTAACAGATTCCTCGCTAGACGCTCAACATTAAGAGGTTAGTGTTAGATCTGGTCGGCCTGGTGTCAGAATAATGTGACTGGGTGGGATATCATGCTACATGTCATGTCTGCGGCATGATGCCTCAGTGCTTGACATCACTTTAAACTGACATACTGCAGACATCGTAGCGATATGACTGGAAAATTGTTAAAGCTACGTTAATAACCTAACACACACACACACACACACACACACACACAAGCGCGCGATGGTCGAGCCCGAGACTTGAACCTACGTGGACAGAGGTGAGATGTCGCTGATCTGTTAAGGTAAGAACCTTAGAATACTCAGCCACCTAGAACAATGCACGAACCCCACTCTGTCAACAAGTACAACAGTGTCAATCTGGTATTGTTACACTGTCTTTGCTTTCCAAATTTAAATAGATTCTTAGTGTTTGCCTGAAGGCACATAATGATTTATGGGACCAGCCTATATACCGTAACTACCACATTTAGACATCCCAGCTCATAGTCTTTCATAGGTAAGTTTTACACAGAATGCGACGAGGAGATCGAAAAAGGTTTAAAAATGTCATATTATTTCCCTGTAAAATAGCAAACAGCGATACAAAATACATTTACAATGTATTTGGAACTGTCATATTATAATTAAAGTGACCAGGAAAGTGAGTTGTGAGATTAGTGTATCATTAAAGTGTGTCTTTCTCATTATACATGTAAATATACATACATGCATATATAGATACATAGATATGTACATATATACATATATAGATACATAGATATATACATATACATTCACATATACAGATACACACACAGACATATACATATATAGATACATATATATATACATATATGGATCCATAGATATATACATATATAGATAATTAGATATATACATAAACATTCACATATACAGATACACACACGCAGATATAGATATATATATATATATATATATATATATATATATATATATATATATATATATATATATATATATATATATATATATATATATATATATATATAACCCTGGAGACCTTGCAGGAGGATGTGTGGTAAGGTCAAGAGCAATTATGTCTGGAGAAACAGAATAACCCAACAGGATAAATAATTTCTAATTAGTTCCCTAAAAGATGAAACAACACCACTCGCATGGCAACCTAGTAATTACCTTTCATCTAATACATTCACTCCGGACTGCTTTGACAGAAATCGAGGAATATATAAGTTAATATAGCAACAAATGTACACGCGGACAGAGGGCGAAGTGCTGTCTTTGGGTCCTACAGAAGGATGCATGATAATATGTTGTGAAATTATCCATGGGGAAAGATGCAGGTCAGATGAGTTGTATTGTATTGTATTGTATTGCTCTAAAAATGCAAAATTTTATAGGATAATTTAACAATGCATTCTGTCGTTGACAGCGTGACACGTAACCATTAAGATTGATGTTTTGGCTAAATTCGCTATAGCCTGGCAACTTGTAACAATTAACCTTTCCTGCTTGGTAGCATGAATTGAATTTTAATTAGGACTCGCTCGGTTAACGGTTAGAGACAGATAGAGTGCAATGTTAACGCATGGTCTAATGCAGTAAATGTTAACTAGTTGAAACAAACCAGAGGAAAATGTTAGGACGTCCTGGGCCATTTGAAACATGTGTCATAAAATCATATTCTCCAGAATAGATATTAATAAAGCAGTTTATAGAGGATTCTTATGACTTCGATGGGAGTGCAAAAATATATGGCTGTTAGATATGTAATCCTAATTGGCGAAGCCTAACTATGGTGGATGTTTTCCAGATATAATTCAATGTTTTAAAGTAATCTCACTCTGGTTATTAGTCACTCCAATGAACTCCGACGTAACATAATTGTAATTTCTCTAGTTAAATAACTCGTCCAAGGGATAGTGGGTCTGGATCTTTGAGAAAACCAGAGCCTGGAGAGAGAGAGAGAGAGAGAGAGAGAGAGAGAGAGAGAGAGACATTCAGAGACAGACAGGCAGATATATATATATAGCGTGTGTGTATGTGTGTTTTTGTCATTAGTTTGTTTTTTCGGCGTTAATCTCCATATCGCATGCCGCATGCTGTGGAGGTTGTGTCGAGGCGCTCAACCGATTCAGTCAGTTTTTTTTTTCATCTCCTGCTAAGCCAACAATATCATCTGGGAAGCGAAGGTTGGTGATTACTCTTCTTCCGATGCTAACAGCGCCCTCGTGGTCTTTCAAGACATCCTCCATGATCCTTTCCAGAAAAATATTGAACAGTGTGGGTGACAGTATACATCCTTGTCTGGTGGATTGTACTACACGGAATGATACCGATCTGATATATAGTGTCGCCCACATAATGGCCAACTTCATAATTTTCTTATGGTTACTTCTCCAAAATGGATGTCTACCAATATCGGTTTGATAACTACTTATGTCTTGCAGTGTTGTTAGGGTGCCCAATTGTTATGTGTCGCTTTTGTTTGGTTATCGTTATCTAGCAGATGATCAACCACAGTGTTACTGACGGAAGCAAGTAAATAATAACATAAACTATGAAATTAAGGGATTGAATAAGAGATTTCTGAGCAGAATTATAGAATAGAACAACACGAGCCCCTGTATGTAAAATACAACAATTTAATCAATTACATCAACAGAATGAAACTGAACATAAAATTTAAATGATACACTATCTTATAGAAATAAAATTACAAAATTTATGCGAAATGCAATTGGCCGTTCTGCTATACTGGTGCGTGAGTATCGTCATCCTCATTTGCAATCAGTATTGTGTCTTTGAGGCATCCATATGTGTGTTCTTTGCTTCTTTTTCGTACCTCAAGAGATTTTCTAGGTACACTCGGTAAGGGTAAGTACCCATGCTTCTGGTGTCTAGATTGTTATTCAAGTACAAATCCACTTATCTGAACAATGAATGCATGAAATGTTTGACAAGAGCTAATCTAGCACGACAACTTATGGGGATTTGTACAATTTTAGAACTTTACTTTTAAATACAAGTAACTTTTATTCAGATCAATGTAGTCTTCGGTCTGTCCTTTAATTTCAAATTAGATAGTAGCTGAAGTAGTGAACGAAGACAAGAGATTAAACTCTACCAATAGGATTCTTGCATCGTCATCATGGTAGGTGACATGGCAAACAAATCCAGTTCTGTATTTTAGAACATTTGCAAGAATCTCAGTGCATAATTTTCTTAGTAATCAAATACGTCGTATTCTCCGGCCTCTTTTCTTAGTCTTTCTCGCAACGTATTGATGAGTTCTGAACGGGTTTCGACGTCTCTTCCTGCATTGGTCTTGTTGTGGCGAGGGAGAGGAAGGAATGCATTGACCAGCAACGTGAAGCGCGTTTAAAGAAGTCTGTCGGCGAGCTAAAAGGTCTTTTCCAGTTTGAAGCAATACATATTTGGCTGCTCTCATGAAAACGTCTTTGGAGTTTTGTTTGTCGCTGTTGACATTTTACTGAAATTATTTTCCTTGCGTCAAAGCGGCATCATTAGAAGCTTGCAATCTACGTGTCACCATCGGTTATAAGATGGAGGCAACTGTACAAAAAAGCAGATTTGAACATATCTCCTTAACCATATCCCCGTAGTCGAGTGACTCCTTGGTTCACAGGATACATGACTTAGAATTCGCTAGAGAATCGTCTTCGAAAATGTAGGTTCACCGTGACTTTTCCTTTCGAGAAAGAAATATTTTTATTCTGCATCTCCTTTTACACCAATGTCGACACCGTCAAAATACGACTTACCGACAGAAGTAGAAACAAAAAAAAACCAAGAAAAGAGTGACCATTTTCCCTTTCCCGTAAATACGTATGTCCCCATAAATTATTTTGTCCTATAAACCCTTTGTCACTTAAAAAAGAAAATGTCCCTATAAACCCTTCTGTTCCTAAAAACCCTTCTGCCCCCATAAATCAATTCATGTTAAACCTGTTGAGTCAATTGACATAAGACTTCTCAACCTTATTGATTGTGACACTTACTGAGGTCAACTGCAACACTGTTACTAAGTTACCCCATTGAGGTCAGCTACTTGTAACAGTGTTACCGTTTATCCCTCTAAGTGACACTTTTGTCCCTATTAATTCCCATGTTAAACCCGTAGTACATCTATTGTCACGGTATTTCTGGTTTGTTTAAATTTACACTATCAACTAATTCTGTAAAATAGGAAACCATGATATAATTAATAATATCTCAAGCTGATTCCTTTTTGTTATTAATTTTTGGCTTATTCCTTTGGGATTAAATTATTGTTAAGATCATTTATTTTTTTTTAAAACGTTTTTTCTTCTTCTTCTCACTTCTACCTGACTATTTAATGTATATAAATACAATACAATACAATATAAATACAATACAATATACATACAATACAATAAAATACAACACAATACAATACAATACAATACAGTTTTCAGGAGATGAGCGATATTCCCCACTCCTTATAGTTTTTGGTTATCGTTATCTGCAAAGAGCTCTTCGAGATTACTAACAAGCTAATGTCAAGGAACAAATGTACACCACTTCCAACTACCTTCTCTCTAGTCGACTTTCCGGACCTGTTTGCAAATTTCTTCCGTGACAAAGTACAAACCATCAGAGATAAGCTTGACAACACAATTTCAATTGACTGGGATACAGAATTACAGCGGCAACCTTTTGCAGCATTTGAACCTGTCTCTATGGATTTAGCACGTACAATCGTGATGACGAGTGCACCAAAGTCATGTGAATTTGATCCAATTCCAACATCACTGTTGCTTGAGTACTTAGATCCAGTACTGCCTTCACTACCTGATGTTATTAACACCTCTCTCTCATCCGGGGAATTCAAAACCGCCATTGTAAAGCCTCTGCTGAAGAAACCGACACTCGACCATAACGATTTAAAGAACCACCGCCCAGTTTCTAATCTCCCATTCATATCAAACATCTTAGAAAAGGTTGTTCTATCCCAGCTTGTATCTCATCTGAATTCAAACGGTATTTTTAGCAATGTACAATCTGCATTTCGCCCTTGCCACAGTACTGAAACTACTCTTCTAAAAGTAGTTAATGGCATTCTATCTGCTTTGGATAGCGGAAAGATTACAGTCCTCACCCTCCTTGATTTGTCTGCAGCATTTGACACAACAGACCATGCTATATTACTTCACCGTCTCCAGCATGTATTTGGCATTCATGATACAGCCTTACTGTGGTTCAAGTCCTACTTGGTCAACAGGACACAAACTGTGTGTGCAAATGGAATACACTCCAGCCCAGTTAATATATGTTGTGGTGTTCCACGGGGATCTATTCTTGGACCTGTTCTCTTCATTATGTACACTCAGCCACTCTCAAGTGTCATAGATCATCATCCATTGTCTCACCAATTGTACGCTGACGACACCCAGATATACAAATCTAGCCATCCAAATGAAGTTGATTCTACCATCCAAGGTGTAGAGAGGTGCATTTCCGATGTGAAATCATGGATGACATGTAAGAAGCTACAGATGAATGATGAAAAAACTGAGGCCATTCTGATCAGAACACAAAGACTTTCTCAGTCACATCCTTTACCTCAAACAATAATTTTCAGTAACACCAACATTTAATTCACACAGTCATCACGAAACCTAGGTGTCACTCTGGACAGTACCCTCACGTTGCACCAACATGTTATGAACATATGCAAGGCTGCATATCTTGAGCTGAGACGCATCAGCTCCATTCGCAAATATCTTTCAGTTGATGCTACTAGAACACTTGTATGTTCACTAGTACTTTCAAGACTGGACTACTGTAACTCGATTCTGTCTGGTTCATCTCAATATCTACTTCAGAAACTTCAAACGGTTCAAAACACAGCTGCCCGGATCATACTTACGATCAAAGCACACCTCCCCGCTGCTCTGTACCCTACACTGGCTATCGATTCGATCCAGAATCAAACATAAAATTTGTTCTCTGTGCTACGTTTCACTGACGGACTCCAGTCCAACATACCTATCCGACCTCACCCATGTGTACACACCAGCAAGATACCTAAGTTCCTCTTCTGACAATCGTATACTCATTATTCCCACTATGAAAACGAAGACATGGACAACGTTCTTTTGCATACCAGGGCCCAGCAACGTGGAATGAATTGCCCACTGAACTTAGACAAAAAGCCACTGTGATCCCATTCAAGAGTGCCCTTAAAACTCACTTATTTCGACTGCAAGAACAAACTTAAAGACCTAATAATGTTCCCTGCCTTAAATATTTACAACATGTTTTATGGTGTTTGTTTTCTGTAATAATATCATTAAATATCATTATATATATTGTTCTTCTATTTATTTATTTTATTAAATGTTATGTTATAGGTGTTGTCTAATGTTGTAAAGCGCTTAGAGCTTCTAAAGATTAGGTGCTATACAAAGTCCTCATTATTATTATTATTATTATTATTATTATTATTATTATTATTATTATTATCTACGAGATGATCGACCACGGTGCTATTGCCAGGATGGAATAAACAATAATATAAAATATTAAATTAAACGACTGAATAACAGAGATCTGAGCAACTAGAACATAACACGAATTTGTGTAGAATACAACAATATATTTCATAAAATTTAAGTGAACATGACATTTGAATGACTCGTTTTCTCTATAAAAATAAACAGAGTTACAAACTTTTTGCGAAATTCAATCAGCCATTCTGTTAGTAGTAAAGTGGGCCACCCTAGCCTCAATGGGAATTATCATTACAGAGACCCCTGGGCCACTCTAGCCTCAAGGGAAAATTAACATGGAGAAAAATCGTGGGCCACTCTAGCCTCAAGGGGAATTTAACATGGGAAATAGTCTTGGGCTACTCTAGCCTCAAGGGGAATTGAACATGGAAAAAAGTCTTGGGTCACTCTAGCCTCAAGGGGAATTGAGCATGGGGGAATAAAGTGTAGGTCTATCTAGGGACAAGGGGGGAACTGAACATGGGATTTGTTTTTTGTTTTTTTTTTAAATTTAAAAAAAAGGGGGTAGGCAATTGAAAGTCATTCTCTTTTCGAGAAATATGGGTGGCCCTGAAAAGGGCCTTTGGGTTTATGTTAATGTATCCATTAACATAAAGGGCATCTGCGGCATCTTCTTGTCCTCAAGCTGCGTCTTACTCGAGGGCCATAAATCAGTGTCCTCTTGAGGCAACCTTGTCTTTCTACGTACACTCTTCGTATCCACAGACTGGTGTCTGACTTGTCGACAACGGTCCACTTGGACCGGACATACATGAGCATGTCCGTCCTAAACATCATGGAAGACACAAGGGTGGATGATTCGACTGTGGTCCACATCTTGAAGCGACGAGAACAGGTGAATCAATGCAGTGAACTGCGCTTATTTATAGGTAGAGGAAGGATTGAAACGGATTGAGTTCATTCACCAATCCCAACACGCGTTACAAAATTCAGTCAGCCCGCATCCAATCCGAAGAGACCAGTCTGTGACGTCACGTGGTCTATATAGATTCGCTAGCGCTTGTGTGCACTCAATCTATGCGACAGTGATTCAACATGACGGAAATTCAGAAAACGATCCATTGGGGTGCACCAGCAGGGGAGACTGCCCAAGGGAACCCGGACTTACTTTCAGAAGAGGTGAATTGGGATTTTGTGGATTTTCTTACCTCGCAAGAATTTGTTCCGGAACCTTCGTTACCTTCTTCATTACCGCAAGTGAAGAATTTTAGACAGAGACAGAAAGAAGAATTGGAGAAATTTATACAACGACAAAAGGAAGCGGAACAAGCTTTCCTCCTACAGCAGCAGCAGCAAGAAGAAGAGGTAAGAAAAAAACAACAGCAACAACAGCAAGAAGAAGTAGCAGCAAAGAAACAAGAGGGTGAAAATCAAACGGTCACGGTACTGTTGGACATTTTAGCGGAGTTAAGAAGTCTGAAACAAATGTATCAGACTTCTTTATTACGACCGAAGAGAATACGACCTTCCCGAGCTAAACACGTCAACCCTGTGACTAAGCCTACCGTACCACCCTTAGTGATTTCAACCCAATAATAATCATCATCAACATTACACAGTCCAGAAGTAGGCCTTGGCCGTGGCAAAGGCTTAAGGCAGTTAAAGTTGATTGCTTGAACTCACCCCTACACCAAAAGAAAAAGGCCCTTCTCAGGGCCACCCACATTTCTCGAAAAGAAATACAATTTCAATTTGCCAATAACTCAAAAAAAAAAAAAAACAGCCCATTTTACTCCCTATAGTACGTGTTTTTGTATGAGTGCGTGAGTGTAGCTTCTTATTTTAAAATCAAAACTCAAAGACACTTGCCTTATATCATTAATTTATTCTTTTATCCATTGTTACAATCCAATTCACAATTCACAACAGATTACTTTAAAAAGTTCATACACTTCTTCTGTCTCCTTGTTTAGTCTCTCTGTTTTTTAAATTGCTTCACCGTCACACTCTTTTCCTCTTCTTCCTCCTCACTTTCTTCCCTTCTTCTTTTCTTCTCCTGTTTCTTTTTCTTCACCTGTCTGCTTTCTTCCTCTGAAAAATCCCTCTCTTCTTCCGAAGAATCCCTCTCTTCTTCTGAAGAATTCCTCTTTTCTTTTGACTCCTCTTGTTTCTTTTTTGGGCAATCTGGAGACCAATGTCCTTTTTCTTGACAATAATAACAGGTATCTTGACTTTTGTCTTTTTTAGCCCCTGTTTTTTTTCTTTTTTGACGGTCTGGACACTCTGAAGACCAATGCCCTTTCTTCTGACAGATATAGCAAGTATCTTGACTTTTATCTCGAAAGGAAGGAGAGTAGTCCGTCGGCTGGTCTGAAGAGAATTTTCTAATGACCCCTCGCAAAGCTCTGACGAAACGTTCGATTTGGCTAGTCTCTTCCATCGTTGTGCTCGGCTTGAGAGTGAAATGAATAGTGAAAGAACAAGACACACACCCTTTTATATACGCTGGTTTGCCATGACTATAAATTAGTCTATGGTGTTTAAACTTGAGTCATTTGACGTTTTTCACTCAAGATGAAACGATCCTATTCATTCGAGAAGAAAGAAGAAGAAAGTAAGAGGCAGAAACGTGATCTAACGCCTCGTACTAGAGCTGAAATCTTGGCACAAATTCATGCCAGTGATTTTGAAGAGGACATGAGTGAACCAGAATCCGAACCCTCTAAACCAAGTTCACCACCCTTAGTCAACCCTGAAAAATACTATTCCATTCGAGAGACGGAAAAGCGCTCCTCTAGAAAATTTAGAACCACGGCTTACAAATACACGGTGAAGTTTAAAGATTTCAAGGCTGAAGTACCGTTAGAGAAAGCAGAAGTGTTCATCACAGGGGTGTGGAATTCTTTGCTCACCGCACTCAAGCTACAATGTCAACCCAAAGAAGACGATCGCTTGAGACTTTCTATACAACACGACGGTTTGAAATCCCCTGTTTGGATCGAGTTTAGCACCCCTGCAGAATTGACCGCTTCCAAAGTCATGGACAAGATTCAACACGTGCAACAATCTAATGACCAGTTTGACATCACCGATGGAAAAGCCACACTGGACATGACCCACGTCTCTCCTCCTCAAGGGACTGGACGCAAAAAGATGTTATTGGTGGACGACCTTCGCAACACCAAAACAAGTCTCGTCCGAATTAACAACCCTCAAGACAAGATGTGTTTAGCTCGAGCCATCGTGGTGGGACGAACCTATGCCAACAAGAACGATACGGTAGAATGGAAAAGAGCCTGGAAAACTATTCGACAATCGCTCCGAGCCAAACAACGAAACGAAGCAGAACTCCTATTACAACAAGCTGGCCTGTCCAAAGACACACCCTGTGGCATTCCTGAGATGCAGAAATTGCAAGATGCCCTAGCTCCACGATACACCTTGAAAGTGCACCCTCAAGAAATGCGCGGGCCCCTGTTGTTTCGTGGCCAAGATTTTAAGGACGGAAAATACATTCATGTTTATTATCACGATGACCATTTCGATACCATTACCACTATCACCGGATTCCTGGGATACAGATATTACTGTGAGAAATGTGACCGTGGTTATAATAATCGAGAGCAACACAAACATTGTGGATGGAAATGCTCAGGATGTTTGGCCTCTCCACCCTGTCTGAGCGAAGAACCAGTGCCTTGTTCAACTTGTCTGCGCACGTTTGTCAGCCCTACCTGTTACCAACAACATTTGAAGACGCAAGGTTCACAGAAGAAATGTGCTTGTCAACTGCTGAGATTGTGTCCTACCTGTGGACAAGGCATACTTGCCAATGATGCCAAGGCACACGTATGTCGAGGAAAGAAAAAATGTCACATTTGTCACCACATCGTGGACTTGGAACACCAATGCTACGTGCAAAAATACCAACCCCCACCAGAGAAAGAGGACGGTCACAAGAAGAAAGGCAATTTCATCTTTTTCGATTTCGAATGCATGCAAGAGACCGGCATTCACATTCCTAATTTCTGCGTGGCTCATCGAGCGTGCGAGAAGTGCATTCAAGAACCTATTTTCAGTCATTGCCCTCACTGCAGCAAGATTCCTGGAGGGCGTGAAAAAATCTTTCGGGACCGAACACGTTAGCCGATTTTGCACAATGGGTCTTACACCCCATCGACAAGACGTGGAGCCA
This sequence comes from Sinohyriopsis cumingii, assembly GCA_028554795.2. Taxonomy (NCBI): domain Eukaryota; kingdom Metazoa; phylum Mollusca; class Bivalvia; order Unionida; family Unionidae; genus Sinohyriopsis; species Sinohyriopsis cumingii. The sequence goes on along the minus strand of CM068827.1, from coordinate 8,357,623 downwards.
AAAGGACATCGAACGTTATGGAGATTGTCATCGTCATGCCACGGTGATGGCTCACAATTTCTCCGGATACGATGGACAGTTTCTTTTGAGATACTATACGGAACAAGGCACCGAGTGTCCTAAAGTGACTTTGAACGGAGCCAAAATCATTTTCATGCAAGTGGGACAAGTACAGTTTAAAGATTCGATGAGCTATTTGGCCATGCCTTTGAGTCGAATGCCTAAAACGTTTGGAATGACAGAAATGGCTAAAGGGTACTTTCCACACTTTTTCAATACGGAAGCCAATCAACACGCCGTTCTACCCCATTTACCTGAGGCTCACTATTACAACCCCGACAACATGCGTACCGAACAACGAGAAGCTTTCTATGCTTGGTACCAGGCTCACGCCTCGGACCCTTTCGACTTTCAGGAAGAAATGCTAAAGTATTGTCGTTCCGACGTGGACATTTTACGGCGTTGCTGTGGAAAATTTCGAGAACTGTTCATGGAACACGGAGGGGTCGATCCTTTGAAAGAAGCTTGCACCATTGCCAAAGCGTGTTCCTTAGTGTATCGACAACGATTTATGCCTGAAAACACCGTGGCTGTCATCAGCCCTCAAACGACCAACTTTGTCAAACGTCAATACTCGGTCAAAGCCCTACGCTGGTTACATTACTTGTGCGACAAGGAAGACAAGTGGATTCAGCATGCTCGCAACGGAGGGGGTGAAAAGACCATCGGAACGTATTCGGTCGATGGCTGGGACTTAGAAAACCCCAAGATCGTGTACGAGTTTAACGGTTGCTTATTCACGGATGTCCCGTCTGTTACCCTGACCGTAGCACTAAAAATCAGTTTTTGCAACGAACCATGGAAGACTTGTACCAGGACACTTGTCAGCGGCGCCTAAAGTTGGAACAGGAAGGATACCAAGTGGTGGAAATGTGGGAACACGAGTACGATCACCGTATGAAAACCGATCCCGAGTTTAAACGCCTCGTGGAAAGTTACCAGTTCATGGACCCGCTGAACCCGAGGGATAGTTTGCACGGAGGAAGGACCAATGCCACCTGTTTGCTGTACCAAGCCGACGAAGAGAAAGGAGAATAAATCAAATACTTGGACGTGTGTTCGCTGTATCCCTACGTGTGCAAATATTGTCGCTTTCCTGTAGGGCACCCGCAATTGTTCACGGAACACATCGACCTGAAAAACATTCGACAATACGAAGGCTTGATCAAGTGTAAAGTTTTGCCTCCCACGAACCTATACCATCCCGTCTTACCTCACCATTGTCAAGGCAAACTGATGTTTCCATTGTGCCGTACTTGTGCCGAAACGTGCAAGACCAGCCTTGCCAGCACACCCAGGAAGAACGTGCCTTGACGGGAACCTGGGTCAGCGTAGAATTGTTCAAAGCTCTGGACATGGGATACCAACTGTTAGAAGTGTACTAAATTTGCCACTTTCCCAAGACAGAACAATACCACAAGGGTGATCCCAGCCAGAAAGGCATTTTCGCCAACTACGTGGATGCCTTTTTGAAACTGAAACAAGAAGCCAGCGGCTATCCTTCCTGGTGTCACACTCCCGAAGACCAAATACAATTCAAAGAGAAATACTATGAACAAGAAGGCATTACTTTAGACCACATCGAGAAAAACGAAGGCAGGCGATCGTTTGCCAAAGTGATGTTAAATTGCTTGTGGGGATAAAATGGCACAACGACCGTGTTTACCCAAGACGGAATATTTGACAGAACCTTCCCGCTACTTCCAGATGATTCACGACAGAACCAAATACATGAAACACGTGGACGTCGTTCGAGAGGATTTGATCTTGGTCAATTACGAAGAAGATCTGGACTTTGTACAATACGACCCTTTTGGAAATGTCATCATTGCGGCTTACGTGACAGCTCATGCTCGCTTAAAATTGTACTAAGCTTTACAACTGTTAGGAGAACGCGTCCTGTACTTTGACACGGTCAGTTGCATCTACATCGATCGACCGGGTCAGCAACACCCTGACATCGAAGGAGACCGTTTAGGAGCCTGGACAGACGAGCATCCCGACGACAAGATTCTAAGTTTCGCGAGTGGCGATTCTAAAAATTACGGCTACGAATACCGGGACAAACAAGGAGAAGTGCACACGGAGTGCAAAGTGAAAGGACTGACTCTGAATTATCGTACCAGTCGAGTGGTCAACTTTGGGGTATTGAAAGAAGCTTTGCAATCGGGAGAGGATGGAAACTTTAAAGTGACCACTCACCAACCGAACAAGATTGTACGTTTACCCACTCACCACATCGTCAGTCGACCCCTGGAAAAAGTCTATCAAATCGTGTACCAGAAGCGAGTGCGACTTCCCAATCATTTCACCTTACCGTATGGACACGTCGGTATTGGTCTCTATATAAAAAGGAACCCTAGGTAAGATCGATAGTTCATTGGGACTACCAAGACCGAGGGAACAAGATGAATACTTTCAGAGAAACACAAAACAAGTTGTTTAGAAAGGCACAATTCAAGTGTGAGGCTTCTGAAGTGGAATACGATTGTGAGCCTTGCGATGGGTACGATGCTGTACGTTGTGATCTTAGCGATTCCATAAAGCATCATGGGAACTTTAGTGTCACTACCCCTATCATGGAAAGGGATGCTGTGCGTGTCAAACCTGAGGGATGCGAAAGTGATGCCGCTCGTCCTCTTGGACATTTTATTGGGTTTCGTTTTAAAGGGGAATGTTCACCTTCACGTCTACCCCCCTACGGATGTCATCCAGCCCTGAGCAAACTCCTGTTCATGTCACCCAACCCTCATCGAAACGAACCTGTGAAAGACGAATATTCATTTCCTGTGCGTTTGTCGGAATACTGCGACTTTGAAAATCGTCTTCAATCGTTCAAAGGAAAATGGCCTAAGTATCTGGGAGGACCGACCCCCGAAGAATTAGCCAGAGCCGGATTTTTCTACTTGGGCGAAGGAGATAAAGTCAAGTGCTTCAGTTGCGGTGTGTCACTTCATTACTGGGAACCGCAAGATTCAGCCTACGTAGAACATGCTCGATGGTCACCGAATTGTCATTACTTACCCTTAGTGGGACCGAGACATTGAAGTAACTTACCATAATCTGTTCATGGATACTTTACAAGAGAACATTCGTGCTTTGCCTGTGGAGTTGAGAGAACGCATTTACCGAGAGCTGGTCAAAATACAAGTGAAACGTAAAGAACAATTGCATCCGTTACGTCACCGGTGTTTGAACCACTGGTACCTGAAGGCTATACAAGGACTGATTCACTTGAAAGTGTTCCATTGGACAGACATTGAGCAACGATCCCCTAGTTTTAAAAAGGATTGGTTTGGTATGGACGATTCTATCTACTACATCATTGTAAACTTACTGCATCGAATTCCAGAGGAAGAGTTAACGAATTACCAACATCTTGAACACAATGTCAACTTAGTGAAAGAGGAAACTTCTGAACGAATTGTAATGTGTAAATTAGTGACTAAACGATTTAAATTCGTCACTGAAGTAAAGCCATGTCTGTGCAAAGAGTACATTTCTTGTGTCACACCAAAGAGGATTTAGTATGACCTATTCATGGATACTTTGCTAGAGAACATTCGTGTTTTACCTGTGGAGTTGAGAGAACGCATTTACCGAGAACTGATCAAAATACAAGTGAAACGCAAACTCAAAGTTATTGAACCGTTTTTAAATTATGCTCTGTTCCAAAGTATAAGAAGACTGATTATGAGTGGATATTACATCAGGTACAAAGGTAAACGAGGCTATTGGTCACCACCCAGGGATTCCAAAAACAGTGTATATACTTATGGATACTTTACAAGAGAACATTTTGGGCTTGCCTGAGGAGTTGAGAGAAAGGATTTACCGAGAGCTGTATTGCTTCCGAAACAAAGAGACTATAAAATCAGGCTGCCATGCCACGGATTATGTCACAAGTGATTGAACAGATTCCGTGGAAGGAACTCAATGACCAGATTCAAACCGTGGATCATTACCATCGATTATTGCAAGAACTGTATCCATTCAATTTGGGTCGACAAGTGGTGTGTGTCTTAGTGACTTGTTTTCTGGGATTTCGTTTACCAGCCGATTCTTTGTGGACTCTTTACGATCAGTACTTACCACCTCAATGGCCTTAAATGGTCACGAAAAACTCCTTTTGCTCAAAGCCTTGCGTTTTCATCTGGATACTTCTCGGCCTCAACAGGAAGAAAAGATTCGTCAACTTTTAGCTACCCAAGACGTGTATAACGATGTGTGTGTAGCTTGTGATTTACATCCCCATTGGACAGATGTCCGTGCCTGGAAAGAATGGGATTTTGAGGCTTGGACCCAAGAAGTGGCCCAGTATGCACGAGAGTTGTTCAAGGAAAAAAGTTACTTTTCAACCCGTGTTAGTGACGGTGCCAGAAGAACCCGTCACCCAGGACGGGAATGTCGTGGACAGGCCTGAAAGACCCTTTCGGGAGGACACTTGTGTGACCTTACCCCCTATAGAACTGGTGAGAACATTACCCAAAACATGTTGTTGTACAGACACTTGTGTTTATTCCACGTTAATGGTTATCATGTGCCTTTTATTCTTGTACTTAAGCCTTTGGCTTTTATGTATTTTTGTCTTTCGTATTCATGTCTGAAAACATTCAATAAACGTGTTCTGAAAAAAAGTATATAAACTCTTGTCTTGTTTGTTTTCGTGTCACAAGTGACATTTCTCACACTATGGCTACCTCTGCTGTCTCTGCTCCCTCTTCCTCTACTGTCAAAGTCATCGACGAACACTTAGATCGTGCCAGTTGGGAGGCTTTGTATCTTCGCCATCCCTTTAACATGCTCATTGCTGGACCTAGCGGTTCAGGCAAAACCGAATTCGTCAAACGTTTGATCGAACATAAACATCATTTGATCGATCGGCCACCTCAGCGGATCGTGTGGTGTTACAAAGAGTGGCAATCGGCGTACAGCCTCTTGCGAGAAAGTCAAGGCGATTCCATCGTGTTTGTGGAAGGCATTCCTAAAGAAGACGACGGCATCGTCTCTGACTCCCGTCAAACCCATTTGGTCATTTTCGACGACATGTTAGGAGAAGACGAAGAAGAAATTAAACTGTGGTTCACGCGCACAGGGCATCACCGTAATGCCAGTGTCGTTTACATCACCCAAAATTTGTTTCAACAAAGTAAAGCCCATCGCACCATCAGTCTCAATGCGCATTACGTGGTCTTGGTTAAAAGCCCTCGAGATAAATCGCAAGTGCAAGTCTTAGCCAAACAGTTAGGAACGCCTTGGCTGACTCAGGCGTACGACGATGCCACTCAAACGCCACACGCCTATTTACTCGTCGATTTGAAACCTAACACCCCCGAGGATTTGCGATTTCGTACCCACTTTTTCCACCACTGGTGCCAAGACGGAGGGCCTGTCCTGTACACGTCTGCATCCTCGACTTCATTTCACTCCACATAGAAAAATCTATAAAAACCTCAGACCCTTTTCGTCTGTCTCACACACAGTGCGAACATGACGTCCCTTCAGTCGCATCTTCCCGTCAAATTGATTCGTGCCTTGTATGGCATCAGTCGAGAAAAAAATCCACAAATACGAGCTCGTGTCTTAGAAGCTAGTCTCAAAGAAGTCTTACGATGGTTCACGGTGACGGCACGTCAAATACTCCAAGGAATCATTCAGATTCCTCATCAAACCAAAGGCTTTTTCGATCGAAACAAAGTCGCTTTGGTCCAACTGGCCGATCCCCGCATCGACACTCAAACCAAAAAACAAATCATTTTGAAACCTGGAGGGAGCGGTACTCTAGGAGGGGTCATCATTCGCTCTCTCTTAAGATGGGATCCTAATGCCCCCAAACTTCTCCACAAGAAAAAAGTCCAACGAAGCCCCAAGAAGAAAAAGAAAAAGACCAGGTCCCCAAGAAGAAGAAGAAAAACTTCTCCAGTGGCGGGACCCTCCTCTGACCAGACACCACCCAGGAAAAAGAAACAGAGAAAAAGGCCCCAGAAAAAGAAAAGCCCACAGAAGAAAACTAGTCGCAAGAGAGGCACTTCTTCGGCCAGGACGCAACCTTACACTCGCAAACCACGATCTGCCACGGCAGTGACACGGTCACCGGCAGCCTCACGTTCATCCACTTCTCCATTAATGACACCAAGAACTGAAGAGTACCTGGAGACATTGATCACACCAAGAACTTCTCCGTTGATGACTCCAAAAAGAACTTCCCCACTGGCAGGACCCTCCAATTTAGTGGCAGTGGCTGCTGCTCACAAAGTACCTTCTCCAAAAATCAAAGTCCATGAAAGATCGGGCATGTTACAAAGTTTACTGGATTTGTCCAAGCAAGAACTGGCTCGATTTAGTCCATTGCGAACCCCTCCACGACGTGTCATGCCTGTCCTCAAACTGATACGACGTAAAGACAATCAGTGGCGACGCGTTTCAGTATAAAAAAGACCTGTGACCAAGTCGGGGGTATCAGTGTTTTTTGGTGCTCCTGAAGATTCAAAGATGTCACCCTCCAGAAAACTCCAAGGAAAGAAAAGAAAAGGACTACCACCACGTTTAGTCAAACATGGGGACATGTTATCTGTCCTGTCCAAAGCTTCTCCACCCCTACGAAAAAAACTCATTCAATCGGCCTCCAAAGAGGTCATCAATACCGTGTGCGAATGTTGTTTGAACGTTTTGAAAGGCACTATCCCTTTGTCCAAACACCAGAAACAAGGCTTAAGCAAACATCGTCACGTTCTTCGCCAAATGGTTCAAAAGAAAATTCCCATTCGTCAAAAGAAGAAGATGTTGGTCCAACGTGGAGGCATTTTACCCCTCTTGTTAGGCCCCATACTGAAAGGAGTCTTGGGAACCATGTTGGGAGGACTGGTGGGAGCAAGATAAAGAGACCCTCTGAAGTCCCAAGATCTCAGAATCGACCCCTGACAACCCCATGGAAGGACGAAAACTAGCTTTAGTGCGTTACAAACGATGGATGGAATACCATCGGTGGCAAGAGCAACGCACCCCGCATTTACCTCCCAATCCCAATTTGAGCGAGATGTCCCAGTTACAACACGAATTGCAGTCCTTGATGGATCGCCAAGATTTGTCCGAAACAGAAAAATCGCAAAAGTACGGTCAACTCTTGCAACGACTGCAACTCTTTCACCAGAAAGCTTTAGACGAAACAGCTCTACCCACTCTGAAAGATTTTAAGACCTTGATGAAAAGTCCAGCACCATCACCAGTACCAGTACCAGTACCAGTGACCAAGACAGAAAAAGAAGAAGAAGAAGGGTTTCAAACTCCACCAGAAAAAGTACGCAAGTTAACAACACCACCTACCTCCAGAATTGAATGGATTAAAAAGATGATGGCCACCCCTTCTTCATCACAAGAGAAAAAGAAAGTGAAGACAGAAGTGAAGACAGAAGTGAAACAAGAACCGATATCCCCCGCTCAGACATCCTCCTCTTCAACACCTATTGCCGGTCGCACACGCAAAGCATTGCAATCCAAGAAAATACCCCAAGAGACAAAGAGTAGCATCTTCCAAGAGTGGGTGCCTTATTAACACACCAACCAACACAAAAAAATAAAAAATGGAAAAAGTCTTAGCCAGCATTTACTACGATCCCTCGCATCCTGCAGGTTACGCAGGAGTTCAAAAATTATATCGTGCTGCCAAACCTCGACTGAAAAGTCTCCGTTTACCTCAAGTGCAACGATGGTTACAAGAACAAGCTACCTACACTTTACACAAACCCATTCGACGCAAGTTTGCCAGAAGTCGCACCCGAGTGGAAGGCATCGATCATCAATGGCAAGCCGATTTAGCCGATGTCTCTCATTTGGCCAGTTACAATCGTGGCTACAAATATTTGTTTTGTGTCATCGACGTCTTTTCCAAATTTGCCTGGGTCGTGTCCTTGACTTCCAAATCGAGCAGCGAGTTAGTGCGAGCCCTGCAACGGGTGTTGAAACAAAGCGGTCGTCACCCTCTTCGATGGCAAACGGACAAAGGCACCGAATTTCTGAACCAAGCTTTCCAAAAAGAATTAAAGAAACGTGACATTCATTTTTTTACCACCGAGAATCCCGAAACCAAAGAGAGCATCGTGTAACGTTTTCAACGCACTTTGAAAGAACGCATGTGGAAATATTTTACGCATCACCACACTCTGAAGTACATCGACATCTTACCGCACCTGGTGCAAGCGTACAACCTATCTTACCATCGAAGCATCGGACGTGCCCCGCAAGACGTGACTCCCGAGAACGAAGTGTTGGTGTTTGAGCGCCTGTTTGGTACGTCCCCGACGAGGGCTGTCCCCAAGAAAAGTGGAGACTTGGCCGTAGGAGATTGGGTGCGCATTGGCAAAACCAAACGCACTTTCGACAAAGGTTACTTACCTAACTGGACGACCGAATTGTTTCGCGTCACTGGACGAGTGCATGGCCGTCATCCTGCCGTCTATAAATTGGAAGACATGAACGGAGAAGTGATCAAAGGAACGTTTTATTTGCCTGAGTTACAACGTGTCACCAAAAAAGAAGACGACGTGTACGACATCGAAAGCATTCTCGAACGCAGAACCCGTAAAGTGGGCAAACGACATGTCAAAGAAGTGAAAGTACGTTGGAAAGGATATCCACCCAGTTTTGATTCTTGGATCGACGCTTCGCAAGTCATCGACTATAAAAAGAAGTGACCATCATGCCCTTTCACACAGACGCAGCTACGTCGACCAGTTCTCCTTCACCTAGTTCTTCTGTGCAAGATTTACAAAAACAACCCTTGTGGGTGTGGTGCGGAGAACGTGTGCCTAAAACGCAAATCGTCTTTTACTGCCAAATCTTCGTGGTGTATTGTGTCATCGGGGCAGCCATCGCCAATTTGAGTTTGCAACAAGGAGACAAACAATTGTGGACCGTTTTATTGAGCAGTTGCATCGGTTACCTGCTTCCTAATCCCTCCCTGAAATTCTCTTCCAACGAGATCCACGGGAACCTTGTGTCCAGTGCCAGTGTCAGTGCCAGTCACCACTCCAACAACAACTACCCCATTTTGGGCGGAGACACGCCTCTGACGTCCACTAACCCCTCGGACAGCCACAGAACTCTGGAATTATGAGTCACCAAAACCAAATTTTACTTAACCTTACCCAGTGACAGTTCCATGGAGGTGTTTCCCAACAACACGTTGTGCTGTTACACGGCCAAATTACCTCAAGCCATCCAGTTAGATCATGAAGCCCATTGGGAAGTGGCTTTGGTAGAAATGATTCACCCTACACAAATCCAAAATATCACTGAAAAGCAAAACACTTTTGAGGTGGAAATCCTGAACGAACAATTACAAAAGATCATGAATGACATCAACGAGTTTTCAGGGATCACAACACAAGCCAGCAATCCAGCCTTCAAAATCTACACCTTGAAAATTTCGGCAGGGTTTTATTTTAGTGGACAACATTTGGTGGACACTATTGCGGACAGGTTCGAGTTAGCCTTTGGCAGAGCCCTGAACAAACTAAGTAAACGTGTCACCCTGGAGTACCATAAAGTGGCTCGTCGCTTACTGAGGAAATTTCCGGATACCCAAACGATGTCCATAAGTTTCAATCGTTACTTGTTTGATATTTTAGGTGGAGACACAAAAATGGCTCCAAATTTTAAACCGAAGATCAACAGCAATACGGAATTTTACAAGTTTTTTCGATTCCCTGTAGAACTGAACCAAGGACTGAATTTTATGTTCGTGTACTCCGATGTGGTGGAGTATAACGTGGTGGGACACACCTCTGTGCCGTTACTGCGTGTCATTCCTTTCAAAGAGGATAGTACCACAACCAGTGACCAGGAAGGTGGAAACACCTATCACGTCCACCTGGAATGTGTCCATCCTCACTATTTGTCGGTCAGCAAGTCTTATTTGGACACGGTCAACATTGCTATAAAAGGAGATTTGGGACAAAATATTCCATTCACCAAAGGAAAAGTCACGGTGAAACTCCATTTTCGAAAACGGTTTTCTCACGACTCGTAAGTCATGTATCCAGTGTACCGAGGGGTTGCACGACAGCGAGGACACGGTTTAGGAGATATGTTAAAATCGGCTTTTCGTTCGGTGGCCCCAGTGTTGAAACCGATGGTGACACGCGGATTGCACGCCTTGAAAGATGCGGCACTGACGCAAGGCAAAGAATTTCTCCAAAATGTCATCATCGACAAACAAAACCCTAAAGAAGCCTTCATGAGGGGAGGCAAAAATGTCTTGCTGCAAACGGGCAAACACCTTTTGGGCCGCCGAGACACACCTATAAATGCCCTCACGCTACCGAGTCAGGCATTCAGCAAGGACAAGGCAGAAAGAGACGACGAAGAAAACACCCTTTCACCAGACTTCAAGCGAGAAAGGCCAAGAAAAGAAGAACCGTTCGAGACTTAGACGTTTTCGATTATTGAGACACAGCAACAAAAAAATGATGCACCGAGAGTCTTGTGCTTGTTCCAAGACGGAACTGGATTTGTTTGCCATGCCACCCACCATGATGACCATGCAAGAATCCCAGTGGGTGGAATTTCACCTCGTCTCCTCATTGGCCGATTCCGCTCCCATCGAGTTTGAAATCAAAGGACAGCCCGAAGATTACATCGATCTGAATAGCAGTTACTTGTACTTGAAAGTCAAAGTTCTAGATAAGACAGGAGGCCATATAGACACTGAAGCAGTAGCTCCCGTCAACAATTTCATGCATTCCTTGTTCAGTGGAGTGGACTTGTACTTGAATAACAAACTAGTCAGCAGCAGCATGGATACTTACCCTTATCGTGCCTACCTGGAAAATCTCTTGACGTATGGAATAGACGCCAAGAACACCCATCTCAATGCATGCGTGCTATGGGAACCTGACGAAGCGGAGCAATTTGATGAAAAAAGTATTGATGTTGACCCCAAATCAAAAGCAACCGTCAATGAGGGATTTGTAGAACGAAGAAAGAAAATATTAAATGGAAAGAGTTTAGAACTGATGGATCGTTTGCATTTGGACATGTGGTTGCAAGAAAAGTATTTGCTGAACGGGGTGGATGTCCGCTTGAGACTGAATCGGAGCAGTACCGCTTTCCATTTATTGGCTGATGCTGACGATTACAAAACCAAAATCGAAGAAGCCAGACTCTACGTACGCCGTGTGGAAGTGTTACCTAAAGTGGGAAACGACATCAGTCAGACGTTGAGCAGAACGACTGCCAAGTATCCCATACGACGCGTGGAAGTGAAAACTTTCACCATTCCTAGGGGACAGCGATCCATGATCGAAGATCATCTGTTCCAAGGACAGTTACCCAAACGTTTGATCCTTGGTATGGGCGAGAATGAAGCCTTCAACGGAGATATCGCTAAAAATCCTTTCTACTTTCGACACTTTGGCGTGTCCAAGATCGAAGTCAGTCGCGATGGCAAGACCTTGTGTACCCGACCTTTCGAACCTGACGTTACCAAGAAGAATTACTTGAGATCGTACTTGTCCCTGTACGAAGCCACGGGACAGTTAGGGACCAACACCAGTCACGGCATTACGTACGACGATTATGACGGAGGCTATGCTTTGTGGGCTTTCGATTTCACTCCAGACCAAGGCAGCGACGAGGGACATTTCCACCCTATAAACTCCGGCCAGATTCGTGTGGAAATTCAGTTTGCAAAACGAGACCCTGATGAAACGGTGAACGTCATCCTGTATGCAGAATTTGATAATACCATAGAAATCAACAGTTTGAGAGAAGTCATTCTAGATTTTTAGAAGCCATGGAAGACTGTTATCCCTCTTTGCCTAGTGGAGAAACTTTAAAGATGGAATGTGAGGAGACCGTGGAAGGAGAATCCCAAGACAAAGACGAAGAAGATATCATGATGAAGTCAAGATGGCCAGAACAAGAAGCCCATTTAGTCTGCTGTTTTGCCAAACACTTGGCCGAAAAAATGACGGAATTGATCAAGAAAGAGTGTTATGGATGTCAAAACGATCATCCCAGTCAAATTCAACACGACAAATGCCTGATGTTGAGTCAAGAAGAAAAATTGGACGAGTATCTGCACGAAGCTTGGAGTCTCATCTCGGACGAAGTCGTGTTGCACCAGTGGTATAAAGACTTGCGTGAACATTCTTGTCCACCATTAACCATTCAAGAGATCCATCGTATCGAAGCTCTCCTGAATCAAAGTGAGGAGACGAAACGAAGAAACGATTATTTGTCAAACATTTTCAAGCAAAAAGTCAGGATCGAATTGATGACATATTATTACCTGTGAAGAAAAGAAAAAAACCCACACAAAACAATGGATACCTGGGAACTTTATTACCTTTTGAACCACAGTTCGTATACGGCTTCTTGGAATCCTGTCGTCTGTGCTAAAGATGAACTCCCTCATCACAAACCTCAAGACCATCTAGCTTACGTGATCAACACGGACGACAGTCATCTCCCAGAAACCCACTGGGTAGCCGTTTACTTTCCTCAAGAAGGATGTGTGGAATATTTCGATTCGTACGGATTGCCCCCTTTGGAAGACGATATCATCGACTTTATGAGAAGAAATGCTCAGACCACCCGATTCAATAATGTGAAATTACAAGGCACAGATTCCTTGGTGTGTGGACAATATTGTGTGTATTTTCTGCATCATCGCAGCCTGGGCTATTCCTTAGAACATTTAGTAACTCATTTTGATCCTCGTTCTTCTTCTAGAAACGATGTGAAAGTAGATCGATGGTTTTGTGACCATTATGCTTATCTTTTGTCTCAAGCTAGGAAACGTAGTGTCCATCAATGTCCTAATGACTTCCATCAGTGGAAATCACAATTTCATTCACAACGTTGTCAGCCCTGTTTAAAGTAGAGTATGAATTGAAAAAAATGTTTGTGATTTGAAAAAAAAATGTTTGATGTTATAATGTTGGATTATTGTTAAAAAATGTTAGAGTTGTTGTTGGTTAGTGTTAAGTGATTTTTTGAATAAAAATGTTGTGTTTTGAAAAAAAAATGCCTTTGTCTTTTGTTTGGCTATAAGAATGTTTGATTCATGCTCTTTGACTTCTTACTATCCCTCTCATGTCACTCATTGAACGTTGCGGTTCGAAAACCGTGGAGGGATGTTTTCCTTCACGTACGCGCTTTTACTTTAAGAACCGGGTTGTTTCCAGTCTAACCATCCATTGTCGACTCATCCTCCTACGAAGATGTGCTTCAAACTAGCTAAGCTAAACGAAGCCTACGTGAATTTGCATAGGGTCAGACACAGTCTGATACCGAAGCCAGAAGAAATAGAGAATGTGAGAATGTTAAAAGTTACTGAAGACCTGATAGAAGAGCTCTTCAGAGAAGAAGTGAACAGGGAGAAAGAAGAATGGACAGAGAAGTACAGACTTCAGAGACAGCAGCAACAGCAGCAATAGCAACAACAACAACAACAACAGCAGCAGCAACAACCTGAACCTGACAGAGGCTTTGTCGATTGTCGTATCGACACCAAAGAGTTCTTCTTCTCTTTCCGAAGAAGCAGACCTATCGCCAGAAAGTCTATCCTCAGAGGACATCGCATTCTTAGAAACTAAAAGATTGCCATAGCAAACAAAAAAAGAACAAAAAAAAACCAGCCCTTTTCAGGGCTACCCCAATACTCTAGAAAAGAAATAACCATCAATTTGCCAATGTGTGTAGGTAGAGTAGTGTGAATATAAACACTCTTTTTTAAAATGTGAGTGTATGTATTTGTGTATAAGATTGTGTGTTTGTAAGTGCTCACGTAAGTTGGTGTGGATAGTAGATTAAAATGATGTCTTTTTTTGGTGTTTGAGGTGTGGGGAGAGTAGATTTGGGGTTTGATTGTATTGCTTTGCGTATGTGAATAGTCTATTGAAGTGATTAATGAAAAAAAAAATTTAGAATAGGAATGGGAAGTATAAAAAAGTGAGTGAGTGTTTCTTTTAGGTCCGCGCGTTGTTTTTTTTTTGGTCATGATCTAGGTAAGAGCAATTCTATGTTTTTTAGGGGGATGTTTTCCTTCACGTCCGCGCTTTCACTATAAATTGAAACTCGTTCGGCAGTCTAGCTACCCTTGTTAATTGATCGCACCAAAAATGAACACGAGACTGGCGAAACTGTTGGAACTTCATGTGCATCTGGAATATGCCAGGCGCATACTAAATGAACTGGCCGCGGAAGCCATTGTGGAAGAGGGAAGGATGAGAGAGGAGGAGGAAAGAGGAAACAAAGAAGAGGAGGAGGAGAGAAGATACAAAGAAGAGACGGAGAGAAGATACAAAGAAGAGGAGGAGGAGAGAAGAAACAAAGAAGAGGAGGAAAAGGAGAGAAGAAGAAGAAATTTCAGAATCCCAGAAACCGAAAATTGGGATTCTGAAGCTATTTATCCTCCCTCTGCTCTCTCCCCCAAAAAAGTAAAAAGCAACTGGGGAACAAGATGTGTATGTGGCGCCAGGCCTGGAAGGTGCCACCATTAACCAGGTGCCCATGAAGTTCCAAAAAAAACCCCAGCCCTTTTCAGGGCTACCCAATACTCAAGAAAAGAAATAACCATCAATTTGCCAATGTGTGTAGGTAGAGTAGTGTGAATATAAACACTAACCCTTTTTTAAAAATGTGAGGGTATGTGTTTGTGTGTTTGTGTTTGTGTTTGTAACTGCTCACGTAAGTTTGTGTGGATAGTAGATTATGGGTTTGTTTATTGTTTCTTAGCGTATGTGGAGAGTATAGTTTGGGTTTTATTATATGAAATGAGAAAAGTAGGGGGATGTTTTCCTTCACGTCCGCGCGATGTTTGGTCATGATCTAGGTAAGATCAATTTTATGTTTATGGGGAATGTTTTCCTTCACGTCCGCGCTTTTCGTATAAGAACCCACAGTATTCGTCATTCAAACCATTCTACAAAGAAGATGGCTTCGAACCACCTTGACAAAATGGAAACATTGCAAGACGTTTTGGACAATTGAGGAATGATGGAGCAGATGTTAGTGAGACTCAATGAAGACCACTATTCCTATAGTCCCCATCGTGTAAAGATGGAAATTAACAATTTAAGAAAAGTAAAGGACATGATAAGTGGTGTGATGAAAGAAATAAAGGAGGAGAAGGAGGATGAAGAGGAAAGGATTAGGATACGAAAATGGAACGAAAAAATTGAAAAAGAAGAAGAAAATGAGAAGAGGAAGAAAGAAGAGGAGGAAGAGAAGAAGAAAGAAGAGGAGGAGAAAAAAAGAAAGAAAAGAAGAGAAAGAGTGTAGGAGAGAAAATAAGAAGTTGGTGGAGAAAAAGAAGAAATTAGAAGAAGAAGAAGAAGAAGAAGAAGAAAAACCAAAGGCCCTTTTCAGGGCCACCCATATTTCTCGAAAAGAGAATGACTTTCAATTGCCTACCCCTTTTTTTAAATTTAAAAAAAAAACAAAACAAATCCCATGTTCAATTTCCCCCTTGTCCCTAGATAGACCCACACTTTATTCCCCCATGTTCAATTCCCCTTGAGGCTAGAGTGGCCCAAGACTTTTTCCCATGTTCAATTCCCCTTGAGGCTAGAGTAGCCCAAGACTATTTCCCATGTTAAATTCCCCTTGAGGCTAGAGTGGCCCACGATTTTTCTCCATGTTAATTTTCCCTTGAGGCTAGAGTGGCCCAGGGGTCTCTGTAATGATAATTCCCATTGAGGCTAGGGTGGCCCACTTTACTACTTCTGTTATACTGATTGAATAAATTTCATCATATAATCGAGTGACAGCAAGATGAGGTTATAATAATGATGGCATTAATGACTACTACATTTTGTAGAATTGCTTTGTATGCAAAATTGACCATGACAAAGTGTAAAATAGTTCCAGTCAAATAGTTTATAGGACATATGAGTGCAGAATGGCTATCATTATTATTATTATCATTAGTAGTAGTAGTAGTAGTAGTAGTAGAAGCAGTAGTAGAATGAGACCTGTTTATAATGGATCTGATGTGACGGTCAAGTGATTCAGATCATAGAGGAAAAGCAAAACACCACAACAAGATGCTCTTTTCTGGATATGCTATCTCTTTAAGTGTGTTTGGCTTCCACTGATACGTTTAAAGGCGTATTTTAGGACGCTTGAAAAATTCACAAATCAACCTACAATATGGCCCCAAGTCAACATACAATATGGCTCCACGTCAACATACAATATGGCCCCAAGTCAACATACAATATGGCTCCACGTCAACATACAATATGGCCACAAGTCAACATACAATATGGCTCCACGTCAACATACAATATGGCCACAAGTCAACATACAATATGGCTCCACGTCAACATACAATATGGCCACAAGTCAGCATACAATATGGCTCCACGTCAACATACAATATGGCCACAAGTCAACATACAATATGGCTCCACGTCAACATACAATATGACCACAAGTCAACATACAATATGGCCACAAGTCAACATACAATATGGCCACAAGTCAACATACAATATGGCTCCACGTCAACATACAATATGGCCACAAGTCAACATACAATATGGCTCCACGTCAACATACAATATGGCCACAAGTCAACATACAATATGGCTCCACGTCAACATACAATATGGCCACAAGTCAACATATAATATGGCTCCACGTCAACATACAATATGGCCACAAGTCAACATACAATATGGCTCCACGTCAACATACAATATGGCCACAAGTCAACATACAATATGGCTCCACGTCAACATACAATATGACCACAAGTCAACATACAATATGGCTCCACGTCAACATACAATATGGCCACAAGTCAACATACAATATGGCTCCACGTCAACATACAATATGGCTTCACGTCAACATACAATATGGCCGGTGAACGCATACACATCAGTGCAATTAGTGCAGCTAATGCTTTTAGTTCACCTGATCAAAGTTCAGTTTTGTTCCTATTTTATGCTGGGCCGTGAATTACTGGATTTTCTGGTCAATAGAAGCGGATACCATTATAACCACGAAATTACAAGTTATTTTTAAATGCATACAAAATAGAGCGAAAATCTGGTCGCCTCCGTTTAAAGATGACTGAATTCAAATCTTAGGCACAAATTATTTTTTTCTTCAAAACCTGCAATTTTATTTTGAAATGGCAAAAAGAATTGTGTTACTGTTTATATTTTCTGTGCGAATATTCACCAAACACAACAGAACCTAAACGGTATACCGCCGACATCGCGCGAGATCCCGCAAGAAATCTGTTACTTCAATCGGTGGCATAGGTATTAGAGCGTCCGCCTCGGTTCGGGAGGTCGTGGGTTCGATCCCCGGTCGACTCATACCAAAGACTTAAAAAATGGTACTAACAGGTGCCTGGCTTGGCGCTTAGCATTAAGAGGTTAGTGTTAGGACTGGTCGGCCTGGTGTCAGGATAACGTGACTGGGTGGGACATCATGCTACATGTTTGCGGCATGATGCCCCAGTGCTAGACATCACTATAAGCTGTCACACTGCAGACATCGTAGCGATATGCCTGAAAAATAGTTAAGGCTACGTTAAAATTCCAAATCTCTCTCTCTCTCTCTCTCTCTCTCTCTCTCTCTCTGGATGTAGTATAAGGCCTTTTCAAAATCAACAAAGTTAATGTATGGCTATCTCTACCACTCTGCGACTGTTCTGTGACGTTTCTCAGAGTGAAAATTTTATCTATACATCCCTTCCCTTCCGAAATCAGGCTTGTTCCTGCCTTGGAGGTATGTCGACAGCATCTGAGATCCGACTGATGATAACCTTGGCAAGCACCTTACGGTGATTTTTACGTGCCATAAAAATCTAAAGAAGTAAATTTGATCTAAGTATCAATAACCATCTATGCACCCATCTACTGTATTTATCATAATAGATTTTTTTTTTAAAAGGCTATAATTTATTATTTAAAAAAAAAAAACAACACATCAATAGTAATCACAAGCCAACCTCAATTGCAAAATGGAATACAGAATTTACCAATTCAAATGAGAATGAAAGGAATAAACTCTTTTCCTTGCCTCACACGGTAACCAGAAGTCCCAGACTTATATGGCTTCAAACCAAGATTTTAGGCAAAATTTATGCTACAGATAATTGAAAAAAGGAAATATTTCAAGTAATTTGAGCGGTTGCAATCACCTCTATAACATGTATGTGAAAATTTCTGCTGGACATAAAAGATGAAACAAAATCTGATGATGTGATTAACTTACATTACAGTTCAAAATTATATATTTAATACTGTAGATTTAATGCTGTAGATTTAATACTATAGATTTAATAATGAATTACCAAATCGGAATCATTTTAAGAATTGGAATTACACTGAAATTGTCAGAAAAGTATTCTGCATACACAAACTGTGCACGGGGAAATTTTGATTAAAAATGGCAACTTTAGAAGAAAAAAATTAAGTGAATATTAATTTATCGCTATTTTGCATTCTGTCCTTGGTAAGGTACGTGCATGTGTTGATATGTGTGGATGCAGTGATCGGTTCAGTATGTGTATCTATATACAATGATGCATCTCCGGATCGGCCCGCCTTTAAAACAGTTTCCTAGCAACCAAGATTGTCCGTGCAATGCCTGGTGCATGCGGTTACGCCGTATTAATTAATATATTTATATCTCCACAAGTACTTCTGTTGGTGTAGGCGCATGTATGTTTCTATTTTTGTACATGCTTGTATACATGTATGTTCATGGTTGTGTGGGTATCGATATTTATACGGAGACACGCACACATTATTTTTAAATCGATGTATGATGCATAAGGGTACATTAGCTCACACGGGTGGAATGATGGACTGATGGATGATAACAACTATTTCATTCAATATTTAATATATAGTTACAATTCTTCATTTTGTAATTCTCTCTCTTACACACACACACACACACACACACACACAGACACACACACGCCTATGACACGGTTACACTAGCTTTAGTTCAATCCAGTATCTTTGATGCACCATTATGAATATCTCATATTTATATTCCCCATAAATTGTTAACAGTGCGTCCAACACCCCCTACCTTAGCAACGTTACATGTTGGTGTAATAAAACAAAGATAATAATAATAAAAAATTCTATTTCTGAAATGTAAAAGAAAACATATTTAGGAAATATGAATATTTCGAAGTTTCATATACAGTCAGTATAACGTTTTGAGTAATTATAAATATTGTTTCACATTGTAATGAAACTAACACCTTGTTTCCAGTTTCAAAATTTCAAATGACAGTATTTTGATATATTGAATTATATCATTACAACTCTGAGTATTACAACTTCCTTTTGAAACTAAGTAATAGAAAAGAGCGAAAACTAAATAGTTTTGTAAAATTCAACAAATAATTTATTTGACAAACTCTGGCATTTTTAGTAGAGTTTCTCGCTCAGTTTGATGAGTCTGTTCCCCATTCGTATGACAGAGGCTTGGTTCTTTACAATGTACCTATAAATCATACATGTTCATGTAATGCTTCAAGTGAGGACAACTATCTCGTATCGCACGATCCATTTAAGAATCAACGCTTATATTTCAAGCTTCATTTAGCTTGGTTTAATAAATCTGGAAGCATTATACAGTACATGTATAATTTATAGGTAAGTTGTAAGCAATGATATGAATCCATGTGCTTCGCTTTGTACACCATGTTTACAGCTTTCTCGACAGAAGACTTATAATCAGATGTCTTAATACGGATAACTGGCATACATTGGGATAAATATTCGTGTCCAGGATGCATAATTTTCTTATTATATTTATCTGACTTTTTGATCCCGAACCTTTGACCTTTGAAATAACAAACCAGTGTGTGTGTTCTTACCAAATTTGTAAGTCGTCCACAAACATGTGAATATACATAATCAATAATTGAAAATTATTGAGTCAAAACTAAAAAAAAAAAAGTTCTTTTAGTCACAGTGACCATATTTTACCTTTTGAGCCCCAAATATACAGACTCCTTCCTTACCCTACATGAGCCATACAGGTTGACCTAGTTCTTCTTTAAATCACGGTAACCTTGAATTTTCAGCCATACAGGTTGACCTAGTTCTTCTTTAAATCACGGTAACCTTGAATTTTCACCTTTTAACCCCTAAGTCATGTGCTTCATCCTTACTGCAAGTGCATACCATCCACAAGTGGTCCTGGTCCTGGTATATGATGCAAAACAATGTTATTGTGCATAAACCATTTTCTTCTCAAAGTTACAGTGACCTTTGATTTTTGACCCCAAGATGCAAACAAGTTAAAGAACAGATGCAAGGATGAATGAACAAATGAACAACAATAAATAAATACACAAAAAGAGACAGAGAATAAATTATGATATATATAAATTTGCACATGAATGAGAATAAACAAGAAAGTAAATGATTATATAGTGAAACCAGAAAGGGGAAGTACTATTGCTGGGTGTAAATTATGACAATGAATAAATTTTATAACTGAATGAGTGTTTATTTGGTCCTTTAAATCAAACAATAAAACAATTTTCAACATTGCTGACAAGCCATTAATCTCTCAAAATTAGAGGACCTGGAAAAAATGTTTTTCTTATATTTGGAAGAACAGTGGCTAAAATTCAGAATGTTTACAAGTCACTTTGACATTTCACAGTACAATACACGTAGTAAGATATGTAAAACTCAATAGAAATCTCAAAAATAAGTTGCTTAAAAAATTAATAACATATTAAAGTTCAAGTCCTTTTTCCAACTTGCATGTTTTTAATTAGAAGTCAGTCTAAATCCTCAGTAGACACTAGTACTAATTCATTCATGACTGGGCTCTAAATGCATACAATTTCACAAAATTAAAATTTATCAGCGAAGTTTTGGCAGATATATCACGATGATGGTGAGGTTTAATTGCAGACAAAATTATCTGAATGGCATTTAGATCAATCAAAAAGCAGAATAAATACTGCCTGAAAAATCGGGGTGGGGAGGTGAAAAAATATTAACTCAAAAGAGAAGATGAAATCAACTTTGCCTTTTCTTCATCTTTGGACTAAATGACAGTCTTGTATTAAACTTTGATTTAAAAAAAAATATTTAAAAATGACTGTAATAGCAGTTTATTTATAAAGAAGTTCAACTCCTGATCCCTCCCAAGGCAGAGGCTTAAAATTTTGCCCATCTCACCAATAGTTACCACAAGTACAATCTATACTAGGTTCCCACTAAAATGCCTGCAGTAGAGATCAATAACCTAAATTTTGATGACAAGTATGGCGCGCATATATGTTACAAAGAGCAAAATGGGGCGTGGTTTTGTTTTGTGGGTTAGACACCATATTTGAGCACATGATAATATACAGGGTGGCTTTTATATTTGGTGGAGGAAGAACCACTGATCCATGGGAAGCTGCTGGCAAGATTTGTCATGTACTCAAACTGTCAAGCAGAAACTCAAACCCATGCTTAGCGAATTGAATTATCAGTGATCTGTACAGGCAACTGCCTTAAGACCACCCAGCCACCTGGGGTTCCCAAACAAAATAGGAAAAATCAGTACCTAAACATAGATATATCATACAAATTTGCATGTTTAGTGGCCAGTTAGGAAAAACAGTAGTTATCTATCTCTCCCTCTCTCTCTCTCTCTGTTTCTATGTTTCAAACTGGTAATTTAGGACAAACAATGGTTTCCATGTACCCAGCTTCACCAGCTAAATTGATGAGATGTGTACTACATGACTTTCAAAAACCCTTTTTAAAAAAGTGAAATTTTGATCTGCAATTAAATTGATGGATGTACAGAAGTGGAATTATGACAAACAAAATGAATGTTTGTACTTCTGGAGTTCAGTCACTGGCACTTTTGAAAAGCAAGTCAACCACATATTTGAAAATTATTATGGCAGCTGCATGGTGCAGGAAAAAGAGAAATGGAGCTTTCAGCATAAGCATCTCCTCAATGTGTACATTAAATCAAAATTAGTAAATAGCTTATAATTAAAATTAAGTTAGATAAAGCATCTCAAGTCTGAGGACCAGACTGGCACTAATGCTTTATTATTATCTCTTCTCTTTCAATTAGTCAGATGGTAACATAAACATTGTGCAACTGGTCCACCATAAGGGACAGAACATTCAAAATATTTTAGGTCACCAAATTTCTTAAAAAAATACTCTTCCCCAGATCTGTAGGGAAAAAAAGAAATAGTTATATCAGTTACATTAATGGGAAAAAACTTGCTGAGAAAAAATATCCTGGTTCAAAACAAAACCCAGGGATCTACTCCATAAAATTAAATGGCCAGTACGTAATGTCCAGCTGTAACATGCTTTGCCAAGTTGCTCTTGATTAAACATTATCAAATTTAGAGAAAGTAATACAGTTAGCACTTGTACCTTGCATCAGGTTCTCACAAACTGCTCTGCAGCAACACTGGTAATTTAAACCTAAATTTGCATGAACTGTGGACTTAGTCCTAGGATATCATTTTACAAAACAATAGACCAAGCCACTTTTAACCCCAAAGAGTCTGGCAAACTCAGACTCAGTTGAAACATAACAAGTATACAGAACTAATGTGTGTAGATGAAAATATTGGTAGCAATAAGAAATAAAACTGGCAGATCTATCAGGAAAAGAAATTCACAGTTGTAACCATGTACTGTGTTACATACTTGGTGTAGCATCATTTAAACATTTTGACCCAGTCACCATAGGATTGGATCTAGCATAAATTAAACTGAAAAGTCCTGGGCTCAAGGTTCACAGTTTGTTTTTAAAACCGTTTCATTGGTGCAAATGACTTTTAAGATGCCACAGTATCTTTTTTGTAAGCAAAGCCACACATTTTATTCACTAAATATGGATATATTTCTGTCTGACTTCAGGCAAAATCTCTTACCTTGTTTCTTCTTAAGAAATACTACTTTTTTTCCTCGGATGACTGATCTCAGTCACAGATTATGCTGACCACCTCCCCAAAACAAAATGGTTGGTTCCAATGATTCATTACATTTTTTATTTCTAATAACCTTTCCAGTTCAAAATTGGTGACACTGGATATATGCAGAAAGAAATAAGATGAGTCCCTCCAATGGACAGATGTTCTACTTGCTGAAAATATATTTTCAGGAATTCAAGTAAAAACCGATTCTCATTTTAGCTGCTGAATGTTTCAATCATCTTAGATATTCTTCAGGGATAATAAAATTGCTGTGGTGAACATATTGGATATCAACCCTGCACAAGTTTCAATTAGCGGTTTAGAACCAACAAGACATCATAAGAATTCTCCTGGTGAAAGACCCATGTTGATATGACTTTCCATCTGGCACCATTTCTATTTAGTGCCAACTAGACATCATAAGAAGCCTTTTGGTGAAAGCACAATGTTATTATGACCTGCTATCTAAGAAAAGAAGTGATAAGATTTTCAAGATAACTACTGTGGCAGTTGTAAAGAAGTATTTTTTATGTACAAACAACATGACATTAAAAAGTCTTTTAGTAAAGACCCCATGTTTGTATGACCATCAACGCAAGACCCCATGTTTGTATAACCATCAATTCAAGACCTCATGTTTGTATGACCATTGATTCAAGACCCCATGTTTGTATGACCATTGATTCAAGACCTTATGTTTGTATGACCGTCGATTCAAGACCCCATGTTTGTATAACCATCAATTCAAGACCCCGTGTTTGTGTGACCATTGATTCAAGACCCCATGTCTGTATGACCATCGATTCAAGACCCCATGTTTGTATAACCATCGATTCAAGACCTCATGTTTCTATGACCATTGATTCAAGACTCCATGTTTGTATGACCATTGATTCAACACACCTTCAGTCAATCAGTTCCTTGACCAATGACCATTTCACACTGAAATCAATAAGGTTCGGTTTCATTCTTACCCCAAGTGTAAACCAGTCAAAAAATTAGGCAACTGAATGTGACAAAGAATTCAAGTTACAATATAAAAAACATTTTTCTACTTTAAGTCAGTGACCTTGACCTTTTACCTTTTGAATTCCCAACTAATGAGATTCTTCCTTAGCCAAAGTGCAAGTCATCCACAAATATTGGCACCCACAGATGATGGGCAACTCGAGTCATTGTGCAGAAATAAAATTAGTAATCAACGGACTAAACATCATAACAAGATAAGATCCACATTATGGCAGAACAGTCTTGTACAGGACATGAAATTGTAGATTCACACTGTTTTCTACAAAACTGTCCCTGAACTAAATGCAGATTTTCCCTTTAACCCATAATCTTCAGTCTGGACATGTAAATTTCATGTGTGACCTGAAAATACGACGTGTCCATTCATTTCATCCTATGCATCAGTTTACCTTTGGAAATTCTGCCTTAAGCATCAAACACTACAATCAGTACTATATAAAAATCTTGTACCATCTTGCTGTTAGAATGGCCATAACTAGGCACCTGCATAATCTTGCTGTTAGAATGGCCATAACTAGGCACCTGCATAATCTGCTGTTAGAATGGCCATAACTAGGCACCTGCATAATCTTGCTGTTAGAATGGCCATAACTAGGCACCTGCATAATCTTGCTGTTAGAATGGCCATAACTAGGCACCTGCATAATCAGCTGTTAGAATGGCCATAACTAGGCACCTGCATAATCTTGCTGTTAGAACGGCCATAACTAGGCACCTGCATAATCTTGCTGTTAGAATGGCCATAACTAGGCACCTGCATAATCTGCTGTTAGAATGGCCATAACTAGGCACCTGCATAATCTTGCTGTTAGAATGGCCATAACTAGGCACCTGCATAATCTTGCTGTTAGAATGGCCATAACTAGGCACCTGCATAATCTTGCTGTTAGAATGGCCATAACTAGGCTCCTGCATAATCAGCTGTTAGAATGGCCATAACTAGGCACCTGCATAATCTTGCTGTTAGAATGGCCATAACTAGGCACCTGCATAATCTTGCTGTTAGAATGGCCATAACTAGGCACCTGCATAATCTGCTGTTAGAATGGCCATAACTAGGCACCTGCATAATCTTGCTGTTAGAATGGCCATAACTAGGAACCTGCATAATCAGCTGTTAGAATGGCCATAACTAGGCACCTGCATAATCAGCTGTTAGAATGGCCATAACTAGGCACCTGCATAATCTTGCTGTTAGAATGGCCATAACTAGGCACCTGCATAATCTGCTGTTAGAATGGCCATAACTAGGCACCTGCATAATCTTGCTGTTAGAATGGCCATAACTAGGCACCTGCATAATCAGCTGTTAGAATGGCCATAACTAGGCACCTGCATAATCTTGCTGTTAGAATGGCCATAACTAGGCACCTGCATAATCTGCTGTTAGAATGGCCATAACTAGGCACCTGCATAATCAGCTGTTAGAATGGCCATAACTAGGCACCTGCATAATCTTGCTGTTAGAATGGCCATAACTAGGCACCTGCATAATCTGCTGTTAGAATGGCCATAACTAGGCACCTGCATAATCAGCTGTTAGAATGGCCATAACTAGGCACCTGCATAATCTTGCTGTTAGAATGGCCATAACTAGGCACCTGCATAATCTGCTGTTAGAATGGCCATAACTAGGCACCTGCATAATCAGCTGTTAGAATGGCCATAACTAGGCACCTGCATAATCAGCTGATCAATTTGGATTGTTCTCATGAGAAGTTGTAAGCCCATGAGGTTATCTAATAACTGACATTAATGTCAACATTGATTTTTTGTTTTGAGGAGATAACAAACAGTGTGAGCAACAGTTATTGAGATAACTGGAATTTAGTGCCACTTTATAAAGTACAATGGCAAATAATATAAAATAACAAGAAACTAAAACTGATGGACACAAATCAAAGTGGATTAAATTATATATATATATATATATATATATATATATATATATATATATATATATATATATATATATATACACACCATGTCCCTGAGAAATATTCTGACCTATATTTTTGCTGGGAAATGTCAGCATAATACGGACTCAAGCTGTGCAAATAAGCATAGTAGTATGAATTGGATAAAGACACTTCTTCAAAATGTAAACAAAAATTCAAAGGTGTGTGGAAGAAAATTGAGCCACAATCTTGGTGTGTTGCCTTGTCAATGGTGTATTGCCTTTTCAATGGTATAATGCCTTGTCAATGGTATGTTGCCTTGTCAATGGTGTATTGCCTTGTCAGTGGTATATTGCCTTGTCAATGATGTACTGCCTTGTCAATGGTATATTGCCTTGTCAATGGTGTATTACCTTGTCAGTCATATATTGACTTGTAAATGGCATGTTGCCTTGTCAGTGGTGTATTGCCTTATCAATGGTGATATAAATATGCCACATCATGCAAAACTTGTGCTCTACTATCATTAGCAATGCAGAACATTTTGCAAAAATGGTTATTAAATATTGCATTTGAATGTAATCTAATGATTAAATTTCCTTTGGTCTCCTCTCGATATTTTATTTTATAATTGCATTGTTTGTGTATTCAAGACTCTTGGTTTGTTTTAAGATTTTGACTCACAGTCTTCAAACTAACTCTTGGAAAATTTCAGCCTAGAAGTCAGTGACCCTTCAATTTCAAATCCAAAGTGAATCCCTGTAAATCCATGACATTTGCATATTATACTTCAAAGCCCAATCTTTATTTCTTTAAATCCCTTCTATATTCAGAAAATCCTCCCCTTCTCCCAACCCCATTTTGCAAATGGAGAAGGAATCACACTCCATCAAAAATTACAAAATTAAATAGTTATAGAATAACAGACATACTAAAAAAACTGTCAACTAAAGGATTTTGCTACGAGTTTTTCCCCAATCATAAAGAAATACAAGTAGCAAAAAAAGTTAAATTTTTGCCCTGTAGACTGAACCCAGGTATTTTACTATGAAGTTTGCAACACATACAAGAACTGGTACCAACAAATACATGGGAATTCACAGCAATATTATCCACTCATTTATACTAAATTGATTCCAAGATAAATTTAATATCATACTGTAAATAGCGGGTTACTAAATTATGATTCCTTTATCACTGTTTTCAAAACTTCCATACACTTTTCACTCAGATATTCCTCTGGAATATTTTCAATCCAGGAATGCACTCTGTCACTATTCAAAGAGTGTACCATATTAAGACATTCTGCAGCCTGTTTTACTAACCTGTCTTTAACCTCTTGTGGTGTGGTAGTTTCATCCATTGTCATATCATTGATAAACTTTATCAAACACTTTGTCAGAAGTTGGGAGTGGTAAGGAATCCTGGGCCAGGCAATCCGCAATACTGTATCTAAAAGTTTAAGAACATTTTCTCTTGCTGTTTCTTCTGGTCCATCATACACACCTAAATATTCAGGAATTATCCTCATCAAAACTTTGAAGTGCTTCACAACACAGATTCCCATCTTTGATGCAAAGAAATGCAAATTATCTGTCAGTGCTCTGCGCATGATTATGGTGTTTTCCATTTCAACACTTCTTAAAATCATCTGGTAAATTTCATCAAACTTGGAAATTTTCCCCTGACCAACACATGACAACTGCTCTGTTGGTGACATTTCTAACACAGGTAAAATATGAATCATTGCAGAGTGGGTTAGTTTGATGAGAGCTACCTCATTTGTATACATATTATGTTTCAGTGCCTCAAAGATGACATCTGCTCTGCCATACCATCTGAGCTCTTCATTAGTAGAATTCAGTATGATATGTAAAAGGCACTGCACGCCTCTTATCTTGTGGTCATGGATGTAATCATCAGTAAATGATAAGGCTGGTGGAAGAACAAGATCCAGGTATTCACTAAGATATGGAAATTTAACCAGTGACAAATACCAGCAGAAGCTGGCTACAGTACCAGGGTTTTTTTTCCAGGCACTCCCTTCCAGCTTAGGTTTCCACATGTGTAACAATTTGTAGGAGATCGTTTTGGTTACTGTATTTTCTTCCTCACTATGCAAAACTGAAGAAATTGTTTGACATCCAAGTGCCTGCTTAAGTGATATCATTAAATCTGCTGCAGCTTTCTCTGAGCTTTGATGAGTCCACAAATTAGGCGTGACTTGCTGTGAAATAATGGCTAAAATGTATGGAGTCCAAGTGTATACTGCCTCTTTATGCACGCATTTTGATGAAAACTCTATACATTTCTTTATGATTTCTTCGAATAAGCACATAACCACAAATGCCTTATCAGCATCGCCCGTAAAATCATCAATATAATACACGTGATGTTCTCGATCGGCAAAGCTTCGCACACTCCCCATTTCCGATAACTTTTCAAATATTCTTTGTACGGAATGCTTCTCCTCTTTCAGACCTGCTTCACAAAACTTTTCAATCCAACATTTTTGAGAAACTGAAATTAAATACGTCACGAGTTTTAGTAAAGAGATCATATCTTGTTTTTCTGATATTACTGCACTGAAGACGTCAAGTAAGGTATAACGTTCTGTAATGCTTCTGGCTATTTGTTCAACACTGATGTCTTGCGTTTTCTCGCTAAGCAGCAAGCTCAGCTTCTCTTTTATCTCTTTATCCATGATACTGTCAAAAAAACTTATGTAACACTCTGCTGATAACAGAGAGAGAGAAAGAGATAAGTAACTAATGCTCGATAATGGACACCTCCTACTGTTGTTGTTCTCGCTGCTATGTTCCTCCGTTTACTTAGGAGCACCTCGTAAGGTTTTATATTTTATTTTTAGATCCTCCTGGAAAGTTTATCTGGTAAATTTTCATCCGACAACGACCTATTGCAGAAAAATGAGAATAATTTTACATTGAAGATACAAATAAAAACAAACTAATGATTTTTTTTTAGAAAGCATACATGTGAGATTTTGAATGCCGCAATCAGGTTAATTCCTGATGCAACTGGTGGCTTTTATACTGAACGAAAACTGCCACCAACCTATATTTTACATTCATTTTTAACAGCAAAGAGCTATTTTGAATATTTTTCTGTGACAAGGCAGCTAAAAGAATCAGTATGTGGTTTATGCATTAATAAAGTTCACTAGTACTATAACAAATTAGCATACGTTTCATCATCCTCCACCATCTAGATTTTTAAATATTTACTTCTGTAGCAGACACATGTAAATACGTAAGCCAAGTCGGCAACTCACTTGCAGCTCAAACTACGCATTTGATCTCCAGTGCTCGTCTAACTGTGACAGACATGAGACAGTCACCAACAGGCCAACCCATTTCCAAGCCTAACTCAAAGTAAATCTAAACCACATTACAGATTTAGCTTCTGCGTGAATTTATAAATGCTAGGCTTGTGATAATTAGGTTCATGCTTTCTACCTTAGAAATTAGGGAGGTGTCAAAATACGAAACTATCCAGTGACACCTTTGTTGTGTGTTTTATTTATTTCCGAACATTTCAAATCAAGTGCATTTTCAAGTGTCACACTATCGTTGTTGTTGTTGTTGTAGGGTTTAACGCCATTATTCAGCACAAGATATTCTATACATGACGGCCAGAATACATTGTGGAGGAAGAACCCGGGAAAACCCGGAAAGAACCACCGACCCACGGGAAGCTACTGGCAAGCTTTCTCCCAGAGTAGCCGAACCCGAGACTCGAACCCACGCAGACAGAGGTTCATACTATGGTAAGATAAGATAAGATGAGATTTATTTATAGTTGGCGTGATTTAAAACAATTCAACATAAGCCCTAATGTGATATGTACCAACATTACATAATAAACCCAATAAAAACAAGCATGATTTACAAGATTTACAACCCGATCATTAAACAAAGATACAACTGGAAAAACACTTAGAACAAAGCTTAAGTTATAAGCAAGCGAGATATTTTAAAAAGGCAGAAATTAAAAGTGAATTTAGTATTTTGGTAACTACAAAACCAACAGGTTAGGATGGTCCGAAAGATAAGAAGAAAAATAAATAAAAAGAATAATAATGGGGAAAATATACTTCTTAAAATTAATATTAAAATTTAAATTTAAATACAACACAATAGCACCAGTGTAGGACTAAACGCATGCTGAGATGCTGATTTTACCTTACTTAAAACGAAAAGAGTTAAAGGTAAGGCACTTGACATTTCTAAGACAAGGACAGATAAAACAACACGGTAACACATATATGTAGTGTCATAATCATGGCCGGAGAGTCGTGGATGGGAGTGGTGTATTATCTGCCATTACTACATTTACAGTCTTTACCTTTCCATGATAAAACTAATTATCTAAATAAATTAAAATTGATTGGTCTCAAAAGTGATTAGGTAGTTCATTCCATAGCATGGCTGCTGCATATCTGAAATATATTTGTCATACATTGAGGTTTAATTTTGGAGACATCTAAAATATCTGAGTATCTAACATTGTATTATGTTTTTTTTTACAACCCATCAAATCGTCCATAGATTTGCTAGCGCACTTATTCAGAACTATAAAAGTCTCTAAAGCCATAATCTTATGTCTGCGAACCTTTTTTCTTTTCTTTTTTTTTGCGTTTAAGTAAGAGTTTCTGATAACTGCTTGTGTAATCATCACACACAAATGTCAGAACACGCTCTTGTACTGTTTCAAGTTTAGTAGTGTTTATGTCACTGCTGAAATGTTGTTGTTCTTGTGGGGTTTAACGCCATTTTTTAGAACAAGATATGCTATGCATGGCGGCTAGTATTGATGGTGGAGGAAGAACCCAGGAAAACCCCGGAAAGAACCATCAACCTAGGATAAACTACTGGCAAGGTTTCTCACATATCCACATAGGCCGAACCCTAGACTCGAACCAAAGCAGACAGAGGTGAGATGGCAGTGATCCGTAACGGTGAGCGCCAGGTGTAGTAACTTCGCTTTTAGGCGCCCACGGGGGAGGCACACCACGGGTTCAAGAACTTGCGCAAATCATGCACTCGCGTGTGATTCAAGAGTAAAGTCCGGGGGTAGGGAGTGTATAGAAGGCTTTCATCTGTATCATGGGCTCGGTCTAAAAGCCAGATAACGATACTATGCATGTCAGTACCTTTTTTTTTTAACATGTCCCACCCAGTTTGGCGTGGAAGGTGGCACCGCATCTGAATATGCATCTATTTTACATGATACTAAACGTGAAACTAGTAACAGCTTAACATCACTGACGGAAATTCAGGACTAGCTGGAGGCGGTAATGTTAATCTGGTGGCAATGACTGGACTGATACTGCCGGGACGCGAGGTGTGCGGGTGGCTGTGCTGTCAATGGCTTTATATCAGATTTGTCAATAAGTGGTAAGAACCTCTACAATACCTAATTTTTAGTCCGATAAATCTACCCCCAAAGTTGTGTTGATACTGATAGACGATATATGGGTTTGATGTCACCTGCTGATTCAGATGTGCAATTTTGCTGCATGCGAATCATTCCGAAACAAACCGGCATACACTTTAGACACTTACAGGTGTTTGGTAACAGTCATATCTAGCGCGAAATTCAAAATGGCCACGGGACAGAGGGTTGTGCTATTCCACGTGGATTTATATTTCACCAAACATAAGGCTTGCTCCGGAAATATAATGTACATATCAGAAACAAAAGATGCCGCCGACGGTAGCGCAGCAACCGCGAGAAATACCGGTAAGTGTATAATATATACACTGATGTGTGTAGTCAAAATTGTCCAATATCATCTGCTCGTACTACTGCTCACTTAAGTTCGGACAATGTATGCAGTATTGACAATCATATAGCTGAATATGTGGCTCTAGGAGAGAGATAATCGAACTGACTCAAATTTGCTTGCTGCGTTCCTGGAGACTTCATAGAGACCAGTGGTTCAACAGTTCGACTGCGTCGCACACCAGCGTTTTCATTTGTATTGGAAATCGTAACTCTGAAACCAGATACGAGACTAGCATTACGACAGACTGTATAATACCAATGATGCGTTTTTAATGTGTGTGTCGGGGTGGGGATATATACTACTGTGGGTAGGGTGGAGTAGCCGGAAACTATATTGTTCATTTCCTATTATGTAAAGGGCGACCTATTGATAAATTTACATTGACACCCAGAATCCTAAGATTCTTTTTAACACGAGTTTCCCTTAGCCACCCAGAATCCTCAGACTATCTTTAGTACGAGATTCCCATAGCCACCAAGAATCTTATGGTTCTATTTAACACGAGATTCCAATAGACACCCTGAATCTTCAGATTCTTTTTTGCACGAGATTCAAGCAGACACCCAGAATCCTCAGATTATTTTAACACATGACTCCCAAAGACATCCAAATTCATCAGGTTCATTTTAACACTAAATTCCCATAGACACCCAGATTTCTAAGATTCTTTTTAACACAAGATTCATGTAGACACCCAGAATCCTCATATTCTTTTAACAAGAGATTCTCATAGACACCCATAATCCTCACGTTCTTTTTAGCACGAGATTCACTTGACACCCATAATCATAATATTCCTTTTAACACGAGATTCACATAGGAACTCTGAGTCCTGTCCTATACCAATCTCTACAGGTGCACAGTAGATAGACGGCTCCAGTGTCCCTATAGTTAGAGCGTCCGCCTCGTATACGTTAGTTCGCGGGTTCGAACCACGGCCGAGTCATACCAAAGACTTTTTAAAAAATGGTACTAACAGCTGACTCGCTAGGCGCTCATCATTAAGAGTTAGTGTTTGGACTCGTCGGCCTAGTGTCAGGATAATATGAATGGGTGGGACATCATGATGTCAGCGGCATGATGTCCAAGTGTTAGACATCACTATAAATTGCCACACTGCAGACATAATAGCGATATGACGTTAATAATCCAAATCACTATTACACACACAAACGCGCACATTGGATAGCTTGACCGAAAGTTTGCGTGTTCGTATCTTGCTATATAATCATCCGGAGTCGTCTGCCATATATCAACAAGTAGTTTCCATCTGCCGTTGCAGCATACCATACATCCGGATTCAGTTCCAAGGAAGATACTTTCACGAGTCTTCGTGACACGAATATGGCGCACCCCTATAAAATTCTTGAAGTTCTTTAGTTAATTCCTTTGTTATATCGGAACGCAAACTTAATTCTTTTACAGCAAAGTTGTTTTCATGTTGATGAACACAACGTGAGAGGATGGATCGCACTGATAATCGTGGTGGGATTATGTCATTTATTCGCGCAGATGTCCCACTGCGCAGGATGAAAGAACTAGAGTCTGAGTACATTAAGCATCATACTTATGAACTTTTTATAAATAAGACTAAATGGAAATCAATTGTATTTATAAGCCTCATTTAATGAATAAAAAATTATTTTCGCATAATTTTGTACAAAGAAAAACTACTTAAAAAAACTTGACAACAGTCCGGTAAATATGTGAATACCTTATTATCACCGGTGACCTAAATTTTGACATACAAGACCATTTCAACTCTCGTTGTCTATATGGTTTATGTCATATTCTTATTAATGTTTGCATGCCTGATCAGAGAACCTAAATGTTTTAAGAATGAATTTAATCTATCTTGTGTAGATCTAATACTTATAAACAAACAAAGCCAGTGTATGATTGCCTTAAATGTATCTACTGGAATTAGTGATTTTCTGAATATGGATTTTACGCAGATAAGAGACACTGTGCGTTCGGCACTAAAGCAAAATCTTACAGACGTTGAAGAGATTTTTGTGACTTGCAATTGGTCAGCAAAATGCTCCATTTAATGTCCTGTCTTCTAGTACTGACCCAAATAGGTTAACTCTGAATATTCTAACTTTGTACACTTGGTGGCGCAGTCAGGCCAAACACCTCCGGGCAGAACGATATGCACCGTCAAACTGACTTCCTTTTCAGTGCATGTGAATCAGCGTTATAAATGCTCTGATTCTGCGTACAAAGCCGTCAGTTGTTTCCATTTCCGCCAACAGTCCCGAATTCCACCATGCTAATGACTTTATCTTCGATGGCCACCGAATACAGTTTACTATTTGTATTGAGACTACTTTGTGCTGCCCTGACAAGTTTTCCGAATGCAGCCATAAGGATATTATTTTACCTGCGCCAACATTCGCATGGGTTACAATTGATTTGGCTCCAGCAAAAGCATAACAATTGGTTTGCCTATCATAATCGCCGTGTTTACGGCGATTCCCGCCGCACACAGACCAACGGTATTTACCCTGGTCAGTCCGCAAACAGCATCTATAGCAGGAGTCTCAAACTCATACCACCCTGAAGACTGCATGAAGAAATTTTCCATGGCCCAAGGGTCGCACCTTTGTTATCTCTCATAACATGCCAATCATTTTGCTGGCAACAGGATACGGCATGGCCGGCTGCATGCGGCCCGCGAACCGCGTGTTTGAGAACCCTGATCTACAGCCGCACACGTTCGTTTGTATTTCACGAGTTATCGTTATGATTTAAGCTCATAGCTCTGGTTCCGATTCGATTACATTTTCACGTCGGTAAGTTTGAGGGTCTATCATGTATGTTCTATTAATAACGTGATAGCAAAGTTTAATTTCTCGACTGGCTGACCTTCTGCAGATGCAACATACACAAACACTTCTAGCCATCAACTCTTTTTTTTAAAAACTGGTATACCATTCATACAATCATACAAATAATCACAATATTTAAAGCTGTTGCGATTTCGCTTTCTTGGGGCCTGGCATTAGGCTCATATAAAACCATACTGATTACGCCATTGAAAAGTTTCTGAAATGATCGGTCTCATCTTCACCCAAAAATTGTTACACTGACACGTGTCTCCTTGCTAAACAATATTCGAGATTTTTCTCGTTTTTGTTGAATCAGCGTTGGTGATTACAACAGTGTGGATTTGTCTGTAAACTCCTTTTTATCGTTGTAGAAACAATCACTGCGTGTTTTCAAACATTGCTGTACATTATGCAACTGAGCATATTCACGTGATTAATATAGTGATTCCAAAACAGCATTGAGTTGGTCTTGGTGCATCAGATTGGTCCAAGCTCTTCATTTCTATTTAGCTCCTAACAAAATTATTCAGCATTTACGAGAATTGGTTAACACCGTTTCCACGCAGATATGCATCGACATGTGCAACAATATTACTGTCGATGTTGGTATCACTAGTGTCACGTTTGCTCAGCCCCAGTTCGTAAGTCGTGTATAAACTAAGGTATTATTACAGGCAATGGTTTGATGTCTAAACATTTTTGCAGGCTAGAGTAATCTCTTACGCAAGGTTATCATGACCAGAGAGTAGACCCAACATCTTGAATCGGCACATGCGTTGGATCGCGCGACTTCCCACCTATGGGTTACAGCTTAGACCTAAGATCAGAGGAACACGCGAGGGACTGGAGGTTGTTTTAAATCCGTCCCCACGTGGATATACAACAAGAAGGACAGTGTCCGCTAAGTTTGATGGGATCGGGTTAAAGCGACACCCAATCGAAACTGTGAAAATAATTTCGATCCGAATTATAACTTCTAATTAGCAAGCAAAAATTTAGTCTCACCTAGGAATATTGCTGAGGGTTACTCCGAGGAAGCCACTCTTAATTTCGCGGTTCAACTTATAGAGGAGAATATAAGGAGAGACAAAACTTCGTAGAGGAATCATTTTGTAGGACAGAATTTCCGGTTCAGTTAAATCCCGAGTCTCTGAGAGGGGAGACTGAAGTGAGACTAGCAGAGCAGTCGGAGTCGATAAGTCTTTTAGGTGGAGATAGTCGAGGACGAGGAGGAGAAGTAGAGAAGGAAGAGGAGTAAAGAGAAGTTGAGGAGGAGAAGGAATTTGGAGAAAGTCGGGAGGAAGAGGAAAAGGAATTGGAGGAATATGAGAGACGAATACACAGATGAGTATAATACAAGGTGAGGTGGAAATATATCTCACACTGCTAATCAAATGATGCAATTGGCTATCACAGGGTCGAGCGGAAGGAGAGTACTTGGGAAATTTTAATCATTTGACTATTGAATTGTCATTAAATTGTTATTCGTTGAATTCAAATTTTTTGTATATTCAATCATTTAACAGTTGGCATTGGTGACTGGGGGCTTGGGGCTTTACATCCATCTTTCACTAATTTAAATTCAAACCAAAATCGAGCCTGCGTGGAACTTCTATAATAATTTAAATATATTATTGGGAGCACCCCACCCCAATCATAATACACTTAACACAGTGGCGACATAACAACTTGTCACACCACAACTAGTTATCCGATCCGACACCCCGTTGGCTAATTCCTCAACCTCATCACCGCCGTCAGAATCCATTATTACATGTAATAACAAAGCTTATGCACAACGACATCTTAAATAAACGTGTAACCCGAAAAAAGCGACTTGGCATTGGGATATGACCTGAAAATAAAACATTAATATTCTAATATTTTAACTTTAAGACTATTAAGATTGTCTTTGTCCTGCTTATCGAATACCAAGAGACCCACATGTAATAGCAGACGTGTATACTCAAAAGAAATAACCGGATATATCATCAGCAGGTCTACAGAGACCAATGGCATAAAGCCCATTACTATCAACATGTGATATTAATGTTAATTTTATTAATATTCAAGTGGGTAATGTACTGCTTTTAGTTGTTCATCCACCACTGCATACCTTGTCAATGTGATTTTACCAACCACGACTTCGATACCTTTGATTCGTAAATTCACATACTGCTTCGTTTTAGCATCTTCATCACTGAAGCTCTCTTGAATCATTTGAATTCTATTTCTGTTCATAACAAGGTCTCCTTTTAATTTTCGATACCCTATTTGTGTCAGCTTAGTTTTTGATAAACGCAATCGAAATACCCGAGTCTTTAATTCGACCTGGTCGTTTTGCAACAACTAATCGTAGTTTCAAAAATAAACTCTTCAATTTCTACGTTAGATGCTTTAAATTTTTCAGTTTGTTCTTGGAAAATCACAATCTCGAATGGGTTAGCGTCAGCAATAAACTGGCTGGCAGACTCTGTAAAGTCCTCTTCGGTGATAACCCTGGTTAGAACCACATTAGGTCTGTGTTGTCGGTCGGTTGAGCATCCGCAAATAAAAATAGGCATATCGTTTACTTCTAATTGAAGTTTATATATTAATAATAAAAAATCAATAAGCGTTTGAGGGGTTGGTGGACTTTCAAGTGTATGCAGTGTCTACAATTTACTGACTGGTTCATCCGAGATTGTAATGGTAGTGCTGAATAAAAGCGGCTCTTGTCCTCCCTGTTTTACAAAAATCAATGACTTAAAGTTGCATTGCAAGCCCGTACGATTCAAAATAAAACGGTTGTTGACACTTTACCACGTATGCGACCCTGGTCCTTGTAATGAATGAAAGCTGATGAGTCTGGTTTCCCTTCTGCGCAGGATCATCAGTATAATTTCATCTCTTAAAAGTGCCTCGAAATTGTTTGAATGATTTTATTATAGAGAGTAAATCAAAATTGATAAATGGTCGTGGGAGAACCTTGGCTTTCATCGACGGCGTTGCCACAGCCGATGACTTTGACCCCAAGTTTGCTCTTGAGGTCAAGGGGATATTGAAAGTTCGTTTCCTTTTTATACGTCCACGACGCACAATGCGTCCACCATACCCATTTTTCAGATTCATGCTGGATGCAGTCACGAATGCCTCAAATAATGATGTAATAGCTGCGAGAAATGGAAATATTCCAACAGTCTTTTGCATTTGTGCCACCTCTGACTTGTATAACTTTTATGTTAATGAGGTGTTCGTTTGTTTGGCCACATTAAGCAGACTGAGTTGCGTTTGGGTCAGTCATACAGGGTTAACTCCAATTAACTTTGTCGC
The DNA here is from genome assembly GCA_028554795.2 of Sinohyriopsis cumingii. Lineage (NCBI taxonomy): Eukaryota > Metazoa > Mollusca > Bivalvia > Unionida > Unionidae > Sinohyriopsis > Sinohyriopsis cumingii. The sequence continues at coordinate 8,319,733 of CM068827.1, read as the reverse complement.
AGAAAGCCACAATGTGATCCGCATTTGTTTCATATTCCTTATCTTCGCAATCTGGTTTGGGGGTAATGCCAACCATAACTTCGTGATTAGACATTATTTGTTTTGAAAACGTAACAGATTCAATTACTATATTACAAAGATTTCTATGGAAGTAGCAATGGCCCACATTCAGTCATCAGAGCCCTCCAGCAACAAAAACGTATTGGATAAAATCACGTCAATGCATCTGTAATTAAGAATAGCTCCGGGACCATCCATATCAGCAATACGTGCATGAAAGTACATGTCGATCACTGACTGTCTGAACAGGTACAGATGTTCCAATGAAAAGTAATGAATCGGGTGCAACGTACGAATATCGTGCTGGAAAATCTGCGACCTGTGTCGATATTTTGATGTCGGTGCCTGTGCGACTAGCGCTTCTGATATTCATGTACAACTTGATTGTCAGTGAAGCTAAGCAAACGTTCTTCGATGCGCTCCTGATGAGATCCATTGGATGCGCTCCTGATGAGATCCATCGGAGGATCACTTTGGTGACCGGTAAAGACTCCAATTGTTTATATTCACTGTACATTTTTATCCCCAAGGTCTTCCAGCGCAGGTCCAAAATGTGCCCGTCTTTATCCACAAGGGTAAAACTAGTATTTGCCAACCGGCAATTATGACATGAAAGATGTGGACGCCATTGTTGAGTCTGAGGCAGCATAACTACTACTGCTGATGTCACATGTCAGATTATACAGAATCGTTCATGCAATCCTTACAATGTCTGGCGCGATATTATATCCCATGTGTTAAGATTCGTTGTTCCGTGAGTATTTCATTATTATCTTCGGACCAAGATGGCTGAGCTGAGTGTGGGATGGTCATCACGTGTTACCACTGTGATCCTTCGTCAGACCCCATTATTCATTGATTCAATCTTGCACACGCCCATGGGAAGTTCAGTAACATTCGACCATCCTCTGCCGAAAAAACAAGCGAGTTATTTACGTTCAAGCTCGCACACGGCTGCGTTCCAATATTAGACAACCTGCGATAAACAAGCAACGAAGCTAATGTAGCAGTATCATTATGTTACGTTTGGACTAAGCTCACTGATATCGGTCAAAGCCTTCCATACACAACGACTTGACCCTCGAATCACACGATAGTTCATGAATTACATAAATGCGCGAACCCGTGGTTGGCCTTCCCTGGTGGGCGCCCGCAAGCAAATTTGCTATACTAGGTGGCCCAGTTAAGTTAATATACTAGTTTTATTTCAATTTAATTTTCAGCTTTGGTGTTTTCACGCCACATATGGAGTAAGTCAGGATCAAGTCAGTGTAGGGCTGGCAAATGTGTAACATTTGTAAGGAAATGATGAATGAAAATGTGCCTGACTTGATAGTGAATATATCTTAAATACAACCTGCTGAAATAAAAATACTTGACCATTTCTGGTGAGAGTATTAAATTAGGGATTTATAAAATTGTAAAACTCACCCTCTTGTGATTCATACAAGATTTATAAAGGAAACACCTATGCATATGTCTAATATAAGATTTCCCACAAAAATGATGGCGTAATGTTAATTTCATATTGTCCCCATACAGACCCGTAGTGTCAAACCTATTTCTCCTTGTACCCCGAATATCTCATAAAGAGGCCCAATGGTAGTTTTCCATGTCACTATAATCAACGTTCACGTTAAACATATAAACATTTTTAACATATTATTTCCCCTTGTTCCCAGAATCCCACAAAACTGGAGCGTACTCTTAATTTTCAAATGCTTATCAGCTACTTCACACCCTCCGGCCCATAAAAAAGAAACTATAAATAAATGGCGATATTATGCTAAATTTCCAGAGACATTCGGAATGCACAGAACCCTTGTAACATAGATTTCCTATCGAATCAGCATGGCAGGTCCACTCTCCAATAATCTCCCCGCATGACATGCTGGAGGTAAGCTCCATATAAAGCAAGCAAATAGTCCTCCAGACATTATTGGCACTGTTTAATATTTAGGAAAATAAAATACGAAAGATGCTGCCATTTTAAGAAGAATATCAGTAATATCGCTTCACAACAATAATTCTAACGTTTGAATAAAAGATTAATCAAATCAAACAACCATTCAAAAACATACCAACTCAGCCATCTCAATGCGCTGAAACGCGAGTGACAGCGAATTCCAGATAGTTGCTGTGGATGTTATTAGTTATCAAGGTTGGCTGAAGGTGAACCACAGTCGTTTACTTTAATATTTTTTTTACAAAGTACAAATCAGACTGATTAATATACACTGGCAAATATTTACTCGATTTTCACCGTCACCTAAATCAATTACTTGTTTTGGTTCAATATCTTCTCCGTTTCGTATCTGTGAAGTCGGTGGTTTCCCATTTCCCCTAACAACAATTAGAACTCATCTATACTAATTGTTTTCTCCTCAATAGCCATCTAGTAGAGGTTATTAATAATAATGCTGCTGCAAGAATTTCAGAATAAACACGTATTCGTCAATGCTGTCGCACTTAAATTATTTTTTCAGCACCGCCTGCCACACCAGATACTTTCGATGTAGCCCAGACAGCTAATCCGATTCGTGTGGCTATAATGGATGCTGTGCTTACAATTCCAGCAATAACAAGACTAACGGTTATCGCGGTCGTGACTCTGCGAATAGCTTCTAACACCAAACACAAACTGTGTATTTCGCTTGCAAAACAGTTCTCATGGTGATTTCATTTTGCAGATTTTCCGCTTTGATTGTTTTCTCGCGTCACTAACATCGAGGGTCTCCTATAGTTCTTCTGTTAATAATGTGATCTCGTGGTATACTTTCTCAAAAATCTCGCCCTCTTCATATACAACACGCTTACGCACTTCTAACAAAGTATTCTTATCTACTGGGACAACTTTTATACAATTAACAATCATTAAAGTAAACACGTCCTTAATCACTATAGTATGCCGATGATTCGTACTTCGTATAAGTCATTAAAGTAAACATTGTCTGCGATTTATACTTAAGCACACCAGGAAGCTACTGAATTTTACGAAGCAAGAATCATTATAAGAAACGACTGCGGTTCACTCTCAGCCCACTTTAAGAAACCAATAATCAACCACAATCAGTATTCCTTGACACTTGGGGTTGGTGAGTTTCTTTGTTTTATACTTTCTTAAAATTATTTTGGAAATCATTAATGCTAGCGTTACAATTATTGTCAATTACCTCATAGCACGTGCACACGCGTGTGACGATCATAGTAAAGACAGTAAGGACATAGAATATAGAAGGAGTTGGTCTACCTCACCTATCAAAATCTAAATCACCCAACAGAACACTACTACCGATATAAACAAACTATAACATTTAAATAAATAGTTATTTCGATAAAAATAAAAAATAAAACAAAATAATAAAACAAAGATTCGTTGGAGCAATCACTATTCAAAGACCATCGGCTTATAATGTCTAAGATGCATTGGTCCCTTTTATACATACATCAAAACGTGTTTATAAAGATACGCTTATAAAAACCACCTCAGGACTGTCCTCAGAGTAGTCTTGGTACACCACGGGTTTTACTATGCCCCCTTAACAAATCTACATCTTTATACGGATGTCTAAGTACTAGATTTTGTTTATCTGGACAAAATCGATCTAATTAATGTAATTTACACTCAAAATCTACATCACCGTCTGCACTCGTTTAAACGTCGAGACCAACTGCAAACTGCACACTTCCAGATCATCTGCTGTCGCATAATGCACCGCGTACCTGCGTCTGTGCAGTTTGTTAGGAGTAATAAGTACAACAAGCAATATAGACCCTGATCTGCAGGTGCATTATGCTAATGCAGACCTTGATCTTTGTTGCTTGCAGTTTGACTCGATGTATAAGCGAGTATTTACGGTATCCGAAGTCCTCTGTGGTTCAGTGAACCATACTTGTGTGTATTTAGAGTGTATGTTGTTTACGAAAGGTGTGTGATATATGTCAATAACAGCGTTATCCCCTACTTGCATATGGAAAACACAACATGCCAATCGAATATAAAGGTAGCCTTCACAAAAGTTTGACGCCATAGACATATTCTTTGTGGAAAACAGACAAAATTCACAATAAGGAAAGTTCACTGGATTCCGTGAGGCGGGCTTCCTATTGTAAGTAACGTAAAAACGTCTTTCTAAGATTGGTGATGTGGGTGTTCCCTTTGTTATGACGACAACAAAAGGATTCATGTTTATAACTCAGCTGAACCCGGCCTGCTTAAGGTCATCATATCATGCGGGCTCGTACATAAAGTTTAGCTATAATTGGTCACAAGCACCAGAACAGAATCCAGAATACTACATACTACCTGTAGCACAAAATCGTGTCTTCAGCACAGAGTTGTTGTTGTGGGCTTTAACGCCATTTTTCAGCAGACGATAGGCTATGCATGGCGGCCAGTATTAATGGTGGAGGAAGAACCCGGGAAAATCCCGGGAAGAACCACCGACCCACGAGAAGCTACTGGCAAGCTTTCTCACATATCCACATTGGCCGAATCCGAGACTCGAACCTACGCAGTCAGAGGTGAGATGGCAGTGATCCGTAACGGAGCGCGCTTTAGACCACTCGGCCACTCGGGGCCACTCAGCACAGAGAGAGAGAGAGAGAGAGAGAGAGAGAGAGAGAGAGAGAGAGAGAGATTATTGTCTACATTGGGATGATTCAGATTACATCCATGACCTTTTTTAATGTTGTGCTTTTATTTGATTCCTAAATTATGAAAAATTTACATTGATAACACGTACAATAGAAAACCTTATCGATTTAAAATTGAATCATGTTATGGTGACCCTTTTGTGTATATATATATATATATATATATATATATATATATATATATATATATATATATATATATATATATATATATAATGCATATCTAGGACTTGATTATTAATAAAAGCTCCAAATTTAAAGTTAAACAGATGCAGGCGTGTAGAAACATGGTTCGTTTTGTTCTGGCATTGTTTCATCCGTTCTCGCAATTTCAGTCTTTTTTTAATAAATGTTCAAACTTTAATGCAAGAAAATCTTGTTATTGAATGTAATGATAATTGTTATTGAATGTAATGATACTTGTTATTGAATGTAATGATAATTGTTATTGAATGTAACGATACTTGTTATTGAATGTAATGATACTTGTTATTGAATGTAATGATGCCATCAACGATACTTGTTATTGAATGTAATGATACTTGTTATTGAATGTAATGATGCCATCAACGATACTTGTTATTGAATGTAATGATGCCATCAACGATACTTGTTATTGAATGTAATGATGCCATCAGCGATACTTGTTATTGAATGTAATGACGTCATCAACGATACTTGTTATTGAATGTAATGACGTCATCAACGATACTTGTTCGTTCTACAGTATTAATGGAGCAATGAAAGTATTGTATATGTGATTAAGGTGTCGCTCTAGAATTTTAAAGAAAAAGAATTTCCCCGGGTGTCTTCATTGTTTATACTGGCTATTTAAAAAAGACCTTTTATATCTTAGGTGTTGTTCAAAGAACCTTTAATTCCCTTTAGCCTGGTGTATGATTGATTGGTGTAATATGGGTTATAGAGACTACAGCTTGGCCTTACTTGAGATGTGCACCTTTCAAAAACTGCTAGTTCCACTTGGCCATTTGCACTTCCCGGACTTCAAAGGTAAATTGTATAAAAACAAGAGCCGATAACTTTTTTGTTTACGTTTTATATATTTGATAATTCATTCAATGCACTTTCAGAAGATGGTATTCTCTAACTGGGCAAAATTCATTTTCCCTATTTTAATAGCTGCTATGGAAAGTGTACTTTAGACTAATTCAGGCTGATTTGTTTTAGCACAAGGAAGCACCCATTTTAGTTTGCAATGTGCTTTGATCACGTACAATTTCCATAACTACAATATCCAAAGAAATATCATCCACATTACATCAAAATAGCATAGAGGTATGCCAACATTCTATCCATTGTGCATGTTTCAAATTTAAACAACTTCACCTTACATATGTCGCTCTCTCGGGGCCCCGAGTGGCCGAGTGATCTAAAGCGCTCTCCGTTACGGATCACTGCCATCTCACCTCTGTCTGCGTGGGTTCGAGTCTCGGATTCGGCTAATGTGGGTATGTGAGAAAGCTTGCCAGTAGCTTCTCGTGGGTCGGTGGTTCTTTCCGGGTTTTCCCGGGTTCTTCCTCCACCATTAATACTGGCAGCCATGTATAGCCTATCGTGTGCTGAAAAATGGCCTTAAACCCTACAACAACAACAACGTCACTCTCTCAAAAGTTCATAATAACTGGCGAGCGCCCCCTAAAGGAAAAGAATAGTAAATGGTCAGCACCAAGTGTTTCATCACAAGTGGATAATAATAACGGTTTCTGGTTGGCTGGATTCTAGTAATGACTCAACGAGAAAAGTATCTATTTACACTTAATTAAGCCAAGTCATCGAAAGCTCCAAGGAAATGGGTGCTGAATGTTCGAGAAAAGGAAGTTGATTTGTTGATGCGTAGGAGTGGTACGAAAAAGAAAAAGCCCCGTCCGTTAAACCCGTGGTTCACGATTCATCGAACTTGAACAGTACCAATTTGCGCACTATTTATAAATAATAAGGGGTTAGGGTTGGGGTGGTTAGAGGTAGGTATCTGGATATTATCATGCGAGTAAATCTAATCTAGAGTACCCTAAGGGCATTTCATTACTTTTAAGTAATCACATCATGCAAATTTGAAGCATTATTACTTTTTACTTGGATGATAGGATGGATGTATTGATGAATTGAAGGATATGTACGCAAATAATTGCGTTTACGTACATCCGTATGTATATATGTATGTATGCAGGGATGGCGCTGGCATTAAAAAGTTGTCGCCAAAAAATCGCCAACTTCAATATTTTGTCGCCGATATTTAAAAATGTCACCATCTTCATAATCCATTTATCTCGACATCCTTGGGAACAACACAGAGGCTCGTATCGTTGCTTACAATTTACCTGTCATATACGTACTATATAATATATACAAGGGTGGCCGAGTGGTCTAAAGCTCTCTCCGTTACCGATCATTGCCATCTCACCTTTGTCTGCATGGGTTCGAGTCTTCCTCCACCAGCTATACTGGCCGCCATGTATAGCCTATCTTGTGCTGAAAAATGGCGTTAAACCCTAGAACAACAACAACAACGCTACTGCTCGACATGGCCTCGCCCGCTTAATATGCCAGAACAACGCGCAGAATGAAATGATGCTTTCTCATTGGCTAAATGAACATAAGTTATAAAGAAATACATGTAATTAGTGTTATTGCTAACATCAAACAAAGAAAAGGCAGGTAAGTTAGCGCAATGTGTGTAATACGCCATAAATATCTGATTATGTCCTAGCATTCAGGAGCAGAGAGTTTAATGATAAAAATGTTCGTCTGAAAATCAAAATTCCTTTACAAATGTGGAATAGTACATTTTATTCACGTGTGCAGAGAGCGAGCCGTTCAGTCATCCCAGCTGCTAGGTATGGTATCATCAACCACATATCAAAGGAAATGTGCTTGTGGATAATAGCGATATTGACTTCTTTCTTTTCGACCATCCGTCCGGAAGACAAGTAGATTTCCGCAACGTGTTTGATTAGCAATGCTTTGTTGTCAGTTTTCTTTTCTTTTTTCTTTATTTTTTTTTCACACTTAAACCCCATGTGTGACTTATCCATGTGTAACGGGCCGCTCCGGTGGCCTAGTGGTTAGAGCGTCCGCCTCGGATGCGGTAGGTCGCGGGTTAGAACCCCGGTCAAGTCATACCATAGACTTATAATAATAGTACTAACAGTTACCATGTTAGGCGCTCAGCATTACGAGGCTAGTGTTAGGACTGGTCGGCCTGGTGTCATGATATTGGGACTGCGTGGGACATAATGACATATGTCTGCGGCATGGTGCCCAGTGCAAGACATCACTATAAACTGTCACACTGCAGACATCGTAGCGATATGCCTGAAAAGCTGTCAGGTCCGAGGCAGTGGTCAGTGGAGCTGAGAATGGAATATTATGTGATGCAATGACCAGGACGGTTTCCATGGCCTGACTTTCATTAAACTCTGATATTACTGATTATAGTTCAGATGGATAAGGTTGGTACCAAATTCTGTTTTCTAGGCCGAGGGAAACATCATTGTTACAAGGGAGTCGACCTTATTATTATTATTTAACCGCCCCGGTGGCCCATTCGTTAGAGCGTCCACCTCGGATGCGGGATGTTGTAGGTTCGATCCCCGGCCAAGTCATACCAAAGACTTACAAAAATGAAACTAACAGCTGCCTCGCTTGGCGCTCAGCATTAAGAGGTTAGTGTTAGGACTGGTCGGCCTGGTGTCAGGACAATGTAACTGGATGGGACATCATGCAACATGTCTGCGGCATGATGCCCCAGTGCTAGACGTCACTATGTACTGTCAAACTGCAGACATCGTAGCGATGATATGAATGAAACACTGTTAAAGCTACATTAAAAGTCCAAATCACACACACATTATTATTATAGTTATTATTATTGGGGTGTGTGTGTGTGTTGTTCAAGTTTCTTGCATACATTTTGAGGTTCAACATGAAGCATTCCAAACCCAAATTTTACGCAACGTCATAGCTGTATTACATTTGAGGAAGGGTAGTTTCCTATTGAGTCTCCGACCAATAGTTCAATGGTCAAGGTTGTTGGACGTGAAATTGCTAAATAGTATTAAGTTTACAAGTGTAATAACTACGGTGAATCGGATGAACCCGCCATTCTTTCTGATCCTTTGTTTTGTCTGTCTGCAGATGGGTAAATATCAACATTTATTTACATGATTTAGATTCATGACTCAGTTCATGGCCTCAGCAACAAGTCAATTAACGACAGTGAATGAATGGTTGACGTTTGTGGACTTTTTACATGCATAAATACAGGCCCCGTTGGAGGTTGAGAGGCTCGAACCACTTGGACAATTTTTGGCCTCTTCGCCCTGGTTATATTGAAATTAGGAAGTGAATGGAATGCCCCAAAATCCCATTTAATGTACTATATAAACTTTTAAAAGACAAGTAAGTTCACATTGAGAGCATGTAAGAGATCTAAAAATAGAACCGGTAAACTCGAGTGTGACAGGTATTTCACCTACGCTGTGACAGCAAACAGATAGGTCATTCCACCCGATACGTCCATTGTTACAGCCTACAAGCCTGGAATTGTTGATATTGTTAAGGCCTTCAAACCGCAACAACGTATATGTTCGTACGATGCAGTATACGTTATGTAGCTACCAAGCCTTAACAATGTTGTTGGAATATTTTCTCTGTTGCGCATGTGCGCAATGCAAAGAGAGAGAAAACACAACTAGGTCAGTTAATGTATTACACCATACCTGGCAAAAGCAGTCGAGGAAGGTTCTGTTAAATGAGCAAGTACATTGTTTAGTGACGCAAAGACCCATTTATTTAGTTTTTCCTTCGCATCCTAATTTATTCCTATTATTTTCCAAATTACGCTTATGAAGCTATAGAAGACAAACGTCTTGAAAGTGTCTTGTCCTTTGTTTTTCATGAACTGCATTCCTATCAAATCACGTGACTGCCATTGGCGTTGGCATGATACACAGTATCAATGTATAGTGGTAACGCTCATTGGATAGAGAGCCGGATGTCTTGAGAAACGAAAGTAGACTTTCGCAGTAAGTAGTTAATAAGAAAAAAAAAGTTGAAAAGGTCAGCTTAGTCAGTCTAAGAAGGCATGACTCCACAAACGTAGCTGATAATACGACGACTCTAAAAATTACACAGTAAGTCAATTTTCCATATTTCTTATAGTTTTGAAGAATATTTATTATTTGTTGCTAATATTAGGTGGAACTGCTCAACTGGATTTTACTTATTACTTTTCTATATTTACATTTAGAATTATCTTTCTCTCAGCTTTGCTGTCTTTTTGCCTCAGAATGAAGTGTCGACTAGCATTTTAAAAGGTATTTTTGTTATACAAATTTTCAAACGTCCGCTCGCTTGCTTATTCGTTGTTTGTTGCCTGTCATTTATATTGTCAGTGTTTTGTAGTCTCACGTGTTCTAAATATTTTTTATGCATGTACGTATTTACTATAACCGCTCCGGTGGCCTAGTGGTTAGAGCGTCCGTCTTGGATACCAAAGATTTAGAATATGATACTAACAACTGCCTCGCATATCGCTCAGCATTAAGAGGTTAGTGTTAGGTCTGGTCGGCCTGGTGTCAGGATACAAATTTAGGAACAAAGTGTAATTTTGATCAAATAAAAACAACAAAAAGACAATGAACCCTTTTCAGTGGAAACTGTTTGAGAGCGCGTTGTCAGCCAGTTATATATAATTATAATATAAGACCACCAAAAATGAAAACTTTGTTTAAAAGTAGAATTATGACTAAATTAAAACGCATATACTTTATTTATTTCAGTAGAAATATTTCAGTAGAAATATATGAAATATTCATTACATACCGTGACATAAAAACAGACATTAATCAACATGTAAATGTAACAGTGAACCTTTAGCATAGCTGATCACGTCTTATTTTCTGTATAAAAATATTTAAGCTGTATAAAGCGTATCCGCCCCTCCAGTAAACTCATATTAATCAAGCAATAACCCGCCCCTCCTGTAAACTCATGTCAATCAAGCAATAACAACTAGTGCAAATATTGGGCATGTTCTAAATTTGAAACAATACCTTTAAAAACAGCTTATGGGGAAATAATGCAATTGAACATACACACTAACGCAGCGTGTTAACGATGAATCATCATTGTTCAAGCTGAACTATCCGGTTCAAAATTGTTTTTCTCTTTTTTGTTTCACTTCGGGGTGACGATGTGTGAGGGCTAGCTACTTTTAATCGGATTTGCTCCCACTTTATACAGTCAGACCTTCCCACATCTTCAAGGAAATTCCAATCTTTCTCGAGAGCACATTGCCATCAACAAACGGATGTATCTTCTCTGTCTCTGTCTCTCTCTCTCTCTCTCTGTATCGTTTTCACCGTCTGTCAGTATATCCGACAACCTGTTTGACTATTTGACTGTTTGTCTGTGTTAATCTCTAACACAATCATGTTGCCATTTAGTCTAAAACCACAAGACCTAACCTTATTTCGACAATAAGAAATGTATTACTTTAAAGAAGATTTTCAAGTTCTTATGGAAGTAGTATATTATTAAGTATTACATTTTAATTAGGTACATTTATACATGATTTCGGAGAGAGTATGAGCAGGTAAAGGTATAGTTTGAAATATAGACTGCCATTTATCTGTTTCAAATGCCAAGTCAGTTCACCAATTACGCTCTCCATTATAACTGCGCGTTTGTGTGTCTTGGTACAATCATAAACGTAAATCTGATTTGAATCAAAATTACACAAAATGAAACGTGTCGGGGAGAAGATAAAGTTGCTGTCATTGTACTCCCCTCTTATTTGGTAACGGGGGGGGGGGGGGCGGGGCTTTTCCTTCTTCTTGAATGGAAGGGGTCCTAGCGTATATGTATCGAATATTATTGTACAAAATAATGTTGGATGTGTTGGGAGGAGGCGGGGTGCGAACTGGAGGTAATCCCTACTGACCTTACTTATTAGTTAATTATTTCTCGATATAAAACACAAACACTTTTAAAAAATGGTTTAATTCTCATATTCACATTCTTTTATGCATAGGCTCATTTCCACTGTGATAATGGCATGCGCACAGCGTTACTGGGTTGTGTTAATGGGATTCATGGGACTCCTTCTGTCTATTGGTTACCGTGCAGTCTTCTCCCTGGTTATAGTTCACGTGAACAAAGCGAAACACAACTTGACAGATGAAGACGACTCCATATTTGCAACAAAGGTCCATATCTCTCTGTCTCTCTCTCTCTCTCTCTCTCTCTCTCTCTCTCTCTTTGAGGAAGCTCGATTACTTCTCTGGGTCAAAGGTTGCTGTATAACAGCCATTTCATTTCTTGGTAATAAGAGACTGTTACATGTGCATTGTGCAATAATTTATACCAATAAACAATTTGGACCTTTCATGTAGTGAGAAAAGGACAAGCCAGTCTAAGTTAAGTTTTGAAGGAAGTAATGAAGAAGTGACGAACTAATAAATGAATAAGTTAATATTTATTATGAGTTCATTCAGCATAATTTACTATTGAATCTATAATTATTAAAAAATTACAGCATTACTTACTATTAAATCTCTACTTATTACAAAATGCTAGCATAATTTACTATTGAATCTATAATTATTACAAAATGCCTGCATTACTTACTATTAAATCTCTACTTATTACAAAATGCTAGCATAATTTACTATTGAATCTATAATTATTACAAAATGCCAGCATTACTTATTATTAAATCTCTTCTTATTACAAAATGCTAGCATCATTTACTATTGAATCTATAATTATTATAAAATGTCAACGCCATTTACTATTGAATCTATAATTATTATAATATGCCAGCATTACATACTGTTGAAGCTATAATTAGTACAACATGCCAGGATCTTTTACTATTGAATATATCATTCATTCAAATTACTGCATCATTTACTCATTATAAAATGCCAGTAATGAAGCTTATTGTATTACACTAGTACTCCTTATTCAACAGAAGAAGACTACTGATATTTTAAAACGTATGGACGAATAAATAAGAAATAAGAAAAGTTAACAGAAACACAATTGGCAGCAACTGAGTACATTAGGTCACAGTGGTTTCCAGCTTTTTCGAGATAGAGGACCCCTTCTTAACTTAAGAAAAAAATCGCCGATCCCCTCATGCTTATAGTTGTACATTTAGGCTCCCGTGGGGAAACTCCACACCCCACCCTCCTCCACCGGGGTTCGCGGCTCCAGCTTGAGAACCACTGCGTTAGGAGATATGTATGAATGGATAATAGCTGTGTATGACTATGTTACTTGACAATTGCTGAGCACCCACTGCACACGATAATAATATTACCTTGATAATGGCGATAAAAGGTAACATATGATTTTTATTTGTGTTAACCAGTGCACAACCACCGGTACAAGTCAAAATTTGGAGGTCGAGTGGCCGCCTGGGGTCAACTTCCTGTTCCAGACAGCGTATTTCATAAGCAGTACTTTAACCCAGTTTCCGGGCGGAATACTTGCTGTCCGATTCTCCGCCAAAAGGTACTGACCGACCGTCCTTTTCTTTTCTTTTAACTGTAAAGAAGAAGAAAGTGCAACTTATGTGCAGTTCGTGTTGAAAGGCATGTTACAAAGGCAAACCCTACAAAGCAGAAATATATACTATAGGAGTGTTCTTTTCTTAGTTCGATTTTAGTGTGGTGAAGGGGAACCGTGGTCTTATTGATCAAACACCATTTTAAGATTTAAGTGTCGTGACGGGAAGCAGTGGTCTTATTGATCAAAACAACATTTTAAGATTTAAGTATCGTGACGGGAAGCAGTGGTCTTACAGATCAAACGCCATTTTAAGATTTAAATGTTGTGATGGGAGGCAATGATATATAGACCAAAACACTATTTTTAAGATTTAAGTGTAGTGACTTGAAGCAGTGGTCTTATAGCTCAAAACATCATTTTAAGATTTACGTGTGGCGACGGGAAGCAGTGGTCTTGTAGCTCAAAACATCATTTTAAGATTTACGTGTGGCGACGGGAAAATTATGGCCTTCTTTCAGCGAAATTTTTGGCCTTCCGTCATTGAACACAGTCTAACTTCCACGATTTTCAACATTTTGAATCAGACAAAAAATTAATAAAAAAATGAAAGTTATACTAATTCACACAACAGTTCTCCTTGAGGTGAAGCCCTTAAATTTAGCTGCTAACGTTATTAATGAAAATAGGAACAAATCTAGTTTGAAGCGATCCTTTATAGTGTCCGACGTATTAACATTAACAAAGACACTATAACATCGACGTCCGACTTAAGAATGCCTATGCAATGCCGGATTATCCTAGTAGCAAAATAAGCATATGCTACGGGCCCCGCACTTTCCAAGGGCCCCGGGCTAAATGCTTTCAAGCTATAAATTACCTACATATAAATAATACTGTTACTGAAATGTCAGGCATATCTGTAGTATTATCTGGCTTTATAGCAAATGAAAAAATACAATTACTTTACTATGCATGTTTAAAATGTATGTGTTTCAATATTTATGCGGGTTTTTGTTTTTAACATATGCTACAGGCTTCGCACTAGCTTAATCCGGCAATGTGCTCATGGAGCAAATCAGATCAATCTGTTTAAAGGAAACTCACGCATACACAGGAAGCGGAAAGGGCACAAAGTATTATCAGTAAAAATATATTCACTTCCTTTTTTTAATACTTCGTTTAAAATGGTGCATTTGAGTCTGTTATAATATAATTCCGTTTTGCACGAAGGGGAGATAATAGTCTAATATTGTTGGGCAATGGGCACACCATTTTATTTGACATCGTCCTTTTGCAGGTACACTTTTCTGTCATGTTAAGACTTCCTGTACGAAGATCATAAAAACAATTCAATAAGGACATACTCTTTTACTTCAGGAAATGAAAACATCCCTCCCCCTAAATACTCCCAGATCAAGAAAACAAAATTATTACTAGACGAGGGCGTTCTTGCGTTCTAAAAATAACTTGTTCAACAGTCATCGAATCTTCTCAGCATACTTAAAAGTCATGTATTAATTGCCGACAAGATGATTTTAAAGGAATAATTATGATAATTAGCTGGCATTCGTTTTTATAGTCTGATATGTCAACACATAACCCCTTAGAATCGCAAGTAATACACTGTCAGGGTTTCTGAAAAATGTAAAAAATTGAAATAACCTTTCCCGATGGTCCGATCTTCACACTGTTTGTTTGGATGCATATCTTCCATGCTTTCCTATCATTTAAAATAAAACTAAAATTACTATGGAATTTCTAAACTGTGGCCGTTTTCCTTCAGAGTATGTGGACTCTCCGTACTACTGAGCGGTATACTACTGATGGTCATGCCAGCTGCCATTCAACACCACTACGGGTTCGTGTTTGCTATTCGAATACTTCAGGGAGTAATTGAGGTAATAATTTAATCTCAAAATTAGTGTGGTTTAAAAAAAATAAGTTCGAAATAACCATGTTAAAAATAGTCGTATGAATTCTTTTTCTTTAGCTCACCAGGGCAAAATGCCAAGTGAGCTTATTGTATGGTTCTGAGTGCGGGCACGAAGTTCGTTATCTGTCTTGCATTGTGCTTTATTAGTACAAAAGGTGACAGTTCTGGAACACTGGATATTTTGTTTTCTTCGAAGATCAAACGTATCGGCAACCAAGCTACTTAACTTCGCTGAATTACTACCCTTTTAAATTGAATTTCAAACTAAAATTTCGGTTTGTTAGAAACTCTCTCCTTCCATGCTTCATAACTGACAACCATTATCAAGCTAAACGATAATGACCGTCTGAAACTTTGTAAAGTGAATGGAAGAACGATACACAGACAGTTGCGTATTAAATGGGGTGAGAGAGGGCGGTCCACCGCGGGTGATAGCCAGAAGGTGGGTGCTATCGGGAGAGTTGAAATACAAATACAAATTTTCAAACCAAATGAAAATTTCGCCAAAGTAAACGTTATTTCCAGTTTTCTTATGACAGTACTGTACTGTTTAAAATTCTACTTGAAAACATAATATATTTGTCTGTGTGTTTACATTTTAACATTATTTGTGTGGTGCCAAATTAAGGATCCGCCCCGCGTGCCAAATACTTTAGGTACGCCCCAGTACACAGACACACATTTTACATCTTTTTAATAATGATTCGCATTCACACATCTAATAACTGTTGTTGAGTCTCTTATTTGCTGGTTATTTAGGCTTTGCTTTCATGTTAAATGATTTATTTGACATTTCAGCGTTGTTGTGGCTGAATGATTTGATAATTTTCAGTTGCTGCCCGTTTAATTCATCTTCGAAATTTTCACTTCACGCAGCAACGCTTCACCCTGAACATTACATATGTGTTTATAGATTGAAACCTGGTAAACGATCAAAGGTTATTATTTTACGTTTGCCAGGTGTAAATATATGACGTAATCAAGACTCAATTCTAGTCTTTTCATTCAAAATTTGTATCAAATCAAAATTTGGAAGATATTTATCAATATCTCTCTGTGATGTTTTACCCCAACCCCTTGTATTATACATGTATTTATAAGTCTGTAAGTGGAGCCAGGTAAGCTTTGGTTTTCCAAGTGCCTAAGTTGGCTAATCCTCTTACGTAACCCAGTCTTTGTTTGAGCTCTTGAGTGGAAATCTGGCGGGAATCTTTGTACATGGGAACACGTGACGTAGACAACTTCAAAGAGCCGGAAGCCGACAATGGTAGGCTGGACAGTACATGGGGACACACAGACTGACATTTTTATGATTGACAGTTCGATCAAATGACCAGAGTCCGTCGCCATCCAATCGGGATGCGTTGTAGGTGGGACTTGATTCGAGAAACTGACATAAGACTTGTACGAGCCTGAAATTCGTCAGTTGGTGTTTAAGAGTCGCAGTGACACACACTCCGTTAGCCATTCGTAAAAATTGGCGGAATTTAGGAAATTCATGAAATAGCTTCGATCAGGAAGCTTTCGGGGGACAAAAGAATTTCAGAGAATTTCGGGGGACGAAAGAATTTCAGAGAATTTCGGGGGACGAGAGAAGTTCAGAGAATTTCGGGTGACGGTGAGAGATACCGAGTGAATTTCGGGTGACCTCAAGGGATATCGTCAAGGGTTCCGGATACTAGAAGAGGAACCGGAAGTCAAGATAACGGCAAGGAACAAGGATTATAGAAGAGGAAGCGGAAGTGGAGATCACGAAAGGAGAGAAAGACAAGGGAACGAAGAGATTTAGATGAGTAGCACTCAAGAAGGGAAAAATCTCCTCACACTGTGAACTCAAATGATGATCAAAGGGATCATTGGGTGAAAGAGAGACATTGATTACTTTAAATTCTTTTAAATTTCATTTATTAAATTGTTATTGTTTAAATTTCATCTTTGTATTTCTTTTAATTTAACTGTCGGCATTGCTGACTGGGGGCTCGTAGCCATAAATATATTTAGTCAATAAATAATATAGTGTCCAGAATTAACCTTCTGAATAAGGACCAGGGGAACTTCTCATAATTCGTTAAAGTCTATAAGAAGAACCCCACCCCTAGACAACCACTACACCCCCACACTCTCATGTAGAGTAATGAATCTTTGCTCTTTGCAAAATAATTTCCTTCAATCTCATTAGAAACGTTTTCAAGATTTGAATTTTCAAAAATTGTGGTGGATAACCTGTGGTTTACATTTGTTTTTGTGTTCATTTGACCACCACCTATTGCTTCATTAATTTCTTCAAGTTGCCTAGTTTTGCTAGTTCTTTTTCAGTCTCAGATAAGTTGACCATCCTGATCGGTAAAGCCTCTTTTTTCAGATCGGCATAAATTTTATTTTCAAATTTAATTTAAATAACTAAAGGGGGATGGCATTTCAAAAGTAGCATTTTTGCATGTTTTCCATGTTTTCTTGTCCATCACAAGTTCTTAGAAGACATTAAAGTTTAGTGACAGTTTATAAGTTTGACCCCACCCTGCCTCGATTTCTTAAAAGACCATCTGTCCTTTCGGCTTGGGCTTTGCACCCCACCCACCCCACCCCCGATTATGTCTTGCCCCACCCTGAACAAATTTCTGCTGAGGCTAATGTAGATGTCTTTGATGATTTTGATTTAAAGTTATTCCGTTTTATCTCAAGTCCTCTACCTTTAACATTTGCATTTATTGCCATGGAATTTAATTTGTTAGTAAGATATGTTATTACATTAAATAGCCAGTGCATTAAATTAAATAACCACGAAGCATTGTGTTTACCTTATAAGACAACGCCTCATTCGACATTGATTGACAAAGCCACCGCTTTTGTTTTGTTACTGAGTGCAGTAATTACCTGGCGATTTCCACTGTGTACAAAATTAGAGCTATTTTTATCAAACGTATATTGATTCTCTTGTTTGCTGTTGTCCATGATTAGTCCTAAGCAAAAGAAGTTTTACCTTTTATATCTTAAACCACAGAATCTTTTAATCGTTTAGCCATTTAACTCTTTAAAAAGTTACGGTGTGTTTAGTGTGCTTGAATATTGATTTTTAAAAAAAAACTATTTTCCTTCGACTAATCACCAAGTTTAATTTTTTTTGTCGTACCAATTGTAGTTTATTGGGCATTTTAATAATTCCAACATTGTGAAGTCACCATAAATAGGTTCGGAACTTTCTTTTCTTGTTTTGCATACAGATAAAAACCAAATCCTCATTGATTATTGTCCTCCAGGCAAATGCAAGATTGCTTCGCCACTTTGAGAATTTTATTTCATTAATTAATATTTTTTTTACTGTTGTTCTTTTTTGTGTGGAGGTTTTGCATTCGTTTGCAGAATACACTGTTTTTCAACAACTTGTAAAAAGGATTCTTTTAAGAATCACTTGTCGATTCGTTGCTTAAGTTTGTGTTGCGATCTGTTTTGGACTTCTGCCACGGCTGCTGATAAAATAGGACAACTGTCTTGGGCTGATTGGATGTTCGACTTCAAATTTCTGTAGTGAATGTACATACTTTTCTTTGTCATAAAACGTACACAGTAATTTGGGTATAGCTGGTTTCTTTCCTTTCTCACCTAGTGCTGACATTTCTTCGAGTCCAAGTCATCGTTTGAAGAGCAAGGTGATACTCCTTATATAGATTATGAATCTTGCTTGGTATTTCCGAAACAACATCGATAAGACATCCAGCCAATCTATTTGTTACTTGCCCATCTAAAGTTAGTTATCGGCATGTATTGACACAGTATCCAGTCGTAAAATGTTTAGGATTCAGGTACAGGATGTATGACTTAGGGCTCGAGTGATCTTTTTATTCCTAGATAACTGCAATCTCCCTTATCATGCACCAAAAGTTTCAACATGTCAAAGTGCTTTTGTTGTTCTCTTTTGATCACTGTTACGGACCTAATGTATTTCTCTGGTACACATTCACCGATAATCTAAATTGATTAAACAGTTGTTCAGTATCACTAATTAGTATGTGACATCTATACAACCATATACTGTATCGATCTAACTTTTATTTTCATTACCGTAGAGGGGCCCCGAGTGGCCGAGTGGTCTAAAGCGCTCTCCGTTACGGAACACTGCCATCTCACCTCTGTCTGCGTGGGTTCGAGTCTAGGATTCGGCCAATGTGGGTATGTGAGAAAGCTTGCCAGTAGCTTCTCGTGGGTCGGTGGTTCTTCCCGGGGTTTTCCCGGGTTCTTCCTCCACCATTAATACTGGCCGCCATACTTAGCCTATCTTGTGCTGAAAAATGGCGTTAAACCCCACAACAACAACAACAACAACAACATCATTACCGTAGAGGAGTAGTTTTTGACATATTCTAAATTGATTCAATTGCATAACAAAGCGTTGTTAATGTTAATGTTTGCTTTTATGCTTTTACCAAGTGAGATAACTCCATCTATCACCTCCTGAGAGTGCTCATGTTTGTCAGTTTCCAGAATTAGGTATTCGATCTTGTCGGATACCTGTTTGGTTGTATCAGTGATCCTGTGAGATTGTTTAGTTAAATTTCGGACACCAATTTTGTGTTAAGATGATATCAAAGACATTCATTTTCTTTTTATATTTTCTATTTCTTGTTGATAATGTCTATCCATAAACTGAGCATTAAATTTTAAATCACATTATATATTTCCATTATTTTTCTGGTATAAAATTGCATAAAATAGTTTTTTATTTGTTAAGAAAATGACAAGAAATAAACCATAATAACCCATGATGAATGAATCTAACTTAAAAGCCAGCATCTAACTGTTTAAAATTCCGTTGTATAAAACAAAACAATCACTGATAGAATCAAAACTGCGTGCGTATGATACATTGTTTAATATCATTAGCCGATATTATTGATTATGAGGTCTTTGTAGAATCTTCTGAGTTCTCCTAGTAACCAAAAATGTTGGTTTGTCCCCTTGTCCCCTTGTTTCTAGTAATGACATGTTCTTTTTATAGTATTTTTTCTTCATTTTTGAAGCAAAACACACGCATGCACGCGCGCACACACACACACACACACACTATTTTTCTTTCTAAATATGCAAGGTGCGCCAAACCTAATTTTTTTAAAATGATCCATATGCCATCATTCCTGTTCGCACATTTTAACATCAGTTATAATTCGTGCAAAACAGATATAAAACAAAATATGCACTAAATCCTGCATGAAGAAGCTACATTAAGCGACAAGTCCTAAGTGTATGTATGTATGTATGTACGCTCGCACCCAAGTACGTACGTACGAGCGCGCGCGCGTGTGTGTGTGTGTGTGTGATTTGGATCTTTAACGTAGCTTTAACAATTTTTCAGTCATATCGCTACAATGTCTGCATTGTGGCAGTTTATAGTAATGTCTAGCACTGGGGCATCATGCTCCAGACATGTTACACAATGTCCCACCCAGTCACATTATCCTGACACCAAGCCGACCAGTCCTAACACTAACCTCTTAATGCTGAGCGCCAAGCGCGATGCAGCTGTTAGTACAATTTTTATAAGTCTTTGGTATGAGTCGGCCGGGGATCGAACCCACGACCTCCCGCATCCGAGGCGGACGCTCTAAACACTAGACCACCGGAGCGGTCCGTACGTATATACCTACACATGTATGTATGTATGTATGTATGTGGACTTTCCGGTGGCATAAGTGGTTAGAACGTGCGCCTCGGTATGGATGATCTCGGCTTCGAACCCCGTCCGAGTCATGCCAAAGACTAATAAAATGTTACTAGCAGCTGCCTGACTGTGCTTTCAGCATTAAGAAGTTACTTTTAGGACTGGTGGTCGACCTGGTTTCAGGTGGTACATGATAATGTCTGCGGCATAATGTCCCAGTGCTGAACATCAGTATGAACTGCCACAATTATGAGTGAAAAATTGTTAAAGGTATGTTACAAATCTAAGTCACAAATAGACACACACACACACATTCTGCAATCATTATACCTAAGCTTTGACATCTCATACTGGTGATCTATGTGCACCAATAAAACGTTTCCGTTCTTATAAAAGTGTTCACACAAGAAGATTAAAAAGACAGTAGAACTAGCTTTACTGTAGGTATTCTATGTATATTTAATTTTTAATACATGAATCATAATAATTTATAAAGTTATAAATTGTGTCTAAAACTATTTTATGCAACAGTCGAACACGCTTCACATATGATTAAATATAAATTGTGTCTAAAACTATTTGATGCAACAGTCGAACACGCTTCACATATGATTAAAGCAGGTAATGGCACACGTTATATGGATCAACTGTGATTTATATAATAGCTTCAGATACATCGTTGAACTGAATTCTTTCGTTGTATTTTGCTGAAAATTGCAAATTTGTTCGGATTGGAGGAACATATCAAACGTAGTTAAAGGTTTGTGTCGGCATGTATTTCATGATGCTGATAAACAAAATGGTACTGATTTGTTTAGCCCTTTGAACTGGAAAGATTAGAGATTATCCTTGAATCATACCTTGCTAAAAGATTATAGATTACTCTTGAATACTACATTTCTAAAAGTTGATTGCAAGTATTGCATGCTTAAATTGATAGCCCCGTTTTCTTGAAACGTTTGTCAAAATTAGTATATTATAACATAGTGTCACGGGGTTGTGGATGATGTGAGAGATCTCGCTTAGTCCTTATGGGTTTTGGTTATCGTTATCTTGGAGGTGATCGACCACGGTGTTATTGCCCGGATCGAGTAAAGCAGAGACGGTCCTGGCTTTTAAAAAGTTGTCGCAAATACAATCGCCAACATCAATATTTTATCGTCAATTTTCAAAAAATGTCGCCAGAACAAGTAGTGAATATTTTTCCAAGTCTATTAATGTAATATGCGATGAAAATTGAAAAAGATGGGATGGTTATTACTTTATTAACAACAAGCAATACAGCCATAATATTAGAAAATAAATCATTACATGACTGTTTTGCACTACTTCCATGGTCTTTGCATCCCGCATCACAGTTAGTACATTAGGTATGACTGTTGTCACCTGAAATAAATGCTCTCTCTCTCTCTCATTTTTTAATAGAAACATCAGGTATTAAGCAAATGTATATTATGTGTAAGTTTTGTAAGGAACTTTAGATAATGACATTTTAATACTAAAACCCTATGATCTTACTTTGCAATGTAACATAAGTGATGTATAATGCGACCGTCGATTTCATGCATTCAGGAAGTAAACCCCCCCCCCCCCCCCCCGCTTTTATGGCTAGCTTCAACCAGGAGTTCAGAAATGTATTTTTGCTGCGCTTTACCTGATTTGCTTGTAGTGTATTGCTTCCTAAATCCAGAGAATGATCACTGAATGCTGTAGATTTGTTTCTCGATTAGCAAACGATGATCTCAATTCAAACAAAAAAACTTACACGAGTCAACACCTGACATTAATATACTGTATATATTAGCATTAATTACCATCATTAAATTAAAAGAAGGAATGAAGAAACGTGTCACAGAGCATATGTGCCCCCCCCCAAAAAAAAAAAAAAACATTCATACGGAATAAATGTGTTATTTAGCAAGCAGTGAAGCAGTGTTATATACATATATGAGTTAACAATAAGGAAATAAGGTGGGATATAAAATGTGGGAAATAGTTATCACATGTATGGTCGCTTGAGACCACATTTGAACTGTTAACATAAATTCACACCCATTTTAGGCATTGTTAGTTATAACAATAAACGGCATTGTTTTTTGTTGGTTTTTTTTTGTCAATCAGTTGTCTTATGTCACGTGTTTAGGCTCGAATAAACAGTAACACAAGAACAAGTGAAGGAACAAACTTTGAAAAACAAAACTATTAATTTTCCCTGGAAAATTCTGTAAAAATGAGGGAAAAAATACGAACTTACGGTTTTAAGAATCAAATCCAAAAATAATCCAAGAATAAAATTTTTGAAGTCCTAATTACAAAATGTTCTACGGATTTCAAGTTCGAATCACGACGAAGAATCCAAGATGGAAGACGGTGACGTATGCTGTAACATGTGTTGTTGAAGTCTACAGTTCTTTGTAGAAACAAGAATTATCACTCCGGTTTTTGATACCTGAATAAAGTTTTATAAAAGCTGTCCTTGTTCAACAGTTTCACATGAGCACACGCATTTTCCAGGAAAAAAGAATTAATCCTCTTTAAAGCCAAGCAGTTTCAAATAACTCCAAACAGCACAGCATTCGACTTCTAGTGTAAGAAAAAGCCCAGCTGCAACTGAGAATAACTCTCCAGAACAGTGGCTATATGTCTTTTAAAACGTAAACAGGGGGTCATGTGATCATGTTCTAGAAGCTTATAGAAATTATGTACTTTTTAAAATACACGTACACCCAGTGTGGCCCTGACGAAAACCAACCAGTTTGCTTTAAGAAAAACTAAATTGTTTACATCTTAAGCACATAGTCCCATCATGACCTCGACAGCAACCAATCATTTTAAAATAAAAATAGAACTTGTCTACGTGGTTGCTACTAATTTTCCATCTCGGTCAGGATCTAGATCAACACCTGGTGTTTATAAAACGATCACTCAAGGTGAAACTATTTTCTGAAATAAAGTATCATCTCTAGTGAATAAATTTACATTACAATAGCATGTAATAAAAAAATTAAAACTGACAAACAATTAAATTGAAGTAAATATATATTAAATCAGATATAATTAAATCAAATATACATAACAATTGCTTTTACTCGCTGTAGAACAGGCGGTTTGTTTGTATTATGTCAAAGAGGCTCGAGTCTAACCTTTACCTATTGCGCAGTTTGGGCACAGCTGACCAACATATGAAATGGGGGCACGTGGGGGGGGGGGGAATGACGCACTCCACAGGGAGAAACGGCGAGAATTTCACGTGTATTGGACCCGAAAATCGGTGAATATTTAGTGAAAGAAAAAGATGCTTAAATATGCTGCAAAAATACTCTACATTTTCCGGAGTCAAGACTTCCCCTTTGCCAGAAAAATATGGACTGATAAATTCTACGAGAGGAACTATTCTAACTAAAATTTCATCTGGGAACATCACGCGCACACCCTGGTTTAGATTATCCAGTGAGGATTTGCTACTTTACCCGCCAATAATCTGTATCATTCGCATCGAAGGCAGACATTTCTTTTCAGTCCGACGTTATTTATTCTGAAAATGTCATTTTATGGTACATGTTAGAAATGGACTACCATTTCTTAAATGTTTCCCTGGTACATATCAACTCTGGACGTTTATCACAGTGACCTCGTGTTAACATTGCACTTTCATCTGTTCCCAGCTATTAGCCAAGCGTGTCCTAATTAAAATTCAATTCAGTTCATACTCCAAGCAGAGGAGATGCTATCCCTCGCAGTCAGTAATTTTTTGCGGGACTAGTCAATATATCAATCTTAATGGGCACTCGTCACGCCGGCCACGAAAGAATGTACTGTGAAATTTATACTACAGACATACTATTCTACAATATTGTACACCCTTACACTTGACTAAGATGAAATTAGACTCGTAGAACTTTCATGAAGTTCTAAACTTCTGTTCCTATATTATTCCGCTGTACTTTAATTACATTTGATTTCCTCGACTTATAATGTTCAAGTTTGGTGTTCTAAGCTTACTCTTGAATTTCTTGCTTCGAAAATATGGGGACTGGTCTTTTTTGCTGCTTTGTGCTCTCTATCTGATCAGAAACTATAAGCACTCTGATTTAGGTTTAATTTGGAATATTACAAAGACTGTACATTGGGTCAATATAATAAAAATAAACAAGTAATAGTGTACGCAAAAATGACGTCTTTGTATGAACCGCAGGTTGACATACTTGACACATGACAAAGTAATGCGACAGTACCGGTATCTATAACATTTTCACTTAAGAATCGAAATACGTAACGTGAGAGATAACTACCGCACTTGTAATCTTTCCTGTGCAAGTAGTGTTGGTTTCCAGGAAGAAGGTCCACTTAAGGTCTTATTATAACTAAATAGGTCTAAACAGTACTGATATCCAATCCCACACTCATGTTAATTGTTAGTAACAGTCAGTTGCTAGACAGTTAGTGATTTTTTTATTATTTAGTGCTTTAATCTTTAAACTAATCCGGAAAGGTAAATGTGCCCTACATTTGACAATTGTCTGTCTTAGTAGATTAGGTTTAATTATGACACTTGGCGAGGAGATTCTCCTTAATATGAAATAGAAACTTATTGCAAAAGAATGTCTCTGTGACGCACATTTCATCCTTTGATCTCTTTGTTTAATTTTTTTGCTTAAAGTTCAATTTTTGGTGTATATTTAAATCATAGAACTTGATAATTGGATGGATATCTGCTAGTTAAAGTCCAAAACCAAAGGTCACCATGACCTATATTTTGTACTTTATTAACATTATTTAGGTATCTGTTTTAGCTTATGCCCACACAGAATAGTCTATGCTGCATCCTAGTGAATACAAAATGCCCTTTCTGACCGACGCAACTGTACATAGGAATACGTATTTTAATTCAGTGGTATACCTTCTGTATATATGACTTTACATTTGTATGTTTTGTCACAATGACTACATTGACTGATACTTTGCAAAAGTTGAACAGTGTCTTGCATTTCATTTTGTAATCTATCAATGACTAAATTTAATTCTTTCTCAGTTCTAATAGTGAATGATGTAGCTGCAATAAAGCCTCCTACAACAATTTTGTCCTATTGATGTAGACGATGTATATCGCTTTATAAAGCCTTCCTATTAGTGATTTTGCTTATTTATTTATTTGTTTATTATCTTTTTGTGTACTTTAAAATTATATTTTCACTAATGTAGGTGCTATTTTATAGTAAACTTTGGGATCAAATCATTAGGCCAGATGTCGTTGAAATGACAAACAATTCATTTATATAACAGAAAATACCAAAAGAACCTACTAACAGGTATTATGTAAATTTTATTTATCCTGTGTTTTTAACCTTTGTTATTGATTACGGGCCGACTTTTGGCCTACCTGACTATTGTCATGTTTTTTTTTTTTTTAAAAGACGTTTACTTGAATTGAGTTCAAGACGTTGACTTAACCTTGTTTACGAACCTAGACAGTTCTGTAAGCAACCTTGTTTACGAATTTTGATGGTATTTTCCATTATAAATGAGCCACATGCAGGGCATTTTGTTGGTCATAGGTCGGGCGACACTCTGTATATAAAGGAGACCAGATAAACAGTTATTCATTCCTACTTTTGTATCAGTCTGTGGAATCAATTTCAGTTGTGATCCGATATAATTTGAGATGAATAGTTTATTTAATTTGTTCATCAGAATTACAAAGTGTTCATTGATCTTTGCACTAAAACTCTTCTTTGGGATTATTGAGGAATCATTCAAATACATTCTTAATTCTATCATTGCTGTAGATCCAGACTATGAGCACATCTAGTAACTCAAGACTATTCGTTACATCAGCACATTCAAGATTATTGAAATTCATTCTGAATACTCTATACTTTTCGACTTTTGATAGAACATTTTTGGTTTATTTGGGATTTAATTTACATTACTGGAAGTTCCTTTTAAATTTTCACTTTGTATTCTAGGGAAATATTTTAGTGAATTGTAGTAAACTTGTTGGCTTCACTTCTTTCTCTTACCTGGTTTAAGACGATAAAGTCATAACACAAGAGATGCCATACAACTTGATTGGATTCGAGAAAGGGTACATTGAGAAAAATATTAATATTAAATAGATAAAAGGTTTGTGTTGATATAACATTCTGTCATTCAGTTTACAGATTTTAGAAGTTTATCGTTTTCCTTGATAGTTAGCTGAGGACTGATTGTCATTTATGTAATATAGAAGATCAGTGTTTCTGGCATTTGGCACTTTTAGTTTGAAATTCAATTTGAAAGGTAGTATCAACTCTGTGTATTTTTGATATCTTCAAGGAAGATAAAAACTTATATGCCAGAATTATCCTCCTGTCTACTACTATCCGTAGCGTTGTCCATATCAATTGTTTTTTCTGTTTCTTCTCACTGGACTAATTTCAATCAAATTTGACAGCGAGCCTTGATCATTCTTCATAAAAGCATTTAAAATTTGAACAAATAATGCCGATAAAAATAGCCTCCATTTTTAAAAGTAGAAAAATTTAAACATCATCTTTAACAACAAATGCTTAAGACTTTTTAACTTAATTTGAATGGAAGCATTCATCATAAAAGCGATTGTACAATTGATACTGATCTGCTCTCAAATCTAGCTGCCGTTATCCTTCCCCACCAAAGCTCAAAAGGCTTCTAGAAACAATTTAATAGAATTTGACCTAATTAGACCGAAAGCACTCACTCATTAGTAGCAACTTAACTTTATATAAATGGTTCAAACTCATCATCAAATATGGCTACCGTTATTATAAATAGAAAAACCCATCACAACAACTTTCGCAGATCGATGAACAATATTTAATCTGGGCCGTCTCTTTGCAAACAATAAAGGAAGGGCAAACAAAATAAATTTGTCCTTTGTCTGAGCAAATGTCATGTTCAGATTTTTAGCAAGGGATTTATGCGGGTCTCAATGTTATTTAGAAAGTATGCTGCAAATTGTGTTCGATTTTTACCAAGTGAAATGAATACGAATCTTTTCTATTCAAGTTGGGTTTGTACCAGTCAAAGAAGGAAATAATAGACCGTATTCTACTGAAAGAAAACCATTTCTAGGTTAAATCTTTATCAGCTCGTGTCCTTGTCCAATGACTTGTGTCGCTGTATAGAGGTATTCGTACACGACGTTGACTTCTCGTGCTTATTGTTTAGTTCGGCATGCTTAAACAACGTCTCTTGTTCATTTTTACGGGGAGGGGGTATGAATCAGGTACCCCATAATCCAATATGTATTGCCACCAGAAGATTCTCACCAACAAATATTTTGTCACGTTGTATTACCTATTTCTTCACTTTACTTTCCTTACATAATTTTTTGGTCACAAACACAACTTCTAGGGATAAATAAACTTGACTCCTCTCTTAATATCCAAAGTGGAATCAGTCTTTTAGTTGTTTTGAGTTTTAATTTAGAGGATTTCTTTATTTAAATTATTGATTAGAATTACAAAGTGCTGTATGACATAGGACTTAATCACTATTTGGAGATTATGCTGAATTCATTTAGAAACATGCTGGATTATATCATTATGATACATGAAGACTGTTGGTACATTAACACTATCCCATGTTATTGCTATATCAGCACACTCATGATTCAGAACACTATTGGAATTCCTTCAGATTACTTTATACGTTTTTACTTGTGATAGAACTTCTAGGGTTATTTGGGATTTAATTCACAATACTTAAAGTTCTTTTAAAGTTTCATTTTTTATTCTAAGGAAATAAATTATTTATTTAATTTTATAAAACTTAATGGTGATTTTGCTCTTTTTCGTTCCTTATGTTAAGGATATAGAGTCATAATTATGAGGTACACGAAACAGCTATCCACACAAAGCAAGACAGATAAGGACATTCGTAGAGACATCAATATTTGCAATTGGACTGTCACGAATAATAATAATAATAATAATAGTAATAATGACAATAATAATAAGATTGACTGCAGACTCAGATTACATTAATGCATTTAAATCTGGTACATACAGTCTGATATTATGCTTTAATTTACACACTTATTCCCTGATCTTCAATGATTTCTTCAGGTAATGGTCAAGGTTATGATAATTATTACAGCATTTTCCATTCAGTTGCAAACCTTGTCATAAGTAGCAACATAGTAAATATTTGAAAGAATATAAAATCTTCTCAAGCTGCTGTTCATTTGACATTCAGCGGCAAAGTTATATTTATCATCAGTATCAATACAAAAAAGCAAGATTGTTGTATAAATAGAGGGTTTTCAAGTCTACATTAATTATCAATGTCGTGGAAGTTTCTGATTCTTGACATCAATAGTAAATGAACAGTGTGGAAAGTTTATAAATTATTTGTGTAATATTGACAGCAGAAATAATGCATTGGCATGTAATACACTTGTAGCTTTTCCACGGAACTTAAATAAAATTTAATTTGTACAGTATGTCTACATTTATGTTTGAACACAAAATAAAACAAACTACCGTCACCCATCCCGTGATTAATCCTTCACACTAATCATATATCAAGTGCTTTGCCCAGCATTACAGTGATCACCCCAAGTTGTCTGTAGATCATAGCATTACTTCTGAAATCTCATGTGCTTCAACTTTAGCAGTTTACACAAATGTTTCACTGTCTTACAATTTCTTACTATTTGTACTAACCTTCTTCCTATTTCATGACAGATAGCACCTTTAATGTCTTTTTAGTGATTCCATTAGCATACTTACAGAAAGAAGTATGCACAACTCCTGTTTCACTAAGCGCGTGAAAGATTCAGACCTCTCCTATCCACAGTTTAGAATCAATTTAATTTAGTATTTTTGAAAAAGGAGTCTTCAGGACAATTTATCGAAGCGGTTTGATCTGGTATTCAAGCATACAGTCCCTTTGCGCCTTGTACTGCAAGTGCTTTCTGACACATAGAACAATGTTTTTTTTTATAAAAAAAATATTTTTCTTTTCTATTCTAAATGAACACACATGCAGGATATTTCAAGTAGGATGCTGTCACTATTAGGTTTGTGCCTAAGTGTCCGTTTTCATCTTTGATAAATTGATTTTCAGTTTCCAAGTTTTGTAATAATCTTTGAACTTCTTATAGTAAATGTCACCAAATCATCGGCATTAAATAACTGAGCATATTTCCAATGTAATTCTACTTAGGAAATATCGACAAATTGTTTGCATAAAGTAAATAACTGAGTATATTCTAATGTAATACATCTGGTTTATATCACCAAATCGTCCGCATAAAGTCAATAGCAGAGTATATTCCAGTGTTATTCTATTCCGCAAATATCACCAAATCGTCCGCATAAAGTAAATAACTTAGTATTTTCCAGTGTAATTATATAGCTGCATAAGGTAAATAACTGAGTATATTCCAATGTATATCTACTGCTGCATAAGGCAAATAACTAAGTATATTCTAACATAATTATACTGCTGCATAAGGTAAACAACTGAGTATATTCTAATGTAATTATACTGCTGCATAAGGTAAATAACTGAGCATATTATAATGTAATTATACTACTTCATAAGATAAATAACTAAGTATATTCTAATGTAATTATACTGCTGCATAAGGTAAATAACTGAGTATATTCCAATGTAAATCTACAACTGCATGAAGTAAGTAACTGAGTATATTCCAATGTAAATCTACAGCTCCATAAGGTAAATAACTGAGTATATTCTAAAGTAATTATACTGCAGCATAAGGTAAATAACTGAGTATATTCCAGTGTAATTATACTGCTACATAATGTAAATAACTGAGTATATTATAATGTAATTTTACTCCTGCATAAGGTAAATAACTAAGTATATTCTAATGTATTATACTGCTGCATAAAGTAAATAACTAAGTATATTCTAATGTAAATCTACTGCTGCATAGGGTAAATAACTGAGTATATTCTAATATAATTATACTGCTGCATAAGGTAAATCACTGAGTATATTCATAAGGTAAATAACTAAGTATATTCTAATGTAATTATACTGCTGCATAAGGTAAATAACTGATTACATTCCAATGTAATTATACTCAGCAGATAAATATGATTTCAAACCGTTAAAGAACAGGGAGAAAAGGATAGTTGACAAGACCAAACAAGACTTTATTGCACTCAGGATGTAAAGTTTGTAACATATGATATATATATATAAGAAAAAGACCATGAATATAACGTGTGATATTATTACATAATGCGTAACAGGGATTACAGGTTTCAGAAAACACATTCTGAAAACCTGCAAATATTTCTTAAGAATCATACGTTACATGTATTCATTAACTAATTATATTTTTGAATATTAGTCCTGGAATTGTGAAAATGTGATAGTGATATTCATCCCATATTAGTTGAGACTGACCGAGTGTGCAATATATTTCGTTATAGAGCACAATAGCCCGTCTACTGGTTTCAGCCAGAAAACTGTTATCTGCAGTTCTAAACTTAATTAAACTTTTTATATATATATATATATATATATATATATATATATATATATATATATATATATATATATATTAGTAATGAGAAACAGATCTTTTCTAAATACAAACTAGTTTTAAATAACCTGTAATTTTGACCTTTGGATGATGTATTGATGCTAGCTGCCAAGGCTTGCATATATTGACCTTTCAGTCATTGTTCTATTGAATTTGTTAACCATTTAACTTGTACAAAACTTCGATTACTCCATACGTAGCATAACCCAATATCAAGATTGTGCTTCAAATCACCATTTATCATCGTAACCATTATCACCACAATGTTTGTATATGAGAGAATTTATATTATATTTTGTCTTTGTCTTTTTAAGTAAAATCATACTTTAATTAGCTATGGATACTAGAAAGCAACATAATATTTAAACTATTTACAAATTCTGTATATTTGAAGGACACGGGACATCCTCTGTACCTATTTACTAGTAAAAAAGATTCTAGGTCATGTAGGAATGAGGACACTACAACTTCCAATTTGAACACACATAATTTGAACTGGTCCAAGCCACACTCACAACGGAACAAAACTCAGTCCATTTTTTCTCCGCCTAATCGGAAAAAACCCAATAATGGAGATAAATGTCTCCCTTGTCTTACACATTTTTCACATGAGAAAACAAACAAAACAGAAAAATCATTATTTACGCAGACACATGATTTGATATCATTAAAATATTTGATATAACATTATAAAATTTATTTACGCAGACAGATGATTTGATATCATTAAAATATTTAATATAACATCATAAAATTTACCTCTGCTGCCTACCAATTACAGCTTATGCCATAATCCAACTCTCCATGCATTATCAAAGGCATTCTAAAATGAAAAAATGTGCAGAAAAGTTTCTTTTTGCATTGTCTAATAAATTCAATAAGGCTTTACAAAAAACAAATATTGTCTGTTGTGGAATAGCCATTCCTGAATCAAGCTTGAGTCTCAGATGGTAATGTATTATTGTCAAGTAATTTAGACAGTCTTAAATATAGTACTGCAGTAAAAACTTTACCAAAGCATCTTGACATATTGGTGTTGTCACCTTTAGTTTTTTAGATTGGCACAGAATACCTTTGGTCCAACCAACTGGTACATATCCAGTATTAAGGATTATATTAAAATATTTCACATAAGCATTTAACATTTCATAAGTTGAGCATTTAAAACATATTCACTTAATATATTATCAATTGAACCTTTGTTATTATTTTTTTAGACTGTTAGCAACTTTTAACATTTCTTCAGCTGTAATTTGGTCGTTCAAACATGAGTTATCGACAACATCTGCCGCTTGCACCATTAATGGGATTACTTGATTGTCAGTACCCATGTGCACCGAGTTTATTTCTTTAAAATATTCTAAAATTTCAATAGAATACTCTCAAATGGTCTTTTCTTCCTGGCATTATTTATCATACTCCAGTATCTCTTGGGATCTTTTGAATATAAAGTGTGTAATTTCCTTTGCAGTGATTTTTAAACTGAGAGTAATGCTTTGCAACAGGTTTCTTACAGTGTCTACAAGCAGTTCGCATGTTAGCTGTACTCGCTGCGATTTCATGCACTGTGCTTTAGAGGTAGTAATATTTTCTGGCTTTCATTGCCAAACCATGGTTCAGCTCTTTTTCTAGCTTGTATTTGCAAAACTTACAGCTGTATGTCTTTTCTGGGCAAAATGTTAGCTCAGCATAGATAATAAAAGTACTACTAATGTTGCTGATGATTCTATTTGATCGCCTCGCGTTATATTATTTTTATTGATAAGTTCCTCCAAATCACAGTCAATATAATTCAGATTTTGAATATATTTTTGTTTGCCAGGAATTCATTTTTTCTTCTAGTATCCCACAATCTCCAGCAGGAAATCAGTTTTCTTAAGGTATCCCACAATCTGCTAGGTCTTTTTTACATGACAGAACATCATGTAAATGTAGTTGATCATGTCTAATAGCGTATGTTAAAGAAAAGTGAATGCCTGGGAACAAAGGGTTAAAATTGAGCACTTCAGATATTGTTTATTACAATTGAAAGCCATTTAAAGACATTAATATATAATCAGTTAAGCTCTTGCCACCTGATGTGCATTTTTCAACTCTTGTCTACACCAACCATTCCATTACAAATATACATATTATTATTTCTACAAAAATTCCATAAATGTATACTGTACCAATTTCTATTTCTGTCTTATGAGTGTCAGACCTGGGGTATACTAAATTGTTTTGGAGCCTTAGTCCCCTAGATGTATCATTGCATCATTATCAAGACATATTTCAGCTTGGTTTGTATTAAGAAAGTTATGACAAATATCTGATAAGTTAGCAATTCTGACATTAAAGTCACCAATGAGAAAAATATAACCAGAGTTATTAGAAAGATATAGCATTTCATTTTCTATTTCACTAAGTGCTTCATAAGAGCTATACTCTGAACCTTCCTCTTCTGTCATCCTGTCCTGTAGCAATGATAAATTTACATTTTCCACATGTACTTCTATTGTACTCCACTATTCCAAATGTGTCTGTGTCACTAGTAACAGATGCATTATGTTCATTTTATAAAACTGTACTCCACTATTCCAAATGTGTCTGTGTCACTAGTAACAGATGCATTATGTTCATTTTATAAAACTGTACTCCACTATTCCAAATGTGTCTGTGTCACTAGTAACAGATGCATTATGTTCATTTTATAAAACTATACTCCACTATTCCAAATGTGTCTGTGTCACTAGTAACAGATGCATTATGTTCATTTTATAAAACTGTATCCATTATTCCAAATGTGTATATGTCACTAGTAACAGATGCATTATGTTCATTTTATAAAACTGTATCCACTATTCCAAATGTGTCTGTGTCACTAGTAACAGATGCATTATGCTCATTTTATAAAACTGTATCCATTATTCCAAATGTGTGTATGTCACTAGTAACAGATGCATTATGTTCATTTTATAAAACTGTATCCACTATTCCAAATGTATCTATGTTACTAGTAACAGATGCATTATGTTCATTTTATAAAGCTGTACTCCACTGTTCCAAATGTGTCCATGTCACTAGTAACAGATGCATTATGTTCATTTTATAAAACTGTATCCACTATTCCAGATGTGTCTGTGTCACTAGTAACAGATGAATTATGTTCAATTTATAAAACTGTATCCACTATTCGAAATGTGTATGTCACTAGTAACAGATGCATTATGTTCATTTTATAAAACTGTATCCATTATTCCAAATGTGTATATGTCACTAGTAACAGATGCATTATGTTCATTTTATAAAACTGTATCCACTATTCCAAATGTGTCTGTGTCACTAGTAACAAATGCATTATGCTCATTTTATAAAACTGTATCCACTATTCCAAATGTATCTATGTTACTAGTAACAGATGCATTATGTTCATTTTATAAAGCTGTACTCCACTATTCCAAATGTGTCCATGTCACTAGTAACAGATGCATTATGTTCATTTTATAAAACTGTACTCCACTATTCCAAATGTGTCTGTGTCACTAGTAACAGATGCATTATGTTCATTTTATAAAGCTGTACTCCACTATTCCAAATGTGTCCATTTCACTAGTAACAGATGCATTATGTTCATTTTATAAAACTGTACTCCACTATTCCAAATGTGTCTGTGTCACTAATAACAGATGCATTATGTTCAGTTTATAAAACTGTATGTTGAATGAGGCCTAAATGCTGTTAAATTAGGTGTCTGAATAGATTCAATTTTATCAACATAAAGCTGTAATATCAACAAGGTCTTAATTCCTTTGTGATAAATTCTGGTGTTATAAAATATAAATAGAGCTTTGTTCATGTTGCAATAATTCTCAAAAATCTCAGCATTAATCTCATTTTATAAAACTGTATCCATTATTCCAAATGTGTCCATCTCACTAGTAACATATGCTTTATGTTCATTTTATAAAACTGTACTCCACTATTCCAAATGTGTCTGTGTCACTAGTAACAGATGCATTATGTTCATTTTATAAAGCAGTACTCCACTATTCCAAATGTGTCCATGTCACTAGTAACAGATGCATTATGTTCATTTTATAAAACTGTACTCCACTATTCCAAATGTGTCTGTGTCACTAGTAACAGATGCATTATGTTCATTTTATAAAGCTGTACTCCACTATTCCAAATGTGTCCATGTCACTAGTAACAGATGCATTATGTTCATTTTATAAAACTGTATCCACTATTCCAGATGTGTCTGTGTCACTAGTAACAGATGAATTATGTTCAATTTATAAAACTGTATCCACTATTCGAAATGTGTATGTCACTAGTAACAGATGCATTATGTTCATTTTATAAAACTGTACCCACTATTCCAAATGTGTCTGTGTCACTAGTAACAGATGCATTATGTTCATTTTATAAAACTGTACTCCACTATTCCAAATGTGTCTGTGTCATTAGTAACAGATGCATTATGTTCATTTTATAAAACTGTACTCCACTATTCCAAATGTGTCTGTGTCACTAGTAACAGATGCATTATGTTCATTTTATAAAGCTGTACTCCACTATTCCAAATGTGTCCATGTCACTAGTAACAGATGCATTATGTTCATTTTATAAAACTGTACTCCACTATTCCAAATGTGTCTGTGTCACTAATAACAGATGCATTATGTTCAGTTTATAAAACTGTATGTTGAATGAGGCCTAAATGCTGTTAAATTAGGTGTCTGAATAGATTCAATTTTATCAACATAAAGCTGTAATATCAACAAGGTCTTAATTCCTTTGTGATAAATTCTGGTGTTATAAAATATAAATAGAGCATTACTCATGTTGCAATAATTCTCAAAAATCTCAGCATTAAATACTAACTCTCAATGCTTCATATGTCTATATAATTTATTAATGATCAACAATATTTGATACATTTTAATACATGCATGAAGATATATAGGACTTGTAGGGTCAATAGGCACAATAAGAACTGTACAAGTATTGTACTATCAGGTCATGTGACTTTCAAAAAATAATATACTTTAATGTTGGTGGTTGTGATTGGCACATTCCATTGTCAATGTTGGTTGAAATTGGTCTTTTTGGTGGTTATGTTTTGGCCTGTTTTAAGTCCTAGTATGTAATTTAGCTTATCTTCTGAGATACATTGTTAAGTTCTGCTATGAATATCTTCACAACATGTCTCCAAATATAGAGTAATTCCAATGACAAATTGTGAGTTGCAATCTGCCCAATTCATACTTTTGAGCATTCTAAATTGTTGATCATTATCATTCGAACCAATTATGTATTTGCTTCATGAACTTAAAACAAAGCTTTTTCCCATC
The DNA here is from genome assembly GCA_028554795.2 of Sinohyriopsis cumingii. Lineage (NCBI taxonomy): Eukaryota > Metazoa > Mollusca > Bivalvia > Unionida > Unionidae > Sinohyriopsis > Sinohyriopsis cumingii. The sequence goes on along the minus strand of CM068827.1, from coordinate 8,283,008 downwards.
AAAATCTTCATGTAAGACCAATGGTTCGCAGTGGTATAAATACCAGTTACGTGCCATGATCTGGCAGACTCATTCTGACCAGCAGTATGTACACATGAGGTAGAAGACAAAATGCGACTGCCATATCCTTACTTTGTAGATCACAATATAGTACAACAAAATAAAGCATTCCACACTATATAATATTCCAAAAGATATCACATAAACTTACAATATATTCTTCAGTTTTTGAGATTAATGACCTACATAGTGATTTTATCATCATTCTGTTGGAATCTATTTCTTCAGTTACTTGTTTTGGAAAGAGAACTATTAGACTATTTCTGTCCTTTTGTCTTGTTAATACAACCTTCTTTTGTTTTGAACATGTTGTCATCACTTTATACTCGCCAGTCAACCAGTTTATCGTACAATGGACCATCATTAACTGCATTAAATAACAGATCCTTGGTGCTTCATACTGCATTGAGCACTTTACTTAATGGACTGATACTGTACTCAACTTAAATTCTGGTGGGGGAGAACAGGAAGGAAATTCCAGTTATCTCCCTTTTGCCCATTCCTTCGCAAAAATTTGAAAACTCAACCACTAATTTGGTAAACTTAATTCACATTCTTCTTAAATCATCAACCTTGAAGTCTGTGCAGCCACTGCGCATTCCATTATTCAATACACAGTTAGCAGGATCACCAGAACTGCACACTGAAAGTCTTAACTTTATCAACAGTCAGGTTATCGACATCTTCAAGCAAACAGAAAAGTCATGGCTAACATATTCAGATGATGAGTCAAAGCGTGTGAATCTAACACCCTCTGGTTTTTGTAACTCCATAAAGTCATTCCCATGCCACTCCCATGAAGGTGGAATTGCTGTAATCACAAAGAACTCTATAACTGACTGTCTTAAGTACACTACAACTTCCAATTTGAACACACATAATTTGAACTGGTCCAAACCACACTAACAGCGGATCAAAACTCAGTCCATTTTTTCTCCTGCTAGTCGAAAAAAACAAGCTGATTGAATCTCTCTTTTAGGAGTAGTTCTCTAACCTCCTGGAGTACGGAATTCAGTAGGCGATAACTTGATTTTTCTTGGAGATTTCAATTTTCACTTTGACTGTCCTGCAAATCCATACACATCAAAACTCTTAGATTCCATTCACATTTTTAACCTCAATCAGTCAGTTAGCCAACTCAGCCATGGTTACATTTTAGACTTAATTCTTGATAGAACGGATGATAATATATGACAGTCTTCATTGGTGTCCCTTGAACTTACTGTATCAGATCAACTCTGCTTCATATGCCATCTCAAGGTATCAGTCCCTAACCCTCCATCTCTGTTTGATACTTAAGAGAAGCCTCTGTTTGACAAAAAAAACAACAAATAATGCATGACATCCAAGCAAACCTAACAACTTTGTTATCTCTTACAGCAGTACATCTTGACAAGTGCTTGTCTTTATTGCTTGACAAACATGCCCCAGCAGTGGAGAACAGAGTATCAATTCAAAAGTGATCTCCACAGTTTAATAGTGTTAGGGACCAGCTTACATGCTGTTAAAAGAGAATGCTATATGAGGCTGAGAGGATTGGCTTTCCACCAGATGTCACTGTTCATAAGCAGATCTATGAAGCTGCCAAGAAGAATGTCACAAATATAGATCATGCAGCAAAATCAGCCCACTGCAGTACTAAGGTCACTGAAAGTTCAGCTGCAAAGAGCTACTGGTATTTGAGATTACAAACAAGCTAATGTCAAGGAAAATAAATGTACACCACTTCCAGTGACATTCTATCTGGTTGACCTTCCAGACCTGTTTGCAGATTTCTTCAGTGACACAACTGAGTCCATTAGAGATAAACTTGACAACTCGATTTCAGTTAATTCGATGTCACCATACATTTGTGATACAGAATATACATGGCAACCTTTAACATCATTTGAACCGGTCTGTATGGATTTGGTAGATACAATGGCGATGAAGAGCATCCCAAAGTCATGTGAACGTGATCTGATTGTGACATCACTGCTGTTTGAGTGCTAATTAGATTCAGTATTGTATTCACTAACTGATGCTATCACTTCTCTCATCCAGGGAATTCTCATAATTTTTCAAAACTGCCATGGTAAAGCCTACATTGAGGAAACTGACATCAACCCTACCTTCCTGTTTATAGCCTGTCATTCATTTAAAAATCTTAGAAAAAAGTTGTTCTGTCCAACTTGTATCTCATCTGAATTCAAATAGTCTTTTTAGCAATGTACAGTCTGCATATCACCCTCACCATAGTACTGAAACTGCAATGTGCATAGTTAATGACCTCGTCTCTACTTTGGATAGCAGAAAGATTACAGTCTTCACCCTCCTTGACTTAATGTCTGCAGCATTTGACAGAATAGACCATGATAGTATACTTTACTATCTCCATATATTTGCTATTCATGATATAGCCCAAATTTCTTCCATAAATAAAAAACATTTCTGCCCAGTTGATTTGTGTTTTGGTGTTCCAAAAGTCTCTGTTCTCGGCCGTGTTCATTATCATCACGCTACACACTCAACCATAGATCAACATCCAGTGTCAAACCAATTGTATGCTGATGACACTCTAAAATACAAATCTGAAGCTGAGGCTACTTTCCAACACCTGAAGAAGTGCATTTTCAGTGTGAAGTCATGGAAACAAGCTGCAGATGAATGATAATAAAGCTGAAACCATCTATAATCACCATGCAGAGACGTTTCATTCACATTCTTTACCTCAAACAATGAGTATCAGCAACACGCTTTCATTACACCAACATGTCATGAACATACTCAAGGTTGCATATCTGGAACTAAGACACATCAGCTCTATTCAAAATTTTCTTTCAGTTGATGCCATTAAAAGACTCGTGTTCCTTAGTACTTTCAAGGACTATTCACTGCTGTTGGGTTTGTCTCCGTATCATCTACACAAACTTAAAAGGTCCAAAACACCTCTGCTTGAATCATCCTTAGAGTACCAAGAACTGAGCTCACCTACCCCCTGCTTTACATCCTTCAGTGGCCTCTCGTTTGATCCAGAATCAAACACAAAATCTGTTCACTATGCTACATTTCAGTGACTATATCTCCTGTCCAATATAATTATCTGACTTTACCCAGTTGTATACCCCATCTAAAAACTTAAGCTCCTCTTCCGACTCTTATATTCTCATTGTTCCCAATTTTAATACGAAGTCATATGAATGTTCTTTTGCACACCATGGCCCAGATACATGGAATAAATTGCCCATAGATCTTAAACACAAGGACACTGTAATCTCATTGAAAAGTGCTCACCTATTTAAACTATAAGAACAGACTTTAAGACTTAATAATGTTTGCTTCCTTAATTGTTATCAGCATTAATTTGTTTTGTAATTTCATTGTTTGTTTTTGGTGTTGTTGTTGTCATAGGGTTTAATGCCATTTGTCAGCACAAGATAGGCTATACATGGAGGCCAGTATTAATGGTGGAGGAAGAACCCAGGAAAATCCTGGAAAGAACCACCGACCCACGAGAAGCTACTGGCAAGCTTTCTCACATATCCACATTGGCTGAGCTCGAGACTCGAACCCTCGCAGACAGAGGTGAGATGGTAGTGATCCGTGATGGAGAGCACTTTAGACCACTTGGCCACTCAGGGCCCCTATTTGTTTTTGTAATCTTGTCATTGCATGTGTTGTATGTGTTATCTAATATTATAAATGGCTTTTTTTATAACTTAGACACCATGTTAATCCACATTAGTGTTATTGTTATTATTATTATTGCTATTATTATTGTTGTTGTTATTATCATTGTTATTATTATTATTATTATTACCCTTGCTGTATTAGTGCTGATACAGACCAGAATTGCTTGTACAGCTTCAATGTTATTTAACTGTATATTTTCAATATTGTCCTCAGTGTCAAAACAATAATGCATCATATAATACTGCATAATGAAATTTCACTTGTGAAGTATATTATAATGTAAGTACTATTATTATGGTAACAGATACATGTGCATAGTATGGAGCATCCATTGTAGTATTCCTATAGGGAGCATTCATTTGTGTTCTATAATTCAGTTTGTTTCTTTTTGTACTTTTTCCTGAAAAATACTTGGATTATATTTTCAGATAATCTTTTGATATGTGTTTTCTTAACTTTCAGTATTGAGCCACACATGTTATATACATTAAAGTAAGCAAAGGAGAGTTCTATGTGTGCCGTTTAATAAGGAAAAGAACATTTGAAATGTACCAATTTATTCCGCCCCATTTTGTAACAAGATAATTTAGGGTAGTATGTTAAAGACTGAAAATTTTATTCTTGATTCATTCTTGCACTGTGTACAGTTCAATTTTATTATTACATCATTGCAAAGAATTTTCCATTGAATGGTTTCCAACACAATACATTTTAGAATCAAGAATTCTTAAATTCATTATTAATCCACTAATAAAATATAATTTCAAAATGAAGGAAGGATAAGAGCATTTGAAAATATAACATCACATGATTGACTTATATGAACACTTAAATCAGTATATGATTTGAGATATTCGATTTGTGAAATAGTTTTCATTTTTTAAAAAACTTTTCCCATTACAAATTTGGACTTCTAGCATCAAAGAAAACACTGGATACTATATGAACATTATTCTGGATAATAGTAACATTGATAATGAGAAGTTACTATATATTACTATTTCTAAAATGCATATCATTTTTTGATATGAGACGTTTCTGTATATTACAGTATTCTAAAATATTATATCTTATCCTGTGATGAGGAGTTACTTTACGTTACTATTTCTAAAATAATATATCTTATCCCATTATGAGAAGTTACTTTATGTTACTATTTCTAAAATACATGTATTTTATCTTGATTAGGATCAAAATTATTTGTAAATATGTTGTAGGCAGTAATGAAAAATTCAAGTGGCATTCAGTTTTAAACAAGAAATAATATTTTAAGAAAATAAAACGGTTATTAGCAGCAAAAAATCAGCTGTAATCTGAATATCGATAGACAAAACTTAACACACAATTATTGGGAAAACTTTTTCTAAAAACATATAGCGATGTTTGGTATTTCAAAACTATTATCATATGAGCATGGTTGTTCCAGATGACATGGACTGGGTTTTCATGTGGCGCTATCATTTTGGGAAAGAACTGCCTAATGAAAGCTATTGTGTACATTTTTTTCAAGCTTATTAGTAAATCAGTAGATGTCTTTCAATAAATTAAAGGTACACAACTGGGTCCTTCTCTTTCATTCTCAGTATATGGACAGGTGCTTGTTATGTAATCACTGATTTTTTACTTGAAAATGGGTGTCTGACTCAAATTTAACCATAGAACAAGATTGCTTTTGGCATGGGATTGACACTGTAATGTCCTATAAGTTATAAATACATGTATCTAGTTTCCTGACTAGTACATTAATAGGAATATGAATAAAATGTATAGTGATACGTAACAGTATCCTTTTAACTGTGGTTTGTTACTGTGAGCCTTTTTGCTGCGGTAGTGTGTGCTTTTTTACCATGGTACTTACCTGTGTGTCCTTTTAGGATCACCAGGTTAACATTTCTGTCCAAAATGTCATGGAGTTCACCCCCAATACTCCCTTCCTCCATCGACAATCTCCATAGAAGTCTGGATTAGCTACAGTATACCACTGGTCAAAAACAGCTGCATAAAGTTCTTTGATGTGTACAGAGTAAATGATTTAGTCTGTCCTGAATCATTCTCATACTCATTAAAATGTAAATGATTGAGTCTATTCTGAATCATTCTCATACTCATTAAAATGTCAGTGATTGAGTCTATTCTGAATCATTCTCATACTCATTAAAAATGTCAATGATTGAGTCTATTCTGAATCATTCTCATACTCATTAAAAATGTCAATAATTGAGTCTATTCTGAATCATTCTCATACTCATTAAAAATGTCAATGATTGAGTCTATTCTGAATCATTCTCATACTCATTAAAACTGTCAATAATTGAGTCTATTCTGAATCATTCTGATACAGCAGCAGGGAAGTTCTACAGACCAGACTCACAGACCAAAATAAAGCCTCCTACGCGAACTTTCTCCGTAGAAGCCTCAGATTTAAAAAATAAGCCTTCCTACGAAAATTAATTTGCGTAAATTCGTCCCCGATTGCAATTTTTGTGAGCAAATTCGATGATTCTGGACAAGTAAAAAACAAAGATTTTGGGGGGGGGGGGGGAAATTTATTCTGGTGTCGACGAAGTTTGCGAAGATTTGGCTGCTGATCCTAATTTTACCTCGCATTAAAACAATATAGTTGAAAATAATATGAGTCCGAAAGCTAGTACAGTTGGAGAGCCTCATTCTGCCAGATTAGCGCGAGAGCAATTAGCGGCATTAAAGAAGCTTATCCCGACAAAACAATTATTTAAGAGAAATGTTCGTGGTTACGAAGATATACAACATGGAATTGCCGAGGCATCATCGAAATGGTTGAAGCCAGTTACCGGAGCAATCGAGCAAGTTGTATTTGGCGACGAAAAAGATCCGGATATTAAGAAAAAGGGAATTTTTCCCATGTTGAAAGGTATTGAGGAACAATCACGAACATTACCCGATCGATTAGCAATAGCAGCAGCAGCACAAGGGCGACAACCTGCAATTGCTTATAAAATAGGTAGTAAGGGAAAAACCGTAGTAGGAAAACTGGGAGTAAAAGAAGGGAAGTTTAATATCGAGAATTTAAGAGAAAATTTCACCGATGAGGGATGGGAAATAATATCACGACCGCCCTCGACACTGTATACCATAGATCGAATTGGTCAATTTGCGGAAGATATGTTTAGTACTCGAAATGAATATTTGACTGAAATAGGAAAGGGAAAATATAAAACCCGTAATAGTTGGTATGGTATGTTATATAAAGTTTATGCGGAAAAAACACAGGCGAGTGAAAGGGATCCATTTTTTAGAAGATTTTTAGAAGCAGCAGACGATAGATATAATTATAATAAGCAACTAGCGGAAGATATAAAACAGCAAGCGAAGGAAAGAAAACAACAGGAGAAGGAAGAAAAAGCTAAAACACGAAGGAGAAAAGTAATACCACAGGAAGATATTCAACCACAGGAAGAAGATATTCAACCACAGGAATTAGGAGCTAGACCAAAAGAAAAAATTACACCTCAGAAAAAAGAGAGAAAATCAAAAAAGAAAAAAGATCAGAGTGATCAAGAACCAGTAACTCAACCAAGCGAATATAAACCATCTGCGGGTAATGGTTCGTTTACAATTGATCCTAAAATATCAGCTGATAATTATTTGAACAAGAATTTGTTGCATTTACTCAGTAACGATGGTTCAAGAATTCAGATGGCTGCGGATAATTCTCCGGAAAATAAAAGATTTTTTTTGAATAATAAGGATATTGCCGATAAAATTGAAGAAATTGATTGGCTAGCGATAATTTATTTTGGTGGTTTAGGAAAACCAGTAAAATATGATGATGAAAATTTTGCAAAATTTTCATCAGATGTTATTAAATACAGATTTACGAGTATAAGGAAAATTCCGTCACCTAAAGTGGCGAGTGACACGTTAATCCCCCAGTTATCCCCCCCTTCCTTTCAACTCCCTTCAGAACAATCACCTAAGAGTGATAGTCCTTCTTTCTCCCCTTTTGATCTTCGCCACCTCCCCCTTTCTCCTTCAATATATCCAAGGGGGGGTCCTACAAAGCGCCCCACTTGGCGCCCCCCACCTCCAGAACCAACATCGACAAACTGGAAACCACAGGAACTTTCACCCCCAGGAAAACGGAATATTCCGAAAGATGAGGCTTGGCCACTTGGTAGACGCGAAACTCCACCAGAAATATATTCGCCACTAACGTCGTCATCAGGGACATCGTCAGGAGAAGTATTCGAGGAAGCGTTATCGCCATCGTCATTTTCAGAACCAAAAACAGGAAGCGGATATACCGTTTGCCCTGACAATGTTGTCAACGACGTGTCTCGCCTCGAGGTATTAATCGGAGGAAAACGAGCCGGAAATAACTCTCGCGAAGTAATCAACGAAGCCTCAGATATTTGTCAGCGGTTATTCCGCGGTGGCATCATTAATTCTCACATTTACAAGGAACTTGTCGATGAGCTCATCGATTAAAACAACACAATTAAAATAACATGATTGTTCACAAACATCAGCGCAGATCCAAGCAGGTCCGCATAGTAAACTCTAGATTGCCTGTATACAAATATATACACGGCAATGGATTCGGCGATATCATTGGAAGTCTCGTTACGCGAGTAATACCTAAAATCGGACCCACGATCAAACAGTTCGGGTTAAAAGCAATAGGAAAAATCGGCGAGACTGCCATTTCTGGTATCGGTAATTTGGCCAGTAAAGGCTTCAATATTGTCAAAAGTAAAATATTAAATTTAATGCGCAAAAAACAACACGTCAAATTACCTAGCACCAGAGAAATGCCACCCGAAATCAGCAAAGTCATAAACGACGCAGCAAATAAAAAAATAAATGATCTCGCAAAGGAAGTTGCTAAGACAAATATAGCGCAGGAAGTTGCTAAGACAAATCTCGCAAATGAAGTTGCAAATACAAGCTTCATTTCAGGCAGTGGTCTTCGTTTTAGATGATATTCTTAATAATAAATGTTCGCACAAGTGTCAAATGAAGTGTTTGACATGGACGAGCCTGTAGGTAGAGATATATCCGTACGAGATTTCCAGTATTTTTCGTATATTGCAGTTGAACCAAATACACCTAATCGCTTGGAAATTCAAGTTCACGATACAACAAGATATTTTCTTCCATCTGAGGCATATATCGAAGTTATTGGGGAAGTTGTTAAAACGGATGGTACCAATTATGGGGCAGATTTTAGAGTAGGATTCGTCAATAACGGTATTATGGCATTATTCAAGAGCGCCACTTACATGATCGACGGAAGAGAGATTGAGTCAATTACCAACGATATTGACTTAGCAACAACGATAATAGGCCTAGCTAGATACTCGGATGATTTTACTAGATCAGCTGGCCCTAGTATGATGTTTGCCAAGGATAATACTGATCGTCCCGAAAGTAGGCCGTTCCTTATCAGACAACCCAACGATCGCGCCAATCCTGCTGTTCCCGCTGGTATCGAAGATATGATCATTAAACCTTATCCTGACTATAATCTCGGATTTACCACGCGAAAGTCCATGCTATCACCAGGTAACAGAAGATTCGCTTGTGCTATCCCGTTATCCCATATATTCGGATTTTGCAGACATTTCAGGAAAAGTATCTACGGAGCAAAACACACCGTAACATTTGTCAGAAAGGAAAATAGCAACGATGCTATCTGGCGAGAAGGTGCCGTCGATTACGCTACTGGCGTGATAGGTCCCAATGATGCCGCGAATAATAACGGCATAGTAAGATTACTAAAATTTACCTTGTGGATGCCAGCGATAACCCCGTCAATAATCGAAGAAGAAAAATTATTGTCATTTATGAACCAAGGCGGTAAATCTGTCATGTCATGGCTGACAACAACAACAGATTCCACAACTACCAATATTAATGGTGATTTTACCTGGCGTATTGCATCGCAGCAGGGTACCTCTGCACCTAGGCATATCTTTATCGCGTTTTTGCGTGCCAATAGGTATCATCAATTATACAGTCATATGATATTTGATCACATTGGAGCGACAAATGTGTCGTTGAGAGTAAATGGCCAACAAGAACCATCCGAGGAAATATCAATTGATTTTGAAAATCATTCGACGGCTCGTGCGTATCATCGCTTGTTAAGTTTCATGGGTCGCGATCAAAATATCGATACGGGATTGCAAATATCGCAGCTAGATTTTAATACTCATTATCCTATCTATTACTTTTCCCTGGAGCATCTCGATTTGGTAAAACAATCTGTTGTTGATATCCATTTCAAAGCCAGAATTAACACAGCTGGACTTAATCACAAAGTGATCGCGGTAATTCTCAGCGATAGAACAATGATCTTGGAAGGCATCAGCGGCAGAATGAGAGTCATCGATGCTCCTGTCGAGAACATGTGACAAATTCCAAATTTAGATTAAGCGATTATTAATATGCCATACGAACACGTCAGTGTAACTCTGACCCCAGGTCAGATGAAAAAACTCCAATCAGCGATATCAAAGCGATGCGGTATGAAATTAACCCTGAAAAATGATCAAATTCATGGTGGGCCTAACAAACTATCACTAACTAGAGGTCAGCGTGAACGATTTACCAAGGCCAAATCAGCAAATTCCGGTGTTCATGTGAGCCTTTCCATAGGCGCCATCAGAGACATGGTCAAAACAGGCGGATTTCTTCCTCTATTGGGGCTAGTGAAAATGGCTCTTCCGGCGATTGGAAAGGCACTAGGATTAGGCGCGCTCGGAGGTATAGGTTCCCAATTAGGTTCCGCATTAACAAGTAAAATTACCGGAGGGAGATACGGTAAAAAAAAGGGGAACGGCCTTTATCTAAGGCGTCCCCCATACGGATCCGGCCTAAGATTAGCACGGCCTATTCAAATTTAGATCTACTTAGCGAAGCAAAGAATAAAAAAATAAAATTTTTCAGAGGCGTATTTATGCGGGATCAACTACCAGAAAAACCAAACCCTACCGAGACAGGAATAATAAATCTCGATAAAAATACCGGCCCTGGCACGCATTGGATTGCCTACGCGATTAATCCTCGCGAAGTCGTTTATTTTGACTCGTATGGATTAGCACCACCAAATGAATTTATCAACTACGTGTCTTCGCTGAATATTCCGATTTGGTATTCGACTCTTCCAACACAAACATTAGCGGATCCACCAATATGCGGTCCAGAGTCAATTAATGTTCTTGACGCAATTTCAAAATCATCCGGTCCGTATCACAAAATTGTATTTGAATACGCCGTAGATAAATATCATGGTTGACATTTATGGTAGATCCCTCTACAGGAAGGAAAAAACAGAAACAGGCGACATCGATACATCAAAATTTGCAACCAAGAGTGATATTAACAATCTCCTATCGCTGTCAGAAGTAGATCCTGGTGAAGTTGCTGTTTTTCAAAATACCGAGGGAAGATTACACACCAGCAATGTCAAAATAACTGATATAATCAAGCGAGAAGAATATAACGATCATATCAGTCAATTTACTCGCCAATCTGAGATGGTATTAAAATCTATCGCTGATATCGCCGATATTATCGCGGAGTTCCCACTAAAGGCCGATCTCGTGGATATAAAACAAAAAAATAGCGAGTTATCAGCGGCGATGCTTCTAAAGTCCGATAAGGCATCACAGGATGATTTCCAGGAAAAAATAACAAAAAGATTTAACAAGCTAAATAATGATCTTAAAAAACTCGAGGAGGTATCAAAAAATCTCAGTAAAAAACTCGACGAGGATATAAAAAAATTCATCGATACCTCCTCAACTACACACAGCGATCTCAGTGAGAAAATAAAAAAAATCAACGAGGAAATTACTAATATTCTTGCCGAAATTAACGAAGTAAATATCTCGTTGGGTCAGAGAACAACAATCGACGATCTCAACAAAAAAATCAGCGAGGAAATTAATAAACTCAGCGATGTTGTTGTTCCCGAATTTACCAGGGGGTTTAACGCAGCGCGTGAATCGACAGATGAGAAAATAAAAAAAATCAACGAGGATATTAACGCGGTACGTGAATTAGCGCGTCAAAAGGTCGATACATCAGTGTACGACAGAGCTATTGACCAAAAGATCGATAAATTCGTTTACGCCACTGATATACCAAAATTGAGCTCGGATCTTCTCGACGCAACTACAAAAATTAACGATATTAACACAAAAATATCATCGTTGGATATCCCAATATTGGAGAAATTATATGTGACAAATAAATTGATAGACAGAATTTTTCGATGCAATCTAACATTTGTGTTATCCATAAATGATTTTACCTGGACACCCGAGAATAACACATTTAGCTTTACCGCGCCAATTGCTGGCTCATATCGAGTACATATTATCTCCGATATAAAATTTAAGGTACAACCGGATCAGAATTATAAAATTTATGAACTCTGCCCTGGATTTTTTATTATTATTTCGTTAAGTGAATATAGCAAAACAATATTCACGCTAGAACCGCCAGACAGAGCAACATTCACGCCAGACAGAACCAGCATGGGAGTGGTGAATTATTCTGTAATTTTCGAATTTTTATACGAACGTACGCCATATTATCCGTAATTGTTATCGTAAGATACTAATAAATGACCGCATCGGACTACCGATACAATCAGGCGAGGTCATGGCAGGATTCGCTAAAAAAGCTCCTAGACGATTACCAGATAAAAATAAAAAAATACCAGCGTAGATTAGTTATCATTGACGTCGCCGTGTACGCAGTATCCGCGGTAGTCGCCGGTGCTGGAATAATTTTATCCGCGGTAACAACAATAGCGCCAATCGTTGCAACGATAATAATCTCGTCGACAACAACAATCGCTGGTGTTCTCAATATCGTAGCGAAAAAAATCTCCTCGTGCACGAGTGAAAAGTTATCATTGTACAAGAATAAATTATCCCAGGTCAACGACGCCTATTCGAGATTATCATCGCTGCTTTCGGAGAGTCTCAATGATGGCGTTATCTCCGATCCAGAATTTTCGGCAATGATCGGTATTTACTCGGAGATTGAACAAATGAATATTAATAATGTCCGAACTAGCCCAGATCGTGACAAACACGACACCACCGACAACAACACTAATATCGTTAAGCTCCACCAAGCCAGAATTTAGCATCAATTTTCCAACACCAATCAGCGTCAAAGAAATTGCGTTAACACAATTGCGTGTCTACAATAGCTGGCCCAATGTTAGATCGAAATCATTTGGCAAATTATTATCAAACAATTCACTTGTTTTTGCCAACAAAAACAAACTCGATGGAACACCTGATTGGATCGTCGTTGGCATACCAACAGGCAGTTACGAAATTGAGCAACTAGGTAAGGAATTTACCAGTAGAATATCAAATATAACCGGCGATGCTACTCCGGGAATAAAGATATCTGCGCACGATCCAACACTGTCATCGATGATAGAAGTGAAATCACCGTACATGGTAGATATTTACCAATCATCGATTAGGACCATATTAGGTTGGCCTGAAATCGCACCTCTGGCAAAACCAGAAAAACCAGATGTTTTTATTCCAGGTTTTCACGAGGAAGCTCCTCCAGAGCAACCGGAACCAAAAAAAGAAGATTTTACCACCGACGAAGGATGGTACGGAGATATCAAACACAAATTTCTGATCGATAGCGCCATCAGCTACATGAACAACCACAAATTTAACCTGATGGTGTTCGCTTTTAATTTTAGGGACGAAAAAATTCTCTCGTGGTTGCCTCTTCCTAAAATTCCCCCCGGTGTGAAAATCTTCGACGCTACCCACATTAACAGGATAATAGCCCCCATAGAAGGCATCTTGGTAAGAAGAATCCTCGACGAATTTAATCAAGAACATAAATTACATTTAAATTTATTGCGGGAATCCTTTCATGAATGCATCTTAAATAAATCAGGCTCATGTAGCGAAATTATCGGACGCGTGAAAATTTTAAATCAACTCGCGAATGATGTTGAATATTATCATGGTATGTTTATTCAGGCGATAGTCGACGATATATCAATTGCCGATTATGTTCTTCCTATTAGCAAATTCGAGTTGATCAAAAATTCAGGAGAAAAACAAAAATTTATGACATTTTTTGGATTAACCGAGGAAACGCTACCAAATTTCAAATTCCCCGATTATGATGTTGATAAAATGAGAAAATCTGTTACTGATACCATCGATGATTTATTTCCGAAGTTACATGCCGCGTGGACTAAAAAAATACAATCAGAATCGATTCTCAAACACAATAACGATCCCGCCGGGCAGGGGCGGCATATCTCGCCAGGTATCGTTAACATAACGGAAGTTATCGCGATTTATCTTCACGCGGATGTTGTCGAGGGCAGCTACAATGTTGATTCGTCAGAGTCAAATCAGGCGCAGCAGGGATTTATATTGTATTCGTTTTCACCTAGCGCCTCTCCTGGTTATTTGATAATAAAGGAGCCAGTGAATCCGTTTTACCTAAGATGTCATAATCGATTGTTGTCAAGGATAAATTTCAAACTAACGGATCAGAAAGGAAATTTGCTTGATATACGCGGGGAAACGATAAGTATCAATCTGCTGGTAAAATCGTGAGAATCGCAGATTTTTTGAATCTGTACACCAGGGAAAAATGGGCCAAAAAAATAAATAAAAACCGGGGAAATTTTCAAAATTGGAAGATTTTTTTAATTTTTGTTTTTTTTTTGTTTGCGGAAATCTTCAGGAAAATTCAAGGATCAGAAATTTCCTTGGCCTTGCTCTCATCGACAAGTTTTTTCAGTTGTCTGACACGCGAGCTTGTAATTTTTTTTGATTCATATGCATCCGATAAAATCAACCTAGCTTTTTCTACCAGCGTCGATAATTTAACAAAATCCTCGACGCGATCATCGCTGACTGTCGCAAGTGATTGATACATCGCAATCTGGATTTTCTTTATTAATTTGTATTCGGATGGTAGCGTGTATTTATATTCAAGTTTCCCTTGAACAATCGTCTCAAATTCGGATCGGATTTTATTCGTGTCCAACTCCGAGGGAAGATTTATTTTTTTCTTTCTCAGATCATCGATGGCTTCGATGATGTTATTTATATTTTCTTCGTCCATATATAATTTTTGTAATATTCAATTAATTTTCTTCGGATATTATCGGAATATAGTAAAACTCGATCCATTCGCCAAATTCATAGGAAAATGCTGCGTTGATTATTTTTTCTGCCGCGCGTTGCACCGATGCTTGATTAATACCAAAATACCTTGCGGCGGCGTTCATCGACGTGAATACAATTTCTTCATTTGTTTCTCGATTTAATGATTTTACCGCCTTAGCTGATCGATATCCGCCATTAAATTTACAATTTACACTTTGAGTTACAGCCCGGAGATTGGAAAGTTTGTTGTTAAGTTTATTTCCGTCAATGTGGTCGATAACAAGACCGATTTTTATTGGTCCGTGATAACACTCGTATACGAACCTGTGACAGAAATAAGTCGTACATCTTCGTTTTTTATCATTACCGACGGTAATTTTGAGATATCCAAATCTATTAACACTACCGACTTGATTTTTCGTTTTGATATTTCTGACAACACCATCCGAAGATGCTTCATATCCATCAATGGTTGGATGAGATCTATACTCGTGCGTGATTGTTGATTCAGGAATCGTCGATTTCAGTTCCATATACAATATTCTGTTTGTTTAAATCGTAATTTGCCTTGAATCGATTAATATAATCTTCTTCGCATGTTATTATCGAGGAAGATTTCTTTTTGTAATATCTGAGCAATTCCCGATAATTCTTTCCTCCGCAGGATAAACACAATCGAGTCTTTCCTCGAGTGCCAACTTGGCAAACTAAACACCGTTGTGGTCCTTTACTGCCTCGTCGAATCGCATATATATGAGCGCCACAATAATCACCTCTGCAGGATTTGTCGCATGATTTTGTTGATCCGATTGGTATCCACGAACATTTATTCATTATAATTTAAACATTTGTCTAAAATATAATAATGGATGCATTTGATCTTGATGAGGCAGAATATATTATACCTGAGGTTGATCGTGCCAAAAAAGAATTTTTCGATGATGGAGCGGTTCACACTTGGTCGACATGGAAAACTAACTCTGTTGATGCTACGATGAATCTGGAGCGAGCGAAGAAGATAATCGAGCATATAAAAAACGAACATAAAGAAGAACGATTTATCTTCGGAATACAATTTATTGCACAAATGCCTGACGACACTTGGATTATTCGCGATAAACGAGATCCCGTGTGTGGCGGTAAGAAAAACGTTATTCTTGATAAAAATTCGAAGCCAGGATTATTATTGGGAATTGACGGTCCTTATTATGCCAGGGCATATCCTTCTAGTGCTGTTGTTTATGGAATTTATCGGCTAAATAATAATCCCGACATGAAAAATCTACCTGCGATGAAAGAATCACCGATGATAAACTGCGTGGCTGAGCGCGTTATCGAGCACATGAAAAACGCTCGTCGTGGATCTGGTCTGACCCAGTTGAGGTTGGATAAAATTAACTCATGGGCGAAGACAGTTGTTGATGGCGCATCGATTGACGATGTTGCTGTGTTGAGCAAGAAACTTAAATTTCCTATTACCGTGAAAACGCTATCAGGAGAAATATTATATTCGTCGCCGTATAGATCTCGAGGAGTTCCAATCGAAATTATTGATCATAATTCACATGCGTGGTCGCAGTCGGTAATGATATTCCCGCGAGATCGCGCTGTTAAATTTTATCCCGTTGATGGTGCAAAGGACAATTCCGATGCTATGTTCAGATATATCAAAATATTAGCCGCATCTGATCCGATATCGGTTTGGTTATTCTCGAGCGAAGAAAAATACGATCAGTTTATATTGCCGCGAGGAGATATTTACCGAGATGAAAAATTACATGAATCGATGAGAAATATCGCGGTGAAATATTCGTCAAATCCCGATCAGTTATTAACGAACTGCTTTACTGTTCCGTCTGTTGCTGCTCACGCTGCCAGAGAAAGAAATTCGTGGAAACCTACGAGAAACGAATACCTCGCTGATATTCAACTTAGCTGTATCGAATACGGCCATGGCGGATTGTGGAATACCAAGTATTATTTCGAAGACATGATCTCCGTTGATATGAGCGTGTGCTATCCTGGAAGTTTCCTCGGATACGGCGATTGTGCGGATTATTTTGCTAAATTTGGCCATCCCACCAACGAAATGACAAGGGTAGCAATTAACGGACCGTTGCCAGATTTTGTTATGACCGGATTCGCTTATGTAACTTCATTCGAGTTTGCTGAAAATTTACATAAAATTTGTTATATTTGGTTTGGTCGGCATTTATCTCAACGCAGATGGGTTCCCACGGTGTTGTTGAGATATATGCTGGATTCGTCAATGTTAATATCGTTGACAGTGAGCGAGGCGATTATATCATACAGGAAACAAACCGAAGTGTGGTTGCCGACGGATTGTGAAAACGCGAAAGATATTGGAAGAAAAATAATTGGCAAATTTACTCAAGGAGGATCCGTTGATCATAAACACCGACACGCTAGGTTATTTATCAACGATGCCGAGATGGACTTTATTATTGCCGATACGGTATCGCGAGGAATATTCTGCAACAGAGAGAATATTATTATTGACGGAGTAAAGTTGGGTACCGTAATTAGCTATCTCGATGGAGAATCAGCGCAGTATACGCATTTGAGATCATCGATGCTCGCTTATGTGAGTATAAATTTACTGTCGATGATAAATACATTTTCTGATATCGCGGTAAGGGTCGCAACGGACTCGTTTTATATCGATAAGAAATACCAGTATAGGCTGGATAATTTAATCGCCGATGGTTCTTGGGGAACTTGGAGGATAAAAAACGAGGATATCCTAGATTACTGTGAGGATGCCGATGTCGAAGATTGCGATAAATTTCATCGAGATAAATTTGAGGAAATATCAACGGCTGCATCTGCATTTGACCCGATTTCACGTAGTAAATTCGTTTACCTAAATGGACCTGGTGGTAGCGGTAAAACAACACGAGCGATAAATTTATTTGCGAAATCTGATATGATAGTGTTGACTCCAACTCACAGATTAGCGCGAGAAATAAGGCAACGCGGCGTTGATTCTTGCACATATCACAGTTATTTCAAATACAGCGGTGGATTATGGGATTCGGCTCGTATGGGAAATAAATATATCAACAGAATTATAATATTTGATGAAATTTGCACAGTAAATTTAGTTGTATTAAAATCGTTCCTGATCTGGCTGGAGGAGAAAAATACAGCCGTGATAATGTGCGGAGATCATGGCCAGCCTGATCCGATTGATGGTGAATCTCCTCACGAATGGCTCAGGAACTTCGTTGACTATTATGAGGAAATCGACGCCGATTATAGATCCGATGATATTTTACTGACTGAATTTAAGAAAATAATTCGATTACAACCGAATAAAATTCAATGCGATGTGATGAGAAGAATAATCGACGAGACTCCGATGGATATTTTTCTAAATTTGTGGCGTCCCGATCATTTGATCGTTGCTAGCAGAAAAATTGTTCGCGATATTATTCAGGAGATGTTATTCAAGCTGCATTGCGAGAAATTTCCAACATTGCAGGTACCGTTATGTTACAGGCCCGCTGATACCAGGAAACAAAATATCAGTGTTACTTTACCCTGCGGAGAGGAAAAGATCTTGGTACTGAATGATATTATTCTTGTTGATATTAATCTTGTTAATGACGCGATAAACGCAGAAAGATCGCCATGGAAACTAGGATATGCAACAACGATACATTCATCGCAGGGATTGACGGTTCACGGTCAGGTTTGGATTGTCGATGATAGAATTTCCTGGTCAAATTTAGTGTATCTGGCCGTGTCAAGAGTAAGAAAATTATCTCAGTTAGGTAGAATTCGAGTAAATCACATTAATGACGCTGGCGGTAGTTGAGTATCTTTCGGTATTATTTGTAATTCTTCTTTGGTAAGTCCGCGTTGTGGCGCTAGCGAATCTAGGAAATAAATTGCTGGTCTTCCCGATGATCTTGTTACGGCTGATATTTTGTGTGTTGTAACGCTCCAGTTTGGATCGGTTGCTCTTTTTCTTCCTCCTTCGGCCTCGCCTTCTTTATATAAATACCTGACCATGACGCTACCTAGCACAGGCGGAATTGTGGAATCTCGCTTTAGTGGTATATTCGATTTTGTAATTGCAATTGCGGGTTTCATTGCTATTGTTCGAGTTACTTCGTTATTTAGCGCGTTAATCACGTGAGGTAATCTTGTTACCCAATCATGAGATCGATTATCTTGAATAAATTCGCGCGCGTACTGATATCCGAATAATCGTTCTGCAAGAGTTTTATTGAATCTTTCGACGATAGCCTGATTGTGATGAACACCTACAATACCGCGACGGATTTTAACATTATTCTTTTTCATCAGTGAAGTAACCGCGCCAAGAAATTCTCGACCTGGATCAACCTGGAGAAGCTTCGGCCAGGTCAGCGGAGATCGCGAGTAAATTTTCTCAAATGCCTTTGAAATTTCTGTTGCTGTTTTATTCGATAACGGTTCCGCCTCCTTGTATCTGCTAGCAATATCAACAACCGTTAACACGTATTTGTATGTGACTCCGTCGACAGTATCGTGAGGAAGAAACATAAGATCAGCCTGATGGACTTCGTTAGGTACGCTGACAGAGAAACTCGCGTACGGTATTTTCTTAGGCGGAGGAAGATATATTTGCCAGACTGCCTGTTTCGATAACCACGATTCAGCGGTGGATTGTTTTACTTTAGCGGCTTTAGCGAGTTTGGCTATTGCTGATTTTCCTCGCCAGAATCCTCGCGGAGAATAATATATTTGCTCCATTATTATTTACCAGCACCGAATACTAATTTACCTTTCATTGCGCCTTTTATCAACCAAGTTGCCAATTTTTCTTTGAAATTTTTGTCAGGAATCGCGTCTATTGCATGAATTAGCCTAATATCAGCGAGATGTCTTTGTTGTAAATCCCCGCTACGATACGCAAGATCGTGATAGTAACACGCGTTATCGATGGCGTTTACTGGATCTTCGCCGGGATTTGGTTGATTATTATCGTTGAGTCTTATATCGAGCCTTGTGCCGGGTCCGCAGTAATTGTATCCTGGCAGATGCTTTTCTCCGGGATATTTCGCCCAAGGCAACCCGGGTAGATTTTTCATGGAGGCGGTAATGTCTCCTCCGGTTCTTCTATTTTTTTTTTTACAAATCTGAACTTGCGTGTCTTACAAACTTCGCATTCTCCTGCAATTGCGTTCCTGTTATTGCGTGTGACGATTTCGGTTGGATTTATCGTAGCTGTGCGCGTGCGACACTTAACACAATATAGATCCATGTATTCTAGTAACATGAATGTAATTGATTTTTCAGCCACGAAGCGACGCGAGCAGGTGAAACACAACGCGGTGTTACCGAATTCGATAAGGATGATAATCATTGGCCCGTCCGGTTCTGGAAAAACGCAGTTGTTGCTAAATTTGATAATGCGATGGCTAAAATGGGATAAGTTGTATTTGGTTGCACCGTCAGTTGATGATCAGCGTTGTTATCAAGTGCTAAAGGAATTCAGCGACAATACCGACGAAGGCACAATCGAATTCATCACAGACATCAATGAAGCTCCATCAGTGGAAAATTTAGATGGTGATGTTAATAATCTTGTTGTTTTCGATGATGTTATGCTGGATAAGCAAACTAATCCGGCTAGGATATTTTCGCGTGGCCGACACAAGAACACCGATGTTATTTACGTGACGCAGCGATATACGCAAATTCCAAAGGTAATTAGGGACAATTGCAATATCTTATCAGTTTTCAATGGCGTTGATACTCACACGTTGAGAAATATTCATCAGACCTGGTGCAACGGTGATATGGACATAAACAAATTCAAAAATTTCTTCAGCCGCGCCCAGGCAACACCGCATGGTTTCATCACGATTAATCTTCATGATCCGCGTAGTAGATATCGAATCGGTCTTGATCAAATTTATTCATGAGACTTGCAGCCAAACTTTGCAAACTTCGTCGACACCAGAATAAATTCCCCCCCCCCCCTAAAATCTTTGTTTTTTACTTGTCCAGAATCATCGAATTTGCACACAAAAATTGCAATCGGTGACGAATTTACGCAAATTAATTTTCGTGGGAAGGCTTATTTTTGAAATCTGAGGCTTCTACGGAGAAAGTTCGCGTAGGAGGCTTTATTTTGGTCTGTGAGTCTGGTCTGTAGAACTTCCCTGCTGCTCTGATACTCATTAAAATGTCGATGATTGAGTCTATTCTGAATCATTCTCATACTCATTAAAAATGTCAGTGATTGAGTCTATTCTGAATCATTCTCATACTCATTAAAATGTCTACTAATGATGCATTACGTATTTTATAACAGTCCTTTCTTCCAGTTCATATATTCATGAATCTTTCTTGCTGACTGTTATTGATTAATTGATCGGTTAAATTATTTATTTATTCATTCATTCAAGGGCGTTACAGTACCTGCACTGAATGGTGTTATTGCTGCATGGGCACCTAAATCAGAGAAAAGCCGTTTGATCACAATTTCATATGCAGGTAAAAAACCCATTTGTATAAACCATTTGGTGATACAAGGAAGTCTTGGGCCATGATGACAAAATTAAATGTACTCATTAGCACTGGACAGAGATACAAATACTTTTCATGGAATGTAGACTAAGTCATCATGAATTCTTTTACATCTCTATCAGTAGAAACGCTTGAAAGAAAATAAAAGATCAATCAATTTAAAAGCTTCTTCTCTTGACTATATATTTTGAAGCATTGCATTCTGGGCAGTGATATATGATGTAATGTAATATGATGGGATATGACATGACACAACACGGAAGGACACACCACAATGAGTTATGACATGACAAGACATGGAAGGTGACACACCACAATGAGTTATGACATGACAAGACATGAAAGGACACACCACAATGAGTTAGGACATGACAAGACATGGAAGGACACACCACAGTGAGATATGACATACAAGACATAGAAGGACACGCCACAGTGAGTTATGACATGACAAGACATGGAAAGGACATACCACAATGAGTTAGGACATGACAAGACATGGAAAGGACACACCACAGTGAGATATGACATACAAGACATAGAAGGACACGCCACAGTGAGATATGACATGACAAGATATGAAAGGACACACCACAATGAGTTATGATATGACAAGACGTGGAAGGACACACCACAATGAGTTATGACATGACAAGACATAGAAGGACACACCACAGTGAGTTATGACATGACAAGACATGGAAGGTGACACACCACAATGAGTTAGGACATGACAAGACATGAAAGGACACACCACAATGAATTATGACATGACAAGACATGGAAGGACACACCACAATGAGTTAGGACATGACAAGACATGGAAAGGACACACCACAATGAGATATGACATACAAGACATGGAAGGACACACCACAGTGAGATATGACATGACAAGATATGAAAGGACACACCACAATGAGTTATGAAATGACAAAACACAGAAGGACACACCACAATGAGTTAGGACATGACAAGACATGGAAAGGACACACCACAATGAGATATGACATACAAGACATGGAAGGACACACCACAGTGAGATATGACATACAAGACATAGAAGGACACACCACAGTGAGATATGACATGACAAGATATGGAAAGGACACACCACAATGAGATATGACATCACAAGATATGAAAGGACACACCACAATGAGTTATGAAATGACAAAACACGGAAGGACACACCACAATGAGTTAGGACATGACAAGACATGGAAAGGACACACCACAATGAGATATGACATACAAGACATGGAAGGACACACCACAGTGAGATATGACATGACAAGATATGAAAGGACACACCACAGTGAGTTATGATATGACAAGACATGGAAGGTGACACACCACAGTGAGTTAGGACATGACAAGACATGAAAGGACACACCACAATGAATTATGACATGACAAGACATGGAAGGACACACCACAATGAGTTAGGACATGACAAGACATGGAAAGGACACACCACAATGAGATATGACATACAAGACATGGAAGGACACACCACAGTGAGATATGACATGACAAGATATGAAAGGACACACCACAGTGAGTTATGATATGACAAGACATAGAAGGACACACCACAGTGAGATATGACATGACAAGACATGGAAGGTGACACACCACAATGAGATATGACATGACAAGATATGAAAGGACACACCACAATGAGTTATGATATGACAAGACGTGGAAGGACACACCACAGTGAGATATGACATGACAAGACATAGAAGGACACACCACAGTGAGTTATGACATGACAAGACATGGAAGGTGACACACCACAATGAGTTAGGACATGACAAGACATGAAAGGACACACCACAATGAATTATGACATGACAAGACATGGAAGGACACACCACAATGAGTTAGGACATGACAAGACATGGAAAGGACACACCACAATGAGATATGACATACAAGACATGGAAGGACACACCACAGTGAGATATGACATGACAAGATATGAAAGGACACACCACAGTGAGTTATGATATGACAAGACATGGAAGGTGACACACCACAGTGAGTTAGGACATGACAAGATATGAAAGGACACACCACAATGAGTTATGAAATGACAAAACACGGAAGGACACACCACAATGAGTTAGGACATGACAAGACATGGAAAGGACACACCACAATGAGATATGACATACAAGACATGGAAGGACACACCACAGTGAGATATGACATGACAAGATATGAAAGGACACACCACAGTGAGTTATGATATGACAAGACATGGAAGGTGACACACCACAGTGAGTTAGGACATGACAAGATATGAAAGGACACACCACAATGAGTTATGAAATGACAAAACACGGAAGGACACACCACAATGAGTTAGGACATGACAGGACATGGAAAGGACACACCACAATGAGATATGACATACAAGACATAGAAGGACACACGACAGTGAGATATGACATGACAAGATATGGAAAGGACACACCACAATGAGATATGACATGACAAGATATGAAAGGACACACCACAATGAGTTAGGACATGACAAGACATGGAAAGGACACACCACAATGAGATCTGACATACAAGACATGGAAGGACACTTCACAGTGAGATATGACATGACAAGATATGAAAGGACACACCACAATGAGTTATGAAATAACAAAACAGAGAAGGACACACCACAATGAGATATGACAAGATATGACAAGACATAAATACTATAATAAACCTAGGACATGTGCTGTTTTTATGTTTCTTTGACATAAAAATATTGGAAAACCATGATGTTAAATCCATTTTTGGTGCAATACTTTTCAATGTGAGGTCTTGGTTTCATGTAATCATTAATGATAGCTACAAAAATGGATGATACAACTCCATCATATGACTACTGATAGTGAGGTTGGTCTGATCACATAATTATTTTGTACATGTACCCAAAAAGACAATTCTTTTCATTTGTTTCTTTTCTTCTTTGCTTCACACAGCTGAAACTTTTTTTTAATGAACAGGGGCCTACTTAAGTACAGCCGTTGCCTTTGTTGTGTCTGGGGCGTGCATGTGCTATGTCACATGGTATGCTGCCTTAATACTTTACGGTGAGTGTCCATCTTTCTTATGTCTACAAAACCTATACATAGAATTACTACTGAAATACATACTTGTAAGTGTTTAGAGATTAAGATTTGCTGGACCTTACTGCAAAACAGAATGCTGGATAAGACTGATAAACATTTAAACCCATGCCACTGTCAGTTGTATGTATGTATATATATATATATATATATATATATATATATATATATATATATATATATGTAAACATTGCTTGAAGAGTGGGGATAGTTCACTTTGTAAATAGAACATTTTAAATGAGTGTTCATTTCATTATATTTCAAATGTGAACCTTGGCAAATGAAGGAAATTGTTCATTTTGTTTCTTAAATTTCATTTGAAATGAGTATAGATGTAGAATTATATTTATTACATACCTGCCCCCCACTTTATTAATAGTGTCTGCTCTGTTTTTTCTTTCTGTTACATAATACCCACTATACCAAGCTGGTTATTTGTACATCTATGCCATGAGAAGTTTTACATAGTCCTAACACATGGATTGTTCAGTTTTGATTCAACAAAAATCACTTTTACCTCATCAAGTTTTGGCAAGAATTGTGTCAAATATCGAGACTTGCCATGCGAAGCCATTCACTTACTGGTCCTAGAGAAGTAGAGGTACGTATAGTCCATTTATAAAGAGAATCCATTATAAATTGAAAAAGACACTGTAAATCCTCAATAAATGTCTGAATTTGTCTTTGAAAAGTTTTATAAACATTTTTCTACCTTTACAAGGTACATTTTTTAAACATTTGTCAACCTTCAGAAGTACATTTTAACTTGTCTTTTTCTTCATTCTGCAGGTGGTTTAGGTACTCTGTGGTCAATAGTCTGGCTGTGTACAGTATATGACAGTCCATCCTTGTGTCCCTGCCTCGGCGAAAAGGAAAAAGAGCTTTATGAAAGAGAGGGAAACAATGTGAAGGCGGGGTCAAAGGCAACAGTAAGATGGATATTACATAATATCATGACATAACAGTATCTATCCTTATGTATATATGTAATTTAGATGTGAATATTTATATTAAGGCCAGTTTGGTTTCTTCTTATGCTCCTCTCTCTAAGAATGAACAAATCTTAAAATATATGTCATGGCTGTATAGCCCCTGATGTATATATGTATGCAGTCAATGAGGAGGACCCATAAACAAAACAACAACAACAAAAAAGAAATTTCAAAAACATGAATGAATTCCAAACAACAAAAAGCAGCTTCAGGTGTCATCTTTTTTTATACAGTTCTGAAAATTTGTCTACTGTTCCAAATTTATATATGTCTCCTGTTCCAAATCAAATAATGCAAATATCCAGTCAAAAATATTACTGTAAACCTGGAATATCTGCATCCATAATCATTCCATCATGTATCCAACAATTTGGATGCCTAGAAATGAAACTGAGAGTGACCCACTCTTGTTGTTAAACATTTCTCCATGTGATATCATACTGACCATGCATATACATTCTATATTGAAATACGATGTTGTTCAAATCAAATATTCTGTATATTCAGAAGGACAGTTGCTCTATTGAATTATAATTGGTAAAAATTAAACAAATAAAATTTACTAGTTACAGAACAGTGAAACGATTCCACGGACTATTTTTTATGCACAACAAATGAAAGGTGCTGCTTCTCATCAATTCAGTATTAAAGATTACCTATTTGAAATTCTCTATATATGTTTTTAGGAGTAGATATAAGGAAATCTATGACTCGTGCAGTGGAACTATTTTGTATTTTCACTGGTGGCTTTGCCACTCCTGACAATTCAATGTTTCCACTTCAGTTGTGAAATATTTCCCTATATCTGTCCCCAAAACTTTGCTATCCTGTATCTAGGTACCTGTCAGTGTAATGTTACTGCAGACCTGCCAACTCTTACACCTTTGCTGTAAGTCTTAAGAAAATTACCTGTAAAATATGGACTTACGGCATAAAAGCAAAACCTATGGAAAAATGATCATTGCCAAAAAATCTGGAAAATGTGTTCATCCATGTTTGATTTGAATCTAGGTTTCATATTAGAGGTAGTGAAATCGGTCAGGCAACCAGACTAACTTAAAAGCAGCACATTTAAGATCGCTTAAATACTGCACCTATTTGTTCATGCGAAGCGTCTGCATGATCAAACTGTTGATCATATAATTTTTTTAAAAATGGCATCCAGCAAGCCATGCATGTTTAAGACAAAAGGGAAAATAAGCCTCTTGAAAAGTGTTAATAATCAACTCAGGAAAATTAAAAAAAAGTATTCAGATTCTTGTGAATAAGAGCTGGAAGGCACACAATTACGTTTATTGAACATCATGTGCCAATTTGAGTATGACTCGTAGCGGGAGATATGATTACCGTCATCATGTGAAATGGAAAAAGAATTTCCAGGAATTATGTCAAGTTGAGAGACAGCAACAAGCCATTGAGCTGCATATGGTTTGGAACTACAGTTTGTGCACTGTACTAGTGGTAAAGAAAGTCTACGCGTACTTTACAAACTTTTCAGTCGAACATAATGTTTATCGTTGCTGCACGTTCTGCATATCGAACTTTTAATTATGTTTTCTAGAATTACAGTAGCAGTTTATGATATTTTGTTACACCTTATTGAAAACTGGTAAAACTTACAAAACAAAATCAATTGCCTTCTGAGATGGACTCGTCAGGGTTAACAGGTCTGATTACTCACTGTATTTCCACTTGCATATGTTTCCTGATGCATTCATTTACAGATGTTATGAAATCACAATCTGTGTCTTAATTTTATATTTTTGTACATTTCATATGGTCAAGATATACTAATTAATAATATTAATTAAATATCAAACTCTTTTGATTGGTAAATGCAAAGTTAATAAGAATGATTGACTTTGATAAATAAATCCTTTTACTTTGAACTTAGATGTACAACACACATAAACTTGTCATTGGTAATGTTGAATAGAAGACTCGATGTTCTGTCAAGCCAAAATGTCCTAATGATGTTTCATTTATTCTGACTTAATATATTATTCAGAGAGTAGTATTGGAGTTATGCATTGGCAATGAATTGCTATAACTTATGCACAGGAAAAGACACACCATCTGATCAAGTTATAAATTTAATATGAAAATTGCCTTGAAAAATAGCATTTAATGTATTAAAAATGTATCAAAATAAATAGAACTATGTACATGCTAATTTTCTTAAATACAATTATCAAATGTACTGAATTAAATTATGTACAACTTCACTGTACATGATTATTTTGAACATGAAAAATGTTAGCAATTCATTGCAAATGCCTGCACTTTTCTTTATCTATTGGTCAACACTTTGCATTCAATTTTCCCCCACACTGTACTATATTTTCTGTCTGTATTTCCTTTTCTTTTGGTCTGTATTTTAAACAGTATTGGCCTTTATTTGACTTGATCTGTTGGCCCACAGCTCAATTCATGTATTAACCTACATTTTGCTGTATCTGTTCTCCTAAATGTACAAATCATAAAATTGTACTGATACATTTGAGAATATTCCTGAAGAAATATTTAGCAGAATGTGTTATCACCACATTGTGCTCAAAATAGTTGGAATTATCTCTCTCTCTCCCTAATTAATAATCATCCTGTATTACATATTTGTATTGGCATTGTTCCAAAAATTGCCCCTGTCTTTGACAAGAGTGGTCTTAGTGTAAAAGACGTTCACTTATCAACACCTTTCAATAAACTACAAAAATGGGTCACATGTGTCATTGGAAAATTATAGTTACACTTAATATTATGTTGATATTTCCCAGATTTGGTTTGAGCATGGATGAAAATGGCATTTCCTTTATACAAACGTATCTCTACTGATATATTGTGGTAGAATTTCTTTTGTCAGTAGCATGCCATCTAAATCATCAAGAGTTCACTGTACCTCTCTTCCTGAACAGTTAAATATCTTTCATTTCAATTTAGTTGTTATTATATGCAAACAATATGTAATTGGTTTTAATTATTTCAATTAAGTTGTAATGATATGCAAACAATATCTAAATTGATTTTAATTTGTTCCATTTCTTTCAGTCAGCAAAAGTTCCCTGGAAACAGATTTTTACATCACTTCCTGTTTCTGCGGTGTTTGTGGGAGCTTTTTGTAGAAATTGGATTTTTTCTATGCTTATAGTAGAGGAACCACAATACTTGAAAGATGTCTTCCACATGTCCACTGCAAATGTGAGTTTAATGGTTTAGTGTTACGGTAGTTTAACATAAAGTGAGAAATCTACTGATGAATTTGCTATGAATCATAAAAACATATTTATATTGTTAACAAGCCATAGAGACTAAACCTGGTGTTTCTAAAAGAAGCAATGGGTGGATACGCTGCAAATTAATCAAATGCAAAAAATATGAAAACTGTAAATATCAAACTGAAAAAGTCAAAATGGGACACTAGAATTTTGTTAACAAGGATCTGATGTCAATATGAGGCATAACTTTGCCGTGAAAAGGGACTGTCCATAAATGATGTCACACACGGGGGGGGGGGGACAACATGTGACAAGGGGAAGGAATTTGTTAAAAAAATGTGTGACGGGGCGGGGGGGTGTAGGGGTAAAAAATCAGCCAAAATCGCGTGACGTCATTTATGGATGGCCCCAAAGATGTAATATAACAGAATCTATCAGTTTTTCCACAGTTCAAAGAATACACTCCTAATATGTGGCAGTCCATGGAGAATGTTACTATTATGCATAATAACTAACTTTAATTCCATTGATCAATCTATCAGCTCCATATTTAAAATATTGGGATGCCTTTATTATAAAGTTTGCATTTAATACCTACTTGAATGCTACTTTTGTCAATGTATCATATAGTATAATGATTCTTTAATAAATAGTTGAAAATGACATTCTGAGATGGAAAATCATATATGATTAGCTTCATTTTTTACAGTTCAAATTCTTATTAGAGTGGAGGAGTGTGATACCTGAAATGTTTACATTAATGGAATTTGCTTTGTCGTTATTTCATCTCTCTCTCTCTCTCTCTCTCTCTCTCTCTCTCTCTCTCTCTATATATATATATATATATATATATTGTTTTCTAGATTGGCCTGTTTTCATCTATTCCCCACATTTTAATGACTATCGTGGTGGTCTTTGGTGGCTTCATGTTTGACCATCTCATCAAGGGGCGGATAATCAGCACCACTGTGGCACGAAAACTTGCTCAATGTATTGGTAAGATCATGTTATTTTGCTGCCATAAAGGCCATTTATATTTTAGATAGTTCATTATTGTCTTCATTCAAAATATAAAGGAGTATCAAGAAAGAATAAGTTGAATGCATTATATAGTTTTAGAGATATTTCTCAGGTTTAGCATGGAATTGGCTTCTATGTAAATTTTAATATTGCCATATTTAGATTTTTAGGATTATTTGAAATAAAAAATCTATAACAAATACCTTTGTCATTTTGAAACATTACACAAATAAATATTTTATGAAACAGTTTCTTGGTCCAGTACTGGCCAGCATTTTGAAACTAGGAAGATTCTTTGGTGAAGAGTGTAGATTCTGGCTGTGAATGCTATGTAACGTTTGTATATCTTGCCTCATGGATGATATCCTATTATGACTTGTGTGTGATATACCATCATGAGTTGAGTCATGTCTGATATACTGTCATAACTCATGTATGATATGCCATCATAACTCATGTATGATGTGCCATCATAACTCATGTATGATATGCCATCATGGCTTGTGTATGATGTACCATCATAACTTGTGTGTGTTATACTGTCATGACTTGTGTATAATATACCATTATGACTTGTATATATTACACCATATTGACTTATGTATACTATACATATTGACTCATGTATAATATACCATCATGACTTGTGTATAATATACCATCATAACTTGTGTATAATATACCACCATGACTTATGTATAGGGGCTCTCGTTGACTACCTTAGGTTGGGGTGGGGTGCTCCCAGTATTATCTTTAATTATTACAGAAGACCCACCCTGGCTTGTTTTTGTTAGAAATTGAAGTAGTGATAGAGATGCAAAGCTCTGAGCCCCCAGTCAGCGATGCAGACAGTTAAATTACTGAATACACAAAAGGTGAAATTCAAATAAACAACAAATTTAATGCTGTTCAATTACAGATAATCCTTCCTCAATTGAAATTCAATATTCAAACCATATCACTTGTCTTTCCCTCAACCAAGTGATGGCCTATTTCATCATCTGACTTAGTGTGATAGATTTTCCTCCTGTCCTGTGTTTCTACTCATCTCTTGATCTGTAGTATTTCTTGACTGGTATCCAGTACACCTTCAGTCCAGCAACCACGTCCTTCACTCTTCACGTCCTCCACTTCCGTTCTCTCATTTTCTTGTCTCCCAGAGACTCGGGACCAACTGTACCAGGGTATTTCCCTTCTCTGTCTCCTACAGTTCTTCCGGTCCCTAAAAGCTTCCTGTCTGAACACACAGAAGGACATTAGTATATTCCTCTAACTATCTAGTCTCACACTAAACAACAATCTATCATCAGATAAGCCATTACCTTCTTTGGTCACGCATTCACGCACATCGAAATACCCATACTTTCTGGTATGGTATACACATTATCAACTGCTTATCATGCATATATCAATAGATTTCATCACATCGGTATATATAGATTCTCAATCTTATTATACAGAACAATATCACGTAATCAGACGCATTTCTGTACATTACACTTCTACAAAGTGTACACTGATATCCACATATCCATGCACTGATATATCCTTATACATTATACTCCTACAAAGTATACACAAATAGTCAAATACTCATATTAACTAATGTTGCACACTGCAACCATTATACAAAGTTATAATTCAATTCAACATTTGCAAATCTAGAATATCACATGAATAAATAAACGAGGTTACTACGAATTAATCAAATAGTGAATTACAATATTAATTCTTTACATAAACATTGCTCATATCTCAAAATATTAATGTAAAACACTATAAATGAATCAAACCCTACAAATGGTAATTCTAAGAACTAATGATTCTAGTAATGAAGTATATATACTGCACATAATTAAAGTACAATTACCTTGCCGTAATAGATTGTGACAATCGAGCAAATAAGTCACTGACCTTTCTGAAGCTCCTTTGTAATTCCATGAATAACAATGTTTCCCATCAATTTCGAATGATGTCGGAGTAGCTTAGAACTTCCTTATGTAATTCCCGCAAGATGGTTTAGCGACTACTGACGTTTAGTTTCAAGACACTAGATTTAAACTTGCGATTCCAATGGTGGCCACGCCTTGCTCAATTCCGAGTGGATGTCGATTCACCCATGGTCTACATAATTAACAGACATTGCCCCCTCCCCGACAGTCTGTCAAGGGTGGATTTATGAGCCCCCACTTGATTTCCTTTGAGCCAACACCGGCAATTTATGCCACTTACCTGTGAATCGCATTCAGCAGAATAAGGCACCAGTAACAAGTTCCTATGGCCATGTTATACACAACTGGCTTCTCCCCTCTGTCTTTTTGATGTCAGCTTACCTCGCAACATTTATGAAGCGAATAATTAGCCTCAGGGTCTAGCATATACATGTTACAATTTGGCTATTGTTGCGTACTTATAATGTGACAACTTATTTATAATATACAATCGTGACTTGTGTATAATATACCATTTTGACTCATGTGTAATATGCAATCATGACTTGTGTATAATATACCATTTTGACTCATGTATGATATACGATCATGACTTGTGTATAATATACCATATTGATTTGTGTATAATATATTATAATGATATGTGTATAATATACCATATCCACTTGTGTATAATATACCATCATCACTCATTCATAGTATAACATCATAACTTATGTATAATATACCATCATCACTCATTCATAGTATAACATCATAACTTATGTATAATATACCATCATCACTCATTCATAGTATAACATCATAACTAATGTATAATATACCATCATCACTCATTCATAGTATAACATCATAACTTATGTATAATATACCATCATCACTCATTCATAGTATAACATCATAACTAATGTATAATATACCATCATCACTCATTCATAATGTAACATCATGACTCATGTATGGTATACCATCATGCCTCAAATATATTATATCATCTTGCCTCATATATAATGCACTCATCTGCAAAATCATATAGCAGTGTCAGCTGTAACATAATCTGTTGGAAAATCAGGGTCTTCACTATTTGGTCTTTTGCTGTCTCTAAGCAAACTGTGAAGATCCTCAACTACAAGTGCATTATGGGATGGCAGATCTTGATCTGCCGTGATAGCCATGGGGTGATCATTGTACAGGAGTTGAGAGGTCACCGAACACATTTTTTATTCATTGCTTCAGGGTTTGGAGTGGAGGCGGGATGTATACTTGGCCTTTATTTTATCAGTGACTGGAAAGTGGCCATTATTCTACTGTCAGTGGGTGTCGCCATCAGTGGTCTGGCAATATCGGGTAAGTAGTACATGTGGTACCCAGGGCCTGCCCAAGAGTTTTTGATGCTCTAGTTCACCTATATGGGTTTGCCAGCCCAACCATATTGGTGAACTAGGTCACCAAAAACCCTTGGGCAGGTCCTGATGGTGGCTGCAATTATTAAAAGTTGGAATTTGCATTTTTTGTATCATGTAAAAATAATAGCTATCATACACATAATGGAAGTTTTGAAGGGAAACATTTTATTTCCTACTTTAATTTGCAAAATCTGTTTTATGGGTGTGTGAGATGAGAGCTAATCAATTTGTTACTGTATTTTCAATAAAAACCTTTGTTTTCTTCAGGATGTGTTTTGACCAATTTATGCTATATAAGTTGCCCTTTTCCTGAGTCATTAATGCAGTAAGAGAAAAGTACACTATTGATTACCAACGAAAGAGTTCACTGAAGGCTAGCTCATACTCATCAATGTACTCAAGTTAACCATTTATAAGCATCCAGAACATTATAAATTGGCATAACACTCTTGATGTTTCTAGTTCCTTTCAATTCAAAACATATGGCAAAGAAGAAGTAATTCTTTATATATATATATATATATATATATATATATATATATATATATATATATATATATATATATATAATTGCTGAATTAAGTAGCCTCTTCAGAACTCCTAATTTCAATGTTGTTGACAACATTTATATTTTTCTTCAAACTTTTATGGTTGAAATGTTGTGTTTTCTGTGGTTTTTCAAGTATTGGATGGTCTTCTTGTAGTGGGATCTCTTTCTATATTGACATTATGTAAGAAGAACACTAAGCCTAATGTAATGTATATTTAACTTAATTGTTTGTTTGTTAGTTTTAATTTTCTTAAATTCCATTACATGTTATTATAATGTAACATGGTTTACTGGACTTGACCTTGTCCAAAACTGAATTCAGTTTTGTTTGACCTGATTGACTTATTTTGTATTTTTTTATTTCATTGATGTAAACAACTAATAATAGCTTCATTATCCTCTATGGGCATGAGCTCATTGACCAAATTATTATTCAAGTAAACATGTTGATTTGAGTCAGGGTTTTGGGGATTCCAAAGAGAACTTTATAGGGTATTAAATTTTAAATAAACAAGGCTCATTAAATCATGCTAGAAAGTTATTTTCCATTAGGTAATAGTTGTTTTTTGAAAATGCAAATTTGTGACCAGAGGTCAGAGAGAACTATATTATATTGTGACTGTCAAGATTTTACCAGTCATGCTTTAGCATTTAGAACTATAAGTTGTGTTATGTTGTGACCAGTTTGGACTGAATTTTGTTTTCTTCATATTATTGAATTCAAGTGATTATTTTCTCTGGAAATATAAAAGTACTGAACCAAAATTCTTGGAACAAGACATTCACTGGAATTTATACTGAATTCAAACCTGGAATAATATTTCTGTGACTTAACAAGAGACTGTTGACACATCAGCACTTTGCTAACTATAACAGACATCATCGCCTTTGATCTCATCAGGACTTGAACTCAGTTTCATTCAGGACTGTTTATTACTAGGACTTGTGTTTTTAATTCTTGGATCATTTTTGGATTTAATTTGTAATACCGTAAGTCCTTTTTCTCTTTTTTTAACATTATATTCAATGGAAATTAATTATTTGTTAAATTTTAAAGTTTGTTGTCTTCATTCTTTTCTGTTACTTATTTTAAGAGCATAGACTCATAACACTAATGACTGCTTTCTTATATGATAGAATAATAATAATAATAATAATAATAATAAATGCATTATTTTGCTACTGCAGGTTACCAGGTGAATCCTTTGGACCTGTCCCCACAATATGCCAGTGTTTTGACTGGGATAGCACGCTTGGGGGCATCAGGGGCCATCATTAGCACATTGCTAGGTTCACAGCTGACCCATAATGGGGTAAGTGTAGCCAGTAATACTCAAAATAGCAATGCATATATTTGTAAAAGGAATCCACCAGAATTTAATGAACTACAGTAATTTTGTGAATCAGTGTTTGTGAATAGAGTGGAAGGACAGTAAGACCATGGAGTCAGATAATATAATTAGTGAATGAAACTGCATGTTTAGAATAGATGGACTTAAAAACTCATAATGGCCATACTCTCAAACTTGCAAGTAGATATACAGAGTAGAACATATTTTAGAATTAAGGTTGCAATAATAACAGGAGGCCACTTTAAGCGATTTTCATTGTATATTAATATAAAACAGAATTAAGGGTGCAATAATAACAGGAGGCCACTTTAAGCGATTTTCATTGTATATTAATATAAAACAGAATTAAGGATGAAATAATAACAGGAGGCCACTTTAAGCAATTTTCAGTGTATATTAATATAAAACAGAATTAAGGATGAAATAATAACAGGAGGCCACTTTAAGCGATTTTCAGTGCATATTAATATAAAACAGAATTAAGGATGCAATAATAACAGGAGGCCACTTTAAGCGATTTTCAGTGCATATTAATATAAAACAGAATTAAGGATGCAATAATAACAGGAGGCCACTTTAAGCGATTTTCATTGTATATTAATATAAAACAGAATTAAGGATGAAATAATAACAGGAGGCCACTTTAAGCAATTTTCAGTGTATATTAATATAAAACAGAATTAAGGATGAAATAATAACAGGAGGCCACTTTAAGCAATTTTCAGTGCATATTAATATAAAACAGAATTAAGGATGCAATAATAACAGGAGGCCACTTTAAGCGATTTTCATTGTATATTAATATAAAACAGAATTAAGGATGAAATAATAACAGGAGGCCACTTTAAGCAATTTTCACTGTATATTAATATAAAACAGAATTAAGGATGCAATAATAACAGGAGGCCACTTTAAGCAATTTTCACTGTATATTAGTATAAAACAGAATTAAGGATGCAATAATAACAGGAGGCCACTTTAAGCAATTTTCACTGTATATTAGTATAAAACAGAATTAAGGATGCAATAATAACAGGAGGCCACTTTAAGCAATTTTCATTGTATATTAATATAAAACAGAATTAAGGATGCAATAATAACAGGAGGCCACTTTAAGCAATTTTCATTGTATATTAGTATAAAACAGAATTAAGGATGCAATAATAACAGGAGGCCACTTTAAGCGATTTTCATTGTATATTAATATAAAACAGAATTAAGGATGCAATAATAACAGGAGGCCACTTTAAGCGATTTTCATTGTATATTAATATAAAACAGAATTAAGGATGAAATAATAACAGGAGGCCACTTTAAGCAATTTTCACTGTATATTAATATAAAACAGAATTAAGGATGCAATAATAACAGGAGGCCACTTTAAGCAATTTTCACTGTATATTAGTATAAAACAGAATTAAGGATGCAATAATAACAGGAGGCCACTTTAAGCAATTTTCATTGTATATTAATATAAAACAGAATTAAGGATGCAATAATAACAGGAGGCCACTTTAAGCAATTTTCATTGTATATTAGTATAAAACAGAATTAAGGATGCAATAATAACAGGAGGCCACTTTAAGCGATTTTCATTGTATATTAGTATAAAACAGAATTAAGGATGCAATAATAACAGGAGGCCACTTTAAGCGATTTTCATTGTATATTAATATAAAACAGAATTAAGGATGCAATAATAACAGGAGGCCACTTTAAGCGATTTTCATTGTATATTAATATAAAACAGAATTAAGGATGAAATAATAACAGGAGGCCACTTTAAGCAATTTTCACTGTATATTAATATAAAACAGAATTAAGGATGCAATAATAACAGGAGGCCACTTTAAGCAATTTTCATTGTATATTAGTATAAAACAGAATTAAGGATGCAATAATAACAGGAGGCCACTTTAAGCGATTTTCATTGTATATTAATATAAAACAGAATTAAGGATGAAATAATAACAGGAGGCCACTTTAAGCGATTTTCATTGTATATTAATATAAAACAGAATTAAGGATGAAATAATAACAGGAGGCCACTTTAAGCGATTTTCATTGTATATTAATATAAAACAGAATTAAGGATGAAATAATAACAGGAGGCCACTTTAAGCAATTTTCAGTGCATATTAATATAAAACAGAATTAAGGATGCAATAATAACAGGAGGCCACTTTAAGCAATTTTCATTGTATATTAGTATAAAACAGAATTAAGGATGCAATAATAACAGGAGGCCACTTTAAGCAATTTTCATTGTATATTAATATAAAACAGAATTAAGGATGCAATAATAACAGGAGGCCACTTTAAGCGATTTTCATTGTATATTAATATAAAACAGAATTAAGGATGAAATAATAACAGGAGGCCACTTTAAGCAATTTTCACTGTATATTAATATAAAACAGAATTAAGGATGCAATAATAACAAGAGGCCACTTTAAGCAATTTTCATTGTATATTAGTATAAAACAGAATTAAGGATGCAATAATAACAGGAGGCCACTTTAAGCAATTTTCATTGTATATTAATATAAAACAGAATTAAGGATGAAATAATAACAGGAGGCCACTTTAAGCAATTTTCAGTGCATATTAATATAAAACAGAATTAAGGATGCAATAATAACAGGAGGCCACTTTAAGCAATTTTCATTGTATATTAATATAAAACAGAATTAAGGATGCAATAATAACAGGAGGCCACTTTAAGCAATTTTCATTGTATATTAATATAAAACAGAATTAAGGATGAAATAATAACAGGAGGCCACTTTAAGCAATTTTCATTGTATATTAATATAAAACAGAATTAAGGATGCAATAATAACAGGAGGCCACTTTAAGCGATTTTCATTGTATATTAATATAAAACAGAATTAAGGATGAAATAATAACAGGAGGCCACTTTAAGCAATTTTCACTGTATATTAATATAAAACAGAATTAAGGATGCAATAATAACAGGAGGCCACTTTAAGCAATTTTCATTGTATATTAGTATAAAACAGAATTAAGGATGCAATAATAACAGGAGGCCACTTTAAGCGATTTTCATTGTATATTAATATAAAACAGAATTAAGGATGAAATAATAACAGGAGGCCACTTTAAGCAATTTTCAGTGCATATTAATATAAAACAGAATTAAGGATGCAATAATAACAGGAGGCCACTTTCAGAGATTTTCATTGTATATTAATATAAAACAGAATTAAGGATGAAATAATAACAGGAGGCCACTTTAAGCAATTTTCAGTGTATATTAATATAAAACAGAATTAAGGATGCAATAATAACAGGAGGCCACTTTAAGCAATTTTCAGTGTATATTAATATAAAACAGAATTAAGGATGAAATAATAACAGGAGGCCACTTTAAGCAATTTTCAGTGTATATTAATATAAAACAGAATTAAGGATGAAATAATAACAGGAGGCCACTTTAAGCAATTTTCAGTGTATATTAATATAAAACAGAATTAAGGATGCAATAATAACAGGAGGCCACTTTAAGCAATTTTCATTGTATATTAGTATAAAACAGAATTAAGGATGCAATAATAACATAATTAAGTAAAGGCATAGCAAGCCAGTTACTATTATAATGGCATGGTTTTAAAAACAACAACATTTTAACATAAATTGGTTAAAATTGGATACTTTATGGACTTTATAAAGTTAACATGGTTAAGATTTGGGGCTTAGACATTGACCAAAAAAGACAGGAGTTAGACACTGCTCTCTGTGTACCCCCAGAAGGAAAGAAGGAAGATGACCTGCAGCAGTTAATCACAGCTCACCAGACAAGGTGATGACTGCACAGAAGGAAAACATTGCAAATGTAAAAAAACGAACAAATGATCATACATTTTAAGTATGCAGATCAGAATGAAGGATATTACAGATGTAGTAAACTGAACTAGTCGTGCACAAAGCAAAGTCACTGTCCAGGAAAAAGAACGAAGTCACTGTCCTGAAAAAAGTGTTTCTAACTGTTAGAGGATGCATAATTCTGTACACAAATTATTAAATTGTCATTTGACAAGTCAATAAATTCAGTTGAAGTATCTTGAAGGCTGTGTTAGCATGTCCTGCAGAAAGTCCCATCTTTAGAGCATGCATATGAAGTGGACTCTAGCTGGCTTCATGTACAGACTGAGCTAGTTCGATCTATTGACACAAAAGTCCTAAAGATAGAACTTCAAATAAATATTGGGCAGTAAAGGTACTTATGGTGATATCCCAAATGGTCAGTACTGAATTACAAGCTGTATTCTAAACAAAGTGCCCATCAGGCTTGTCAAAAAATTTTTATTTGCCTGAGGAAACTTTGATAGCACTGATGAAATGTGTAAATGTATTTTCACAGTGTTGACATACCGGACATATCTCAATCTAAATCACAAGGGCTTTTATCATTGCTTACAGTTTAACTGTCAGTAGTATATTATTTTATACTGTATGTATGACTGACAGTTAAATCGTAAGCAGCGATACAAGCCCCTGTAATCTAAATCAGGTCACCCGTACAAAATAGTTAGGTGGATTCCACCTGGAACTTAAACAGACACCTGGCGGAATCTGCCTAAAATGTTTAAAATCTGGCTAATGCAAAGGCGGACATGTAAAATTGGAGAAGCCAAAGACAAATCCATCTAGAGTCCATCTAACTCTGAGATGGACTTTTGTCAAAATTCCTGCTATATATTACATCTTTCGGCATAAGTTTGGACTTGGTTGATTTTCTACCCACCATCTCAGTAGAATTATGAACTTAGTCACTGGCATATATTATATGAAAGGAGGAATCTGGACTTAGTTTATTTTCTAACCAACATCTTGGCAGAATGAAGAACTTAGTCATTTACATCAGTTAAATATGGCAGAATTAGGACTTGGCTTTTGTGTGTCTGTAAAGTTAAATGAGTGAAAATATAGTGATACTTTGTGATTGTAATATCACTGACATTTCAATAAAAATATCTATAAAATATGATAAAATTTATTGTTTCTCGTACAGTTTGAATGATTTTCAGCCGCATTTATATTTCCTGTTTCTGATAGCAGTAATTTTATTGTTTTTTTTGGACACAATTTATAACTTCTTTCCACATCTTTCCTTGTTTTATTTCTTTTTCAAATTTGTTGTTTTTGTTGTAGTTTCATTTAACTTCAATTGGATTTAACTGCCCTCAAACAAGTTTTTATCTTGTTTTCCGTTTTAAAACAGAATTTCGCTTTTCTCCTGACCTGAATCTGATTTTCCTTGATATAGACCCTTTTTTAATATCTCTCCAAAACATTTTTTTAAAATAATGCTCTATCCGGTCCCATTCCACAATGGGCTTTCTAATAAGTACGTGTTCCATTTATTGTTTAACAGATGATCGCTCTAAAGAGCTTTCTGATTGGTCAAAATCTTTTACTTGCCCAATGAATTGTTGCATAACGAAAACTGATGGGAATGAGCATGTTTGCTAAACATGGCGATGCGAATTTATGAGTCAGTTACAAGATTGAATAACCATTTGAAAAATGTGCAGCAATGAGAATAGCTTGAATGCAAAGTCGATGGGAACATAATTGATCAGTCTATATCAAAACTGAATGCCAGGATTAGCATTTTGCTTTTTGTGCCATAAAGAGCTTTACAGTAGCAGCTAATGTGCTAAATAGGACAAGGAATTGAACCAGGGTGATTTTGAAGATATATAACTCCAAACTGATTAACTTAAGAATTTAAGGAGGGACAACGTATAGATCACTGGTGGGAATTGTTGCCAGATGCCCATGTCTATCAAAGATGGTCAGAGTTTTGCGGAATTTTCTTGGCCAAAAAGTAGAATCATCTTTCAATATCATGAGGCATTATTATATATATTATCAAATTATTCTAGGTGTGTTACAGTTCAGTGTAAAATAAGAATAATTATATCATGATAAACGTTTGACACAGCTGCTTATGGAACAAGGATTAATTCAAGAGACCACAACAGCATCATAGTTTGAACAATCAAAAATCAAGTCTACAGTACAAATGACATAAGGCAGGCTCCTAGTATTTCTTCTTTTCATAATCAATGTCTCAAATGGATGAAATCTTTAGACAATTGAACAGTTCTTGTACAATAATTACTGTCTGCTTTTCTGTAATTTTGCATCATTTTCACAGTTGAATTTTTTCAATACAGGATGATATTTTATATTTTATACATGTTTGTGTGTTCACAGATGCCTGTGAATATGTTCCAGCCTTGATACTTTGATTTTTAAAATCACTTAATTATTTAGTGTCAAGCCAGGTTCTTCACATCATATTGTACATGTATATACTGTATATGTTGTACATCACAGATAGAAGGCCTCAAG
The DNA here is from genome assembly GCA_028554795.2 of Sinohyriopsis cumingii. Classification (NCBI taxonomy): domain Eukaryota; kingdom Metazoa; phylum Mollusca; class Bivalvia; order Unionida; family Unionidae; genus Sinohyriopsis; species Sinohyriopsis cumingii. The sequence goes on along the minus strand of CM068827.1, from coordinate 8,241,554 downwards.
GTAGATTAGTGCTGTAACAAATTGAGTTACCTTCTCTAAATAAAGTCTTTATTGTTATTATTATTATTGTTATTAACTCCCATATTTCTTGCCTTGGATGTCATATAATTACAACATCTGTATTTTTTTTTTAATGCACTCTTAAATATCACCTTGGTTAATAAAGTCCTGTTTAATTCATATCCATTATTTATTTGAAACCTTCCGAAATGTCTGAAAAAGTACTGAAACTTCAGTAAAATACTACATAATGATCAAAATTTTAGTGAGATCTCACCAGTTTCAATGAAGGTTTTAATCAAAATATTTGTGAAATTTCACCAAACTTTAAAGTGAAATGAAAAAGATTTAAGTGATGCCATGATGGTTTAGGTCTTCGTTATAAAAAAGAAAATGAGGACAAGAAAAACCTAAATCTTATTTTATGTCTGTCAATGTAAAATTTATAATCCATTAAAAAATTTATTGTGAATATTTATCATTGATTCCCAATAATGTCTAAGAATCATTGGACAGTTTAATATAAATCTGAAGTATACTTTGTATGGTTTAGGCAGAAAGCGCTTAAAAAACCTGTCTGAAATCTGCCTTGACATTTTCATTATTGGATGGGGTTTCTGCAGGTATTTCCATCTAATTAGGCAGAAGTAAAGATTCTGCCTAGTAACAGACAGAGTAATTCACATATTTCGAGCTATATTCCACCCTGAAACTGCCTAAAAGTGATAATAAGGGGAATCTATGTTAAATAAGCAGAATAAACAGATACCGCCTAGTAGACAGAATCAACAAATTCCACCTAGTATGCGGAATGAAAAGATTCCTCCTAGTAATAGATGGAGTAATTTGCATATTTTGGGCCATTTTCCACCCTGAATCCACCTAAAATTTATAATAAGTGGAATCTAGGATTTAGGTGAAATCTGCTTTAAAATTCCACCTGGAATCTGGTTAAAGTCAGGGCAGAAGTTTTCATACAGGCTGACCAGATGGATTGAGATCTGATGTTAAATCTAATTGAAGCATAGCATGTCATGCTGAAAATATGATTTTGTACTCCCATATCTCCTGACTTTTGAGAAAACACAGCTTTCAGTAATCTTAATATAAAAAAATAATTAAAAACCTTTAAAGAAAACAAAAACACTTTCAGTATATGCCTGTTACATGTAGCATGTATAAACGTAAACTATCATGATTGGATCTGATGTAAAACTATCCCTTGGGCAGTTTAAATAGTGGCAGTTAAAGAGAGGAAGGTCATGTATTAACTATCATTTCACATATTACTTAATTGGTTGACGATTGCTAGTGAGATATGTTTGAAGGCTGCAGTGGGTGAGCCCATTGTGCTAATTTACATAGGTAGAATCAGGAAGTGGAACAACCCATTTTGAAATGCTAGATACATGTACAAGAACAAAAGTTATTATACAGTATGAATAAGAGTATTTAAGCCATATGTATTTTTATATTTTTGACAAGTTTGTGAACAGCAGCAATGTTTCTTTGAAGTTGGATTTTAATGCATATATAGCATGCAAAGCATGATCATTCTCTTGGTAGATGTAGATTTACTGTGTGAAGCACGCTAGTGAAAAATAAAGACATGGGGTGGGTGGGCTATTAATTCTTTGCATGTACTACAAATCACACATCGACATACTGCAACTCAGATCTGATCGGGATTCACTTTATGAGAATCCAGCAGAGAGGTTTCAACACCAGAACCATCCAGTCCCTAGCTAGTCTGATATATCAACCCCCCCAAATCTGTGTTGATACTGATGGACCATATGTGGGCCTAATGGCACCTGTTCATTAAAATGTGCAATTTTGCTGCCTGGAAATCATTCTGGAACAAACATGCATACACTTTAGACACTTACCAGTAATTGGTAACAGCTATATCTAGCACAAAATTCAAAATGGCCACAGGATAGAGAGTTGTGCTATCCCACATGGATTTACAAGTCAACAAACATAGAATTTGCTCTGGAAATATAATGTACATGCTACCAAAAAAAAGCTTTCAGCCGATGGTAGCTCCACAGCCATGGGAAATACTGGTAAGTGTATAAAATGTACACCAATGTGTGCAGGCAAAAGTGTCTGCAGACTTTTGCTGGTTTTAATGAAAAGGTGATATCAGCCCCTAAACTGAAATCAATTTGATTGTGGAGAAGTGGCTGATTTATCATCCTAGTCCCTTGTGAGTAGTGATGGATACTAGGGACACTTCCATTATCTTCAAACCTATTTGAACCCTATGAATTTATATTTGAATTGTAGCTATGCAACATTGTGCATAGCTGCCAACTCTTATGATTTTGTCATCAATTTCACTACTCTCTACATCATTTCACTGATTCAGTCCACATGCAAAAAAATCACATATTCCCCAATTCTCAATTATTTTAAATTTGTAATAAAATAACTGTTTTCCTGTTAATTGCTAGTCTTGATATCGGCAGCTGCTGAAATGGTCTGGTACGGCTAGTCATGATATTGGTAGAACTATAGCCGATTGGTACAGTTGGCCTGGTAGCAAGCATTTTAATGTATTTTAATCTATATGTATAAGAGTAGTTTTACAAATGCTTTTGAAAGAAAGCTGGGCCTAACCAGAATTTTTCTAGGTGCATGCACTGCCAACACTGATTTGAATTACCGCTTTGCATTGCATCTTGAAATTATGTCTTTACCACCAAGGAAAAAGAAATGCATTGCACAAAAAGTGAAGTTTAGCTTGGAATATACCAACATTTGGCCATGCATTCAGCCATCAAACACCAATATACATCATGCGTTTTGCACACAGTGTGCCACAAAGTTTAGCATTGGACATGGTGTCAGAGATGATGTGAAAAAGCACATTGGTAACAAAAAGCACATAGAGGTTGGGAAAATTAGGAACTTATAGCAGATTTTAGCACTGGAATATTTTAAGCCATCGACAGAAGACCAGCAAGCTACCAATGCTGAAGCATTGTTTGAGAGTTTTCTTGTTGAACACAATCTACCTTTATCTGCTGTAGACCATGCTAAACATTTGTTCTGACAAATATTCCCAGACTCAAAGACCACTTCCAAATTTTCCTGTGGAAGAACCAAAAGTGCTGCACTAGTTAAAGCAATGTCAGACAACACCACAGAAAACTTGGTGCTTTGCATGCAAATGTCTTTATTTTCTATAGCAACCTATGGCAGTAATGATAGAGGAGCCATGCACCTATATCGATTGGTGGTTAAATGTTTCATCTCTTGCTAAATAACCACAAGAACAAGAGAAGTTTGTGAATATCATAATAAATAGAAATGCATATATATATATATATATATATATATATATATATATATATATATATATATAGTATTTTCTTTTTATTTTGAGATCTTGATATAATGTAGTACTCAAGGTCAGTGTGGAAGGAGTTATTGTCATGGTATTTTTCACTAATTCTTGTCAAAATTCACTAATATTTATCCCTATTTTCACTAATTGTGAACCTGTAGGGTTGGAAGCTCTGGATTGTGTGACAATATTGAAAAAGGGGAACTTTTGGGCATGCGGAAATTGGAGTATGGCTTGTGGAATTTCAGTCAGGGCTTGTGAGTTTATTTAAGTCACTAGTCCAGGGCCTGTGAAAAACAAAATTTCTTTGAGCACTGGCAATATACCAGTAAAATGTGATTATGACGATTGAATAATAATACCTTAAAGTAAGGAAAAGCCTCAAGTACAAAACTTTAAGCTGGAGAGGCACCTCATCTGTGCACAATAGAAAGACTTTATCTAGGTTTTTGCCAATTTTCCTACAGGCAGTGATAATTTCCCCCGTTAGATATTTTTACAAGAACCAATGCCCCTTGTCGGGTCTGAATTTATCCCTGCAATCCTTGCCTTCTGCTAGGAATGAAAATTTACTGTTAACAGATATTAAATTTCAGAACCTGTCATTTGTTTAACCCACCCTTCGCTTTTTTTTGCATGCGTCTGGTCTGAATCTTCATACACATGAGCACTAAAATGTATCCATACAAAAGTGTACAGAGTAGTCTGAAGTTGTGCTTTAAAGTTGTGTAGTCAGAAATTGGAATAAGCTGGGTTACTGGGCAAGAGAAATTGTGTTCTTGTCAGCAACTACCATAAGTTGTTTAGTAATGTTCGACGTTGAAAACTTAATTTTCATTAGCTCGTTCTTAAATATAGCATATAAGGAGCTATCCTATAAATACAGACTGTGCATTCTTATTGCTCCATCATATTATTCAATGGCTTACTGCATATCGTATTCATAAAATATAACAATTTTCTTTATTTCAGACACTAAAGGAATGGCAATTGTTGTTTCTGATATCAGCCGTTGTACATTTTGGTGGAGTAATATACTATGGGATATTTGCTTCTGGGAATAGGCAGCCATGGGCAGAAGATGAAATTGAAAGGAAACTTCCAAATGTTGTTAGCTCCACCTCAGTTAACAGTATGGTGGATGATAATGAGAGAGAACGTCTTTTAACCAAAAGTTATAATTTTGTGTATGACTATGACGATCCTAAAGATAAACTCTGGTTTACTACCACTATTTAGATCATTGGTTTATGTGAAAGCATGATCTTGAAAGTTATAGAATGTATCTATGAAGTATTTTACAACAGCAGTGGAAGAATGTTTATATGTACCATTGAATGGCAGGTAGCACTTGTATGAGATAAAAAATGGGTAGCTTAAATATCCTATAACATTCCAGAACAGTATCACAATTTATTTTATTTTATTGCTTTTACAATTCTCAAGAAACATTTTGAGCATGTTAATTGTTTAAGCTCTGAAACGTGAGAAAACAGTATGTTGTGGTTTTACCTTAGGAACTCGTCATCCTTGTCCAGTGAAGAAATTCATATTACGGTGCTGGTGTTATGTGTAGTAACATAGCATTGTGTTGACTCTAATCTCCTCAAGAAGGACCTACCATATAGTTAGCCTAGATTGCTGTTTTTAATGCATATATGAACATGGAACCGTTTAGCAATAATGTGGATGCCTATAGTGTATACATTTTATTCTCCAGGACCGTTTCCCAAGTAGTCAGGCATATTAGACTGATGTACTGATCATTCCAGCTATCGATATACATATCTTAATGTTTTTTTAAACAAGTACAGACATGTGGTAGGTCATACAAATCAAATACAGTGGTGAAAACTTTCTGGGACCATTCCTTACTTAGAACATTGATGGTGTCTTAGAACAGCGATGGTGTCTTCTTTTAATTTCCAGGTCATAAAAACAAAAGATACAAATTGCATAAATGTATCCAATCACAAATGGCAATACATCAGATTAGCTCAAAATTATATTGAGCTTGACAGTAAATACTTACTTGGCATTATTCAATATTGACACTATACAAATAGTGAACAGTTCTTATGTTGTTGAAATTTTCACTGGTATTTCTGAATGTATATATTTATTCATATTTCATGTGTAGTATAATAGTTTTGAATATATGTTGACATGTATGTATGCACATATATATATATATATATATATATATATATATATACACATATATTTTATGCTAAGCAGTGAATTACTTGATTTTCTAATTAAAATAATATTGATATTTCACTGTGGTGAAAAAATAACTATTTTGTGCACAGGTACACATAGCACAGCAGAACATGTATGGTAAACAGCTGACATTACCATAAGGAATCTGTTAATTCATTGTGTCAGAAACTTTAGGTAGCCAATGTATGTGAGCATAAAATGAAAAGAATATTTGCTTGAAACGAGTGAATAATGGATACATTTCATCTCGCGGGTGAAAAACTCTAGTATTTTCACTTGTGGCTTTGCCACTCTTGAAAATACAGAGTTTTTAATCCAGTGACTCAGTGAAATATATCAATTATTCACTTGTTTCAAGCAAATATCATACATACATACATACATATATATATATATATATATATATATATATATATATATATATATATATATATATATATATATCAGTAATGGGTGAAATAGATTAATGGATGCATCTGTTGACTTGCACTCATTTCACCTCATTTTATACACTTGTACATGCATGATAGTAAATATCTTGAATAGTGGCTTTTGGGTGATCTTCTTTGTGCTGTCAAATCTTTTTATATGCTAGCCAGTATCTCTACTCGTCTACGTTTACTTGATGGTGTCATCATAATAATGTAAAATAGTAGAACGAATACAAACTAACATCTCACAGTTAAATATGTTAAGGTCAACAAATGAAATGCAGTCATTTACTACAAGTCATATTTTAAAAATGTTGTAGCTGCTAATGAGCTGATAACTGAATTTAGAATTTTTCTGACAGAGATGGATCCCTATACTGTCCAGAGCTTAAATTAATCAACTTTTTTTGTGCAGCCATCAACAAGCTATGATTGTTACATACAATTTGTAAACAATGGAGACTTAATAAAACTTAACATATTAACCATATATTATGTCAAAAGCATGGACAATTTTATCTCAGCGTGTTTAATAAATTATTAACACCCCTGTCAGTGATTAGCAAACACATACATTGTTTATACAATTGCTGGTTACATTACACTGCTTGATGTTTTTTACACACAAGATCATGTGATTAATTTATAACTTTAATGTATCACAAGAATTTAAATAATCAGACACTGATAAATTGACACATTACCAAATTTTTGTAGATGAAGCTGTTATCCAACTAACTGTATTTTTGTATATGATTCTTCGAGACATAAGACTTCAAAACCATGACAACGGTATTAAACAAAACACACATTTGGATTTCACTTTCCTGGATTCTACCCTTAAATCAGTAGGCTCAAAAGTGATTAGTACTTCTGAGATACAGGTGTACCTGCTTAAAAACGTCAATGTTAATTGTGTCATTTAGAGAATCATTGCCAAACGATAGCATGTCCAGGTCTGTATACACTGACCATTTAAGCATTGTATTAATCAATACTTTCACGAACTCACAGTGGGAAGTCTAGATGCAATTTTCAATAACAGCTATTCTTTATTTGTTTTCATTGTTTTTATTTTGCAAAATTAATTAAATTTGCATCAAGTAGCATATCTGTGAAATTTGATACTAGCAAATTAGTTTGACTTTTTAAAAAGAAAATAGAAAAAATTAAGTACCACAATAATTGGGTATTTAGTGCCTAACGTAATAAATTTATTTTCTGCATGTTATGAAACCGTTATAGTAGAACATGTACAGAATACAGTCAATTTAGAATATAAAGTGTGTTAATTTAGGTCCTCTTTGATTTCAGTGATTGTTTCTAACATTCTTGTTGATTTAACATAAATTTTGATATCTCAGTATTGCACATTTAACTGTCAGTAATTTATTAATTGAGTAATATTTATACAAATGACTATATTATTCCTTCATTATAATGCTGCCCATAGGAATCATAAAAATGTTATACCACCTCATATTTAAGCTGTCTTATAATGAAGTACATTAGACGTATAACATTACTACCACCAACAGAAAAAAAGATCAATCACAATACTTGCCTTTTAGAATACGTGAGTTATAATGCAGGGCATATTATTACTCTTTTATAACAGGAAATGTGTTATAATGAAGGGCCTTTTAACATAAACTGTTATAATGAAGGGTATTGTAACAAGAATCATGTTATTATAACTCTTTTATAACAGAAAATGTGTTATAATGAAGGGCATTATAACAGGAATCGTGTAATTATACCTGTTATAAAAGGAAATATGTTATAATTAAGGACCTTATAAGAGAAACTGTGTTATAATGAAGGGCCTTTTAACAAGATTCATGTTATTATAACTTTTTTATAACAGGAACTTTGTTAAAATGAAGGACTTTATAACAGAAACCATGTTATAATGAAGGGCCTTATACATTTTCGTACTTTTAGACAGGTAGCATGCAATCTTTGAGCCCATGTTAAATTTTGGACCACCACTTCCCCCAACACTTGACCTGATCTAGCCCTGATATCCTTACTTAACCTTTGTCCAGAAATGACTTTGATTAACTGAACTATTTTGTGAATGAAAGGGTTCTCCTGATTTTTACCTTTGTCTGCTTTTAGTATTTAAAGATGAAGTGCTAAAACGTCTTCTCAGTTGTAATGGAAATAAATCTATTTGTACTGCTTGACTAAGCCATAAAATGTTAAAAATAGCTACCTATGGAATTGCTCATCTATCAGCGAGTTAATGAACCAAAGCATCTTCACTATAGTCTTCCCACAAGCATTCCAATTAGCTAAGCCCCATGTCTAAAACATGGCAACAAAACTTACTTCTCTAATTAAAGAACTGTATCAAGCCTTTATTATGATTCTGTGGTCATAAACTAACTAACAGAAAGAAGCAAAACCAACAAGTTTATAAAATCAACATATAATTTAATTCTCTTAGTTATAAAATGAAATTTTAATTGAAAGTTACTGCATTATGAATTAAAACCCAAATGATGATAAAAGTTCTATCACAAGTCCAAATGTATAGGGTTCTGAATGAAGTCCAAGAATTTTGAATGTGCTGATGTACTAATAGTCTTGATGTATCTGATTGATATAATCCAGAATGTCTTAAAACGAATTCACAATAATTCCAAAATAGTGTTTTTTTACAGTTGAACACTTTAGTAATTCCAATGAATGATTTAAATCACAATTCCTCAGAAAGTATATATGAACATAAACTAAAAGGGATTCAACTAGACTGATATTAAAATAGGAATAAATTATTTTGTTTTTAAGAACTTTATATAAAACCCTAAGAAACAATATGCTAACCAGGATGTGGGTCATAAGTTAATTTTCAGATTCTTCTAAGGTCTAAAGGCCATGTCAACATGTTTACAAATTTTATCTTAAAGTACAACACACATCCATGGACAAAATTTAGCTATCAGCACAATTGTTCACGAATGCCGATTAGATTAAACTACAACCTACAGTCATGGCTAAATGTTAAGTACACAATATAGATATACATAGCACCTTCCTGCTCTTTTCGAACCACTGAAAAATGTGTTGCTTGCTAACTTCTTGGCTGCTTTATATTTTGGCTATTTATACCAACACAATGGTTGAATTTACTGGCTTTGATGAACTGGTGGAAGAATGGATACACTCTATAGATAATTATGTATTAATATTATTTTAAAAATGCTTTTGATCTCATTAACCATACAATTAACAATGCTCCCACTGATGTGTATCTTTGTCCAGATAATATTTCAATAATTACTAACATATTGTGTCACGTTGCTCATCCTAGTTTGTAAGTCGTGTATAAACTAAGGTATTGGTACAAGCCATGGTTGCTGTCTAAACATTGCCGCAGGCTAGAGTTAATCTCTTATGCAAGGTTACCGTGACCAAAGAGAAGATCCAGCATCTTGAATCAACACAGGTGTTATATAGCGCAACTTCCCACCTATGTGTTACAGCTTTTTCCAAGATCAGAGGAACCACGAGGGAACGGGGAGTGTTCTAAATCTGTCCCCATGTGAACAGACAGCGAGAAGGATATTGTCCGCTAAGTTTGGTTGAATCAAGTCAAAACGACATTCTTTCAGGATTGAAATGGAGGATGTGATAACAATTTCGATCCGAATTATAACTTCTAACTAGCAAGCAAAAATTTAGTCTCGACTAGGAAGATTGATGAGCAATATAGGGTTAATCTGAGAGAGCCACTCTTAATTTGGCGGTAAAACTTAGGAGTTTCTAAGGAAAGACAAAGCTTCGTAAAGGTCAATAAGCTATTTGCTTGATTTTTGCAGAATAGTACGGCATTGTAATTGTAATTATGTGCAGTATGTATACCTAATTATTATGATCGTTTAGTGCGTAGAATTACCATAGTAGTGTATACATGCATATTTGAGAAATGAGTTTTAGTATCATGTAGAGAATTCTGTAGATTGTTAGCTTGTGGTCAGAATTAATTTTGTGATCTGCTATTCGGTAACTTTATAGTAACATAATGCATTTATTCATGTGATATGTTAGAATTTACACATTCCTGAATTGTGAATTTGTAAAATGGTTGAAGTGTGTTAATATGGATGTATGGATATATCAGCGTATGGGTATTTGAATACTTGTGTAGTGTATATGAGTTGTAATGTAAAGAAAATATGCCTGATTAATGTGATGTTGTTGAGTATAACGGGATTAGGAATATGTACTGATGTGACGCAATTTATTGATGTATGAGCAGCAGGGAAGTCGTACAGACCAGGTGGCTCAGATAAATTTAACCCTCCCACCAAACATTTATCCGTAGAAGCCTCAGAAAGCAGAAATAAAGCCTCCTGCGCAAATTAATCCGCAAAATTTCAACCCAAAGTGCATTTTCAGACATAAAAAAAAACAGCATTTTTTGGGGGGGTATTGTAAAATTTGTTTGTGATTGCAAATTCCGACTGCGGATACTAATTTTATTTCACAATAAAACAATATAGTTGAAAATAAGATGAGTCGAAAAGTTAGCACAGTTGGAGAACCTCATTCGGCCAGATTAGCACGAGAGCAATTAGCGACATTAAAGAAGTTTATTCCGACAAAACAATTATTTAAGAGAAATGTTCGTGATTACGAAGATATGCAACATGGAATTTCAGAAACTTCGGCAAAATGGTTGAAGCCAGTGACCGGAACAATTGAGCAGGTTGTATATGGCGACGAAAAAGATCCAGATGCTAGAAAACGTGGAATCTTTCCTATGTTGAAAGGTATTGAGGATCAATCACGAACATTACCCGAGCGATTAGCAATAGCAGCAGCGGCGCAACAACTTGCAATTGCTGATGGAGGAAAACCTGGAGGTGGAAAACCGGGAGGAAGAAAAATCTCAATGATAAAAGGGAAGTTTAATATCGATAATTTAAGAGAAAATTTCACCGATGAGGGATGGGAAATAATATCGCAGCCCCTCTCGACATTGTATAATATAGATGAGATTGGCCAATTTGCGGAGGAATATTTTAGTAGTCGAGCTGAATTTTTGACTGCAGTGGGGAAAAAAAGATATGCAACTCGCGATAGTTGGTACGATATGGTATATAAAATTTACACACAAACAACATCAGTAAGGAAGACAACGGATCCGCGTTACAGAAGATTTTTAGAAACAGCAAGAGATACACAAAAAGATATTGTGCAAAGGGAGAAAGACAGAAAACAACTGGAGAAAGAAAGAAAACAACAGGAAAAAGAAGAAAGAAAACAACTGGAAAAAGAAAGAAAACAACAGGAGAAGAAGGAAAAAACTAAAAAACGAGGGAGAAAAGAAACATCACAGGAAGATATTCAACCACAGGAGCCAATATTTCAACCAGAGGAATTAGGAGCTAGACCAAAGGAAGATATTCCACCACAGAAAAAAGAAAGAAAATCAAGAAAGAAAAAAGATCAGAGTGATGAACCGATAATTGTTCCCGAACATGTATCATCACCGGCTATTAGTGTGTTTAAAATTGATCCTAGTGTAACAGCGGATATTTATTTGAATCCAAAAAGATTTTATTTACTTGGCGACTATGATTCAGTAGTTCAAATAGCTGCGGATGATTCTACGAAAAATAAAAGATTCTTTTTGCGAAAAGAATTTGATGCTGATAAAGTTAACATACTTGATTGGTATGCGATAATGTATTTTGGTAGTTTAGGAAAACCAGTAAGATATTCCGATGAAGATTTTGCGAAATTTTCATCGGATGTTGGTAATTACAGAATAAAGTTATCAGAGGGAAAAGCAAGATTATCAACTTTAATAACACCTAAACAAGATAGTCCTGAAAAGTTTAGTCCTAAAAAAATTTATAATCCCACAGAGGAACTTATTTCTAAATTAACATACCCCCCGCGTGTAAAATCACTTGAAGAAGTTTCTGTTTTACAACCATATGCTCCTCTTGAAAAGGCTGCTATAAGCCCATATCTTACTATAAAGGATAAATATCCTAAACAAGATAGTCCTATAGGGGATTTGCCACCGAAGTCATCGTCGTCAGGGACATCTTCATCGCCGTCAGACGAAATATTTTACTCAACGCCATTGGAATCTCCAGAAACAAAAAAGGAAGGAAAAGGATATGGATATTCAGTTTGCCCTGACAGTGTTGTCAACGACGTATCTCGCCTCGAAGTATTAATCGGAGGAAAACGAGCCGGAAATAATTCCCGTGAGATAGTCAACGAAGCATCAGATATTTGTCAGCGATTATTCCGTGGTGGTATCATCGATTCTCACATTTATAAAGAGTTTGTCGATGAACTCATCGATTAAATCAACACAATTGAAATAATATGATTATTCATAAACATCAGCGCAGACCTAATCAGGTCCGCATAGTAAACTCTCGATTGCCAGTATACAAATATATTCACGGTAATGGATTCGGCGATATCGTTGGAAGTCTTGTCACGCGAGTAATACCTAAAATTGGACCCGTGATTAAGCAATTTGGGTTGAAAGCGATAGGAAAGATCGGCGAGACTGCCATTTCTGGTATCGGTAATTTGGCCAGTAAAGGCTTCAACGCTATCAAAGATAAAATATTAAGTTTAGTACGTAAAAAGCAACCCGTCAAATTACCCATTACCAGCGAAATGCCACCTGAAGTCAGTAAGGCCATAAATGATGCGGCAAATAAAAAAATAAATGATCTAGCACAGGAAGCTGCTATAACAAATCTAGCGCAGGAAGTTGCTAATACAAATCTAGCGCAGGATGTTGCTAGGACAAATCTAGCAAATACAAGTTTTGCTTCAGGTGATGGTCTTCGTTTTAGACGATATTATTAATAATAATGTTTTCACAAATGTCAAATGAAGCGTTTGACATGGACGAGCCAGTAGGTAGAGACACATCAATGCGAGATCTTCAGTATTTCTCGTACGACACAGTTACACCAAATACTGATAATCGCCTGGAAATTCAAGTTCACGATACAACAAGATATTTTCTTCCATCTGAGGCATATATCGAAGTTACCGGTGAAATTACTAGAGATGACGGCGTTACTCTCTATGGAGCAGATTTTAGAGTCGGATTTGTTAATAACGGTATTATGGCATTATTCAAGAGCGCCACTTACATGATTGATGGAAAAGAGATTGAGTCAATTACCAATGATGTTGATTTAGCAACAACGATAATAGGTCTAGCGAGATACTCGGATGATTTTACCAGATCAGCTGGTCCGGGTATGATGTTTGCCAAAGATAATTCTGATCGTCCTGATAATAGACCGCTTGATATCGGACAACCTAGAGATCGCGCCGCCCCCCCAGTCCTTATTAATACTGTCCAAGATCTTCCCCTCGGCACTAATCCTGATTATAATCTTGGATTTGCCACGAGAAAATCCATGTTGTGGGATATACGTAGAAAATTCTCTTGTGCTATTCCGTTATCTCATATATTTGGATTTTGCAGGCATTTTAGAAAAGTTATTTACGGAGCAAAGCATACCGTAACATTTATTAGAAAAGCAGATAGTAATGATGCTATTTGGCGAGAAGGTGATATCAATTACCAAACGAACGTGGTAGGTGCAAATGATACCACGAATCATGGAGGTAGGGTAAGATTACTAAAATTTACCTTGTGGATGCCAGCGATGACTCCATCATTAATCGTGGAAGAAAAATTATTATCATTTATGAATCAAGGTGGTAAATCTATCATGTCATGGCTAACAACAACAACAGATTCCACAACTACTGATATTGATGGTGATTTTACTTGGCGCATTGCATCGCAGCAAGGTACCTCTGCGCCACGTCATATCTTTGTCGCTTTTTTGCATACACGAAGATATCATCAATTATATAGCCACATGATATTCGATAATATCAGCGCAACAAACGTGTCACTGAGAGTAAATGGCCAACAGGAGCCATCCGAGGAAATATCCATCAATTTTGAAAATTATTCGACAGCTCGCGCATATCATCGATTGTTAAGTTTCATGGGTCGCGATCAAAATATCGATACTGGATTGCAAATATCACAACTAGATTTTAATAAACTTTATCCTATTTATTACTTTTCCTTGGAACATCTCGATTTGATAAAGCAATCCGTCGTCGATATTCATTTCAAAGCTAGAATTCGAACAGGAAATAATTTATATAAGGTATTCGCAGTAATTCTCAGTGATAGAACAATGATCCTGGAAGGTATCAGTGGTAGAATGAGAGTTATTGACGCGCCCGTAGAGAACATGTAACAAATTCTAAATTTAGATAAAAGTGATTATTAATATGCCATACGATCACGTCAGCGTAACTCTGACCCCCGGTCAGGTGAAAAAACTTCAATCAGCAACAGCAGCGCGACGAGGTTTAAGTTTAACTTTGAAAAGTAATCAACTTCACGGTGGACCTAACAAACTATCGTTAACTAAAAATCAACACGGACATTTCACCAGAGCCAGATCGGCAAATACTGGTATTCGTCTGAATATCTCAATAGGTGCAATCAGAGATATGATCAAAGTAGGTGGTTTTTTTCCATTGGCCGCGCTTATACCAGCGTTAATAGCAGGTGCGAAGGCAGTAGGATTAGGTGCACTTGGTGGGGCGGGTTCTGCAATAGCAGGAAAAGTTGTTGGAAAAATTATAGGAAAGGGATATCGTAAAAAAAAGGGCGGACTTCTCTTACCCCTTCTTCTCGCAAAAATGATGACGCAGCAACAACGACAAGGATCCGGCCTTTACCTAAGACGACCCCCGTACGGATCCGGGTTAAGTCGAGCTTACCAACCTCAAATTTAGATTTAATCAGTGAAGCAAAAAAAAAGAAAATAAAATTTTTTAGAGGCGTATTTATGCGAGATCAACTACCGGACAAACCAAATTCAACCGAGACAGGAATAATAAATCTCGATAAAAATTCCGGTCCTGGCACTCACTGGGTTGCGTATGCGATTAATCCTCGCGAAATCATCTATTTCGATTCATACGGATTAGCACCGCCGAATGAATTTATCAAATATGTGTCAAAATTAAAACTTCCGGTTTGGTATTCAACACTTCCAACACAAACACTAGTAGATCCACCAATATGCGGCCGGGAGACAATTAACGTCCTTGATGCAATTTCAAAATCATCTCGTCCTTTTCGCAAAATTTTATTTGAATATACCGTAGATAAATATCATGGTTGACATTTACGGTAGGTCTCTCTTTAGGAAAGAAAAAAAAGATGCAGTCGACATCGATACATCAAAGTTTGCAACCAAGAGCGATATTAACAATCTTTTATCGTTGTCAGAAGTTGATCCTGGTGAAGTTGCTGTTTTTCAAAATACCGAAGGGCGATTACAAACTAGCAACGTCAAAATAACTGATATAATCAAGCGAGACGAATACCGCGATCATATTAGTCAATTTACTCGCCAATCGGAGATGGTATTAAAATCTGTTGCTGATATCGCCGATATTATAGCAAAGTTACCCCTGAAGGCCGATAAAGCATTACACGACGATCTTCAGGATAGAATGACAAAAAGACTTAATAGGCTAAATAACGACCTTAAAAAACTTGACGATGCTTTAGATAAATTTAGCAAAAAATTTGACGAGGATATAAAAACATCAACTGATACTTCCTCCGTATCAGATAAAAAAGCCGATCAAGTATCACATGACGATCTTAGCGAGAAAATAAAAAAAATCAACGAGGAAATTACTGGTATTCTTGCCAAAATTAACGAAGTAAATATCTCGATGAGTCAGAAAATCGATAAAACATCAATCGACGATCTCAACAAAAAAATAAAAAAAATCAACGAGGAAATTACTGGTATTCTTGCCAAAATTAACGAAGTAAATATCTTGATGAGCCAGAAACCATCCACCGACGATCTCAACAAAAAAATCAACGAGGAAATTATTAAACTCGGTAATGTTGTTGTTCCCGAATTTACCAGGGGGATTAACGCGATGCAAGTACAAATAAAATCCATCAACGATGAAATTAACGTGGTACGTGAATTAGCGCGTCAAAAAGTCGATACATCAACGTACGATGAAAAAATTCAAGATTTAAAAACAAAAATATCGTCAATGAACCTTGGAAGATTATCGCGAATTTCGATACCAAAGGAAGTAGAAACAAAAAATCTTACCTGTAGTGTGCCACTTGTGGTAGAGGTACGAAAAGAGGTATGGTGGACACCCGAGAATAACACATTTAAATTTAACCCGCCAATTAGTGGATATTATCGAATATTTATTCAATCTATGGCAAATTTTAAAATAATAGCCGCAGGTGGTAAAATTTTTGGTGAATTTTTTAATTATATTATGTACACAGGTTATAATAATTTATTTGTGTTGGAACCACCAGATAGAACCAAGATGGGACCAATTGGTTATAGTATAGTTTTCGAATATTTAGCCGAACATATTTCGGATTATGAAAGGTTATTTTTCCCTGTTGATTTGGAATGATAAATAACTAATAAATGACCGCATCGGATTACCGATACAATCAGGCGAGATCATGGCAGGATTCGTTGCGAAAACAACTTGACGATTATCAAACAAAAATAAATAAATACCAGCGCAAATTAGTTATCATTGATGTTGCAGTGTACGCGGTATCTGCTGTGGTCGCTGGTGCAGGAATAATTCTATCCGCGGTAACAATGATAGCGCCAATCGTAGCAACAATAATAATCTCGTCAACAACAGCAATCGCTGGTGTTCTTAATATCATCGCGAAAAAAATATCATCGTGCACAAGTGAAAAATTATCATCATACAAAAATAAACTTGCTAAGATCAATGACGCATACTCGAAGTTATCATTGTTACTTTCTGAAAGTCTTAATGACGGTATTATATCCGATCTAGAATTTTCTTCAATGATTAGTATTTACTCGGAGATTGAACAAATGAATATTAATAATGTCCGAGTTAGCCCAGATCGTGACAAACACAACACCGCCGACAACAACGTTAATATCGCTAAGTTCAACGAAACCCGAGTTTAGTATTAATTTTTCAACACCAATTAACGTTAACGAAATTGCATTAACACAGTTGCGTGTCTACAATAGCTGGCCCAATGTTAGATCGAAATCATTTGGTAATTTGATGCCAAATAATTCACTTGTTTTTGCAAATAAAAATAAACCCGATGGAACACCCGATTGGATCGTTGTTGGTATACCAACGGGCAGTTATGAAATTGATCAACTGAATAATGAGTTTACCACTAGAATATCAAATTTAACCGGCGATGCTACTCCGGGAATAAAGATATCTTCACATGATCCAACACTATCGTCAATGATAGAAGTGAAATCACCGTACGTGGTAGATATTTACCAATCATCGATTAGAAATATATTAGGTTGGCCCGAGGTTGCACCTCTGATAAAACCAAAGAAATCGGATGTTATTATTCCAGGTTGGTATGATGAAACCCTTCCAGAAATACCGGAACCAAAAAAGGAAGATTTTACAACCGACGAAGGATGGTATGGAGATATCAAACACAAACCTTTGATCCACAGCGCCATCAATCTCATGAATAACCACAAAATTAACCTAGTAATGTTCGCTTTCACTTTTATTAACGAAAGAATTCTCTCGTGGTTACCTCTTCCTAAAATCCCCCCAGATGTGAAAATCTTCGACGCTACCCACATTAACAGGATAATAGCCCCCATAGACGGTATCTTGGTAAGAAGAACACTAGACGAGTTTATTCAAGAACACGAATTACAATTAAATTTATTGCGAGGATCATTTCATGAATGCATCCTAAATAAATCTAGTTCATGTAGCGAAATTATAAAACACGTGAAAATTTTAAATCAACTTGCGAATGATATTGAATATTATCATGATATGTTTATTCGGGCGATAATCGACGATATATCAATTGCCGACTATGTTCTTCCTATTAGCAAATTCGAGTTGATCAAGAACTCGGGTGAGAAACAAAAATTCATGAGAGTATTTGAATTAACCGAGGAAACACTACCAAAATTTAAATTTCCCAATTCTGATTTTGATGCGATGAGAAAATCCGTCACTGATACCATTGATGATTTATTTCCGAAATTACATGCCGCATGGACCAAAAAAGTACATTCAGAATTGATTCTTAAACACAATAACGATCCTGACAAAGGTGGACGGCACATATCGCCGGGTATCGTTAATATAACGGAAGTTATCGCGATTTATCTTCACGCGGATGTTGTCGAGGGTAGCTATAATGTTGATTCGTCAGTGTCGAATCAAGCGAATCAGGGTTTTATATTGTATTCATTTTCACCTAGCGCATCTCCCGGTTATTTGATAATAAAAGAACCAATGAATCCGTTTTACCTGCGATGTCATAATCGATTTTTATCAAGAATAAATTTCAAATTAACGGATCAGAAAGGAAATTTACTTGATATACGAGGAGAAACTGTAAGTATCAATCTTTTGGTGAAATCGTGAGAATCTCTGATTCCTGATTTTTAAATCGCAAGTGAGATTTTCCAAATCTGTCTCCGTGGGAAAAAAATAAATAAAATCCAGGGAAATTTTCAAAATTAATCTTTTTTTTTGTTTTGCGGAGATATTCAATTATTCTTCGTCACTCTCTGAATCAAATATTATTGGTACATAGGAGAATTTGATCCACGAATCAGCATCATAAGAAAATGTTGCGTTGTATTTTCCTTCTGCCACTCGTTTTACTGAATGCGAGTCAATAACGAAATATTTTGCTGCTGCAGACATCGATGTAAACGCGATTTCCTCACCTGTTGCTTGATTCACTGATTTAACAGTCCTCGAATAATTAGGAAATCCACGGTTATTACCAACCCTACAATTTTCACTCTGGGTTACCGCGCGCAGATTGGAAAGTTTATTGTTAAGTTTATTACCGTCAATGTGGTCGATAACAAGTCCTCTCTCTATTGGTCCTTTGTAGCATTCGAATATAAATCTATGATTCGAATAACATTCTGTTCTTTCATTTCTTTTATGGACTGTAAATTTGAGATATCCCGAATTACAAATACTACCAACACGTTTCTTTGTTTTGATGTTTCTAACGTTACCATCCTCAGATGCTTCGTAACCTTCGATGATGGGATGCGATTTATATTCACTCATGGGAATCGCTGATTTCATTTCCATATATGATATTCTCTTTGTTTAAATCGAAATTTGCTTTGAAACGATTAATATAATCTTCTTCGCATTTTATTACCGAGGAGGATCTTTTTTCATAATATCTCCGTAACTCACGATATTTTTTCCCTCCACAGGAGAAACATAATCGTGTCTTTCCTCGAATGCCAACTTGGCAAACTAAACATCGCTGTGGTCCTTTGTTACCTCGTCGAATTTCGTATATATGAGCGCCACAATATTCACCTCTGCAGGATTTGTTACATGATTTTGTTGATCCAACTGTTATCCACGCGCATTGCTTCATTATAATTTAAACATTTGTCTAAAATATAATAATGGATATATTTGATCTTGATGAGGCAGAATTTATCATTCCTGAAGTTGATCGTGCTAAGAAAGAATTTTTCGATGATGGAGCGATTCATACCTGGTCGACGTGGAAAACTAACTTCGTTAATGCTACGATGAATCTAGAGCGAGCGAAAAAGATAATTGAGCATATAAAATCTGAACACAAGGAAGAGCGATTTATTTTCGGAATAAAATTTATTACACAAATGCCCGATGACACTTGGATTATTCGCGATAAACGAGATCCAGTACGTGGCGGTAAGAAAAATGTCGTTTTTGATAAAAATTCAAAACCAGGATTGCTGCTGGGGATTGATGGTCCTTATTATGCTAGGGCGTATCCTTCTAGTGCTGTTGTCTATGGAATTTATCGGCTGAATAATAATCCTGATGTGAAAAATCTACCTGCGATGAGGGAATCGCCGATGATAAATTGCGTTGCTGAGCGAGTTATCGAGCATATGAGGAATGCCCGTCGCGGATCTGGTCTGACTCAATTGAGATTGGATAAAATTAATTCATGGGCAAAGACAGTTACTGATGGCGCATCAATCGATGATGTTGCTGCGTTAAGTAAGAAACTTAAATTTCCTATTACGGTTAAAACACTATCGGGTGAAATATTATATTCATCGCCGTATAATTCTCGAGGAACACCAATCGAAATTGTTGATCATAATTCACATGCGTGGAGTCAGTCGGTAATGATATTCCCGCGAGATCGTGTTGTTAAGTTTTATCCCGTGGAATCTGGGAAAGATAGTTCCGATGCAATGTTTAGATATATCAAACTATTAGCCAAGTCCGATCCAATATCGATTTGGTTATTTTCTAGCGAAGAAAGATACGATCAATTTATCTTACCACGCGGAGATATTTACCGAGATGAAATATTACACGAAGCGATGAGAAATATCGCGGAGAAGTATTCGTCTAATCCAGATCGATTACTGACAAATTGCTTTACTGTTCCATCTGTTGCCGCTCACGCCGCGAGAGAAAGAAATTCGTGGAAACCTACAAGAAATGAGTTTCTTAATGATATTCAACTTAGCTGTATCGAATATGGCCATGGAGGATTATGGAATACCAAGTATTATTTCGAAGATATGATTTCCGTTGATATGAGCGCATGCTATCCTGGAAGTTTCCTTGGGTATGGCGATTGTGCAGATTACTTTGCTAAATTCGGTCATCCTACTAACGAGATGACGAGAGTGGCAATTAACGGACCGTTACCTGATTTTGTCATGACCGGATTCGCTCATGTTACTTCATTCGAACTTGCTGAAAATTTGCATAAAATTTGTTATATTTGGTTTGGTCGGCATTTATCTCAGCGAAGATGGGTCCCTACGGTATTATTGAGGTATATGTTGGATTCGTCGATGTTGATATCATTGACGGTAAGTGAAGCGATTATATCGTATAGAAAGCAGACCGAGGTGTGGTTACCCACGGATTGTGAGAACGCGAAAGATATTGGAAGAAAAATAATTGGTAAATTTACTCAAGGAGGATCAGTTGATCATAAACATCGCCACGCTAGGTTATTTATCAATGATGCGGAGATGGATTTTATTATTGCTGATACAGTGTCTCGTGGAATATTTTGCAACAGAGAAAATATTATTATTGATGGAGAAAAATTGGGTACAGTGATAACTTATCTCGATGGAGAATCAGCACAGTATACTCATTTAAGATCATCAATGCTCGCTTATGTGAGTATTAATTTGCTATCAATGATAAATAAATTTTCTGATATCGCGGTAAGGGTTGCAACGGATTCATTTTATATCGATAAGAAATTTCAATGTAGATTGGAAAATTTAATCACCGATGGTTCCTGGGGAACTTGGAGAATAAAAAACGAGGATATTCTAGATTATTGTGAGGACGCGGATGTGGAAGATTGCGATAAGTTTCATAAAGATAAATACGATGAAGTATCAACGGCCGCATCCGCGTTCGATCCAATTTCACGAAATAAATTTGTTTACCTAAATGGTCCTGGTGGTAGTGGTAAAACAACACGAGCAATAAACTTATTTTCAAATTCTGATATGATCGTGTTAACTCCAACTCACAGATTAGCGAGAGAAATAAAACAACGTGGCGTTAATTCTTGTACGTATCATAGTTATTTCAAGTATAGCGGTGGATTGTGGGATTCAGCTCGAATGGGAAACAAATATATCAACAAGATTATAATATTTGATGAAATTTGCACGGTAAATTTAGTTATACTAAAATTATTCCTGAGTTGGCTAGAAGAAAAAAATACCGCTGTAATAATGTGCGGAGATCACGGCCAACCTGATCCTATTGATGGCGAATCTCCTCATAGATGGCTTAGAAATTTTGTGGATTATTATGAAGAGATTGATGCTGATTATAGATCTAATGATATTTTACTGACCGAGTTTAAAAAAATGATTCGGTTGCAACCTAATAAGTTTCAATGTGATGTGATGAGAAAAATAATCAACGAGACTTCGATGGATAATTTTCTAACCTTGTGGCGTCCGGATCATTTGATCGTTGCTAGCAGAAAAATTATTCGCGATGCTATTCAGGAAATGCTATTCAAGCTTCACTGTGAGAAATTTCCAACGCTGCAGGTGCCGTTGTGTTATAGGCCAACTGATACTAGGAAACAAAATATCAATGTTATTTTGCCATGTGGAGAAGAAAAAATATTAGTTTTGAATGATATTATTTTCGTTGATATTAATCTTGTCAATGATGCAATAAATGCAGAAAGATCGCCATGGAAACTCGGATACGCAGCAACGATTCACTCGTCACAAGGATTAACAGTAGATGGTCAAGTTTGGATCGTCGATGATAGAATTTCCTGGTCAAATTTAGTTTATCTGGCCGTGTCTCGAGTAAGAAAATTATCTCAGTTAGGTAGAATTAAATTTCACATTAACGACGATGGTGGTAATTGAGTATCCTTTGGTATTATTTGTAATTCTTCTTTGGTAAATCCGCGTTGTGGTGCTAGTGAATCTAGAAAATAAACTGCTGGCCTTCCTGATGATCTTGTTACAGCTGATATTTTATGTGTCGTAACACTCCAGTTTGGATCGGTTGCTCTTTTTCTGCCACCCTCGGCTTCTCCCTCCTTATATAAATACCTTACAATAACGCTACCTAGCACAGGCGGAATTGTGGAACTTCGCTTTAGTGGTATATTTGGTTTTGTAATTGCAGTTGCGGGTTTCATTGATATTGTTCGTGTTACTTCGTTATTTAGCGCATTAATCACGTGAGGTAATCTTGTTACCCAATCGCGAGATCGTTTATCTTGGATAAATTCTCTCGCGTACTGATATCCGAATAATCGTTCTGCAAGAGTTTTATTGAATCTCTCAACGATAGCTTGATTGTGATGAACACCTACAATACCGCGACGGATTTTAACATTATTCTTTTTCATCAGTGAAGTAACCGCGCCAAGAAATTCTCGACCTGGATCAACCTGGAGAAGCTTCGGCCATGTTAATGGAGATCGTGAATAAATTTCGCTAAACGCCTTAGCAATCTCTGTTGCTGTTTTATTCGATAACGGTTCCGCTTCCTTGTATCTGCTAGCAATATCAACAACCGTCAAAACATATTTGTATGTAACTCCGTCAACGGTATCGTAAGGAAGAAACATAAGATCAGCCTGATGGACTTCATTAGGTACGCTGACAGAGAAACTCGCATATGATATTTTCTTAGGCGGAGGAAGATAAATTTGCCAGACTGCTTGCCTCGATAGCCACGATTCAGCGACAGATTGCTTTACTTTTGCTGCCTTAGCAAGTTTGGCTATTGCTGATTTTCCTCGCCAAAATCCTCGCGGAGAATAATATATTTGCTCCATTATAAATTACCAGCACCTAGTACTAATTTACCTTTCATTGCTCCTTTTATCAACCAAGTTGCCAATTTCTCTTTGAAATTTTTATCAGGAATAGCATCTATTGCGTGAATTAATTTAATATCAGCGAGATGTCTTTGTTGTAAATCTCCGCTGCGATATGCAAGATCGTGATAGTAGCATGCGTTATCGATGGCGTTTACTGGATCCTCGCCAGGATTTGGTTGATTATTATCGTTAAGTCTTATATCTAGCCTTGTACCAGGTCCGCAGTAATTATATCCTGGTAAATGTTTCTCTCCGGGATATTTCGCCCAGGGAGCTCCAGGCAGATTTGTTAAGGAGGTTGCGATGTCTCCTCCGGTTCTACTTTTTTTTTTACAAATCTAAACTTAATTGTCTTACAAACTTCACATTCTCCCTTAATTGCATTCCTGTTGTTGCGTGTAACGACTTCGATTGGATTTATCGTAGCAGTTCGAGTGCGACACTTAACACAATATGAATCCATAATATTCTAATAACATGAATGTAATTGATTTTTCAGCCACAAAGAAACGCGAGCAAGTAAAGCACACCGAAGCATTACCGAATTCGATTAGAATGATAATTATTGGACCATCCGGTTCTGGAAAAACACAGTTGTTGCTAAATTTGATAATGAGATGGTTAAAATGGGACAAATTGTATTTGGTTGCGCCGTCCGTTGATGATCAGCGATGTTATAAAGTACTAAAGGAATTTAGCGATAAAACTGAGGATGGCACAATAGAATTTATAACGGACATTAATGAAGCTCCATCAGTGGAAAGTTTAGACGGTGATGCTAATAATCTTGTTGTTTTCGATGATGTGATGCTGGATAAGCAAACTAACCCAGCTAGGATATTCTCGCGTGGCCGACACAAGAACACCGATGTGATTTACGTGACACAGCGATATACGCAAATTCCGAAGGTAATTAGAGATAATTGTAATATTTTATCAGTTTTCAATGGAGTTGATACTCACAC
Source organism: Sinohyriopsis cumingii (assembly GCA_028554795.2). Classification (NCBI taxonomy): domain Eukaryota; kingdom Metazoa; phylum Mollusca; class Bivalvia; order Unionida; family Unionidae; genus Sinohyriopsis; species Sinohyriopsis cumingii. Next base: position 8,217,095 of record CM068827.1, on the reverse strand, counting down.
GCTGAGGAATATTCATCAAACTTGGTGCAACGGCGACATGGATATAAATAAGTTTAAAAATTTCTTCAGTCACGCTCAAGCGACACCGCACGGATTTGTCACGATTAATCTTCATGATCCGCGTAGTAGATATCGAATCGGTCTTGATCAGATTTACTCATAAAATTACAACCCAATCTTGCAATCACAAACAAATTTTACAATACCCCCCCCAAAAATGCTGTTTTTTTTATGCCTGAAAATGCACTTTGGGTTGAAATTTTGCGGATTAATTTGCGTAGGAGGCGTTATTTTTGCTTTCTGAGGCTTCTACGGATAAATGTTTGGTGGGAGGGTTAAATTTATCTGAGCCACCTGGTCTGTACGACTTCCCTGCTGCTATGTATGTATGAGAAGTAATTGATAATGTGCTTTTATTACGACGTTGTTTTGCCATATAAGAACGTATGAGTATTTCGATGTGAATGAATGTGTGACCGAAGAAATTTAATAGCCTTTATCTGATGATAGGCTGAGTGGTGTAGTGTGAGATGAGACGACTAAGGAAAGTATTGTACCGTCCTTGTGTTTTCACAGGAAGCTTGGGGGGGGGGGAGAACTTCCGGTTCAGATAAGTCCCGAGTCTCTAAGAGGGGAGACGGAAGTAAGACTAGCAGAGCAGTCGGAGTTGACAAGTCTAGTTGGTATAGAGTCGAGGAGGAGGAGGAGGAAAAAAAGTTGAAGAGTAGAAAGTGGAAAAGGAGGAGGAGTATAGAGAAGTCGAGGAGGAGAAGAAATTTGGAGAAAGTCGGGAAGAAGAGAAGGAATTAGAGGAATAGGAGAGAAGAACACGCAGATAAGTGGACTACAAGGACATGTGGAAAGCTATCTCACACTTCTAATCAAATCATGCAATAGGATATCACAGGATCGAGCGGAAGGAGAGACTTGGAAAATTTATTCATTTGACTATTGAATTGTCATTAAGTTGGTATACTTGAATTTCACTTTTTTGTATATACAATCATTTAACAGTCGGCATTGCTGACTGGGGGTCAGAGCTTTACATCCATATTTCACTAATTTAACTTCCAACCAAAATCGAGCCTGGGTGGGACTTTTATAACAATTTAAATAAAAAAGATGGAAGCACCCAACCCCATACCTACCACAGTGACGGTGTAACAAACCCGACATGCCAGATATTGTTTCCGTCAATATATGCCATTTAACATTATTCAGAGCCATCCACAAGGGTTTAGTTTAAGCCCCATTCTAATAGATATAAATAATTTCTCATTCCATAGAACTCAATATAACATTGATGTGTTCACTTATGACACAACTATTTATACGTCTGGGAAACCAACAGATGCTATTAAAATCAAACTGCATAAAGAGCCGGTATCTGATTTTGAATACTGCAAATCTAATCACATGGTAATCACAGCAATAAAAACCACTTGCAAATAAACTGATACTCAACAAAGATTGGTTGAAATATCAAACTTAAAATTAACTATTTAAGATATTCAGTTGATAAACTGTTTTTCTCAAAAGCTCCTTGGAGTATTTATAGATCAAATTCTACATTAGTAATATCATAATGGCTGTATTTTGTCACTGTTCGAGGTCTGAGCCTTCTACCACCCATGGCGTTGTCCACTCATCACATGTCGCCATGCAATGGGATAGTCATGTGGGGTACAGGACTTCAGCTTAGATTAGTAACCAACATAATGGCTATTACCCATCACTCAGTTGCTGAATCAAGCTATGATGATTATACTTCCAAACCTTGAAATCATAAGTGTACTGATATTGAGAGATTTAATCAATTTTTACTGCCTGTAAATCAGTCATTAATACTCGTGATCAATATATGCTTGCTCTGAGCCGCCAGTGGTTTTCCATTTCCTCCAACACGGTGTCAAATTCACTCATGCAAATCGTTTTATCCTCAATAGCCATCAAATACAGCTTGATAATATTATTGAGACTGATTTGTTAACCACTCATTTTTCCCCACTTATGAATAATGATAGATGCAAATTCATTCCGCAAAAAAGATATATAAAAATGTCATCGCGAGTAGATCAGAATTGGTCGGTGGCGAGGAAACAACTGAAGATCAAATCCGCTCGGGAACCTTTCATTCCCACCCTTTGATAATCAAAGAATTACTCTTTTTTAATGTGTCCTCCCACTGATATTTCAGAGCGATCCCGGATGATATCCTGACGGTCCCTAATGCCCTAACGCATCCACTTTTGTAACCACAAGAGCCGCATCTGCTAACAATGCTGGAATGGCCGCGAGGAGTGGAAATGTTTCACCAGTCCTTTGTATCTGTGCCACCCTGACTTTGACAGGTTGAATTTAACCAATGTGTTATTTTTCTTCGCCAGCATTAAACTGTTATGGCACCTCCTGTGTTTAAGCTGTACTTGATATGGTCAGGGTTTTTGCTTGTGTCTTTGATGAACATTAAAGTCGGACAAACAGACCTTACGTAACCGGCACTGTGACGGGCGAGTCAAAGATGTTTTGTAGCAACGTCAACGTTGTGGTCAATTGCTTCGATTTCCTATCTGTCAATGAGATTATTTGCACTGCAGAACAAAGCCATGATGCCGTTGTTGACAAACCTGATTTTGTCACTTACACCATTTGCGGCATTGTTGATGTTTTACACAAACTTTTACTGGACTTCCTCATATCTAATAAAATACCGAGATGTTTTCTGAAATTGTAATTCTATTGGCCCTTGCACATTTGTAATCTAGTATTGTACAAGCAATATTGGTAACTTCCATTACTTCGATTTCTCGACAGCATCACCAGCTTAAAGCTACTTCCGTAATATACCAGGTAAACTTGTTTTCTGGCGTTAACAACACGCACGGGTTATCTACGAGGGTAAACTGAAGGTTTCTCGACCGGATAAGTTTGCATGGAATATACACGGGCGTAGGTAGTACTTGATAGCACAATGCCCGGGATCTCAGTAGCGACAACCGCAAACCCAAATGTATTCCAAACAGCACACATATGATGTGAGTTTTACAATGGAAACCATAAGGAAACACTTTTCCAATGCTTGGGTTACTGGTGTGCACGTCAGCTGCATCTGTTAGGATATTAACTTTCAGTAAATTGTATTTAAAGCGATTTTTCTTATTATGAAAAGATTTTCACAAGTTTTTACAAAATGTCTTTTGCCCCCTCCCCCGCCCCCCCCCCCAATACTTGTTTTAAAAAGTTTTGTTTATCACTCAGGGTTAACGAGCGTGAGAGAGTTAACGCTCCCTTAAAAGGGAGTCCTAATGGTGAAGATCTACATCATTGGTAAGGCTGAACGAGATGTACGGAATCGACTGCAAGAAAGGCAAGCTGTGAGTTCTGGCGAACGAACTAACTTTATTGACATTGTTCGATAAAATGAATTACATAAAGAAATGCATCTAAAATTACATTATTCCTTCAAGCGTACCAACGTCATACATTTCTAGAATTTCTGTCTTTTAGAATATAATGTAAATAATTGAATATCGAATACATTAACGATAGCCAAAGTTAGTAAAATATTCAATATTTCAGACTAGCACAGGAATCAATTTGTAAAAATGTATTTGACTCAATTTGACCTAAAATACCAAACTTTTATGTTCTGTTACTTAAAGAATATTTGAATTTTATATTAATTATTACTGAGCATGACCTTGGTAGTGAAATCTTCGTTTACAATAATCAATAGCATCATTAGAAGTAAATATAAATTCCTAATAAAATGGAACTTTCCAATACTTTTTAATAATGAATAGTAAAGGAGTATTTTAAAAAATGCAAAAATGTTACAAACCCGTCTATCTCGGATCGAACTGCTACCCAAAAAACATAGCATTAGCATTTTAAAACATTAAGAACCCCTATACCCTAGAGAAAATCGTACAAATACAGACAGATGTTTACCTGCAAGAAAGACGACCCGCGATTTCTGACGAACTAATTAATTTACGTAAAGCCGCATCTCGCGTATATGCGATTTAGTCGAATACCAAATAAGGACACACGTTTCGCTGACTATACACTTTCTCAGCTTCCACCTGAACGCAAGGGCTCTATCCATTTTCATTATGTCAGTTAATACAATTTACTAAATAAATTTAGTCCTGACACATCTACTTGTCTTAATACCAAATCGCTCTCTTACTAATGTAGGAAGTAAATTTGCTTCTTAGAACTATATATATATATATATATATATATATATATATATATATATATATATATATATATATTGCTCGTGAGATTTGTAGCGTAGCTATTACTTAGCCTTGCGAGAGGACAATTTGGTCATGAGACTTGTACTGTATCTAATACTTACACTATAAGAGGACGATTCGGTCGTGAGACTCGTAGTGTATCTATTACGCACCCGTGCAAGAGGACGATTTAGTACTAATATTTGCAATGTGTCTATTACTTACATTTTAAGAGGAATATTTGCTAGAGGGATTCATACTGCATGTATTACTACGACCAGATGAAATTGGAAAGCTGTCCCCATTGCAACGATGAATGTACATGTGGGACACGCAGTATGGCAATTGCTAGTGTAACCAGGTTAGGCTGGTTGCAATAAGAGACGTAACACATCCATTTTACACAGTCCGCTAGGTTGCATTATCCTTAACGTACAAAGCTGGAAATAAGCAACTGACTGTTATAATATCAGTGATGATTGAATTATTTCCTGTCGTTTCCTTAGCTTCATTTTGTCTTTATTTACCATGTTATTAGCTTCTGACAGTCAGGATCGATTTGATATGTTACATTACTATGCATATTTTCCAGAGATAATACTTGAAACATTGATCGGCATCCAAAAGCTGTCAACTATGTATGAAGCATAATTTATTCTGTGAACTACCCTATCCAGTTCATCTTTTTAATTGTGTTCTGAGCTAAAGAAGGTTAATTAAACAGGAATTTTTTAATTTTTTTTATACGAGTGATTGATCTGTCAACTTCGGTGAAGGACATATGAATAATAAATGACAACAATTAATATTATGTAAATATAATTTTCTAATGCTCAAATAATTAAACTTGTGCAAACATTTTAGTTCTATTTTAAGACGTGTAATTATATACATGTATTGACTTTTCTAGCGCTGAATATGAAATCTTATGATCAAGCAAACTTTATGCAATTCATCGATATTCGTACATATAATGGATGTACTGGCTCATACAAATTCTTATTTACCAAAGCAATGGTCTATAATCCTTTGAACTTGCTCCAGAATAGGGAGAATTCTATCTGAGTTTGTATATTATATGTTGTTTTAACTTGGGGTAAGCAAAATAAACATCAGTCTAACAGTAAAGCAGGAATTAGTTACTCTGGAAAGGTTCATTAAAAATGGTTCAGTTTCTGTTACAAGCATTATACATTTTTGATAATATGATTGTCATTTGCTCAGATGGCAAAGCTCCAGTCTCGTAGTTCTAGGTTCGCAGCTTCGACAGCTGCCTAGGCCAGCCCGGTGCGGCTACCTTGGTGTGTCCTACAGAAAAGCACCAAACTCCCATTTCGTCCGCATGATATGGATAAAAATATTTTCAAAGTGTCGCTATATCCAACCAGCCAATCGTATTGTACGAACATAGCTAAGTAATGGGGATGTGCAATAAAAGTTTTGTAAAAAGCTTTTTAAATTAAGCAGATACGTTTCAAATTTAGCAGTTCCATGTAAACCTGGCCGTTTTCCATGGTATTTTAAATAGACAAGACGATGTGTTGTGTACGGAACTAAATCTTTAGAGCCGGGCGACCACAGATAACCACTGTCATGCTAAACGATATTTCACCTCTGTGATGCAGGTTGGACAATATGGCTATATATATCATAGACTCACTCCATAAACAAGTTGTTAGGCTCACATTATCTTCAGATGATAAAGCAAGATGATATTGTTATGTATGTGCACAACATATACAGATGAAAAACAAAATATTGCTATCTGATTACATAATATTAATGGTTATAAGCAACATAATTATATCTATTTACATATTATATACAGGTGACAAAACGGGATATTGTTACTGAGTTACCCAATGCTTAAAAGTCTGATCCTCTCAAAATATGTCATAAGTCATTACAAAAACCTAAAGTCATCAGTTGTATTCCCTTTTAAAAATTTGTGGCAACCTGGACGCAAGTTTCTAAGATATTGTCAATCGTGTGGTAAAACAATTGGAAAATAGAAAATATTTTATTAATAAAAAATGATGTGCATGATGTGAGAATATAACTAAAATATGATATTGTGAAAATTGCTTGATACAATGTGACTGTACCATTTATTAATATAAACATAATTAATGGACATATTAGACTTGAAGGAATCAAAACATTTTAAAATTGAATACATACGGGTATTTATGCAAACTTTAAACCATTACGATACCTAAAGATTCATATCACTACCTGTCACTCAAAAATTGGGGTTGAAGAACATTACCTTGACCGTGGATATAAAATTGTGCATGCACAAATTGTGTGCTGAACATTCAAAATTGTCTTAGGTTCCAGAAATGAAAGCTATTAAATATATTAATTCGTCATGTGATAATCGAAACATTACATTACAATAGGTAATATTCTAGTGTTTCAATTACAAAGTTAATTCATGCATAACGTGCACACCAACTGCGATCAATGTAAATTCAAGTCTGCCGTGGAACAATGCACCGTCAAACAAGGGTCAACGTCGTTCGTATTAAGTTAGAAGTACAGCGAACATAGTATGTTCTGATCTGCCGGCACCTTATTCAACATGGTTTCTGATTCTACGTTGTCGATAGAGGGGTGAACTTTATACATGAATAAACAAGTTTGATTAAAAAGTGATTCATATTTTGATCGATTGAGAATATTCCTGTTTCATGTGTCATATGTATATCTATCTTTTCAGACCGTTTTTGTCGCGGCACATGTGGCGGTTAAAAAATGTTGCCAAGTCCATCAAGAGTGGCAAAAGAAAAACTATAACCAGACAACAGACACCCATAACGCCAATCAACTGGGCCGAGAAACGCTTGTCCTCCACACTTATTAGTTTGCGTTTGCTTTTTCCAGTGCTTTTCTCATTTACCGTCATATCCTGTATCAGTTGTTGAGTGTTAATGTCAGTCGATGTGGATGCCTGGAATCCTTGGGTCGTTGTAAGAACCGTGGTCGTGGTACTAGCTCCACTGCACGTCGTTCCAGTCACTGGAGCAGTAGTAATTGCAGATGATGTGGTATTCTGCATTTGGAAAGGAGAGTTTTGTTTTGACAACAACTTCATATGACTTATATTAAACATTGCCAGCTTGTCAGTTTATGGCAAAATGTGATTATATAACGAGAAAAAATATTGATCTATAGTTTCTAATTGCAAATTATTATCTAGCTTGGAATGATGCATCGTCTGAGTTTATCGAGTTGTATATGTTTAACATCAGAAAGAAATATTAGGATCACAGTCGTGGCTAACCTCGCACAAGACCAAATATTGTGATTTTTTAAAAATGCAAACAAAGGTAATCAAAACTTAATTGATTACATTTTTTAAAAGATAGTGTAGTTGGGTAGTTGAAAATCATAAAACTCAAGCGTAGTCGCTATTAGTTTTGAAATGCTGTTATTTAATATTTATCACTGTACTTACCACAAGGTAGTTAAAACGTTTGCATATTTACAACTGTTCAGCTGCAATACAAATATATATTAAATGGGAATTGATTGATTGCTACAAATGAGTGAAAAATTTAAAGTACTAGGGAAATAATAGCACAGAGTTAGAAACTCCATTTCCATAGTATATTTACAAAACCTAATGACAGCAGCTATATAAATAATTTGATTGTGTTATGTGTTTAGGCCCTTACAGAACGTAACAAGAAAAAAAAAGAAGACAGCAAGCTTTAACAAATATTTTTCCACCGAATCAAGGTCAGGAACTAGGCCAGCCTTAGATACAGAGATTATATTGTTATTTATAAAAAGAAAGGTGAAAAAGAACTGAACTGAATTTCTGGACAATGTCAAATCCACTAAATAAAGTTGTATTACAATAGCATGTAAAGGAATAAAAACTATTTAAAACTAAGAAACTAACAATTAAATTAAATCAAATGTAAATTAAATCAAATATACATAACAATTGTAAGAAAAACAGTAACTTATAGACTGGTTGCAAAATGCAATGGAAATGTGAACTAACAAATATAGATTTGGCTAGAAATTAGATGTGAGGGTGAAGAAAGGATAAAATGAATTAGCCTATTCGATGAAAGGGTTAAAAATATGAATCGAACAAGCTGCTCTAGAAATTCGATCTAGGGGGCCAGAAATTAGCTGGTAGGGCAAACAAACAAGTATGGAAAAATTTGTGACGCTGGGGTAGAATAGAAACACTGGTTTTTGGAGCAATTTTGTAAGGCAACAATCCGCTAGAGATCAAGTAGTCACTGGTAGCATAAAACACCCCAACAGGAACAATTATTTTAAACAATTCATCAAACTTAAACTTGACTGTTGGACCTATTTAAAAACAAATGTCATTTTGTACTAATCATCATACAATACACGATGGAACCAGTGTCTAGTGCTGACCAGTAAATGATGCAAGACACGAAGGAACCCTGTCTAGTACTGAACGGTATATGATGCAAAACACGATGGAACCTGTGTCTAGTGCTTAACTGTATATAATACAAGACACGATGGAACCAGTGTCTAGTAACGCTGAACGGTATATCAGGCTAGACACGATGAAACCCTGTCTAGTGATTCAGTGTTTCGTTTCATTTTTTGAATATGTTCAATTTGTTTATTATGCTAAATAGTTTCAATAACAATGCTGAATGCCAAATACGCAAATAGGTATACGATGACAACGAGCAAAATCTCTTTCTCGATTTTCGTTTCAAAGGTTTCCTGTTTCACTATTTCTAATTCTTTGTAAATAATCTTTTGTATCACGATTAATCAATTTAAACTTCCTTTATGTCATACAGTAATAGACTATCTAATTTCTGTTTTGAAAGTTTTGATTTGTTTCAAAGAAAATCATACGTTTTTCAATCAAAATTGTGTTGTTAGCTATTGCTAAACTGTAATCAAGAACGGTTTTTCTGCTCTGCTGCACTCCGGAACATGGATGTCAACTCCTCCTGTCATGTTTCCTAATGTTATACACTGTTGCATCCCGCAACCTGGATACTAGATTTTCTTTCTTAGAAAAATATAATTACCATCAGTTTAGTTTAATAAATAAATCAATTGCTTGCTCTAGTTATTACGAGTTTTTGCAATTATCTATGCGTGCTACTAAAAATATACGTGAAAATTATTACTCGAGAAACCGAGCATTATACCATAGGTAGAACGGCAGCAGACGTTCCTTGGATGACGGAATACGGAGGAAGTGAAACGAATCATTTAACAGTTTTAAAAAATAAAACACGAAGTTGCTGACAGTGCTGAACTTAAATGTTTGTAAGCACCGCCAGAAGTTGACGCAACCTCAATAAAGAACAGAAGATAAGGGAAAAGGAAACAAATTATAATTAGAAAAGAAAAGATGCGGGGGAGGGGATAACGACAGTACATTTTCAGACGAGAATGATCAGGAATATCTGAGTTATGTTAACCAGACTGAACCTCACACGAGAAAGATAAATGAGAAAAAGTGAAGAGGTTTATCTCTGTATTGGTTCAATTGACTCTTACAAGTAGTATACTATTTTTTGGGGTGGTTGGGGTGGAACACTTTCATATTTTAGCTTTTTTCCATAACTTTCAAGTGTTGTATTTATTTCAAAACTAAAGATAAAACACTATTCAAATTCACATTTTAGCCAATTGTAGTTTTGATTACCGATTCTTAATACTTGTCTTAATTTTTTAACAATATCAAAATCTCGCAATAGCCGGCTCTTCATAGAGGAAATATTTGTTTTCTTCATTTTCACATTTTCCATTAAATTTTGCATTTATTAATTTTTAGTTATTACCCATGAAAAAACTATAGCTTTTTTCGACACCAAAAAATAATCAGTGTAACGTTTTAAAATTTGTTTTTATAGTGTCATTACTTATAAGACTTACTAATTAATACTTTGTATAATACTGTAACTACTAATCTTAACATCTACAATAAGCACAATACTGCAAATGCAATTCAAGTAGAACAAATTAAAATGAAAAAAAATTTACTTTTGAAGCCATAAAGTATTGAAACATTCAACTGAAAGATAGAGTGAAGAGATATCAAGACCTTGAAAAATACCCAAATTTCTAAATATAAATAGCTTTCGAGAATACTTAATGTAGAACCAGTAACTAAACATAAAAACCTAAACCAGACAAGAGCTTAAAGACTTTAGCTCAAATGTATCGAACATATCATCAATCCAAAGTAATTCCAATAGTTGAGTTATCAGACACGGTAGCAAAGAGACTCTCGTCTAAAGATATTAACCAAGTCATTCCGAACAAAGGACAACTTGTATCCGATCCACTCCTGGAGTTTCACGTGATGCTTATTATGCTATCAGTAGCTGATATCCGTTGAATGGATGGCTGTAGGACTGAATCTTTCTCGTTGATAAAATACAAACAATTACAGATTATCATGTAAATTTTATTCTAACAAAGTTGAATATAAAAGAGAAGTTAAAGATGTAGAAAAATTAAAATGCGAATTTACTTTAAAATGATAAACATGGCTTTAAAACGGGAAATTAAATATTCAAAATGATGAAACGATATAAATATTTAAATATTTTAATTTGTCGAAAAAATTCCAATTTATGAGATAACCTTTCGAATCGTTAACTTCTAGCTCTGGATAGATCAATTATCATGATTGAAAACAATTGAATGGATAATTGAAAATCAGTAGAAATGTAGGATTAAGAGGATATTATTGAAAATCAGGAAAATGTAGGATTAAGAGAATATTACTGAAAGCCAGTATAAATGTAGTATCAAGAGGCTAGGAAGCAAAAACATGTTGTACATCCGATACATAAAAAGATAGCTGATTCAGTGTCACACGTAAAAGCAATCTTTTGCCTTTAATGTACATAAGAGTCATTACTAGACCCACCAAAGGTTAAAAATAGACTTTCAAAGTTCACTATTTCTAGATATGTTTCTTTTCTCACACACTAACATCTGTCCTCTACAACTGAAATATATTTTAGTCCTTCATAAAAAGTTTAACATGCCTATATCTGGAAACTAAGATGTAGACGGGGAACAGAATACTGTTCCATTACGAAAAATTTAAACCTGTAAAGAAGAAAACAACTCGAATTTATCACTGTATTGATATTTATGCTGGAATTCCTAACGTTGAGAAGTTATTACTTGTTCAGAGGACATAAAGAAAACTAATCAATTTTAAGTCTGCCATAATGTAATAAGCGCTTCTAATCTAAGTTAAAGTTTAACCAGAGTTAGAGAAAAACAGAAAAATACAATGAACTTGTAAAAATGCATACGTTTCTAGAGCTGCATACTATCAAAGCGATCGAGCAATCAATCGATCGATTAGAGAGAGAGAGAGAGAGAGAGAGAGAGAGAGAGAGAGAGAGAGAGACCCGGTCAGTTTAGGTATAACGAAATATGGAACATTTGAAAAAGAAAGAAATTGAAGGAACGTGTGTTGATAGAATCAACAATGATGCTTGGTAGCAAGATTTGGTTGTTGTTGTTTTTGTTGTTTTAGGGTTTAACGCTATTTTTCAGCACAAGATAGGCTATACATGGCGGCCAGTATTAATGGTGGAGGAAGAACCCGGGAATACCCCGGAAAGAACCACCGACCCACGAGAAGCTACCGGCAAACTTTCTCACATATCCACATTGGCCGAGACCGAGACTCGAACCTATGCAGTCAGAGGTGAGATGGCAGTGATCCGTGACAGAGAGCACTTTAGACCACTCGGCCACTCTGGGCCCCAGCAAGGTTCGGAACAAAGAGACAACGGGATTGGTGATTCCACTGTAGTATAAACTGCAGAGTCTACAAAGAGAAGGAGAAAAAAAAGTAAATACTATTAAAAGCGATTAAGCAGAATACAGCCAACAACCATTTCAAAGAAAGCACAATGAAACAAACATAACACAAGGTGGTTCATTCAATCAATACCTGTTAGATAATCGATATCTGTTAGTTAAAAGGTCAAACACGTTAGCTAATTTTGGCACAGTCGGGAACAGAACAATAAACACATATGATACATTAGAGCAACTGTGCGATAATAACATGCCTCAAATTCGCAAGCTAAACGCAAGAATAGAATCAATGAAATATATATAGTGGTCAGCTTTTAAGTCTTACGCATGTAGACCAAAACATGTTAAGAGGTGAATCGGGGGTGGTGGTGCATGATCTCCATTACCCTTTGTGCGGGCACCCATGGCACAAACACAGATCACTTCTAGAGACGCAACATTTTGTTTGGTGAATACGTAGCATTAAGCGAATGTCTTCTTTCGTTCTCGATAAATAATAGATGTCTTGGACACATCATTATATACCAGGAGGTTGCTTCCAGGAAAACGTTGTGGTTGTGCTGAAGGTACAAGCCTTGCTGCGAATCAACAGCGTTGCACATTAACGTTATTGTAAAGAAACAACGGGTTGCCCACTTCCTACATTCACATTTACTCTGCGCTACTATTCGGCAACATTTTAAATTTATTGCTCCGATATGATAATTTTATGAAGACACTTTTTTAATATTTAGTATAGTTGTTCAAATCATTTGTTATTAGACACCGGATTGATTGTCATTTGCAATATGCTACTTTATTACATTTTGGGGTTTACCATTTAAGTTAACTCTTTTCTGACTTGTTTAAATTACATTTTTTTCTGTTTGGATTGTCTAAAGAAACCAATACTCTCCACTGAATTTTTGCATGGCATAATTGTTTGTTAAATTAGTGTCTTGTTTGTTCACCTTATCATCAAATTTTTCTGTTTTTTTTTATATATATATTTATTTTAGATTGCTGGAGCATTTAATACAAATGGTTGTGCAAATCATCGATGAATTCTGGCGCAATTTGTATTTTTTGTTTCTTCACCTTAACATCAAATTTGTTGGACAGTGTATTTGAACTACTTCTTTGTTTGTTCACCCTACCATCGAATCTTCAGTATTTTTTCAATATTTCAAAAATTGTAATTGGTCTGTTGAAAAAGCAATTTTTAATAAAGAGGAGAATCTCTAAGAGTAACGAATGCAACAAGACTCTCAGATTCTCTCACGCCAGCTATTTTGTCCATGAGTGAGCAATTATAGCTATATTTTCAGTCTATTAGTTGTACATAATGGTACTACAATTGAAAGTAATAAACCCCTTGCATAGCTGACGGGCTAACAAAAGATAATCAACAAAACAAAAGAAAAGGTTTAAAGTGTTGACAAAATTATACTTAAGTAAATATCACGTATACAATGAAGTATATTCTAAACGTTCCTCCTTAATCTTGTCTTTTAGTTTTCACACAATGTAAGTTTTACTTTTATTTCAGACTTACAGGGCATTCGCAGACTCCCGAGGTCAAATGTTTTTCACAGATGACATTGTATAAATTGGTACACAGATTGTCTGCCAGTGTGTAGGTTCCGTTAGGCTTTATGTAACGCACACAAGTCTCACCCGTTACCCAGTTACCGTTCGGATCGCCTGGACACCATAGGTTTGGAAGAATTACACTACCGTTGAGCTTCCATCTGAAAATACCTAGAAAGTGCACGAAAATATCGTAAAAATACGAAGTCTCATGTATATGTGAGCTCATATATCTGAAGCTGTATCAGTGACCAAATCAAATACCGCAGGACATTTAATAATTATCAAGACTCAGATTTTAGTCCTGGTGTTTTGTGGTGCAGTGTTACAGGCTTATTAGGAAATGGATTAGATAGAAACATTGCACCCATATTTATTTGAAATGCAGCACAGAATAAAAAGATTACATACAAACTCATAAACTACATGTAACATTAAACAGGGATATAACTATTCGCTCGTGGGTTTTATTACCTGTAGGGGTATATTCTAAGCCGACCCAAAACATTCCTGGAACTACTCCCTTTGTAATAGCTGCCATCATTATTTGATTCAAAAAGAAATGTTCCTCTAACGTTTCCACCTCTGCCAGGGCAGCTTGTAGAGACTGGCAATAAGCCAATGCGTTGATGAAGGTGAAGGACGTTTCAGACACGTAATACTGTTTGGATGAATAACACGCACAGCCGGCGCTGACAAAGACTTGCCCTGTGTATGTAGCTGAAATATATTAATTTAAAGTCGGGATGATTTAAACGGATGTTACTCGACAAAACTAGAAATAGTAAACTTTAGAAGTTCAATTTATTCTAAACACAAAATTCAAAACTAATACGTGACCATCTGCCATTTTACTTTCTTAAAGAAATAAAGTTAGGTCACCGTATTCCTATCCTTAAAAACTTGCATCGAACATCATAGAGTAATGCCTTTCAAAATTTTGTGAAAAATAATGTGACAAGTAGGACATTAGCCCTCAAACGTTTATGAAAACAGATGAATCCCGGGCGATAATCCTTCCATATTTTTTCAAAACAACTTCGTCAGATTTGTACAATGTGTACAAAAACCCAACAACTTTGCTCGCAAAATACCCACTGTCATAAGTAAGGCCTCCTCCTTTTCGATAGAAATAAGAAAGCCACTGACTACAAGGAGAGGCCACAATTCTTGGCAGATCTTTTCTCCTACTTCCCGGAATCGACACTTTGTCATCCTATGTTTGCATACACGAGATGTTGTGTCAGGCGTCTAAATACTTCAGCAGTACGTATTTTATTTCATTATTTTATTAACATAAATGTGACACTGCTTCATGCGTTATCATACTTCAGCAGTATGGATTTTATTGTTTTATTTGGAGCTTATTTTATTTCTAGTGAGGGTTTTTATCTACTTTTTATTTTAGATTTAACAATTATGGTCATATACCTACGGTATCTGCAGTGTTACAGTGTATAGTGATGTGTAGCACTGGAGCATCATGCAGCAGATACGGTGTTTGTAGCATCATGTCCCACTCATATGAGGTGCCGTAGCGGACAAAAGCTGGTCCAATGAGAAAGTTGCAGTTGAAATTTCGATGTCGTATATCGAGAAATCTAATATCACGTGTTGGATCAAATTGCATGTCCTTAAAGTTACATTTTCAAGATCGAGGTTTTAGATTTATATGGTGAATTATACAGTGGTGGTTTAAAGTTCTATTTCCTATGTCGACGTTTTACGGAGAATATTTTGTATTACACAACGGTGGTCGAAATTTCAATATCATATGTCGAGAATCCATAATTCACACGTTGTATGTAACTGTTTGTGATGAAAGTGCCATTTCATATGTCGAGTATTTATTTTTCATCTGTTGAATTTCACAGCAACGAGAAGCAGCATCGTTGTTTAAAAATAACGCGGTCCGTTCACTAGAACGACCTCTAGCGAAGAAATTCATAGTAATTATCAACCTGTGAATGGTAACTTTCAAACTGAAAATGCATGAAATGTAATGGAGCCTCATAACTGAATACACGAATGATGTATCTTAATACTTGATGTTATTTTGAATTGTTAAAGTGGACATTGTCTAATGTTACTTTCAACACCAACACATCATTTCACCAAATAAAATATAACAATTCTGACAAGCACAATGAAATGTTCAACCACAGCTGTGTAATTCAACAGACATAGACTAAACACTCAACATAAAAAATAGAACTTTCAGCACAATCAATGTGATTCAACATGTGAAATTGAAACTCTCGACATATGACATTAAAATGTCAACAACAGCAGTCTAATTCAGAAGATACAATCTAAAAACTCGATAGTGGACATCGCATTTTCAACCAGCGCTGTGTAATTCAACAGATGAAATCTAAATACTCAACATATGAAATGGAACTTTCAACATAATCTCTTTGAACCAATAATTAAATTAGGAATTCTCGACGTATGACATTGAAATTTCAACCACCTTCCTGTAATTCAAACGACACAATCTGAAACCTGAACATAGAAAATATAACTTTCAACTACTACTGTTTAATTCAACAAATGCAATCAAAAATCTCGACCTAGAGAATGGAACTTTAAGGACAAGCATGTTTGATACAACACGTGAATTTGGAATTCTGGACATATTACATTAAAATTTCAACGGCAACGTTCTGATTGGACCAGCATTTGTCCGCTACCGCGCCTCATACACTCAGTCATATTATCCTGACACGAGGCCGACCAGTCCTTACCTTAAGTTCTTAATGTTGAGCGTCAAGCGATGAAGCTACTAGTAATATTATTAGTCCTTGGTCTGACTCGGCCGGAGTTCAAGCCCGCGATCTCCAGCATTCGAGGCGGACGCTTAGAGGTCATATTCCCGTGACCTATGCTATTACCATAATCGCTAATTTTATACCTTCGCGTTTGGGTGACTAGGAATTACGGCTGAATGGAAATCAGTGAGTGCAGAACGATTTGACTAACTTTCAAATTTCACAATGCTTTATTTCTGATGGCTAATACAGATGTCACCAGAACGTGACTCCTAAGCGGTCGCTGTCAGGTCTTCACTTAGGGCAATTGAGATCCTAAACATGTGTGACAAGAGGAGGGAACTGAAGAAGAAAAAGAACGTTACAGAAGGGGCAGAGCAGTATAAGGTGGTCAACCGGGAAGTTAAGAAAAGCACCAAAAAGCAAAAGAGAACTGGATAGAAGAACAGTCCAAAGACATTGAGGGAAACTTGAAAAGGAACAACAGTAGGAAAGCATACCAACTGTTCCAAGTTCTAACAAGCAGAAAACAACGGCGGGTTACCTCCTTACAGGACAAAGTCGGAAACTGCCTCACAGAAGAAAAATATATTCTGGAAAGATGGTCAGCGTACTGCGCAGAACTTTACAACTGCCGAGACACAATAGATCCAAATGTACCGAACGTCCCTCCAGCAACTAACAACGACAACCACCCTATCCTACGTGAAGAAGTAGAAGCCGCGGTGAGATCGCTGAAAAAGAGAAAGTCAGCAGGAGTTGTCAACATCCCAGCAGAACTGATTCAAGCTGGGGGAGAAGCTATGATTAGCGCCCTTACAAATATCTGCAACAAGATCTGGCAAACATGAATATGGCCATCGCCGTGGACCCAATCACTGATCATCACCCTCCTCACGAAGGCAACTTGCAACAGTGTCGAAACCACCGTACAATCAGTCTTATAAGCCCTCCGAGCAAAGTCATGTTAAGGATACTGCTGAACGGACTAAAGCCACAGGCTGAAAATATCATTGCCGAGGAGCAGGCAGGGTTCCTAGCAGGGAGCAGCACAACAGAGCAGGTCTTCAACCTCAGGATAGTGCGTAAGAATTACCTCCAACACCGCTAAGATCTGTACTACGTCTTCGTGGATTCCAAGAAGGAATTTGACTTGTGGGTGACCATGAGACTGTATAACAGTATAAACAGAAAAGCACACCACCATGAGTTCGCCTTCCCTTAAATCAACTCACAAAGAGTATAAGCCCATAGTATATATAGAGGAATCGACTGTATTAAGAAATAGTATGAATATTTACAATCATCTGCAGAAACTAGTGATGAAGCATTAAGACCAGGCAAGGCTGCTGAAATGAAATTCACTAATTAAGTTTCATATCTGTGTGAAAGGTTTTGTCGTTAAGGAAGAAACTATAAAGAAAGAGATCGTGTTCACACGAATGAAATAAGATACTCCGCACACTTATAGTGTAAATTTATATCATAAATATCAAACAAATAGTCTGATTGGTTACTATTTTCATCTGATTATTAAAGCCTTAGTAAAACAAACGATCTAGACCTAGAATCATCAATTCTACCAAATACTTGCTTTACTGAAGAGCACGGAGTGGCTGTGTATAGAATCCGGGTATGATTTTCTAGTGAAAGGATGGACTAGTAAGTGCATAAAGATTCAGTGTAACTGTTTACTGCTGCTAGGTAACATGGACTGGGGTGGGGGAGGATCAGAATGAAAACATTCCAGTAGCTGTGTAACAGTTTTAGGGCATATTAGAATCACTTGTTTTTCGATGCAAACACAAACATATTTGTAAAGGATACATCCACAAATGTAATTCTAAAGGATTCATACACAACTATATTTGTAAAGGATACCTAGATAAATGTATTTCAGTTTCTCTTATAAACGCAAATTTTGAGAAGCCTGTAGAATATTTTGTGGACAGATCTATTTAGAAAAAGTAATTAAATTAGTTTGTGAATTTGAGTTACAGGTTAATTACAAATATGAAAATATCCTGCAATAATAATTGTAGCGCTTATCACCAATGTGCTGTTTAAATTTCAATATTTGCAATTAGTAGTATAGAAGATAATAATGGTATATGTCAAATATATCACACAAAGTATATTTAAAGAGGAAGCATACTGATCTATTTGCGTGCTTCTTCGGTGCAGATGTCAAAACGTATAAGTGAAAGATGACTGATTTTCGGCTTGCTTGTTTTCTATTTCTATTTAAACGCTTCCTACTCAAATTTGTTCTTTTACATTAGAATCACTTTGTTAGTCATTACGGGAAACTTTCAAATATGTACGTTCTGTCGCCATATGTACAATATATGTTGCATAAGTATGTATTTGTAAGACTTTTACTAGCTTTTATTCGCATCTGAAAATGATTATTATTTTCACTTTAAGTGCAAAGGGACTAGAAGATAGAGCAAAAAAGATTTGTTTTAATTGTAAAAAATCAAATGTTTCACATATTGTTTACAACGATACTCATTTCAAGAAGCAATCGGAATACATACTGAAAAAGATTGGGAATATAAATGTTTTTTTTTATAGCTCTGGTACAAGACAATCTCTAGGCAGAGCTCTCAGCAATTACTATAGATTTTAAAGTTTCAACAAATTATATATATATATATATATATATATATATATATATATATATATATATATATATATATATATATATATATATATAAGGAAATATCATTACTCTTGATATGGTTAGATAGAACTAAGCATTGACACTTATTAAAATACGTTGAAACATTAAGATTGTTCAAAATGTTTTTGTTGCAAAAATGGTTCATTAGCAAAAGTCTGAAAATCTTCCCAATGTCATCTGCACAAAGTGGAATATAGTTCAATATTGCTCTTTAGAAGTGTATAAATGCACAATAATACGTAGCCCAAAAGCAAGTGAAAGATTACTGGATGTGAGAAAAGAATCTCTATCTCGATTTATTATTCTGAGATTAAAGACCATGCCATGATTCAGAAACAAACACGTTGTTAAATGGAAGGATTGGATGTTTCTTGACAAATGAAGAAAGTACAAGTTTTATTGACAGATGTTGATAAAACTAATGGTCATGTCTCATTTGAGAATAATTTAGGACATACACACACACAGACACACACACACACACAGACACACACAAACACACACAAACAACCACACACAAACACACACACATGCACACACACACAAACACACACACACAAACATACACACACATACACACAAAAACACACATACATACGCACACAAACACACACATACACACAAAAACACACAAATATACTCACACATAGACACATAAACACACATACATACGCACACAAATACACACAAATACAAACACACATACACACACATATACACACAAGCACACATACGCACACAAACACACACATACACACACAAACACACACACATACGCACACAAACACTCACACACAAACACACACACACACAAACACACACATATGCACACAAACACACACACACATGCACACACACAAAGACACAAAAACACACATACATACGCACACAAACACACACATACACACATAAACATACAAACACATAGACACACAAACACTCATACATACGCACACAAACACACACAAACACACAAACACACATACACACACATAGACACACAAACACACATACATACGCACACAAACACACATACACACACAAACACACATACATACGCACACAAACACTCACACACACAAATACGCACACACAAACACACACACAAACACACACACAAACACGCACACACAAACACACACACACACACACAAACACACACACATACACACAAATACACACAGAGAGTTAGAAAACATTTGTCTGAGACCGAAAACGTTAGAAATGCTACAACAAGAGTTAGCTACATTATACATTGTGCTACATAGAAAGAAAACACGTTTTCACAAACTGTGACCTGACCATGATTACAACACCTAAATCTGTATTTTAATTTTTAATTAATTAAGGACATTAACAATACAGAATGTAAACCATATCAATTATTCTCTCTCTCTCTCTCTTTCTCTCTCTCTCTCTCTCTCTCTCTCTCTCTCTCTCTCTCTCTCGTTTGACAATGTAAATTAATGTACTGTGCGTTTGTAAAGCGCATATATTAAACACTTCGTTTCTGTAATCGGTGAATATCAGACACGCTGACCTTGTCACCATAAAATACTTGAGGCAATAAATGATAAATGAAATAAATATAAAAAATAGATAATGATAACAAACATTTTGTTAAAATTTCACATGTTTTCGGCTTATCAGTTGATCATCTTGTGAAACATTCTAAGGAGTGAGTTGTTTAATGATAAATACAACATTTTGGGGAATCCAGACTTTTGAGTCAAGCTGTTTATCTATTCGAATACCTGGATTCATGTGAATGGTTTAATGAAACCGAACTATCACCAACCGATAATTTTATTAAAACTAAATTAGGTCAGGATTAAGAGCAGCGCATTACCCAGAAATGTAACCGAAGGGTTTAAACATTTGAAATTAAATTCTCTTGACGATGTTCACGAACATTAAGCAAAGAAAGTTACGTTGAACTTACGTGATATTCTTTCGAATAAATCAGATCTGTGTACAAATTGTTATAAACTAGACAAATACATTATTTTACTGCGGCATGACTAGGTGACATTGAAATAAAATAAGACATAATTAGAATTGCTGACAGAATGAAATGTTATACTGAATGAATGACAGGGGAATAAGTATGATACTCTAAAAGCAAACCGTGAGTATTATAACGATGACCAAACAAGGGACAATGGACACTACGATACGTCAAAGTCAAGTTAATATATTTTGTACCAACACATGCATGTAAGAGTTTTTACACTACGATACGTCAAAGTCAAGTTAATATATTTTGTACCAACACATGCATGTAAGAGTTTTTACACTACGATACGTCAAAGTCAAGTTAATATATTTTGTACCAACACATGCATGTAAGAGTTTTTACACGGGCAGACGAATTCTGAAACTGGATGAATTTTAGAAGTAGAGTTAAAATTACCAGTAGATTTGCACCGCAACTTTAATAATTAACTTTTGACGCCAGAAAAATAATTCCATGTGAAGACGTATTATCTCCATTACAAATGAAATTGGTTGAAGATAAAGTATGAACAAAACCTTTGGTACCCAAGGTACCTCCGGATAAAATTAGAAAGATGCATATAGGAGTTGATACTGGCCTTGGCTAAACTACTACAATGAAATAAATACATCTATAAGACAAAATGCAGCCAATGAGTTTTATTTTTAAGTTAATTATTAACTATGTCTTCGGAGAGCGGATTAAAACTTCAAAAACGAGAAATAACGTAAAAATGGGAAGTAAAATGTTTTAAACTTTAGAAAGGATATTTTATTTACAAGACGTGTAATAATAGATTGAGATAGTTAATATATCTAGTTTAAAGAACAGTATAATAAAATTAGCCAAACCAAGTTGTGGTGGATATAAATTCTAGAAGCTGCTGCTGTATGACTTATACTGAAAGACACCAATGAAGCAGTACGATCACAAAGTCAAGTCATTAATGGCTGATACAGATCATATATGCATACACGTTGACGTTGAAGCAAATAACGTTATAATCATATGAAACACAATATACACTTTTATGACACATTCGATTGCAAAAATGATACCATATACGCAACACCATTATCCAACAAGACATTTGTTGGATTGTTTAAAGATGATATGAATGGCGTCCAATACAATAAGCTTGTGGCCTTAGAAGTAAGCTGTATGCTTTTCTGACTGTCACCTTAGAAAAATAACATTATAAACGGTTGTCAAGAAATATATTGTTAAAAAGTATATCAGATTAGATATGTATGACAGTTTGTTTACAAAAGGATAAATTAGCCACGAAAAGAATTCGATTGGTCATACCATACCATCACCATATATACAAAATTATGATATGTAACGTCTTCTGTCACTTCATTATGATAACTGCTGATAACATAGATACTTTGCCATATGGCTACGTTTGACCTTAATCGTTTGTTTAATCTCCGGTTACTTTCTAATCAGATGTTTATTCCAGTTTCAATAATAGTTTAGTTTATTTTGTCTTTTTGATCATTTTAATTATTGCTTCTATAATAAGCGTTGGTAGAGCATCATTTTCATTAAAAATGTTTCCTGAGGCTTTTTATATTATGTGCAAATGTCTACTATATACCTAATATTTTAACGAAGATCTTTAATGACAAAGTTATACTTTGTTACTATTACCCATATGACAAAGTTATACTTTGTTACTGTTACCCGACCGTTCCTGTGGCCTAGTGGTGAGAGAGTTCGCCTCGGATGCGGGAGGTCGTGGGTTCGATCACTGGTCGAGTCATGCTAAAGACTTACAAAAATGGCGCTCAGCATTAAGAGGTTAGTGTTAGGACTGGTCGGCCTGGTGTCAGGATAATGTGACTGGGTGGGACATTATGCTACTATAAACTGCTACACTGCAGAGATCGTAGCGATATGACTGAACAATTGTTAAAGCTACGTTAAAATCCAAATCACACACACACACACACACACACACACACACTATTACCCATATGACAAAGTTATAATTTGTTACTATTACCCATATACAGATGTTCTATACTTCACTCTACTGAGAACTAACTTTGTTAAGTTGGTTAATTTCCTTTTTACATCATTTATTCTGATAGATAATTGTCTACATGAAAGACTGTATTAATTTCCAGGTATACACTAGCAACTGGTTCGATCCATTTATCTAATGTATTCATCACAATATATCAGCATTGTACTGTCGTGACTATAACGCAATTTCTGATGTAAGTCTTACTGTATATCAAGAGTGGACAGATGATGATAATAACCACAAAAAGGTATTCTGTAGTACATTAGCTTAGGCCTTGTTAGAAGCAACAATATTGTCAGTGGGATACAACCCCAAAAGAAATAATTTTTTCTGAACGTATCGCTGACATAATTAGCCATTAAATCAGAAGTAACTGTCGGCACAAGTTGTCCAATTCACTATCTTGGGGAGCACCTAATAGCACTTGGCATGTTTTTCCCTTCATTTATGAATCTCAGCTCACAAAAAAGAACAATAACGTACAACCGATGATGATCTGTTTGGATCTGAAAGTCAAGTTGAATTATAAATTCATTGCGGTAAACAATAAACTGAATAGCCTACGTACCACTGTATTGTTCATTAGGCGCTCCTGTCTTAATATTTTAAGCTTTCACTCGTTATACCTTGCATTATTTTATTCAGTCTAACAGACGTTTATAACCATGTATTTTGAAAGACATGAAAATTATCCAATCATTCTGCCTAAAATGTTTAACACCACCATAAGAAATGCTTATGTCTTTTAATCAGCATTTTCGATATATTGTTTACAGATGAATTATTTGCACCGCTTTTAAACCTCACATTGAACAATGCGACAGGTACATATAAATTATTTGCAGCGTCTTTAAACTTTATATCGAACAATACTACAAATAAATTAAAAATATTTGGTCCTTGCCTAGGTAATACAACTTGCAAATGTTTTGCTCAAGTTCTACTTTACCTGGAGTGGGCTCCACACACTATGGTGATTTTGTTTTTCCAGTTTGTGAGTAGCTATACAGTTTCCATATGTTACCATCCTATTTAATTAGCTAAATTTTTATAACTTTTTCTTGGGCGGAGAAGAAATTCTTAAAGAAAGTTATAGCCAAAAGAAATACTAACTCCTATTGCAACTGCAAAAAATATTAATAAGTAATTTATTTATCAGAAGGTTGGTAAAATTCATTAAATTTACGTTACCTATATATTCTACACTATTTTAACATTAGGATAAATAGAACACACAGAAAAGGCATAATACATATTATTCGAATTGTGAAAAGCCAAACCTTGCAATCTTAATGTTTCATCTTGATGTTCTATTATTAAACTTGTAAGCTTTTCTCTGCATTTCCTCAAGAGATTTATCGTATCGTACTATCTCTCAATCAACTTGGTTAGGTTAAAATAATTTGAACATATAATTACCGCATGCTAATGCTGAAGCATTATCGAGTGCACATCCGAGTTCTACAGATGCTGTTGCCATTTTATGACAGTCAATTTTATACTACCTCCAAGTTCTAAACTTACATATATATGAACACGTTACTGTTAGATCTTACTCGACCTTTTTTCTGTTGAAGAAGACTTTTGATAGTTACTGCGTTTTGTTGTTTTGAATCTTTCTTGGGTTAAACGTGGAAGAGAAACATTGTGCATGATCTTTAGAGATGCAACCGTAATGTCACATTACCCTTAATATTAAGTTCTCTGCAGTTTTATTGACTCCTTCAGTCATTCTGTGAAAGGCTTTTACTAACAGCTGTCAGTCTATCTTCCAAGCTTTCACACCAACTGTAATGTCCCTTAACTAAGTTTTTAATATCTTCATCATTCTGTTTCTCTTCATCGTTTAATTCCTTCTGCAACTTTTAATTTGTGATTATAATATATTGTAAGTTGTCAGCATCTTTTTGTTTTATATTTTAAAAAATTCCCTCCACTTTTTGTTTGTTATCGAAAGTGTTGGCTGCATCAGATAGGATCTACTAATTTTTTATGTGTTACGTATTTGTTGACTGCATCAGATAGGATCTACTCATTTTTTTATGTTTTAGTCATTGTTTAGAGCTTATTTATTGATTCATCTCTCTTATCCTTTTGTCTTTTTCTATAAAGTGAAAACTGAAATCGGTAGGACATCTAAAATTATTTCTATCATTGATTAAGTACCTAAATTCGACCTTGTTCTGTACATTTTATATAGCATTAAAAATACTAATCAGTGAGATGATATTTGTACAGAGGTACATGCCCGTATGGGCGAAAACGTTGATAATTTAAATGATGATGATGATATTTGTTGCGATCTACGGTTGCTTACTTTGCTTCGAGTTTGATTTTTATAGAAAAATATTTTCACAAGTTTTCCTCACACGTTATCCTGCTTATTTACAGGATTTCCTCACACGTTATCCTGGCTATTAACATGTTTTCTCACGTTATTCTGGCTATTTACGGGTTTTCCTCACACGTTATCCTGGCTATTTACAGGTTTTCCTTACACGTTATCCTGGTTATTTACAGGTTTTCTTCACACGTTATCCTGGCTATTTGAAAAGGAGGTCATATATCTGAGGTATTGATAAAAGAACTTTTAATTCTCTTTCGGTGTATATTTGATGGATATTAGTGTTATAGAGTATACAACTTGGTCTTACCTCTGACGTGTGCCTATTAATTTTTTTGTTTACTAACTCCTCTTGGTCAGATTCACTTTCTATACTTCAAAGTAAATTGCAGTTTTAATAAAAATGAGACTACATTGGTTTTTACTGTTATATATTTGGTAATTCAGTCATTGCACTTTTAGAAGCAGTATTGCCTACTGTAGAAAAATTCGCTTTCCCTATTCTGATAACTGCAAAACTTAATGTGCTTTTGACTAGAGCAGGCTGATTTTGCGAGTGCATGTCTGCAGCTATTTTGATCAAATGTGTGCTTAAATCAAGCAGTATGTTCACAAATATAACGTATACAGTACTTTCAGCGACATTACATGAAAGTAGGATAGAGATATGCTAACATTCCCTCCAGTGTCCATGTTGTAAATGCAAGCAACAACATCTTACATCTGCCTTGGCTGGCCTGTAACCAAAATTACAAACAGCGTACGAACAAATGTGCTTGAGATATATTATAAAGACATAAGTATTTGGCACATAATTGAAATAGATTACTTTCTATTATCAATTCGTAATATTGAGACTTGATCTGAGAATTGATCTGTTGATAGTTTATAAGGAGTCGCATTAGCACAGTTGGAAAAACGTGGATTCGTAATTTAAGAATCGCCGGTTCGATATCCTCCAAGGCCAGTTAGGGTCGGCTGCTTCCGTATGTACTTGGGAAAGTATTTAGCTCCCATTTCCTCTGCATGATATAATGTGTCAAAAGTACAATTTAAAAACAAAAAGCAAAAAACAAAACCAAATGTCTACATGTTATAATTGTTCATAAGGTATATTAATTGTATGAGATGAAATCATAGTCATATATGTTTCAACATATGGGGTTGATATTTTTCTGACTACAATAAATACAGAATCCTTAGATAAATTTAGAAAACAAAGTTGATATAGTTTTATTTCTTGCTTTGGCAAAGAATGGAATTAAGAAACTGAAGAGATAATATCGGGACAGCAACATTTCATATCTAATCAAATCCATTTTGATAAAAACAAATAAAGCCTTCGAAACTCAGTTAAATTCATATTCATTTTCAGCTTCAATGAAAGAGTTAATTAGTTTGAGAGAAAGGTTTCTCAAGCATCCAAAAAATTGCTTCCATCTTTGAACAAACAACCAGAATGATGTCCATTTGTCCATCTATACATTTAAAAGAGATATTCAAATAATTCAACATATATCCTGATCTGCCGTCTCAAATGTGCGGTTAGATCCGGATTTATGTTGTTTTATTTTACCTATTAATTATATCAAACCGTAAAGACCCAGAAAGACCCGGCTTTTGATGCGACGGTAGATCTGGCTCTATACTGCTTGCATTTAGGAACAGCCTTATATACAAGTACATACGGTCTGAATTATACCTGCAAAATTGTATACCTACCTGGAAAATTGGCACTCGAGATTCTTCTAATGCATCCAAAGATACATATAAAAAATAATATGTAGATCTGTAAAGTGAGTTTATAAATCATTATTAGACACTTATAGGTTAGCAATATTATCAATCAAAACAGCGTTACTGACTATCCTAGCCTCGAAGTATGATAAGTGTCAATCGGTCTTTCTTTTGCCACAAGTTTAAAACCTCTTGTAATTTATAATAAACAGGTGATTTTTCGCACAAATTATTATCATTTAAATGTTACTGAAACATATCCAATATTGGTTAGTCGCAATAATACAAACATGTCAATCATTACTGTCGGCTGACGTACATGGAACATGGATATCAGCCAAGCAAATGAATAAATAAAACATGATTATCTTTTGTTACACCAATGGCTGAATGGCTGACGCAGAATGCCTTATATATATATATATATATATATATATATATATATATATATATATATATATATATATATATATATATATATACATTTTCTTTTAATTTTGTTTTTAATTGTTTTTTATTGTTATTGATCCTGGAATGAGCAATCCATGCATACGACGTACCTATTACCTTACGGTTATACCCTACGAAACATTCTGAACCAGTATCAATTTTAATAAATGGACATTGATGCTCGAATTAAAATCTCTGCTCAGTCACCTATTTTACAACAAAATAATCACAACTGTTGCATCTGTATTCTCTCTAATACATCAAGCTGCAGTGTAACACTAAGATTATAACCCCGCAAGAAGAAATTGAAAGGTGGCGGAAGAGTACCATGAAATTGGTTTTCATATCTTGTTAGCTCAGTCTAATATCTTCTTTAGGCAAAATACTTTCTTGCATAAATGAAATAATATCTCGTTTAAACGAACTATTATCTTGTTTAAACGAAATAATTTCTTGTTCAAACAAAATATAATATTGTTTATACGAGATAAGAATTAGCTTAAACAAGTCAATATATTATTTAAATTAAATAAGATCTTCTTTAAAAAAGATGGTATTTTGTTTAAACAATTTATTTTGTGCTAATGCAGTATCCATACTTTATACTGCATCTATGTCTTCTTAGACCTTTAGAAATTTTAGATGCAGTGAATCGAACTTGTTTCCTTTGAACTTCATTCATACAGTTAAGCTAAAATATTTATGATTCGTAAAAGAGGAGCCATGTAATAAATGCATAAAATTTGCAGGGTTTTCAATTATGAATTGAACTTTTCTTGAAAATGACATATAATGGACCTTTCATTGGAAGTCTTTCAACACATCTTCAACAATTCTGTTTAATGAAATTTGTCAAGGTATTAAGCAGTTAAAAAACGCAGTCATCTACTTAGTTCCCTAGATGGCAAGCTAGCTGTCCAGATATATTAAGAATTAAACAGAAATAAAGTTTGAACGTGCACACAAAACAACGTAGATACGCACGTACATGCATACATATGGCATTTCTATCATTCTCAAATTATTTTGTTTGAGCTCTTCTATAAAGGAAGACACATATATTCATTCATTCATTCATTCATTCGTTCCTTCCTTCCTTCCTTCCTTCATTCATTCAATCATTTATTCATTTGAGTTCCACTCATGCACGTTTTCCTAGATCTTTTTCTCTGGAATAAATATAAATATAAAAATATAAATATGCGAATTATTCATATTCTGTCACATATTAAATCAAGGGTGTAAGAAGCTTCTTCATCCAAAATGACATTTTAGGTCATATGTAAAACGCTTCAATTTAATATTTGTGTTTAATCCATTAGGGGCTGATGTATGCTGCTTGGAGTTTGGTGCGCGGTTAAATTTAGAATCAAAGAACAATGAGTTTCTATAAAACAATACTGAGCAAATACAGAGAATCTATCAGTATCAGATACAAAGAGTCGATCAATTTGAAACACACATATTCTGTCAATATTAGATACATTTATATGAGATAAAAGATAGAGCTTTTTTAGTAAATAATGTAACACTTGTTTAGAAGTAAGGGTGTTTTCATCTCCTAAGTACTGAGTGTCTAATTATGTCTCGTATTTGCAGAGATAGCAGAGTTAATAGCATGCATTTTCAGATGAAACCTGACAGCCATTCATTACCGAAAACATATAGATTATATGGACGTCATGTGAACTTATGAAGTGGATGGTATTATTTACATGCAATTGTAAGTACGGACTGCTTATATTGAATATAAATTTGTTTCTCTGTGTCTACAGTGACACTTTCCTATTCATTGTGTTCGTTGTCCAAGCTTCCGAATTTATATTTAATTATTCATTAAACAGAATGACTACTAGAAAAAGCTGAATGTTGAACCGTGCGATCCGCTGCTCGCAAGTGTCTGAATGTCAAATGTTCGTTCAAAGCAGTTGTTAATTTCACAAACTTGTTAAACAATGTCACGGCCTGTATTTCAGACTTTCATATTATCTTGCATTTTTAGCTATTAGAAAATTTGGGATTTTTCTCAGAGGTAGATATTGTAGAAGAAATAACGCTGAGTACGAGGGGATATTAGCGTCAAAAGGCCGATAAGATTAATATTATGGATCGCTATATACTCAAGAGGAATTTATCATCATGGATCCCTCCCGATAAAAAATATCACTTTATGTATATGGTAATTTACCATTTAGGCACTGTTTAGACAGACTCTGACTCAGAACAGGTTTATCACAGCATGACATTCATGGCCTATTTCTCAACCAAGCGGCCATATATATATATATATATATATATATATATATATATATATATATATATATATATATATATATATATATATATATATATATATATATATACAGAAGAAAGACACTTCTCAAATATTACCAATTTGCAAAAAAGTTATCTGATTCCCCAAAATAAAGTGGCTGCGTTCTCAATAGTTAGGAACGTATGAGACATTCCAAACATCCAAAAGGAATTAGGTGTTTGATACTACTCTATGGTCATTAACTAAGTAACAGAACGAAGTTAAACCAGCACATTTTGTAAAACTTAACAAATAATTTAATCATTAAATTTATAAAACGAAACAGTAAAAGGAACTGACTTTATTATAGTAGTATGAAACTGAAGGTTTTGGCGTTTTTTTTTTTGTGTCTACTTTTGGGTCATTCCTATACTTATCCGTTACACATTTAGCCCCTACCGAAGGTTGCCTGTTGTTCGCTTGTAATTTAACAGTGTTAACAGTTTATTGTTCTTCAGGGATATATTCTGTTTACGTTTTCACAAACTGATGAAACTTGTGGTTTGATATCGTTCACGCATGCAGCACCTGTGTATATTCCATTCCACCTATTTTCGTTTGTCCCTGGTAGATCAAGACGCGCACAGCCTTACCATAGCTAAACAAGCTGCGATGCTTGTAAATATAATTAAAATGTCGCTGTGGATCTATTAAGACAATTGAGATCACAAGTATTTCAATCAGTTCTAGACAGATGACGCCGATTAGTAACACGAACACCATCAAAGGCCTTGACCCCAGTGTTACCCAGGTTTTGTAACACCGCTAAGATTCCAGGAATCATATTTGTCGAAATTTCTCGAGCATATTTGTTAAGTGTGTATGCTGGTGGAAAAATGGGAACGTGATTTATCAACTCGCCACAACGCCTATGAAACTGAATTAATGTGTTTGTGATTCTTGTATTTTTGAACGAGCATACTCACACGCTTCAGTGGTGATAGCAGAGGCAAGGCGATGTTTCTGTTCATACTCGTATACTACCGCAAACTGTTGGCTTTTCTTGCACCTCTAAGTATTCAGATAATATGCTCACGTGCAATTCGTCTTAGTTGTTTGACCGTTGTTTCTTGTGACATCCGGTGCAGTGGGTGCTAGTTGTGGATTAAGTACCAATATGGTTTTAATAATTCCAGAGCCTCTGGTTTTCTCATACAGCTTGTTATGTAAATTCTGTGTTGTCGTGAGATCTGTTTTAGATGTGGCACATGCTGATACTGTATTTGAGAATATCAACACCGTTGTTTTGTTAAACTCAAAAAGTAATTTATTTCACTCGTAAACAAAAGTGAAAATTTAAAACTAAATTACAGTATTGTGAAATAAATCCTAAATAGTCCTAAACATTCTATCACAAGATCATAAGTTCAAATGTGTAGAGTTCCAAATGAATTTAAGTGGTGTTCAGATAAATTTCAACATTGAATGTGTTGATGTATCTGTAGTCTCGAATGTGCTAATGTGCCAACGACATGGAATGTGGCAATGTGGTAACTGTTTGGATGTAACATAATATTATAATCTAACAGGTCCTTGAATGCATAGACAATAATTCCAAAATTATGATTTAGTCCAAGAATTAATAATGAGCACTTTGTAATTCTAGTGAATAATTTACACAATAAGTCCACCCTAAATACAACTGAACACAGCAATAATAATGATTCCACTTCGGGTGTTAAAGTAGGAATGAATAGTTTTGAAGGAAACAACATTAATAAAAAATGCTAAGACACAATAATAGAGCAATGGTGTAGGCTAGGGTCGTTTCTAAAACATTCGAAGTTGTGAACTAGATAAGGAATTTGCAAGTGAATAACTAACAAACTAAGGCCCTAATGTCCTTCACTTCAGTTACAAATAAACATGTTTATCTCCAAGAATAATAATTATATATATATATATATATATATATATATATATATATATATATATATATATATATATATATATATATATATATATAGAGAGAGAGAGAGAGAGAGAGAGAGAGAGAGAGAGAGAGAACGAAATAGAATACGAAATTATCGCACTCAGCACAATGCAATAGATTCACCGGTGGGCTATTGTTCAACACAATCCAAAAAGTATTCTAGTAACAATGACAAACATATGAACCCTGTTCTAATGTTTCAATAAAGGTCAGTTTCTGCGACGCTTGTGTTATTCTATATGCTATCTATCTAGATTTGCTGTATGGAAATACATAAAGACAATGTATCAAATATATTAGCAGCTTCTGTGCGAGAGAAAGAGTGATGGCGATGTAAACAAAGACAAAAACAAACTTAGATTTAGTATGAGTTTATTGGAACTGTGAAGGATATAAATCTGTATCGTAACAGTCACCGTAACATCTGAAATCGGTCTATTTCGTGGGTTTATCGTAAATGACTTTAAATATTATAAAACAATTTTGTTCTCTCTCTCTCTCTCTCTCTCTCTCTCTCTCTGTTATGAAGCATGTGCAGTTATCTTGTGTTACCTGTTTTATTGACTGTTCAGTCAATGAATTTTTACTACCTTTGAATTTCAACTGTTTTGTACAATTTAACTTCCACGCATACATTTTGAAGAGACAATTGGTTGGCTTCGGCTTTATACGTTGATCCTATTTATAAGCTTGTATCGGGTTCCATTGAAGTATCCGACAAACAATCGAACAATGTAAATTTATATAGCTATGACATGTTTCCTATTTCCTCGTTATTATGATATACTATAATGTCAAGCCAGGCATATCTTAGACTAGTATTAAATGTCAGTCAACGGGTACATGTCCATTATCCACTAGTGTTGAATGCTTCTGGAGGTAACTTAAAAGCCCAGCTTCGATTCTTCCATCATCATCATCATCATCATCGTCATCTCTCTCTTTCTCTCTCTCTCTCTCTCTCTCTCTCTCTCTCTCTCTCACACACACACACACACACACACACTCACTAACTCACTCATGGACCAGTTGAGTTACTAAAAGCATCAATTTCCCCAAAACTAAGGAGTGATTCGCGCACGTGTCTACTAATGGTATCGCGAACCAAATTAAATTCAACTGTTCTTCTTTTGATTTCTTGTATTACAAGACCAGTGAGGTTTGCCCTTGAACCCCAATAATGAAGCATGCGCAGTTCGGCTGGATTACTTTTAACCTTGATGGCGTCCGGACATGCATCAGCTTTAACATTGTGAATTCCCACCATTACTGTACAGTTTGTCTTGTACACAGGTTTGCAATGAGCGTCAGTAGCATTTGGCACCATCATGCGATTGATCCGATCGATAAGCATATCGTGGGTTCGATCCCCATCTCCAAACATTAGATAATTCTGCATCGCTATCGCTGTAACGTTTTTCCGAGACGGTCTTGAATTGTATTCCTGCAAATATCGTCGCAAAAATCCTCTAGACTGGTCTTTCATACAAAAAGGGTACTCATCCATATCTATAGACATCTGCCACACGGTGTCGCTGCCATTTCCCATGAGAAAGTAGTTGTAACACCCCATTTGGTTGTCATGAATTCTCTTAACGTAGTCTTCCTGTCCCTTTCTGGGGTTACGGAAAGTCCAGGGTATGACAGTCACAAGACCTGAAGTATAAGATGAAGTCAGTTATATTGGTCGTCGCTGTGCAGTTAAAAATCCAATTCCAATTTATTTTCCTGCAGTTATTTTTTTCTTTCTGAGTTTTTTGTTTGTTTGGTTTCTTTGTTTGAATATATTGTGGAGGGGGTGGAGATGAGGGAGGGAGTAATGTACTTTGTTTGTTTAGTCGTTTCTTTTCCTAAAAGTTGTTGTTGCAGTCGTTATTGCTTTTTATTTTAGTTTTGTTTCATAGTAACAGAATACATATAGATGTTTTACTGATTTACTAAGAAGTCAAAGTAACAGAATACGTGTCCATATATTTACTAATTTGATTGTATGTACTGTCGTTCTAAAATATTAATAGATCATGTGTGAAGTATGCTTAATTTTAATATTCTGTTTTCTACAAGCTCTGTTTATAATAATAATAATAATAATAATAATAATAATAATAATAATAAATAATAACGATCATTCGCTGAACACTTTTCCACACAATAAATGACAATTTCTCTGTTTTATTACTTAATGATAATGAAATAAAGAATTTGCATCATCTGCGTACTCTTGATGCCAATGAAAATGTTAAACTAATGCAGTTGATAACAGTTATTTGGACCTACATGCTAGTATTTCCCTGTAGGATGAATGAGAGAGAGAGAGAGAGAGAGAGAGAAGGAGGCGGAAGGAGCGTACCATAATGTTTTAAGCAGTGCATTAGCCGTGTTTCCAAATTAAATTAAATGAACAGCTCTGGCAAAAAAAAAATTAACGTCTTTTTTCTAAGTTTTGAATCAAATGGTCTGTCTAACCAGAATGCAACTGATTCAAACTTTCTGGGTGAGATTTCCGTGTTACCTTTTTTTTTAACTTTTCTCGAGCTTTCTAACATCCTGTACAAAACCAGAATAACACCTTTACGATCTGTTTCTATGTATCCATACCCCAGTAACATCTTTATGATCTCTATTTTTATGTATCTATACCAAATACTACCTTTATGATCTCTTTTTGATGTATCCATAGCCCAAGAACACTTTTATGATCTCTGTTATTATGCATTCATACCCCCAAAAGC
This sequence comes from Sinohyriopsis cumingii, assembly GCA_028554795.2. Taxonomy (NCBI): domain Eukaryota; kingdom Metazoa; phylum Mollusca; class Bivalvia; order Unionida; family Unionidae; genus Sinohyriopsis; species Sinohyriopsis cumingii. Next base: position 8,182,463 of record CM068827.1, on the reverse strand, counting down.
ACCTTTATGAGCTCGATTATTATGTATCAATACCCAATAGTACCTTTATGATCTTCAGTTATTATGTATTCATAACCCCAATAACACCTTTATGATCTCTATATTTTTTGTATCCATACCCAATGTCACGTTTACTCAGCCCCAGTTCGTAAGTCGTGTATAAACTATGGTATTATTACAAACCATGTTTGATGTCTGAACATTGCCACTGGCTAGAGTTAATCCCTTACGCAAGGTTACCGTGGCCAGAAAGAAGATCCGGCATCTTGAATCGGCACAGGCGTTAGATCGAGTGACTTCCCACCTATGTGATACAGCTTTGTCCTAAGATCAGAGGAACTCGCGAGGGAACAGGGCGTGTTCTAAATCCGTCCCCACGTGGACAGATAACGAGAAGGACATTGTCCGCTTCAAAACGACATCCAATCGGAATTGAAATAGAGGGTGTGATAACAATTTCGATCCGAATTAAAACTTCTAACTGGCAAGCAAAAATTTAGTCTGAGATTAGGAAGACAGATGAGCAATATATGGTTACTCCGAGAGAGCCACTCGTAATTTGGCGGTAAAACTGGGAGAGGAGGTTCTAAGGAAAGACAAAGCTTCGTAAAGGACAGTAAGCTATTTGCTCGATTTTTCCAGAATATTACGGCATTATAATTGTAATTATGTGCAGTATGTACACTTAATTACTATGATCGTTTAGTGCGTAGAATTAACTTTGTAGTGTTTAATTTACACGCGTATTTGAGAAATGAGTTTGAGTATTATGTAGAGAATTATGTAGATTGTTAGCTTGTGGTCAGAATTAATTTTGTAATTCGCTCTTCGGTTACTTGGTAGTAAACTAGTGCATTTATTCATGTGATATATTAGAATTTACACATGCTTGAATTGTAAATTTGGAAAATGGTTGACGTGTGTAAGATTATTAATATGGATGTATGGATATATCAGAGGATGGACATTTGAGTATTTTTGTACATTGTATGAGCTTTAATGTAAAGAAATGCGTCGGATTGCTATGATATTGTTTAGTATAATGGGATTAGGAATATGTACTGATGTGACGCAATTTATTGATGTATGTTTGAGAAGTAATTGATACTGTGCTTTTATTACGACGTTATTTTGCCATATAAGAACGTAAGAATATTTATATGTGAATGAATGCGTGACCGAAGAAACTTAATAGCCGTTATCTGATGATAGCCTGGGTGAAGTGTGAGATGAGAGGGCTTAGGGAAATATTGTACCGTCCTTGTGTTTTCACAGGAAGTATTTTGGGGGACAAAACTTCCGGTTAAGTTAAATCCCGAGTCTCTAAGAGGGGAGGCCGAAGTGAGACTAGCAGAGCAGCCGGAGTCGACAAGTCTAGTCGTAATATAGAGTCGAGGAGGAGAAGGAAAAGGAGTCGAAGAGGAGAAAGTGTAGAAGGAGGAGGAGTATAGACAAGTCGAGGAGGAGAAGGAATTTGGAGAAAGTCGGGATGAAGAGGAGAAGGAATTGAAGTTATAGGAGAGAAGATTACACAGATGAGTAGAATACAAGGACAGGTGGAAAGCTATCCCACACTACTAATCAAATGATGCAATAGGCTATTACAGTGTAGAGCGGAAGAAGAGTACTTGGGAAATTTTAATCATTTGATTATTGAATTGTCATTAAATTGTTATTCGTTTAATTTCACTTTTTTGTATATTCAATCATTTAACCGTCGTCATCGCTGACTGGGGGCTCGGAGCTTTACATCTGTCTTTCACTAATTTAACTTCAACCAAAATTGAGGCTTGGTGGGACGTCTATAATAATTTATATAGAATATTGGGACATCACTACCCCAAACAATAACACACTTACCACAGCGACTGCATAACAACCTGTCACACGACACACAATAGCACCTTAATGGTGTCTTTGTTATGTTTATATAGCCCAATAACACCTTTATGATCTGTTTTATTATGTATTCATACCATCAATAACACCTTTAAGATCTGTTTTATTATGTATTCATACCCCCAATAACACCTTTATGATCTGTTTTATTATGTATTCATACCCCCAATAACACCTTTATGATCCGTTTTATTATGTATTCATACCCCCAATAACACCTTTATGATCTGTTTTATTATGTATTCATACCCCCAATAACACCTTTATGATCTGTTTTATTATGTATTCATACCCCCAATAACACCTTTATGATCTCTATTATTATATATACATAGCCCCATAACCCTTTTATGAGCTCTATTTTTATTACGTATTACTACCCCAATAACAACTGTAGTATCTGTTCTTATGTATCAAAACCCAAATAACAAATGTATGATATGCTATAATGTATCAATACCCCTATAGCAACTGTATTATATGTTACTATGCATCAAACTTACTTCGGTCTTCAAGGTGGATGGATGGATGGATGGAAAGATAGACAGACAGACAGACAGACTGATAGATAGATAGATACTCCTTTGTGCATTTTAGAAGCTTTAGTTTTCAAATGTTAAATGGTTAAATGGTATCTTTCTTCTGTGATATATATATATATATATATATATATATATATATATATATATATATATATATATATATATATATATATATATATATATATAGTGTATGTGTGTCTGTGCGTGCGTGTGTCTATGTGTCTTTAAAAGAATTTGAACATGTTTCTTCTATTGTTCTGTTATATTGCAAAGTTTCACGTTGATTGGGAACGATTCATCTTAGCTGGTTGTTTATTGATAATACCCTCTTCAAAATTTTTCGATTGAAATTCAAGTCCCGTCAGAAAACCCATTTCATTATTGTGACTATTGTATTTAAACTAGGGAGTATAAGTAAATGTCAAAGTGTGGCAGCTAAAATATATAAAACCAGAAAACATGATGGAAACGAGAAACACTGTTTTACCGAAGATGCAAACGATAAGTTTGTCAAGAGATGAGTAATCTTGGATATTCGATGGCTTATTATTATATATTACAAATTGTTGATAATTAACTGCTTAAAACTAAGTTCGGCAAGGGAAGGTAAAAAAAATTCTCATTCTATATGCATTGCAAAATAATGGTACCCCAAACGTATGTGGAAGAAAATTTGGAAGATAAAGATAAAGAATTTGAGGATAAGAAGAATGATTATTAGAAACGGTGAGCTATAAAGGTTTTCAGCAAACGATCAGAAGAGGAAAAGAAACGAGCAATTGAACAAAAAATGGCAGCAAATATGTTATAGCTGATGATTTTATTGATGCATGAAAAAAAATGGATACTTTTGTTGTACACACAGCGTAATACAGCTGTGTGGTCAAGGGAGATAACGAAAAAAGGCACCGATTGATTAGTATCTGAACGATTGTCTGAATTCATAACTGCAGTTTCTTATGTGAATTGTTGTATTTTGTCGACATATTTGTTAGCGTCTTTCATATGTATAGTAAGTACGTGGTATCACTGATATACCACGAGATGTATACAGTTTTCATCAAAAAGAAACAAGGTTTCTCGCGTGAAATATCAACGGCACGGCGTACATACTATACATATATTTTATGTATGTCATATACGCATTCTAACATTTCCAACGAAGTCAATATTGACTACAGTCAACTGTGTATTGACGGACTAAATTGACCCTTCCCATCCCTGCTTAGTATGTCTGCTTCAAAATGTGCTTTTGTATCTTTTTTCCTTCTAATCATAATCCCCTATGCTAACTGGCAGGTTGTTTCTTTTTTCCCTGCTTCTATTTTCATCAATACTAATTAAATAAATATAAAACAAGCTTATGATTAAAATCTGAAAGACAGCTTAAATCAATAGAGTAGAGAAGTACAAACACAGGATGGTTAACTTACTGAACATTGAATGCGCAGTCATTTATTTACCGGCTAGGGTATTGAAACGAATGGGAAATGTAAACTAAGCGTAAAGAAAACAAACAAGTGGTAATTCAAGCATTTAAATATATTTTCGTTTGATCTAAGTCACCTTTACGCTTTTAATTTACATTCGACCATACGATTGGTTTTATCTTCCATCTCTTTTTCCCCTTTCTGTTGGTCATTTTTTGGGTGACTTGTATCACCATACACTAGTCCAGGAACATCATCACATGACTAGCAAATATCCACTACGCTCGTTTTATCATGGAGAGAGAGAGAGAGAGAGAGAGAGAGAGAATTGCTGGTGACGGTATATTTCCTGTCCATCCCCACGTTTTTCTGTTGGTCGATTAGTCTGCCACCAGAACAACCAGCACAGTGAGTTAGAAGTGGAGAGCGTCCCTCTGACATTTTAATGTTTAAAAAGAAGTTTTTGGGAGAACTTTATTTTAGGGGTTTACAGTATGTGTGTGTCGTCTCGACAGGATATTGCAACTTTGTACCATTGGTATTGTGAACATTGTAGAGAAGTCCCTTGGAAAGTGTACACATACCGTTACGACGACATAAGTTCTTTTAGGTTACTTGGTTTAAGTTCGGTTTCAATGATTTCATCATGCCAAACTTATTTTTCTCTCTCACTTCACAGATTTACGCGTATTTTTCCCTTATACATGAGAGAGAGAGAGAGAGAGAGAGAGAGAGAGGGACAGACAGACGGACAGAGTGAGAGAGAGAAATAGTAGTGTGGATTTGCAATTAATCTGTGTAGCATGTCTAATTCAAGTAGAAAGCAGTGATTATTAATAATTGTGAGGTTCTTTCTTTATGTCGTTAATGAATAATCAGTGGTCATTCATCACCGATCTAGAGAGTATAAGAGATAGCCTACTTTTAAAACATTATTTATATATGCGCATTAATGCTCCAATGGGCGGATCACAATTTGATATGCCAACAATATTGGTATATCAAATTGTTTGCATGCCAAAACTTTCATGTATATGATGTACTTTGTATGATTGATATAATAATATACCAGGTGATGTATAAATTTTTCACTAAAAGGAAACGAAGCTTGTCGAGTTTTCTTTTAATGAAAAATGTATACAACGAGTGGAATATGAAAGATACAGCGTGCATGCTATTGAAATATTTTTTTATATCACATACAGATAAATACACGTGTATTTATAACGCAGTAAAGATTGACTACAATCAGCTGTGTATTAACGGAATGAATGAACTCTGCACAGCCTAGTCCAATGTGTCTCCTACACAATGTAGTTCTTAACTTTTTACGAATAATCGCTATCTTCTTTGAAAATTGATAAGTTCCTTCGTTTAGCTTTTGAACTTCTGTTTTCATTCATATTGATTAAACAAATATAAGACACACAAATGATTTAAACAACAAAAGATGACTTAAATGAAGAAAGTAGAGTACTAGAATCATAGTACGGTTAACTACTTGAACATTCAACGCGGTGTCTTTAACATATTGGCCAGCATACGAGTATAAATATAAACTAAGCGAAAAAAGGAACGGGCAAGAGATAATTAAAAATTTAAATGTATTTACAGTTGATCTAAGTCAATAGTATGGTTTAATTAATATTGCTATCAACCATACTTTGTTTATATCATTTGTTTCTAATTTTCCCCTTTTCCGTTGTTTCATGTGACCCTTCCGTGTCCCGTACTATGGTTATGACTGCTCATATATAAGATCGAATGTGCAAAGGCAAAGCCAATAAGCGTAGTATTCTGGATCCACAAAAATTTGTTCCAGTTTTGTGAGGATCAGTAAGTTTGTATTGACAAATTGCAAGCAAATTACTGAGCAATAAAATAGCACGTCCGTGGCTATATGAAAAGTCATTGTAATAGCTTAACATGATCTTTCAACATTAATATATATGCGCGTATTCTTTCCTACTGGTTCACATATCTCACATTAACTGCAGAATGTCAGCAGTAACTAGTGTGCAAGTTGAGGCGAAGAGATTCAGAACGTCAAGGATCAGACCGATGGGCAACACCGTTAGACACCATTTATTAAACAGGACCATTCTACATGAAAGTGCAGGGTGCTCCATGATCGTTCTGTTAATGAATCTGGCAGGCGTGACGTCATGATGACACGGGAAATCAACAAGGTTAATAAACTGTTAGCCTTTCTAGGCCCACTTTTGGAAATACTCTGCCATCCACTTGTTCCCAATCCGGACTCTCAACGCCAACCGACAACACACTAGCACCATCTACTACGGTATCCCGTGTCATCGCAAGGCCACGGCTTCCTTTACGAACACAGCTGTGGAAACAGGTAATGATGTTAATCAATCAGCAAGGACTCCAACTTAAGCAGGCTTCTCTGTACTTATCAATCACAGGTGGTGGGCTCTTTTGCATCCCCATCTGCTTTGGTCCCAAACGAGGTTAAGGCGCATATTTGTTCCGGTTTGTACACAGACTCCTCTTCGTGTATAAACAAGCAGTTCAAGTCAAAAAAGACAATGTTGATTCTGAAATTAGTCACAGCCCCAAAGTCATGGGTGTTCAACTAAGCGGAAATATATTATGGTTTTCTTCTGGGTTAACAGCGTCCTATCTATACGAGAAAACACAACCACTGCTCAACACCACTCCTTCCAACCATATAGAAACTGTCAACAAACTAGAACACAACAAAACTGACAGGCGGTGTTAGAATGAAGTTATTCGACGTTTAGTTATTCGAGGTGAAGTTTGGTGAGGAGCAAGCCACTTGAATTGGTACCTGAAGGCTATAGTCGAGTCCATTCAAACTCAGTCGACACAAACATCCAGACACACCTTTAAAATATTTCACTAACCATTGTTCTTTGGTACTATCTTACGGATTTCAACACAAGTGCTTCAGTTGATAAGGTGGACACCAACTAACCGATATGCCTAAAGACAATTGCGCAGCCATTCAAGGTTCTACCACAATATATCCCACAGATTCTGCCACCTAGCAACAGCTACTTTTTTTGGAAAGATCTGACAAACACGGAACTCATCATTCAGCCAACCAAACGCCAGTTAATCAAAGATCTGGTCATATGCTTATCCCAATATAACTTGACTATGTGCAATACTGGCTTCATGAATTAGATCTTCCTACAAAGGAAGACCTCTTTGTAGGTTTCGAACTGGTTTTGATGTCAGTTTTAAGGGACATTGCTGAAATCGGCACAAACGAACCTGCTGCAGAAAGAATTCATGCACAATGGGTATTAGAAGACTTTGCATGCCACAAAAAAGATCCTTCGTAGTCATTTATAATCATTCATCGCCTCTCTTACTCTATTAGCAATAGTATTTCAACCGTTCAGTCAGAAACTAATTAGAAGGTGGATAGGATTGCATGTATAAATCAGCTGAGTAAAACGTGCATTGTGGACAAAATAAACACATCGAATACTTATGCTCCCTATACTATCGCACTATTTGTTTTTGCTGGTTTTGTTTTGGCGAACGTGATGTTCGCCAAAACAAAACCAGCAAAAACAAATAATTTCTAGAATAGAATTCTTCAATGAAGAGATAATAACTCGAATTACTTTAAGTCTACAAGATTTAGAATAAGACAACCTGTCTAGGTTTCTGTGACAGCCAAATACGGGAATTAGACAGGTGAAAATCTGTTGCATGAAAAATATATTACGTTAAGCAGGGTCGCAGGTATGTAAGAAATTTCTTTTCTTTCATAATGATTGCTTTTCAGCTTTTTCTACTTTCTTTTTCAGGTCTTATGGGTTTCAAGGACTTAGATTCAAGGAAAGGTACCATGCTCTACTTTATTATCTGACCGACATCGTGGCTGCCAGCGGCGTATGACGGAGCTCTACCGGCTCCTGCGGAGTGAGGCCGTGGAGACAGGATGTATGAAGGGATTTTTTACAAGATCTCCTCCATAATCGACTGAAACAAGTCTTCATTTAGATCCTAAAATTTGTAAACAAATATGCAACCACCTCTTGTTGTCGACAACAGTCCTTTCAAAAAGGAATACTCTTGAAATATTCCTGTGACTTCTCCAAAATCTCGTACTAAATGTAGCCTTGAGTGATTACTTATGATGTGCAGCAGCATTAAGTTATTAGCATGTGTTCAAGCCAGGTCCTAGCATGTGCGGGGCCCAAGGCAGCATGCGGGGCCCAAGACAGCAAGCGATGAGCAGGGTCCCAAGCAAAAATTGCATTGCGTAGTTGATTTCCTAAAAGCGCGGGACCCAAGGCGGTTGCCTCATTCGCCTTGCCTAGGGCCGGGCCTGTATGTGTTTACTTCGCCGCTTTGACACTTCGCCTGCCTTCTCAGTTAGACTTGTTCTGGTGAAATTTAATTTGCGAAATAATAATCCCATGTCGAACCTGTTTAATAATTGTTGGGTTAATATAAATTTTGTGCATTGTTGTTAGTCTTGCTTGTGAGCTATGAACTAAACATGTATTAGAGAACACTGTTTCGAAGCCATTAATATTAATGTAATTTCCACTGTTAATTCACGAATTTAGTAATTGGTTTAGGATACTCAAGAAGGAATACTCAATTAAGCAATTTAACCGGGTCAATACAAAATCTATGGCTTCATTTTCATAGCAAAAATATAGACTTTATCAAGAATATAAACACATACCTTTCTCCACATATTTTTGAAGATATGGATCGATTCTTTCACTCTCGTCTAAATAATGGTTGCAGACAAAGATGTGTTCAACTCCAGCATAGAACATGTAGTGCAGCCATTGTTTAAATTCCTTTATTGTCCATCTGGCATAGTCCTCTTTGTATAGTCGCACCCTTACAACTTCTGTCAGAAAATACTTTGGTGGTTTTGTTGCTTGTGTGATGTTTTGTAACCGTGAAATTGTGCAATTTAAAAGACTTGCGTTTGAAACCGCAACTGCTTGCACGTCGTTTATCCTTATCTGTTTTATCGTCTGCCTTTGCCTATCCAAAATCGAATAATGAAATGTTGCAAGGAAGAGAAAATTCCAAATGCATAAAATTGTCAAAATAATACGAGTCCATCGGGTATTTCCTCGCCAAATAGGAAACGGATCTCTACCAAGCATCATATTTTCAGTAAATTTGGTTACTCTTGCGAGGTAAAAACGTTACATTGACTGCATCGAGCACGGCACGTCCAATAAACAACGTTGGAAAGGAAATACTTCCTTCTCCCGAAGGGGATATCTTCAATATCCGCCTGAAGTGCAAAGTCATCAAACTGAAATGTTTATTATATATGTGTAAAAGTGAATCAAAGCTCATTTAATTTGTCAAGGAAATCGCCTAAATTATGTACATCAGCAAGAACGTCGACCAAAAATATCTGGCCAAGTGTAAACTTCGCGAGCAATGTTTGAATATTTACTGTGGAAAACTGTTTTACACAAGTCGAATCCAACACACACCTACCTGTGTCGGCTGTTGTGGAACTCTTACAGGTCACTTTACTCTAGAGGTTTGGGGCAGTACATTCTTTCGTGTCATCACAGTTGGCTAAATCGTTCATTAGTTGTTCATTTGCAGAAACAAAAGAATGAAATAAACAAATGACCAACACAGAGAAAACTGGCAGATAGATACACAGAAAAAACGAAAAAGGAAAGTGAGAGACAAAAATATATCGAAAATAAGATATGATTCATGATAAAGAATGAAGTTTTGCTGATGTACAATGTAATATCTTTTTGACAAAACCACTTTCCCTACTTTTTTGTAAAGTGTGTGTGTGTATGTGTGCTTGTGTGTGTGTGTGTGTGTGTGTGTATGTGTGTGTGTGTGTGTGAATGAGTTCTTCCAGTGGTTAAAGTTCCTTTGTTTCGAAGACTCCTTTTCTTGCAAGTCATCAGGAATTTTGATCTGAGATAGCATTCATTTGTTCATTCGTTTCCGCTAACACCATGAAAACTTTCTAATTTAAATTTGAATGAAATGAAAAGGATAACTTGAAAAATGACAGATATCGATATTACATCAACGTTCTGGTTTCAAAATGCATGACACCTAAACTAATAGAAGAATACAATCCAAGAATATGCCCATATTGGAAGTGACAAACGTATCAGTAGGATTGTACAACCGCATGAAAACAGAAGTTAGAGCATAATGCAATGCTTGTAATAGAAAAGAAAAGACACTTCAATACCGCGAATGACAAGATGTCAATTAAACTACTTGGCAGATGATGTAAGAAAGCATTGCACCGGACTGCATTATATTACAAGTTCCATGTCTGTGTGTATACCTGTGTGTATACCTGTATTTTATATATACATCCTCCCCCCGGTTATAATATCAATGTGATTCGTTCTGTCCACCCGCTAAGGTCGGCTTTACCGTTCTAAAATGCGATGGACGTACATCCACCAGAGAGACCTCCAGGCTCGACCTAATAATAACGATGTTGACAAGATTAAACCGTGCAGTTAAAGCATTGACTAAATATAATTAAACCGTACAGTTAAAACAGTGACGGTATATAATTAACGTATTTTTCACGGATGGAATGCAATTAATTCATGCATAACAAATATTTTATGACAGAAACGTCTTTCAAAGCTTTTATTTTTGGCAGTTTTCTTATAATAATTGATCCTTCCACATATCCATGAATAATCCTAAATCCAAATAAGCAACTTTCAAAATTATCAGAATAAGTCGGCAGCAGACGACAATAACAAGAATACAAGTGATAATTTAGAGAGTACTAGTGAAGACACCTGTGAAAGCATTTTACACGAAACGGTCCTAATGCAATCCAAATTATACAATTTTCTCTTGTATTCATGCTTAAAATCACAAACGTTAATGCATATCCTTTGAACTGTTATCAGTCTTCAGATACAAATACCAGAAATGATTAATTGTGCGTCATTTACAACATGTATCCTTTCTTTATGTTAATCGAGCGACAGACAACATCCGAAAAAGATTCTGATTACATGTCGTTATGATTTGATCTACATATAATATATTTAGGTTGCAAAAATTTAGATTACACGATCTTCCAATTGTTATCAGTGTTCGACTACTGAAATATTAAGAGTTAACCTTTAGTCAGCAATAATGCTCCGTTTTCTGCAGTAACCAGTCTAAAATTACCCTCGGGAAATCCATTAATTATACACATCTAACACAATAAATCGTCCAGAGTGCATGTCTTTTAATATATCATGAGGTTCGCAAGGAGGAAATGTATACAATTGTCAGTTACTTTGACGTTGTCAGCCATGACCTTGACATCAGTCAATTCACGTTTTCTGTAGTCGCTGAATCGGCTTCATACATACGTCAGATTTGGTTTCAGTTCAATATGTCGCCGGAATTTCTAACTTTTGATTCCGTGTGTCCATCAATTTGATTTTCTATGAACGTCACAGAATTGTGTGTACTTAATGTGCATGCATTATATATGAACCAACGTGTGCTCGGGTTTTTTATACGCATATAGTGTTACCGACAGCATATTTTATCGTCTTTAGATATTTTAAAATACTGAGTTGGGTTCACCCAATGCTGCACGATCAAAGTACTTCCAGTGAGAAATCCTATTACTTTAGGCTTCATGGCCATGGATGTCATAATAAGCAGGGTACGTATAAAATAAATACTGAATGTATTGCAATAGAGTTCTATCAGGAAGCTGTCCACTCTACGAATGATTTGCTGTAAAGCAAATATCATATCACCAGCTCCTCCCAACCAAAACAGGTACTGACAGTGTGTTGAAAATATACACCGATAACTTTTACGGGAGCAATTTTCAGATTCAGGTGATAGATCCATATATGGATCATATTTGTTTATTAATTATATACTTTCTGTTTTGTTTGATTGTTCGTTGAAATTGTATGTTTTGATCAGTTCCAATTAGAAACGATGTCATTTTCTTATATCAGTTGTTTAACTTGGTGAGCAGCATTCTACTAAATCCTTTGTTGGACTTGATGCGCACAGGTGTGGCGTGAGATTCATTTATAGTTAAATTACAAGATAAATAAACATCTCATTCAGGAAATTGTTTTCAATGTCTTCGTTAAATCAAGATCCAACCAGTTTTCATCCTGCTATAACGAATTCCATCGACACACCAGATTCTCTGATTTCCTGGTTGTTGATGTTTTCGACCAGGTTTTTCTGGGCTGTGCCTTTCAGTGTTAAAACAATGTCGCTGATGTCCACGCTATACGTTTGCAGTTTTCCAGTTTGATCTCGAACACACACACGATCGCCCGAGTTGAAGCCAATGATAACCAGGCAGCTTAGTTCGACCAAAATCGCTTTGGTGGCAAACATGCTCATATCCATGGTGGGACAGCGTCTTGTCGATGCACTCCTGTGTCCATCGTCGTGGGCGATCTATAATAGATTGAAACTCTGCAATCCATGATTTTTCAACTGATCCTTAACGGCATTTTTCACGCTGTCAACGGCTAGCATTGAAGATTGTTTATCAATCGGTGTAGCGGCAAGGTCAGGGCCTCGATAAACTTTCGGCGCCACACAGAACAATCTTGTTTTTAGACGAAATCACCGAGACTATTTCAGGAAAAGGTTGCGTATAGGGTGTTTCTTAGACTGACAACACGAATTGGGATTACACTTACATAATATAATATGCAAAATATGTCCATCAAAACCTTATACGTGCATGGAAAAAACTCATTATCTAAACCTGCTACGAATAGTTGTGAACACGAACTCTGTATTACAGTGTGAAAAAGAAAATGTTCTTACTTAATCAATTTTGTGTATATTAAATTAGTTACAGCATCCACATTACGACGGCATGGATGTATGTGACTGGAACGTCTTCTATTCGACATTTTGGCATAAGAAGTAGCTGACTCTGCCAAAGACGCAGTGTGTGACTGATATTGTGTATTCCCTTTATAAATGCATCACTTATATTCCTCTTAGAATATGTACTGACTTAAAGAAAGAACCAGTCTATGGAAGAATTCATAAATAAATGCAGCAAAATAGAAACAAAACAATCTGTAATGATGTGTTTTATAAATGTTATTGTGATTCTTATTTATGGCAATATACCAGAAACATAAGTGTCTTTATCTGTATTTGTTTTTTTTTATTATTTTATCTCTTAGCATGAATAAGATTGAAATAAACACGTACACACAAGCACTTAGAAGCAGAGATATTATTTAATTGATGCTTGATTGTGTGTTTTATGATTGTTTATTTAATACTAATTTTCTGTAGTCAAAATATCTACATGAGAAATGTAGAATTTTATACAAATATTAGATAAATATTCTCTCTCTGTCTCTGTCTCTCTCTCTGTCTCTCTCTCTCTCTCTCTCTCTCTCTCTCTCACGCGCTTCCTGATCAGACATTCCCAACGTCTGATCCGAAAAGCTTCTAACAGGATCAACCAATTCCTTTAAAAATGGGGGGGGGGGGGGGGCGGGCTAAAAACATTGTAATGATGTAATACTTACCTGTTGCTATTGAATAGCGACCGTAAAATATATGAGAGGGTCGTGCATGCATGCCCTAGGTATGTGATTCTTATGGATGGGCTTATAAGGGGGTCTTTTCGTTTCTGGTTCACTCAGATCAGGGGTCTCAAGCACGAGACTATCAGGCACGTGCCAAGCCTTACCAATGGCCCGCGAAATGATTGGCGTCACAAGGTGTCATGAGAGATAACAAATATGGTTTGGCCCTTGGGCCATCGAAAATGCTCTCATGTGGCCCTCAGGCTTGTTTGAATTTGAGACCCCTGGTAGGATGGAATATCAGCTCTTCGGTCCCGTATTTTCTTACCGGAAAGCAATAGCTATGCAATCGTTGCAGGTAAAATGTTACTGATATTAAAACAGAAATACTAATCCATCGTAACCAGTCTGTGTGCTTTTGTTTGTGTATGTCATAATGACTTGCCGTAGTCAAAATATCTACGTAAAAATAGAATTTTTGTGTGCTCCTTCATACGGTACATTTCTTTTGTCAATTGAATGTTCAGCTAAATTTTGACATTTTCAAAACAAGATATAAAATACTGCAACTATAATAAAGATCTCAACTTTATACAGGTACAATTTTGGATGTTTTTTGAGAACTGTCGGAAACATGCTGTTCTCAAAACAGTTCATAGATAATCTGGTATCAAAATAGTTCATAGGTAACATTGGTGTGGGCGTAACGCCATTTATCTGCACCCGATAGGGTATACATTGCGGTCAGTACACCTAGTCGAGGAAGAACCCGGGAAAAACCCAGTAAGAACTACCAAAGCACGGGATGATACTAGCAAGCTTTCTCACAAACCCATATTAGCCGAGCACGAGACTCGAAACTATGTGTTCAACTGGCATGATGACATTGATCGGCAAAGACGAGTTTTAAACCACTCAGGAACAATGGGCCACATTCACATGTAGTAGTTTCACTAATCGTCATATATTAAGGATACGTATAAGGAAAGCCAAGCTCAAATCGTTGTAGGCTTTCAGGATTGTTGCTTTTATAGGGTTTAATGCCATTGTTCAGGACAAGAAAGGCTATACATGGCGGCCAGTGCTAATGGTGGAGGAAAAACCTGGGAAAATCTCGGGGAAAAAACACCAACTTACGAGAAGCTAACGGCAAGCTTTCTCACATACCCACATTTGCAGAGTCCGAGACTCGAACCCAGGCAGACAGGTGAGATGGCTTTGATCCGTAACGGTGAGGGCCACTCGGGGCCCCCTTTCAGGATTGTAATAGTTAAATACAAATTGTGAGAACAAAAGGACTTTGACCTATAGAACTCAGTAATGGCCTCAGAAAATGTCCAAACTTTGTTTCTTTATGTAAAAATGTATTTTATATAATTTATATGGACATACATTTACCTTTAAAAGAAACATATTGTTTCGCATATTGTTTCGCATTTATACAAATTAACTCATGAATTCGGCACACGAATGACTCTTGGATTTGATGGTCACGCGTCTTAGTTGTGACTTGGTCGAATCGTTATTGTCCTGACTCGTGAGTAACCAATTTTCGTTTCTTTAAATCTAGTTTCGTGTTCATTAACAGTTAAGGCTACCTGCAGGGAAACTTACAAATGAAATTAAGATTATCGGTAAATGGTTATAGTGATGGGGTTCCAAAGACATCGACCATGACAGTTACGATGGGAAAGTAGCTGGATTTCTACCCACCCACCCCCGCGTCGTAACTATAATGATCGGCGTCTTACATTGTAGGACAGTGAATCCAATTGTTATAATGTTAGTATTTGAACCCCTTCCTCTCGATCTCTTGATCCATTTCATAAAGTTTAAAATTCATTTGTAATAAGCCACAGTTTAAGTGCAGTACAACATAGCCTCATTGTTCCTCTTAGCACATTTGGAATTTCCCACCTTTTTTCCAAACCTAATGAAAGAATGAATTATTTATCTTTACAAAAGTTATAAACATTTGTTATTTGATTGTCAATCAATGTATTAAATTATCTAAATAAACTATAAACCCGCCACTTTTTTGGGGGGTTTCGTTTCAAGGGCACGCAGTGTGTATATCTTCCGATTCGCTGTTTACCTTAGTTACTTTAGAATTGAACCTATTTATAGAAGTATAAAGCATTCCTCCGTACTGTATATACAGAAATACACGCAAACGGGTCTGATCACATGGTTCTGTTTTGACCAATGGAAATCAACCCTATATTTATCAGCTGATGCAACTGCAATTATATCATAATGGGGGAATTACTGATAAATGCGCATTGGTGCGATGTTTAATGTAATATATACAATCGGTATTTGTAATTGTATATTATCAATTTCAACTCCTAGAAGAAATAATTTTCTTTTTTCAAAAATAAGCAAGAAATGTATATAAAACCGAATTTGCGTCGTTATATGTTATTTTCATACCAGATCAGCTGTATATTCTCCAAAACTACCCATGCATTGTCTGTTTAAAATGAACCACACACAAAGAACATCAGAACGATTCGAGATTATGTTCAATACATTCTTGAATCATGTCAGATGTAACACAGTGGGAGATATATTAGGCATATTTGAATCTGCCAAACCTACATGTTCTTTCTATGTACCACTTTTGCTTCTCGATGGTTCATGTCGGTGACTCATAATATTTCTCTACCGCGCGAGCGCGCGCGTGTGTGTGTTTGTGTGTGTGTGTGTGTGTGTGAGGCAGGGGCATGAGTCGCACTAAATATAAGAAACTACATTTTACGTGTGATAAATTCATTTTCATTTCAGATCTCCCGTCACCTAGCTGGCCTCTCCACTGATTGTTGGGACATTGCATCTAATCTTTTCACCTGTTCTTCTGTCTGCCTTCTTTTCTCTTTCCTCTCACTCTACCCTGGATGGTTGTCTTTGACAGTCCAGATGAGCGTGAAACGTGAGCATACCATCTTAGTTTGCATTTCTTTACGGTGGTAAGCAGATCTTCATATGGTCCATTTACACCATGGATTCTAATGCCCATAGCTTCATTAGAGACTTGGTCTACGTGTGAGATTTTCATGACCCATCACATCTCTAAAGTCTGGATTCATCTCTCTAGTTCTGCTGTCAAAGTTCATGTCTCACATGCATACGCGAATATGGACAAGACGATCGAGTGCATAAGTTTGTTGTCTGCGCAATACTGGAAAGAACCTCATGTTTTGAACCGTCAACCGATGTTATAGCACCTAGATACTTGAAGCTTCTCATTGTGCCAAATTTGTCACCATTCACTCTTATTTCATGTCACTCGGGTTGTTTAACATTAGCTTGGTCAGCAAAGAACCCCATCCCATACCCTAAAGATGTTTGGTTGAGACGGTTCACTCAAGCTCCAGTTCATGTTGATCGCCTTGCTAAGCAATTGATATCGTAAGCGAAGCGCAGGTTGGTGATTGTTCTTCCTCTGACAAGGATACTGCATTAATATTAATAGTCTTCCAAAGCATCGGAGGTAATCCTTTCCGGGTAGATGTTGAACACAGTGAGTGAGAGAAGGCAACCCATGTCTGACTCCGACTTTGATTGAATCAGTCTTCTATTTGACAATGACGAGAACTGCGCTTGTCACCCTGTCATACAGGTTTTAAATGGTGCTAATTAGTGTTGAGTTAATGTTGTGTCCATCTCATCTCTATAGTCTGGATTCATCTCTCTAGTTCTGCTGTCCATGTTCATGTCTCACATGCATACGCGAATATGGACAAGACGATCGAGTGCATAAGTTTGATCTGGTACCCAAGAGTAATGTAGTTGGTCTTTCAACTATGTTTCATCCTAGTCAGTATAGTAGTTGTCTGCGCAATACTGGAAAGAACCCCAGGTTTTGAACCTTCAACCGATGTTATAGCACCTAGATACTTGAAGCATGTCACTGTGCCCAGTTTCTGATCATTCACTCGTATTTCCTTTTGGATGTCACTCGGGTTGTTTGTCATTAGCTTTGTCAGCAAAGATCTCCATCCCATACCTTAACGATACTTGCTTGAGACGGCTCACTAAAGCTCCAGTTTATGTTCATCTCCTTGCTAAGCAGTTTATATCGTAAGCGAAGCGCAGGTTGGTGATTGTTCTTCCACCAACACGGTAACTGCAATAATAGTCTTCCAAGGCATCGGACGTGATCCTTTCCGGGTAGATGTTGAACAAAGTGGGTGAAAGACGGCAACCCATGTCTGACTCCGACTGTGATTGAATCAGTCTTCTATTTGATAATGACGAGAACTGCCATAGTCACCCTGTCATACAGGTTTTCTATGGTGCTAAGTGTTGAGTTATTGTTGTATAACCACATGGTGGCCCACAAAGTTGCATGACATACCCTGTCAAAAGCCTTGTTGAAGTCAATGAAGACATGAGAGAGGTCCTGTTGATGGTGCAGATATTTTTCACAGAGGATTCTAAGACAGAATATCTGTTCTCTAATGCTACGTTCTGCTCTGAAATCTGCTTGTTCTTCAGCAGTGATGTGCTCTGCTTGGGGTTTCATTCTGTTGAGGATCATCTTAAACATGACGTTGTTTGGGTGACTGATGAGGCTGATTGTTCGCTAGTTCTGACACATCTGAAGAGTGACGATCAGAGACTGGGTCCATATGGTGACTCATTCTCTTATTTGCCTGATTTTGTTTCGGATTGTTGTGAGGACATACATGATGAAGGTTCCTCTTGATTCACCAAGTTCTGCCGATATTTTGTCTATCGCAGCTGACTTTCTTTTCTTCATAGCCTTTGCTGCAGCCTCTACTTCTTCCCTGAGGAAAGGGTGGTCAACCTTCGTTGTGGTCGCTGGGAAGTTTAGTACAACTTGTCTCCAGAAGTCTCCTGATTGTGATAAGTTGAAGAATAACAAAATAATTGTTACTCTGAGAAAATATTTAACTATAACGGTACAGTAAGAAAGTCAATTATTTTCAAAACAGAAACAGAATATATATTCTATTACAGGGAGAGTACATCACATCGCTCAAAACAGACATTGCAATGTTAGTGACCATTTTCGTGGGGGTGGGGGTGGCAAAGGGGTGTAAGACGAGGAAGTACTAGTAGTAATAAGGGACGATTCAGCGTCAATGGGAATTAGCATTACAGCCCCCCCCCCCCCCGGGACTGTTTAGCGTCTATGGAAATTTAACATTAACCACCCTGGGACTGTTTAGCGTCTATGTAAATTTAACATGGACGAAAAACCCTGGGACTGTTTAGCGTCAAGGGAAATTAACATTGGAATATGGAAATTTAACATGGACGAAAAATCGTGGGACTGTTTAGCGTCAAGGGGAATTGAACAATGGAAATTGAACATGATGGGACTGTATAGCGTCAAAGGAATTTAAACAGGGTGGGACTGTATAGCCTCAAGGGAAATTGAACATGGGATTTTTTAAAAACAAAAAAAAAATAAAAATAAAAAAAAAATGGGGTAGGCAATGGAAAGTCAATCTCTTTTCGAGAAATGTGGGTGGCCCTGAAAAGGGCCTTTGGGTTTATGTTAATGTATCCATTAACATAAGGGACACCGCATTGGTCTTCTTCTTGTCCTTAGGCTGCGCCTCAATGTAGGACAGTAAATCAGGACTCTTTTGAGGCATCCTTGTCTTTCTACGTAGATCCTACGTATCCACAGACTGGTGTCTGTCCTGTGGACAACTGTCCACTTGGACCGGACATACATAGGTATGTCCGTCCGGAACATCATCGAAGACACAAACGTAGAAGATTGCACATCGGTCCACATCTTGAGGCGCTGAGAACAGGTGAATCAATGCAGTGAACTGCACTTGTTTATAGGTAGAGGAAAGATTGAAACGGATTGAGTTCATTGACTAATCCAAACACGCGTTACAAAATTCAGTCAGCCCGCATCCAATCCGAAGAGAGCAGTCTGTGACGTCACTTGGTCTATATAGATTCGCTAGCGCCTGTGTGCAGTCAATCTATGCGACAGTGATTCAACATGACGGAAACTCAGAAAACGATTCATTGGGGTGCACCAGCAGTGGAGACCGTCCAAGGGAACCCGGACTTACTTTCAGAAGAGGTACATTGGGATTTTGTGGATTTTCTTACCTCGCAAGAATTTGTTCCGGAACCTTCGTCACCTTCATTACCGCAAGTGGAGAATTTTAGACAGAGACAGAAAGAAGAATTAGAGAAATTTATACAACGACAAAAGGAAGCGGAACAAGCTTTTCTCCTAAAGCAACAGCAGCAAGAAGAAGAGGTAAGAAAAAAACAACAACAACAAGAAGATGTCGCAGCAAAGTAACAAGAGGGTGAAAATCAAACGGTCACGGCACTGTTGGACATTTTAGCGGAGTTAAGAAGTCTGAAACAAATGTACCAGACTTCTTTATTATGACCGAAGAGAATACGACCTTCCCGAGCTAAACACGTCAACCCTGTGACTAAGCCTACCGTACCACCCTTAGTGATTTCAACCAAATCATCATCATCATCAACAGTACGCAGTCCAGAAGTAGGCCTTGGCCGTGGCAAAGGCTTAAGGCAGTTAAAGTTGATTGCTTAAACTCACCCCTACACCAAAAAAGGCCCTTTTCAGGGCCACCCACGTCTCTCGAAAAGAGATACACTTTCAATTTGCCAATAACTAAAAAAAAAAAAAAAAAAACCATTTTACCCCTATAGTACGTGTCTGTGTATGAGTGCGTGAGTGTACGTTCTTATTTTAAAATCAAAACCCAAAGACACTTACCTTATATAATTCATTTATTCTTTTATCAATATTTACAATCCAATTCACAACAGAGCACTTTAAAAAGTTCATACACTTCTTCTGTCTCATTGTTTAGTCTCTCTGTTTTTTAAATTTCTTCACCGTCACAGTCTTTTCCTCTTCTTCCTTCTCACTTTCTTCCCTCTTCTTTTCTTCTCCTGTTTCTTTTTCTTCACCTGGCTGCTTTCTTCCTCTGAAGAATCCCTCTCTTCTTCTGAAGAATCCCTCTCTTCTTCTGACTCCTCTTGTTTCTCTTTTGGGCAATCTGGAGACCAATGTCCTTTTTCTTTACAATAATAACAGGTATCTTGACTTTTGTCTTTTCTAGCCTTTTTCTTTTCACGGTCTGGACACTCTGAAGACCAATGCCCTTTCTTTTGACAGATATAGCAAGTATCTTGACTTTTATCTTGAAAGGAAGGAGAGTGGTCCGTCGGCTGTTCTGAAGAGAATTTTATAATGACCCCTCGCAAAGCTACGATGAAACGTTCGATTTGGCTAGTCTCTTCCATCGTTGTGCTCGGTTTCAGAGTGAAATGAATAGTGAAAGGACAAGACACACACCCTTTTATATACGCTGGTCTGCCATGACTATAAATTAGTCCATGGTGTTTAAACTTGAGTCATTTGACGTTTTTCACTCAAGATGAAACGATCCTATTCATTCGAGAAGAAAGAAGAAGAAGAAAGTAAGAGGCAGAAACGTGATCTATCGCCTCGTATCAGGGCTGAAGTCTTGGCACAAATTCATGCCAGTGATTTTGAAGAGGACATGAGTGAACCAGAATCCGAACCCTCTAAACAAAGTTCACCACCCTTAGTCAACCCTGAAAAGTACTATTCCATTCGAGAGACGGAAAAGCGTTCCTCTAGAAAATTTAGAACCACGGCTTACAAATACTCAGTGAAGTTTAAAGATTTCAAGGCTGAAGTACCGTTAGAGAAAGCAGAAGGGTTCATCACTGGGGTGTGGGATTCTTTGCCCACCGCACTCAAGCGACGCTGTCAACCCAAAGAAGACGATCGCTTGAGACTTTCCATACAACACGACGGTTTGAAATCCC
Source organism: Sinohyriopsis cumingii (assembly GCA_028554795.2). Taxonomy (NCBI): domain Eukaryota; kingdom Metazoa; phylum Mollusca; class Bivalvia; order Unionida; family Unionidae; genus Sinohyriopsis; species Sinohyriopsis cumingii. Next base: position 8,161,223 of record CM068827.1, on the reverse strand, counting down.
CTGTTTGGATCGAGTTTAGCAGACCCGCAGAATTGACTGCTTCCAAAGCCATGGACAAGATTCAACACGTGCAGCAATCTAATGACCAGTTTGACATCACCGATGGAAAAGCCACACTGGACATGACCCACGTCTATCCTCCTCAAGGTACCGGACAACGCAATAAGGTGTTATTGGTGAACGACCTTCGCAGCACCAAAAAGCGTCTCGTCCAAATTCACAGTTCTCAAGACCAGATGTGTTTAGCCCGAGCCATCGTGGTGGGACGAACCTATGCGAACAAGAACGACACGGTAGAATGGAAAAGAACCTGGAAAACTATTCAACAATCGGACCGAGCCAAACAACGAAATGAAGCAGAACTCCTGTTACAACAAGCCGGACTGTCCAAAGACACACCCTGTGGCATTCCTGAGATGCAAAAATGGTAAGATGTCCTAGCTCCATTCTATACCTTGAAAGTGAACCCTCAAGAAGTGCGCGGACCTCTGTTGTTTCGAGGGAAAGACTTTAAGGACGGAAAATACATTCATGTCTATTATCACGATGACCATTTTGATACCATTACCAGTATCACTGGATACGGTTATTACTGTGAGAAATGTGACCATGGTTATAATAATCGAGAGCAACACAAGCATTGTGGATTGAAATGCTCAGGATGTTTGGCCTCTTCACCCTGTCTGAGCGAAGGACAAGAACGAGTGCATTGTCCTGCTTATCTGCGCACGTTTGTCAGCATTGCCTGTTACCAACAACATCGGAAGACGCAAGATTCTCAGCAGAAATGTGCTTGTCAACTGCTTAGATTTGTGCTCTACGTGTGGACAAGGCCTACGTACCAATAATGCCAAGGCACACGTATGTTCGGGAAAGAAAAAATGTCACATTTGTCACCACATCGTGGACTTGGAACACGAATGCTACGTGCAAAAATACCAACCCCCACCAGAGAAAGAGGACGGTCACAAGAAGAAAGGCAATTTCATCTTTTTCGATTTCGAATGCATGCAAGAGACCGGCATTCACATTCCTAATTTCTGCGTGGCTCATCGAGCGTGCGAGAAGTGCATTCAGGAACCTATCTTCAGTCATTGCCCTCACTGCAGTCAGATTCCCGGAGGGCGTGAAAAAATCTTTCGAGGACCGAACACGTTAGCCGATTTTGCCCAATGGGTCTTAGACCCCATCGACAAGACGTGGAGCCAAGAGGACATCGAACGTTACGGAGATTGTCATCGTCATGCCACAGTGATGGCTCACAATTTCTCCTGATACGATGGACAGTTTCTTTTGAGATACTATACGGAACAAGGCACCGAACGTCCTAAAGTGACTTTGAACGGAGCCAAAATCATTTTCATGCAAGTGGGACAAGTGCAGTTTAAAGATTCGATGAGCTATTTGGCCATGCCTTTGAGTCGAATGCCTAAAACGTTTGGAATGACAGAAATGGCTAAAGGGTACTTTCCACACTTTTTCAATACGGAAGCCAATCAACATGCCGTTCTACCCCATTTACCTGAGGCTCAATATTACGACCCCGACAACATGCGTACCGAACAACGAGAAGCTTTCTACGCTTGGTACCAGGCTCATGCCTCCGACCCCTTCGACTTTCAGGAAGAAATGTTAAAGTATTGTCGTTCCGACGTTGACATTTTACGGCGTTGCTGTGGAAAATTTCGAGAACTGTTCATGGAACACGGAGGGGTCGATCCTTTGAAAGAAGCTTGCACCATTGCCAAAGCGTGTTCCTTAGTGTATCGACAACGATTCATGCCTGAAAACACTGTGATTGTCATCAGTCCTCAAGCGACCCACTATGTCAAACGTCAATACTCGGTCAAAGCCCTACGCTGGTTACATTACTTGTGCGACAAGGAAGACAAATGGATCCAGCATGCCCGCAACGGAGGAGGCGAAAAGACCATCGGAACGCATTCGGTCGATGGCTGGGACTTAGAAAACCCCAAGATCGTGTACGAGTTTAACGGTTGCTTATTTCACGGATGTCCCGTCTGTTACCCTGACCGTGGCACTAAAAATCAGTTGTTACAACGGACCATGGAAGACTTGTACCAGGACACTTGTCAGCGACGCCTAAAGTTAGAACAGAAAGGATACCAAGTGGTGGAAATGTGGGAACACGAATACGATCACCGTTTGAAAACCGATCCCGAATTTAAACGTGTCGTGGAAAGTTACCAGTGGGTGAACCCCCTGAACCCGAGGGATAGTTTGTACGGAGGAAGGACCAATGCCACCTGTTTGCTGTACCAAGCCGACGAAGAGAAAGGAGAAGAAACAAATACTTGGACGTGTGTTCGCTGTATCCCTACGTGTGCAAATATTGTCGCTTTCCTGTAGGGCACCCACAATTGTTGACGGAACACATCGACCTGAAAAACATTCGACAATACGAAGGTCTGATCAAGTGCAAAGTTTTGCCTCCCAAGGACTTGTACCATCCCGTGTTACCTCACCATTGCGAAGGCAAACTGATGTTTCCTTTGTGCCGTACTTGTGCCGAAACGTGCAACCAAGACCAACCTTGTCAGCACACCCAGGAAGAACGTGCCTTGACGGGAACCTGGGTCAGCGTAGAATTGTTCAAAGCTCTGGACATGGGATACCAACTGTTAGAAGTGTACGAAATTTGCCACTTTCCCAAGACACAACAATACCACAAGGGTGAACCCACGCAGAAAGGCATTTTCGCAGACTACGTGGATGCCTTTTTGAAACTGAAGCAAGAAGCCAGTGGCTATCCTTCCTGGTGTCACACTCCAGAAGACCAAATACATTTCAAAGAGAAATACTATGAACAAGAAGGCATCTCTTTAGACCATATCAAGAAAAACGAAGGCAGGCGATCGTTTGCCAAAGTGATGTTAAATTGCTTGTGGGGTAAAATGGCACAACGACCGTGTTTACCCAAGACGGAATATTTGACAGAACCTTCCCGCTACTTCCAGATGATTCACGACAAAACCAAATACATGAAACAAGTGGACGTCGTTCGTGAGGATTTGATCTTGGTCAATTACGAAGAAGATCTGGACTTTGTACAAGACGACCCTTTTAGAAATGTCATCATTGCGGCTTATGTGACAGCCCATGCTCGCTTAAAATTGTACGAAGCTTTAGAACTGTTAGGGGAACGCGTCCTGTACTTTGACACGGACAGTTGCATTTACATCCATCACCCGAGGCAACAGCACCCTGACATCGAAGGAGACCGTTTAGGAGCCTGGACAGACGAGCATCCCGACGACAAGATTCTAAGTTTCGTCAGTGGCGGTCCAAAAAATTACGGCTACGAATACCGGGACCCACAAGGAGAAGTGCACACGACGTGTAAAGTGAAAGGATTGACTCTGAATTATCGTACCAGTCGTGTGGTCAACTTTGGGTAATTGAAAGAAGCCTTGCAATCCGGAGAGGATGAACACTTTAAAGTGACCACCTATCAACCGAACAAGATTGTACGTTTACCCACTCACCACATCGTCAGTCGGCCCTTGGAAAAAGTCTATCAAATCGTGTACCAGAAGCGAGTGCGACTTCCCAATCATTTCACTTTGCCGCATGGACATGTTGGTATAAAACTTTGGTTGTAAGCGGATAACCACCCACCAGAAGGATGACTTCGCCACAGCAAGAATCGAGTGAAAAACCCGATGAGAACTCCAAGTTCAAACCCTACCATTTTCTGGTTTTCTTGCCTAACTATTGTGATTGTACCCGTCGATTGGACACGTTTCAAACATGGCCTACGGATAGGAAAGGATTACCTTCTTCGCATATTTTAGCTAGAACAGGATTTGTCTACTTGGGACCTGAGTCAGGATTGGGATATGAAGTACAGTGTTTCGCTTGTGGCCTGAAGTTACGAATGGATCTATGTATCTATAAAGATTTAGCTATTCTGGAACATACTCGATGGTCTCCGCACTGCCCTTACCTTTCTATGGCCTTTCCACCCATGACATTACGGTACAATGATGACGGTACCTTAGAGACGGTACCTTCCAAAACAAGACATAAAAACATAAAAATGGAACGATGTGCAAGCTTGAGACTGCATTGCGACTAGTATAAAAAGGGGCTATGGTCAAGATCGATGGTTCATTGGGACTACCAAGACCGAGCGAACAAGATGAATACTTTCAGAGAAACACAAAACAAGTTTAGTCAGGCACAATTCAAGTGTGGGGCTTCGGAAGTGGAATGCGATTGTGAGCCTTGCGATGGGTACGATGTTGTACGTTGTGAACTTAGCGATGCCGTAAAGCATCATGGGAACTTTGTTCTCACTACCCCTATCATGGAAAGTGATGCTGTGCGTGTCAAACCTGAGGGATGCGAAAGCGATGCCAATCGTCCTCTTGGACATTTTACTGGGTTTCGTTTTAAAGGGGAATGTTCACCTTCACGTCTACCCCCATACGGATGTCATCCAGCTCTGAGCAAACTCCTTCCCATGCCACTCAACCCTCATCGAAACGAACCTGTGAAAGACGAATATACGTTTCCTGTCGACTTTGAAAATCGTCTTCAATCGTTCAAAGGAAAATGGCCTAAGTATCTGGGAGGCCCGACCACCGAAGAATTAGCCAGAGCCGGATTTTTCTACTTGGGCGAAGGAGATAAAGTCAAGTGCTTCAGTTGCGGTGTGTCACTTCACCACTGGGAACCGCAAGATTCGGCCTGCGTAGAACATGCTTGATGGTCACCGAATTGTCATTACTTACCCTTAGTGGGACCGAGACATTGAAGTAACTTACCATAATCTGTTCATGGATACTTTACACGAGAACATTCGCGCTTTGCCTGTGGAGTTGAGAGAACGCATTTACCGAGAGCTGGTCAAAATACAAGTCAAACGTAAAGAACAGTTGCATCCGTTACGTCACCAGATCTTTAAGCACTGGTACCTGAATGGTATAAGAGAACTGATTCGTCAGAAATTGTTTCAGTGGTCAGACCTTGTTCAATACTTCCAGGCCCCGGATGATCCACGTGTTGATCATTTTGGTTACTTCGAGATTCACCTAGTACAACACATTGAGGAAGACAAGGTAAAGGATTACCGACATATTTTACGTGGAATCTACTTAGTGGAAGAGGAAACTTCTAAACGAAGTCTGACGTTTCGGCTACAGTATGCAACATTTAAATTCCCCACTGGAAAACGAAGATCTCTGGCTAGAAAGTACGTGTATTGTTTCCGAAACAAAGAGACTATAAAAACAGGCTGCCATGCCACGACTTTTATCGCATGTAATCCAACAGATTCCGTGGAATGAACTCAATGACCATATTCAAACCGTGGATCATTACCATCGATTATTACAAGAACTGTATCCATTCAATTTGGGACGACGCATAATGTGTGTCTTAGTGACTTGTTTTCTGGGATTTCGTTTACCAGCCGATTCCTTGTGGACTATTTACGAACAGTATTTACCACCCATTCAACATGAAAGTGGTGCCTTTAAATGTTCACGAGAGACTCCTTTTGCTCAAAGCCTTACGTTTTCATCTGGATACTTCTCGACCTCTACGGGAAAAAAAGATTCGTCAACTTTTAGCTACCCAAGACGTGTATGACGATGTGTGTGTAGCTTGTGACTTACATCCCCATTGGACAGATGTCCGTGCCTGGAAAGAACGGGATTTTGAGGCTTGGACCCAAGAAGTGGCCCAGTATGCACGAGAGTTGTTCAAGGAAAAAAGTTACTTTTCAACCTGTGTTATTGACGGTACCAGAAGAACCCGTCACCCAGGAAGGACTGTCGTGGACAGGCCTGAAAGACCCTTTCGGGAGGACACTTGTGTGACCTTACCCCCTATAGAACTGGTCAGAACTTTACCCAAAACATGTTGTACAGACACTTGTTTTTATTCCACGTTAATGATTTTCATATGCCTTTTATCCTTGTACTTAAGCCTTTGGCTTTTATGTATTTTTTTCTTTCGTATTCATTTTTAAAACATTCAATAAACGTGTTCTGAAAAAAAGTATATAAACTCTCGTCTTGTTTGTTTTTGTGTCACAAGTGACATTCCTGACACTATGGCTACCTCTGCTGTCTCTGCTCCCTCTTCCTCCACTGTCAAAGTCATCGACGAACACTTAGATCGTGCCAGTTGGGAGGCTTTGTATCTTCGCCATCCCTTTAACATGCTCATTGCTGGACCTAGCGGTTCAGGCAAAACCGAATTCGTCAAACGTTTGATCGAACATAAACATCATTTGATCGATCGACCACCTCAGCGGATCGTGTGGTGTTACAAAGAGTGGCAATCGGCGTACAGCCTCTTGCGAGAAAGTCAAGGCGATTCCATCGTGTTTGTGGAAGGCATTCCTAAAGAAGACGACGGCATCGTCTCTGACTCCCGTCAAACCCATTTGGTCATTTTCGACGACATATTAGGAGAAGACGAAGAAGAAATTAAACTGTGGTTCACGCGCAAAGGACATCACCGTAATGCCAGTGTCGTTTACATCACCCAAAATTTGTTTCAACAAAGTAAAGCCCATCGCACCATCAGTCTCAATGCGCATTACGTGGTCTTGTTTAAAAGCCCTCGAGATAAATCGCAAGTGCAAGTCTTAGCCAAACAATTAGGAACGCCTTGGCTGACTCAGGCGTACGACGATGCCACTCAAACTCCACACGCCTATTTACTCGTCGATTTGAAACCTACGACCCCCGATGATTTGCGATTTCGTACCCACTTGTTTCACCACTGGTGCCAAGACGGAGGGCCTGTCCTGTACACGTCTCCGTCCTCGACTTAACTTCATTCCACAAAAAAAATCTATAAAAACCTCAGACCCTTTTCGTCTGTCTCACACAACGTCAACATGACGTCCCTTCAGTCGCATCTTCCCGTCAAATTGATTCGTGCCTTGTATGGCATCAGTCGAGAAAAAAATCCACAAACACGAGCTCGTGTCTTAGAAGCTAGTCTCAAAGAAGTCTTACGATGGTTCACGGTGACGGCACGTCAATTACTCCAAGGAATCATTCAGATTCCTCATCAAACCAAACGCTTTTTTGATCGAAACAAAGCCGCTTTGACCCAACTGGCCGATCTCCGCATCGACACTCAAACCAAAAAACAAATCATTTTGAAACCTGGAGGGAGCGGTACTCTAGGAGGGGTCATCATTCGCTATCTCTTAAGATGGGATCCTAATGCCCCCAAACTTCTCCCCAAGAAAAAAGTCAGACGAAGCTCCAAGAAGAAGAAAAAGACCAGGTCCCCAAGGAGAACTTCTCCAGTGGCTGGATCCTCCTCTTAATAGACACCACCCCGGAAAAAGAAAAGAAGCCCCCAGAAAAAGAAACAGAGAAAAAGTGACCAGAAAAAGAAAAGTCCACAGAAGAAAACTAGTCGCAAGAGAGGCACTTCTTCGGCCAGGACGCAACCTTACACTCGCAAACCACGACCTGCCACGGCGGTGACTGCGTCTCCGGCAGCCTCACGTTCATCCACTTCTCCGTTGATGACACCAAGAACTGAAGAGTACTTGGAGACGTTGATCACACCAAGAACTTCTCCGTTGATTACCCCAAAAAGAACTTCCCCAGTGGCAGGACCCGCCAATTTAGTGGCAGTGGCTGCTGCTCACAAAGTACCTTCTCCCAAAATCAAAGTCCAAGAAAGATCGGGCATGTTACAAAGTTTACTGGATTTGTCCAAGCAAGAACTGACTCGATTTAGTCCGTTGCGTACCCCTGCACGACGTGTCATGCCTGTCCTCAAACTGATACGACGTAAAGACAATCAGTGGCGACGCGTTCCAGTGTAAAAAGGCCTGTGAACAAGTCGGGGTATCAGTGTTTTTGGTGCTCCTGAAGACTCAAAGATGTCACCCTCCAGAAAACATCCCTCTTCTAAACAGCCCCAAGGAAAGAAAAGAGAAGGACTGCCTCCTCGTTTAGTCAAACATGGGGACATGTTATCTGTCCTGTCCAGAGCTTCTCCACCTCTACGAAAAAAAACTCATTCAATCAGCCTCCAAAGAGGTCATCGATTACGTGTGCGAATGTTGTTTGAACATCTTGAAAGGCACGATGCCTTTGTCCAAACACCAGAAACAATGCTTAGGCAAAGATCGTCACGTTCTTCGCCAAATGGTTCAAAAGAAAATTCCCATTCGTCAAAAGAAAAAGATGTTGGTCCAACGTGGAAGCATTTTACCCCTCTTGTTAGGTCCTTTGCTGAAAGGAGTCTTGGGAACCATGTTGGGAGGACTGGTGGGAGCAAGATAAAAAGGACCTCGGAAGTCCCAAGATCTCAGACTCGACCCCTGACAACCCCATGGAAGGACGAAAATTGGCTTTAGTGCCTTACAAACGATGGATGGAATACCATCGTTGGCAAGAACAACGCACCCCGCATTTACCTCCCAATCCCAATTTGAGCGAGATGTCCCAGTTACAACACGAATTGCAGTCCTTGATGGATCGCCAAGATTTGTCCGAAACAGAAAAATCGCAAAAGTACGGTCAACTCTTGCAAGGACTGCAACTCTTTCACCAGAAAGTTTTAGACGAAACAGCTCTACCCACTCTGAAAGATTTTAAGACCTTAATGAAAAGTCCAGCACCATCATCACTTCCACCACCACCACCACCACTACTACCATCCCCAGGGGTCACCAGAGATGCTACCCCAGGAAGACCTGAGGAAGAAGAGATGCGAGAAGTGTTTCAAACACTGTCAGCAGCTCCCATTTCAAGTAAGATTGCAGCATCCTTGTTGACCCCGTCCCCCACACCCCAACGAGAAGAAATGAAAGCTTGGGTTAACAAGATGATGTCCACTCCTCCTTCAACAGAAGTGAAAAAGAAAGAAGGGAAACCAGAAGTGAAAAAAGAAAAGAAGACCAAAGCCATTCCATTGCCACCTCCACCATCACTACCTTCGACTTCTACTCCCGTAGCCCATCGGAAACGTAAATCCGTTTCTAAACCACCCTTTCGACCCACCCAAAGTAGCATCACCGAAGAGTGGGTGACTTATTAACACACAAAAACACACAAAAATGGAAAAAGTCTTAGCCAGCATTTACTACGATCCCTCTCATCCTGCAGGTTACGCAGGAGTTCAAAAATTGTATCGTGCTGCCAAAATGCGACTGAAAAGTCTCCGTTTACCTCAAGTGCAACGATGGTTACAAGAACAAGCTACCTACACTTTACACAAACCCATTCGACGCAAGTTTGCCAGAAGTCGCACCCGAGTGGAAGGCATCGATCATCAATGGCAAGCCGATTTAGCCTATGTCTTTCATTTGGCCAGCTACAATCGTGGCTACAAATATTTGTTTTATGTCATCGACGTCTTTTCCAAATTTGCCTGGGTCGTGCCCTTGACTTCCAAATCCAGCAGCGAGTTAGTGCGAGCCCTGCAACGAGTGTTGAAAGAAAGCGGTCGTCACCCTCTTCGATGGCAAACGGACAAAGGCACCGAATTTCTGAACCAAGCTTTCCAAAAAGAATTAAAGAAACGTGACATTCATTTTTTTACCACCGAGAATCCCGAAACCAAAGTTAGCATCGTGGAACGTTTTCACCGCACTTTGAAAGAACGCATGTGGAAATATTTTACGCATCACCACACTCTGAAGTACATCGACATCTTACCACACCTGGTGCAAGCGTACAACCAATCTTACCATCGAAGCACTGGACGTGCCTCGCAAGAAGTGACTCCCGACAACGAAGTGCTGATGTTTGAGCGCCTGTTTGGTACGTCCCCGACGAGGGCTGTCCCCAAGAAAAGTGGAGTGTTGGCCGTAGGAGATTGGGTGCGCATTGGCAAAACCAAACGCACTTTCGACAAAGGTTACTTACCTAACTGGACGACCGAATTGTTTCGTGTCACTGGACGAGTGCATTGCCGTCATCCTGCCGTCTATAAATTGGAAGACATGAACGGAGAAGTGCTCAAAGGAACGTTTTATTTGCCCGAGTTACAACGTGTCACCAAAAAAGAAGACGACGTGTACGACATCGAAAGCATTCTCGAACGCAGAACCCGTAAAGTGGGCAAACGACGTGTCAAAGAAGTCAAAGTACGTTGGAAAGGATATCCACCCAGTTTTGATTCTTGGATCGACGCTTCGCAAGTCATCGACTATAAAAAGAAGTGACCATCATGCCCTTTCAGACAGACGCAGCTACGTCGACCACTCCTTCACCTAGTTCTTCTCTGCAAGATTTACAAAAACAACCTTTGTGGGTGTGGTGCGGAGAACGTGTGCCAAAAACGCAAATCGTCTTTTTCTGCCAAATCTTCGTGGTATATTGTGTCATCGGGGCAGCCATTGCCAATTTGAGTTTGTAACAAGGAGACAAACAATTGTGGACCATTTTATTGAGCAGTTGCATCGGTTACCTGCTTCCCAATCCCTCCCTGAAATTCTCCTCGAACGGGAACCACGGAAACCTTGTGTCCAGTGCCAGTGCCAGTCACCACTCCAACAACAACAACCAGAACCCCATTTTGGGCGGAGACACGCCTCTGACGTCCAGTAACCCCTCGGACAGCCACAGAACTCTGGAATTATGAGTCACCAAAACCAATTTTACTTAACCTTACCCAGCGACAGTTCCATGGAGGTGTTTCCCAACAACATGTTGTGCTGTTACACGGCCAAATTACCTCAGGCCATCCAGTTAGATCACGAAGCCCATTGGGAAGTGGCTTTAGTGGAAATGATTCACCCTACACAAATCCAAAACATCACCGAAAAGCAAAACACTTTTGAGGTGGAAATCCTGAGCGGACAATTGCAATAAGCCATGAATGACATGGTGTTTTCAGGGGACACAAGACCAGCCAGCAATCCAGACTTCAGTATCTACACCTTGAAAATTCCTTCAGGGTTTTATTTTAGTGGTCAACATTTGGTGGATACCATTGTTTCCAGGTTCGAGTTAGATTTTGGCAAAGCCCTGAACAGAATCAAAAAAAGTGTCACCCTGGAGTACCATAAAGTGGCTCGTCGCTTACTGATAAAATTTCAGGATACCCAAACGTTGTCCATCAGTTTTAATCGTGACTTGTTTGATATTTTAGGTGGAGACACAAAAATGGCTCCAAATTTTAAACCGAAGATCAACAGCAATATGGAATTTTACAAGTTTTTTCGATTCCCTGTAGAACTGAACCAAGGACTGAATTTGATGTTTGTGTATTCCGATGTGGTGGAGTATAACGTTTTGGGACACACCTCCGTGCCGTTACTGCGTGTCATTCCTTTCAAAGTGGATAGTACCACGACCAGTGACGAGGAAGGTGGAAACACTTACCACGTTCACCGCGAATTTGTACATCCTCACTATTTGCCTGTCAGTAAGTCTTATTTGGACACGGTCAACATTGCTATAAAAGGAGATCTGGGACAAAATATTCCATTCACCAAAGGAAAAGTCACGGTGAAACTCCATTTTCGAAAACGGTTCTCTCACGACTCGTAAGTCATGTATCCAATGTACCGAGGGGTTGCTCGACAGCGAGGACACGGTTTAGGAGATATGCTGAAATCGGTCTTTCGTTCGGTGGCCCCAGTCTTGAAACCGATGGTGACACACGGATTGCACGCCTTGAAAGATGCGGCACTGACGCAAGGCAAAGAATTTCTCCAAAATGTCATCATCGACAAACAAAATCCCAAAGAAGCCTTCATGAGGGCAGGCAAAAATGTCTTGCTGCAAACGGGCAAAGACCTTTTGGGTCGACGAGAAACACCTATAAATGCCCTGCACGCTACCGAGTCAGGCATTCAGCAAGGACAAGGCAGAAAGAGACGACGAAGAAAACACCCTTTCACCAGACTTCACACGTCTAAAGCTAGAAAGACAAAGAAAAGAAGAACCGTTCGAGACTTAGACGTTTTCGATTATTGAGACACAGAGAAAAAAATGATGCACCGAGAGTCTTGCGCTTGTTCCAAGTCGGAACTGGATCTGTTTGCTATGCCCCCCACGATGATGACCGTGCAAGAATTCCAATGGGTGGAATTTCATCCCGTCTCCTCATTGACCGATTCCGCTCCAATCGAGTTTGAAATCAGAGGACAGCCCGAAGATTACATCGATCTGAATATCAGCTACTTGTACTTGAAAGTCAAAGTTCAAGATAAGGATGGATATGCTATAGACACTGAGCCAGTAGCTCCCGTCAACAATTTCATGCATTCCTTGTTTAGTGGAGTGGACTTGTACTTGAATAACAAACTAGTCAGTAGCAGCATGGATACTTACCCTTATCGAGCGTACCTGAAAATCTCTTGACGTACGGAATAGACGCCAAGAACACTCACCTCAATGCCTGTGTGGTATGGGAAGCTGACGATGCGGGCGAATTTGAAACATTCGAAACTGATACAAAGGATAAAACTAAACCAAAAAATGATGGATTTCTAGAACGAAGAGACAAAATCAAAGACGGACAGAGTTTAGAACTGATGGATCGTTTGCATTTGGACATGTGGTTGCAAGAAAAGTATTTGCTGAACGGAGTGGATGTTCGCCTGAGACTGAATCGTAGCAGTACCGCTTTCCATTTAATGGCTGATAGTGACGATAATTACAAAACCAAAATCCAAGAAGCCAGACTCTACGTACGCCGTGTGGAAGTGTTACCTAAAGTGGGAAACAACATCAGTCAGACGTTGAGCAGAACGACCGCCAAGTATCCGATCCGACGCGTGGAAGTGAAAACTTTCACTTTTCCCAAGGGGCAACGATCCATCATCGAAGATCATCTGTTCCAAGGACAGCTACCCAAACGTTTAATCGTTGGTATGGTCGAGAATGAAGCCTTCAACGGAGCTATCGCTAAAAAGCCTTTCTACTTTCGACACTTCAACGTGTCCAAGATCGAAGTCAGTCGCGATGGCAAGACCTTGTGTACCCGACCTTTCGAACCCGATTTTGACAAGAAGAATTACTTGAGATCGTACTTGTCCCTGTACGAAGCCACCGGACAGTTAGGAACCAACACCAGTCACGGGATTACGTACGACGATTATGTAGGAGGCTATGCTTTGTGGGCTTTTGATTTCACTCCAGACCAAGGCAGCGACGAGGGACATTTCCACCCTATAAAATCCGGCCAGATTCGTGTGGAAATTCAGTTTGCAAAACGAGACCCTGATGTAACGTTGAACGTCATCCTGTATGCAGAATTCGATAATACGATAGAAAATCAACAGTTTGAGAGAAGTCATTCTAGATTATTAGAAGCCATGGAAGACTGTTATCCCTCTTTACAAAGTGGAGAAACTTTGGAGATAGAATGTAAGGAGATCGTGGAAGAAGAAGAATCCCGAGACAAAGACGAAGAAGTTGTCATGATGAAGTCAAGATGGCCAGAACAAGAAGCCCATTTAGTCTCCTGTTTTGCCAAACACTTGGTCGAAAAAATGACGGAATTGATCAAGAAAAATTGCTATGGATGTCAAAACGATCATCCCAGTCAAATTCAACACGATAAATGTCTGATGTTGAGTCAAGAAGAAAAATTGGACGAGTATCTGGACGAAGCTTGGAGTCTCATCTCGGACGAAGTCGTGTTGCATCAGTGGTATAAAGACTTGCGTGAACATTCTTGTCCACCATTAACCACTCAAGAGATCCATCGTATCGAAGCTCTCCTGAATCAGAGTGAGGAGACGAAGCGAAGAAACGGTTATTTGTCAGACATTTTCAAGCAAAAAGTCAGGATCGAATTGATGACTTATTATTACCTGTGAAGAAGAAAAAACAAAACATGGATACCTGGGAACTTTATTACCTTTTGAACCACAGTTCGTATACGGCTTCTTGGAATCCTGTTGTCTGTGCTAAAGATGAACTAACTCCCTCATCGCAAACGTCAAGACCATCTAGCTTACGTGATCAACACGGACGACAGTCATCTCCCAGGAACCCACTGGGTAGCCGTCTACTTTCCTCAAGAAGGATTGTGGAATATTTTGATTCGTACGGATTGCCCCCTTTGGAAGACGATATCATTAACTTTATGAGAAGAAATGCTCAGACCACCCGATTCAATAATGTGAAATTACAAGGCACAGATTCCCTGGTGTGCGGACAGTACTGTGTGTATTTTCTGCATCATCGCAGCCTGGGCTATTCCTTAGAACATTTAGTGACTCATTTTGATCCTCGTTCTTCTTCTAGAAACGATGTGAAAGTAGATCGATGGTTTGGTGACCATTATGCTTATCTTTTGTCACAAGCTAGGAAACGTAGTGTCCATCAATTGCCTAATGACTTCCAACAGTGGAAATCACAATTTCATTCACAACGTTGTCAGCCCTGTTTAAAATAGAGTGTGAATTAAAAAAAATGTTTGTGATTTGAAAAAAATGTTTGATGTTATGTTGTTGGATTATTGTTAAAAATGTTAGAGTTGTTTATTAGTGTTAAGTGATTTTGAATAAAAAATGTTGTGTTTTGAAAAAAATGCCTTTGTCTTTTGTTTGGCTATAAGAATGTTGATTCATGCTCTTTGACTTCTGTCTATCCCTCTCATGACACTCATTGAACGTTGGGGCTCGAAAACCGTAGAGGGATGTTTTCCTTCACTTCCGGGTTTTGACTTTAAGAACCGGGGCAGTTTCCAGTCAAACCATCCATTGTCGACTCATCCTCCTACGAAGATGTGCTCCAAACTAGCTAAGCTAAACGAAGCCTACGTGAATTTGCATAGGGTCAGACACAGTCTGATACCAAAAGCTGAAGAGATAGAGAATGTGAGAATGTTAAAAGTCACTGAAGACCTGATAGAAGAGCTCTTCAGAGAAGAAGTGAACAGGGAGAAAGAAGAATGGACAGAGAAGTACAGACTTCAGAGACAGCAGCAACAACAGCAGCAACAGCAGCAGCAGGAACCTGAACCTGACAGAGGCTTTGTCGATTGTCGTATCGACACCAAAGAGTTCTTCTTCTCTTTCCGAAGAAGCAGACCTATCGTCAGAAAGTTTATCCTCAGAGGACGTCGCATTCTTAGAAACTAAAAGATTGCCATAGCAAACAAAATAAAAACAGCCCTTTTCAGGGCTACCCCAAACTCTAGAAAAGAAATAGCAATCGATTTGCCAATGTGTGTAGGTAGAGTAGTGTGAATATAAACACTAACTCTTTTTTATAGTGTGAGTGTATGTGTTTGTGTATAGGATTGTGTGTTTGTAAGTGCTCACGTACGTTTGTGTGGATAGTAGATTAAGATTGGGGTTTTTTTTACTGTTTGACGTGTGGGGAGAGTAGATTTGGGGTTTGATTGCTTTGCGTATGTGGATAGTATATTGAAGTGATTAATGAAAATTTTTAAATTAGTAATGGGTAGTATAAAAAAGTGAGTGAGTGTTTCTTTTAGGTCCTCGCGTTGTTTGGTCATGATCTAGGTAAGATCAATTTTGTTTTAGGGGGATGTTTTCCATCACGTCCGCGCTTTAAGTATAAATTGAAACTCGTTCGGCAGTCTAACTACCCTTGTTGATTGATCAAGAGAATGAACACCAGACTAGCAAAACTGCTTGAACTTAATGTACACCTGGAATATGCCAGGCGTATAGTGAATGAGCTGGCTGCAGAGGCCCTAGTAGAAGAGGGAAAGATGAAAGAGGAGGAGAGAAGAAACAAAGAAGAGGAGAGAGGAAATTTCAGAATCCCAGAGACAGAAAATTGGGATTCTGAAGCCACTTATCCCGCCTCTGCTCTTCCCCCAAAACGAGTGAAAAGAGACTGGGGAAGAAGATGTGTGTGTGGTGCCAGGCCTGGAAGGTGCCATCATTAACCAGGTGTCATGGAGTTAAAAAAAAACAAACAGCCCTTTTCAGGGGTACCCAATACTCAAGAAAAGAAATAACAATCGATTTGCCAATGTGTGGATGTAGAGTAGTGTGAATATAAACACTGAGTCTTTTTTTCCTAGTGTGAGGGTATGTGTTTGTGTGTTTGTGTTTGTAAGCGCTCACGTACGTTTGTGTGAATAGTAGATTATGGGTTTGTTTATTGTTTCTTAGCGTATGTGGAGAGTACAGTTAGGGTTTTGTAACCGCTCACGTACGACTGTGTGGATAGTAGATCATATGAAATGAGAAAAGTAGGGGATGTTTTCATTCACGTCCGCGCGTTGTTAGGTTATGATCTAGGTAATATCAATTTTATGTCTTAGGGGGATGTTTTCCTTCACGTCCGCGCTTTAACTATAAAACTAACAGTGTTTGCCATTGGAGCCCATTCCACGGAATAAGCAAACAAGAAGATGTCAGCAGCTTCAGCTTTGAATAACAATCTTATGGGAAGTTGGTATTGGATGGTGGATGGATTGAATGTAGCAGAAAGGCTTGAACAGAAATGGAGGCATGCAGTGATAAAAGACTTCGTCTCAAGACAAGCAACCAGCCTCCACTTAGCAATCGATATTGTGAAAGAAATGATAGAGGATGAGGAGAAGAGAATCAGAGGTTTCATTAACCCACCGTATGTGAAAGTGGGCAAGTTGAAAGAAGCCATAGTTTATGTGACTAGTGTAAGGTGTTTTTTAGAAGACATTGTAGAATGGACAGATTGGTCTTTTGTGAAGTGGGGCTTAGACAAGCTTAAGAAAGCGGAAGAAGTAATGAGGAAAGTGCTGACCGAAGAGGTCAAGAACATCAAAGAAAAGTGGTCAAAGGAAAGAAAAGAAGAAGAAAATAGAAAGAAAAAGGAAGAACTAGAGAAACTAAACGCTAACTGGATGAAAATCCAACAGAAGTTCCGAGCCATGGGTCACCCGGACTGGATACCGGAAACAGAAAAGAAGAAGAAAGGAATGATGGAAAAAATAAGGGGATGGTTAAAGAAGTGGAGGAAATAAAAGAAGAAGATGATGATGAAACCAAAGGCCCTTTTCAGGGCCACCCACATTTCTCGAAAAGAGATTGACTTTCCATTGCCTACCCCATTTTTTTTTTATTTTTTAAAAAAAAATCCCATGTTCAATTTCCCTTGAGGCTATACAGTCCCACCCTGTTTAAATTCCTTTGACGCTATACAGTCCCATCATGTTCAATTTCCATTGTTCAATTCCCCTTGACGCTAAACAGTCCCACGATTTTTCGTCCATGTTAAATTTACATAGACGCTAAACAGTCCCAGGGTGGTTAATGTTAAATTTCCATTGACGCTAAACAGTCCCGGGGAGGGGGGGGGGGTCTGTAATGCTAATTCCCATTGACACTGAATCGTCCCCTATTACTAATAGTCCTTGGAATATTTTAAACATAGAAATTCACTATGGTGTAGATCATTGATATTCGAGATGGATAAACTTAAGTTTCCTAGATTGCGTTTGTAAACATATTTGTTGTACATATACCAAATATGCAAAGCGTTATGATCTTCCCACACCCACCCCGATTCTTCGCTGGGTCAATGCAAAGTAATGCCAGTCACAAAAACTATGATCGCTATGTTTTCCTCATATTTTCTTGAGGCAATCGGTTTTTAAAATGCCAATAATATTCCCTTATTCATTCTATATTCCACATTAGCTGATGTATATTCTTCCTTGAAATAAATGAGAGCAGAAAATCTCAGTATCTCTCAGCAGCGACATTCATCATTCTTTACGTTAGGGACGAGTGAAGTGGCTGGAGATGGGGGACATTGCCTACGATCACTGATCCGACACGGCGCTGGGCCTTAACCGTGTATGTTGCTCTGGGCGTTGTCCTTTCTAGATTTCAGCATATAAGCATCAGAAACTTTTAACCATCTCACCCATGCTCCGTTTTCGACAGGTTCTTACACATTATACATATGGTTTTGTAGACACTGAACGATCTGAACATGCAGGGGGCGATGACACTGTTGACCATTTGCTCGTTGATCCTCTGTCACGGTGCCACAGGTAGCCAGGAGCATTCAGAGAAGAAACTGATTACATTCAATGCCGCTTTTCAAGACAGCCTTCCGACGAAAGTAGAGAGAAGGGAGGCACTACTTAGAGGTGTGAAAGGTTCCGGCGCCGATGTTGTTTGCCTGCAAGAGGTAATGATGCGAATCTCGGTGGGGGACGAATCAAAATTCTCTTACGTGTATTATAGTATTATTTGTATCAAATATTAATTCCGCCCAGTATAATGAAGATTTCTCGTCTAGAATCAAGCGATAGTACATTTCGTTCTGTTTGTCTATTTGGTATATATATATATATATATATATATATATATATATATATATATATATATATATATATATATATATATATATATATATATATATATATATATATATAATAGTATTCCTTTGGAAAAAATATCATCTTGCGTGATAGAAAATATTTTAATTTTTCTCCTCAAAGATTCAACCCAGATCCTCAGGTTGCGGTATCTTTCGTTTTGCCTGCACTCACCAACTCCCATTTACGTAATGAATATTTAGAAACTGAATTCGGTCTCATTTTATACGACGTGAAAACCATGAGATTTGGATAAAATTCATTTGTTTATTCATTCATGTCCATGCTTCCTGTGTACGATGATAGAGTATGATTTGGCACACCCAACTTATTAGTCTCCGGATGAATCTCATGTGTGTGATTGGTTTGTATTCTATAGTAAATTGTTTTGACGCACATATGAGCTAACATATTGATTTTTTTCCAAACATATATAATCCATTTTGAATCATAACTTCAAAGATATGTTCGCTATGTGTCAATAGCGAAGCAAGAAATACTGATCCCTCCTCCCGCAAAATATTATTTATGGCTCCATTGCTCCAAAAAATAAAATGTTTTTTTAAAATGTGAATCTTTGGACTGATATGGCTTGGGCATTACATACCCACTCACCAGCTGAGATAAACATTATCACATCATAAACGGGCGTTTTTGTGGAAAACAACAAAAATTCTAACCACTACCCACCGTTAAAGGAAAGCAAATAGCTCAAATAAGTATAGGATATCAGATGCAGTTATTAAAACGAAAAGAAACAAAAATATACCTTGCAAGTAAAACTGTAGATGGATCATCGGGTAGAATAACGTAATGCTTTGATTTAAATTTGAAAAAAATATTGGACACTGAATTAAATGTACAATATATGGTAAATGCGTTTATCCTGTAAATATCTACAAATTGCAGTAACAATTATACACTAATAAACATCACTACCGACATGAATACATATTTTTGTAAACAGTTTTAATGATGCCTATGTCCGATATGAGTCACGTGGCGATATCATTTCAGTACTATCTGACGCCGACTTATGGCTGGATGTCCATTAGCACTGTCAGAATGGCTATTAATGATAAAATAGGATTTTCCATAATTGTTTTGTCCATGTGGATCATTGTAAATCTAAACGAATAGTATGGTCAAGACGTCATTGAAAGTTGCGTTCTTGCGTGAAGCTTTAGCTTATGAGATAAAGTCAAAATTAGGAAGATATCGTTCTTCTATATATTTAATTTGAATTGTTTGTTAGTTTTTCATACTGATCACATATTATGTATATCTGTATAAAAAGATTAAATCATGTATTTCAGGTGTTTGATAGCTCTGACATTGATTGGTTGAGGACAGGACTTTCGGAAAGTTATTTGTATTCCCTGAGTTTCATGCATCAGTCGGATACCCCTCAGAATGATAGAAATGAACCTCCGTGCAAAAGCCCAGAATTTTCCAAATTCCTTGCATGTGTATCGACTATCTGTTTGCAGTTTGACACAAGCGTTGAAGAGGAGAAATTTGCTTTCTACGGCTGCTTACAACAGCACTGTGCAAGGCAGGTGTTTAGCCTGCCACAAGAGTGCTTGACGTGTTTATTCATCCGAAGAGATTTGAATGAGGCACGTGAAGTGTAAGTATTAATGAGGTACTCTATGTGTAAGTAAATATTTGGCATCATATATATATATATATATATATATATATATATATATATATATATATATATATATATATATATCAGATGACAAATCAGTTCTGCTTTAAGCACATAACTGGTATGATGATTTGATTGCTCTTTGTCCATTTTGACATTAAATATATGTGTGTGTGTGTGTGTGTGTGTGTGTGTGTGTGATTTGGATTTTTAATGTAGCTTTAACATTTATTCAGTCATGTTGCTACGATGTCTGCAGTGTGGCAGTTTATAGTGGTGTCTAACACTGAGGCATCATTAATCAGACATGTGGCATGATGTCCTACCCAGACACATTATCCAGACTCCAGGCCAATCAGTCCTAGCACTAACCTCTTAATGCTGAGCACCAAGCGAGGTTGCTATTAGAACCATTTTTATAAATCTTTGGTATGACTCGGCGGGGGATCGAACCCTCGACCTCCCGCATCCGAGAAGGACGTTCTAACCACTAGGCCACCGGAACGGTTTGACATTAAGTAATCACGCTCTCAGATGTTGAGTTACATAAGGAAACTTTGTAAGTCAGGTAATTACGTTGGTTGCTTGCTTGCATACTTTGACGTCATTGTAACACATTATTTGCTATATCATACCGTGGAAATGAGAACTAAATGCCTTTTGCAAAAATACACCGATGCATCAAAAGAAGTCAAGAGGATGTGGCTACATTCTGAATATTGCTGGTTTTGACCTTAATATACTGTTTTCAGTACCTGAGAACGGCAATAAACAATGTTGCCCTTTCTTGCAACGAATAGATTTTCCATCATATTATTTTGAAAAATTTCTTGCCCATTTGGAGTTTCATTCTTTGCATATAGTTGAAAACGCCGAAAAGATGGGTATTCGACGCCATTCTGGTGTAAAATGAACCCAAAAGGGCTTTTTTTCTCTTCTGCTAGTGATCTGCACGAGGATCGTTCTTATGCCGTGAGTCAACAATATTCTGTTCTAAGGATGTTCCTAAGAACTTTGATTTAGTTTTCTTTTATTTCAAAGTAGGAAAACATTGCTTGGAGTAATAACATATGTGTTTCTTGTACGTCGTCTAAAAACGGATGACCTGCAACAGTTTATGTAAGCCTCTAAACGCAAAACGTGACCAGTCCGGTCATATAGAACAGATAGCCCATCAGAAGCTGTTTCAGTTAGAAGCAATAATATGCGTACTGAACCAAATTATTGCATATGAAAATTAGACCGAAAAAAAACTTGACATATTGTTCCCATAGTGTCGCGTACATCAATACCCGACCTTCTAAACTCGGGAACACGAGATCGTGTTTTCAGCCTGATTTCGGAATGTCGAAACCTAAACTTGTATCATATCGCCTGCTCTGCTTCCTTACTCACTACACAAGTAACCTGTCAGGGTTAACTGAAGTGGTTAA
Source organism: Sinohyriopsis cumingii (assembly GCA_028554795.2). Classification (NCBI taxonomy): domain Eukaryota; kingdom Metazoa; phylum Mollusca; class Bivalvia; order Unionida; family Unionidae; genus Sinohyriopsis; species Sinohyriopsis cumingii. The sequence goes on along the minus strand of CM068827.1, from coordinate 8,139,872 downwards.
CATTATGCCCACGAGACTTTGTGAGAAGTGGTGCGAGAGTTCAGTTCAAAACCAGTCTGCAATATCGTTATATTTAGTTGTATTAATGGATCATACTCTGCCGTGAATCACACACACACACACACGGTACATCATTTAAACTTGATATGTACAAACATGATTTCTGTAAAGGTCTCTAATTCGTTCATTGCAGAATCGCGAATGATACCCATTTCTGTTTCTCGTTGAATTTGCATGTCAGCGTCTGGAAACATAGAAACAATTCGGGAACGTATTTAGTGCGCGAAGGATTTAACATAATCCGTAAAGACGTACAGCGCAACATGATGCATTCGATACATGATGATAAAGTCTGTTCTCTGTACATTTCATGCACCATGTTCGTCCTAAGTTCTGGAAGAGTCCATTTTGCATACTGCAAAGAAATCAAATAGAGGCAGTTACAATATGGCAGAAAAGAAAAGCTACTCACACCTGAAATAGATAAATCGACTCATCCACATGTCATGGCGGCATTAACATTACTTCGTGCAAAAAGACCACCTTGTTTTAGCATGTATTTAATGAGATGTTACGCTCTATGTCGATATGAAAGGTGTTAAAATATTTCTTGCGCGAAATGACCATAACCGAAACAATTCACTAAGCAACACGCACGAATGTTTTGTGTGGTGTGATTTGGGTTTGTAACGTAGCTTTAACAATGTTTTAGTCGTATGGCTACGAGGTCTGCAATGTGGCAGTTTATAGTGATGTCTAGTACTTTGGTATCATGCCGCATACATGTAGCATGATGTCCCACCCAGTCACTTTATCCTGACATCAAGCCGACCAGTCCTAACACTATTCTCTTAATGGTGAACACCTAGCAAGGCAGCTGCTGTATTATTCGCGATGTTGTGCTGAATGAACTATAGATTAAATGCATTTTAAGAGAGGAGTTGAACAAATGAAGTGGTAACGTGGGGCCAGTGGGGATTCAGAAATACCGCTGTTGGTGGGGTGAGTAAATAATGAAGCGAGGGGTGTGTGGGACAGAACTTTGGATGGGCTCCATGGGCGCGAAACCTCGAGCTGCTCTTGCATTTTAAGCGTTTCCAGCCATACAATCTGACAAATGAAATATTATGGTATGTTGATATTGTTTCTCGCTCATTGCTTTCATTCTTTTATGGGGGGATGGGGAGGCGCAGTTACCCCACAGGCACCACCCCTAGGGGCATTAAATACAAAGATATTCCTGCATATAGAGCAGGGGTTTATTGCTGTGCGAACGCATGGGAACGGCGTTCCCTTGCCTTTTCTCACGTTCCCTTACTGTTTGCGCTCTCCATTGTTCTCACACATCTGAGTAACATACATGAGCACATCAACGCTGATCTAAAGTATTTCTGAGTGCCGATTGAAGCAGCTTGGAATTGCGTTCTAGTCAATAGGCAGTGGCAGATAATATACAAGTAAACGTAAACATTTAACTCGATATCCTATTTGCTTCTTTCATCAGGTGTCATTTAAATTCTACGATGATGATAAACGTGCCGGGTCTCTTGTTATTCAGCAAGCATCAAATGCTAAACCCTAGGGCAGTGGAGTATTTTCCGGATGTTAAGGAGATAGCAAAACGAGGCTATCTTCAAGCATATGTAAGTGATTTTCAAATGAATGACATATCCATATGAATATTTCATATTCACTTTCTTTGATATTTCTTGTATTGAGACCGCAATCTTTATATTTATTTCAGATCAATCCAAATTTTATTTGAACAGCTGATGTATTATTGACCATATGCCCTTGTTAATGTAGTCATGTTTTTCTGGCTACTTATATATTTATTTATTTATTTATGACACTTTGGTGCGTTTGGGATAATCTGCTTTAACATTTGCTTCAAAAGATCATAATAATTATGCTGAAATCAGATAGAGCTATCATGTGTACAAGTATGTTTCACTCCATTCAATAACACTGGTCAACAGTGAAATCATTACTGACTTGAAAAGGCCCTAATCTGTAGTATTTTGGTGTGCCGAACACGAATATAACCGTGAAAAATTTGTATTGGCTCTCGTTTTGAAGATATTCATATACCTCATTTTCTATGTTTCACTGTGTAAATTTCTCCAGTAGGACTGCAGCAACATCCGGAATAATGATGTAACATTGCATAATACCATCATGCTCACATCATCCACAGTTGATTGCATCATTTTCTGATGCAATGCAATACTAATGCCATGCGGCTGCTGAAGTAAGTTGACGTCAGCAGTGTACTATACATGTGTAGGCCTATTATACTAATGCCAGGCGGCTGCTGAAGCTGACGTAAGCAGTGTACTATATAAAGCCCAATCAGATAGGTTCAGCATTTAAAATATTTTAGACGTTGTGCGAGACAGTTCAAGCTACTGTTAGATAAAACTTATTATTTTATCCATTTACGTACAATAAAGAACAGTAATGCCTCGAAAGTGTGTTAATACCGCGGACAATTTTTGCTATATTTGTGGGGAAGTGACATTTGCCAACCAGAAGAAAAGTATCAATTCTCAAGTGAAGAAGGCATATCATCTTTACTTCGGATGCAAGGTTGGTGACCAAGACAAGCCTTGGGCTCCGCATATATGCTGTGCTACATGTACAACACAGCTTTCACAGTGGTTGAATTGCAAAAGGTCATCAATGCCGTTTGCAGTCCCAATGGTGTGGAGAGAGCCAAGCAACCACCTAAATGACTGTTACTTCTGCTTGGTTCCTCCTCTTTCCGGCGGAATAACGAAGCGAAAGAAGTCGAGAATAGTCTACCCAAACATTCCGTCTGCATTGAGACCAGTTCCACATGGTGAGGGACTTCCTATTCCAGAACCTCCAGCAGAATATTCTCTTGATTCATCTGACGAAGACAAAGGTGAGTCGACCTGTTCTTCTCCTGGTCCATCAGCATGCAGTGATCCAGATTTTCACTGTGGTGCATCATCAACCCCACACAGAATAACACAGGAAGAACTAAATGACCTGATTCGTGATTTGGACTTATCAAAGAACAAGGCAGAATTGCTAGGATCAAGACTCCAACAATGGAATCTTCTAGAAGAAGATGTCACAATTACTGCATATCGAAAGCGCCACCAGCAATTGGAGCCTTTCTTCAGAAAGGAAAGTAATCTGATATTCTGTTCCGATGTTGAGGGCCTCATGAATGCTTTAAAAATCACTCATGACCCACAAGAATGGAGACTATTTGTGGACTCTTCGAAACTGAGTCTCAAGGCTGTGCTTTTGCACAATGGAAACATTCTTCCATCTATTCCAGTAGCGTATGCTGTCCACATGAAAGAGACATACGATAACTTAAGGCAGCTACTGAATTCCATTGAGTATAACAAGTACAGCTGGCACCTCTGTGGTGATTTGAAGGTAGTTGCCCTTTTAATGGGACTGCAGCAAGGATATACAAAATACATGTGTTTCTTATGCGAGTGGGATAGCCGAGCAAGGGAAATGCACTACATGAGGAAGGAATGGACTCACAGGCAGAATGTAGCCATTGGATGAGAAGAATATCCAACACCCAGCTCTGGTTGAGGCTCAGAAAATCTTGCTACCACCCCTTCACATCAAACTAGGTTTGATGAAGAACTTCGTGAAAGCCATTGACCGGACTTTGCCAGCATTCCGATACCTGCATGAAAAATTCCCTCGACTCAGCGAAGCAAAGATTAAAGAGGGAGTTTTTGTGGGTCCTCAGATTCGAGAGCTTTTCAAAGATGACCGGTTCAACAACTTGCTGGAAGGTGACGCGAAACAAGCATGGAATGCTTTTCGCCTAGTTTCTACAAACTTCCTCGGAAATGTAAGGGCAGAAAACTATAAGGAACTAGTAGAAGACATGTTGATGAAGTATAAGAAACTTGGCTGCAATATGTCTCTAAAGATTCACTTCCTTCATTCCCATTTGGATTTCTTTCCTAGCAACTGTGGTATTGTTAGTGATGAACACGGCGAACGTTTTCATCAAGATATCGCAACAATGGAACAAAGATACCAGGGAAAATGGTCCACTACAATGCTGGCTGACTACTGCTGGACACTCCTCAGAGATGCTCCCGAACAGCTGTACAAGAGACAGGCGAAGAAATCTAAGATGTAGTCAATGACTTGATTTTTTATAGGTAGGCTATTACAGTTGACCTTTTACTATTGGAATGCATTTCGTTATGTAAACATTAATTTCTTGCAGATTACTAAAAAACTAGAGCCAATTTTGCAATTTGACTGTCATATTCGTGTTCAGCACATAAAAATTGATAAGAATTGACTAATTTTATTTCAGTAACATGACTTTTGTAAAAATTTGTTGTCCAGTGTAATATTGCAATCAAGTTATAAAGTCTACTGTATCTCATTCTTTTATGTTCATCAATTGTATTGGTGTGTTGGTACATGGATAGCGTAGCATGAAATGTATACAATACTTTACGGAATATTTGAGCCTTTTTTGGGATCGAGACAATAGGTACAGTTGTGTGTACACATCTATCACCACCTTTCTTGCGAGACCTCTATCCGGAAGGTAAATAAAAACATAATTTGTAAGAAGAGAATATTCAAGAAATATAAATTTTGTACAAACGTTTAAAATCATACCTCAAACTGACTTTTCTCTCCTCTTGATTTAGTTTTATTGCTGAAATGATGAAAAACAGACTTATTCTACTGTTAAACTTTTGAATTTTGTTTATTTGCTGGAAAGAAGACTACACAAATCGTATCGGGGCAAAATATTCATGTTTTATTTTTTTTTTTGCCGTGCGTCTGGAACAAAAGGCGGGGATCATTTGGTGTTGCCCGTTTAGACGTGCATACATGTGTTTGTGCGTGCATATTCGTATATCGTCGAACACCTAACCGGCTGCCGTTAAACAAGACTTGAATTTTTGGATTATAATTGGGATTGGTCTTCTAATGTATATAAGTCTTCTCGAATTTGTGGGTGTGGAGAGTGAGCTACATTTTCATCTGTATAATTATATCTAAAATATATTCTCATTTTAGAAGACAATTTAATATCTTAAGATACAATATATATGATCTGTTCATGTTCAAACTGGGTTTAGAATCTTGATTCAGTCTTGAGGATGGAGCGAATGGGAATGCGGTCCCTAGATCAAAACTCGAAACCATTTAAATCCCCACCCTGCAACTATACCTAACTCATTTCTCTTTATTAAACCACATATGCACATACACGAGTGTGCATGTATGTGTACGCGCTCGCTTACTTGACTAGACAGAAAAATACGTAGATATTGCCACATGGATCTATATGGAGGAGGATGTACGCCATAATTATAAGCATGTGCTTTTTATTAATATGCAATGTATATTCTTTTCGTCTATTGTGTATTTTCTATGTGTGAAGGATATACATTCTGGGTTGCATCGTTGTAGCTGCCAATAATTATTTCTCAGTTCGATATGCGTGATGTTGGAATATTGCAATTTCATCTCAGCATTATCTGTGTGAGTGATTATATGTGCATGTTTTTAATATTTCAGATCAATACATTATTCATTGTATCTTTCCATCTCTCAATATCTTCATCGCATGTTTACAATTCGTTTGATGCCATGTGTTAATTACCATAACGGTAATATACATAACATCCTTGAATTTGAAAGTTACAAGTAAGAAGTAATCATAATCCAAAACATGTCCTGGCTAACTTGCCCTGTCTCGCGAGAAATTTTTATTGTTTATTTTTTAAATCCTCATTTATTGCTCAAGCAGTGATTGAGTGATTCTATGTGTATTTTTATTACACACGTTAAGATTCTTAATTGTGTATTTTCTAACTGTATATATATATAGTGGTGACGAAGGGCGTTGAATGTGACTGTTTAATGTTACTGTTCCTTTATCTGCCCACGTGCACAGACTGTAGCTACTGTATATATTACTTTAATTAAATCAACAATTTTTATTAATTTATTTTATTGTTTGAAGCATTACATTTAAACCGCAATTAGGTAAAAAATCGTGTTTCAGTTCGAAGCTTTTCTGACAAGTCGGTATAGCATCTGCAACACTGCTACCGGCTCATACCACCCAGCCTGCCCCTTCCCCTGCCCCACCCGTCTCCATCTCTGTATGTCTCTCTCTCTCTCTCTCTCTCTCTCTCTCTCTCTCTCTCTCTCACTTAGATCAGAATTAACGTTCTTCATTAAAACACCCATTGTGAAGTCAACATGAAATATTTTAACAAATCAATAATGTTTCTTTAATTCCATTTGTAACATTAATATCTTGGAAAAAATAGAAGTTTTAAAAACATACAATTCAACGACTGTACATATTATACACCTATAATAGACTAACAAAGAGTAATGCAAAATACATAGTATAGTAATAAAAAATATATTGTTACGATTCAATGGTCACAAACTAAGTAAAAGAAAGAAGCAAAACCATAAAGTTTTGTAACACTCAACAATTATCAAAGTCATAAATTAAAATGTAAGAGGAACTTACAGTAGTATAATGTGAATCCAGAATAATCCTGATTAAATTCTATTAATGTCCTAAGTAAACGAAAAAGTCTGCATAAATTGTTAAACCGGAAATGAAATTTTCCGCCAAAAAGCATGACGTTATTACGATTTCGTCGTCCAGGACTCCTTCTAATACTTCACAACAGTTTCCAGAATAATAGTATAGTCCAAATAATAAACACTTTCTATTTCCTTTGAACAGTCCAAACAAATGTTTTTTCTCTCGAATAATATCTAAGAAGAACATAAAACACGTCTGCAGAACTACAAAGGGAACACATGAAATGAGGATGACTCCAAAAATCGAAAATAATTCTTCTAGGAACGCCGAAACCCTATCAGCCAGTGAGAAAATAGTCCAATGGCGCCATTAAGAATAATTAATTTTATTAGTAATAATTATCAACACATGCGTAAACATACGTTAAAAGATCTCATGAAAATTTCGCTCTCAACAGATTCGGTTCGTAGGCAAATCTAACTGAAGATATTCTGTACAATTTACAATCATGCATAAAAGTTACAAATATTAAATAAAATCTTCTACCAGGATTTTTTCCCATTTTTTTGTTTGTTGTAGGGTTTAACGCCATTTTTCAGCACACGATAGGCTATACATGGCGGCCATTATTAATGGTGGAGGAAGAACCCGGGAAAACCCGGGAAAGAACCACCGACCCACGAGAAGTTACTGGCAAGCTTTCCACATACCCACATTGGCCGAATCGGAGACTCCAACCCACACAGACAGAGCAACTAGGATTTAAGCAAAGCTATAGATATACATAATAATATACATAAGATTATGGCGATGATGCATCTCCAGAGGTGTATACCTACCAACACTCCCACCCTCCATCCCCATGGGCACAGATTGAATGGGGTGGGATAAAAAATAGGAAGAATATGGATCTGTTTAACAAACGCACTCTAGATTTTTAGCGTCATTTATAAAGGTTCTAACAGCTTATGCAGCATACAACGGAGAACTTTTATCCTGCATGAGATGGTCACTGGAGTGGAGACAATCTTCAATAAATAATGCCCCCAGTTGGACGACTGCTGATCCTTGCATTTGCTGGAACCGAGGATCGGATCTAGGATCTCAAAGGAGTAAAGCGTGTGTATTGCTACTGCATTATGCAGGCCTTAGAGCATCACATAATGTATAAACCTTGGTTGATGATAATTTAAAGTATATATAAATAGTTTGTACTTTACAACGTAGCGACATTATATCCAACCAAATGAGGTTACGTCTTCAGATCGTGTACAAATTGTACCTAGTGTTCTGAGTCAAGTGTAGAAGCAGGGAGGGTGAATCCTACAACTTTTAGAAGGTTCCAAATGCCGAAATAAGCCCTTTATGGAGGGCGAATCCTAAGGTTCCAAATGCCGAAATGACGCTTTATGTAAACGCAATTGTCACCGTCGTTGCTGCCCTTTGTTGTCGTTGCCCTCCCTGCTGCTTCCTGCGTCCTTTTCTGAAAACTAAGGTCTTTATCGATGTGCTAAAAATTATCCAAAAATCGTATCTAACCCGATTTGATACCGTGTTCGAGGATCATGTAAATTTATTGTTATAAATCCGTGCGGGGTTGACTGAGCCTGACTAAATAAATTTCTAAACTTATTTATATCCATATCACCACTGCACCAAGTCTGATGAATATTTTGTAACGTGTGTGTATCAACTCCGTCAAACAAAGCAAGAATATTACAATTATCCCTGATCACTTTAGGAATTTGTGTATATCGCTGGGTTACATAAATCACATCTGTGTTTTTATGTCTACCTCCGGAAAATATCCTAGCTGGATTTGATTGTTTATCCAACATCACATCATCGTACACGACTAAATTGTTAATTGAACCGTCAAGATCATCCACAGACGGTGATTCAACAATACTAGTAATAAATTCAACAACATCATCACCGTCGTTTAATGATTTTGCACTTTCATTAAAATCTTTTAACACATTGTAGCATCGTTCATCGTCCACAAATGGAGCTACCAAATACAACTTGTCCCACTTCATCCACTTCATTATTAAATTTAACAACAACTGAGTCTTACCCGATCCAGATGTACCCGTGATAAACATTCGGACAGAATTTGGTAGCATCGGATGGTGCTTAACCGGTTCTCGTTTCCTTGTAGCAGAAAAGTTAGTGATCTCCATTAGAATAATATAATATAAATATGGATTTATATTGTGTGAAATGCAGAGCACGTACCCCAACAAGTGATCTAACAACTGTTACAACAAAAAATAACAGATCTGCGGTTTCGGGTAAGTGTGAGCGATGCGGTATAAAAAAGTTCAAATTTATCCCCCTGACTCCGTCAGGTGGTAAGTCAGCGCCAAAACCAAAGTCAGCGCCAAAACCAAAGTAAGCGCCAAGTTAAAAAAGAAAAGGAGGTGATATTGCCGCCAAGTTAGGAAAACTTCCAGGAGCTCCGTGGGCTAAATACCCAGGAGAAAAACATCTACCGGGATATAATTACTGTGGTCCTGGAACCAGACTTGATATCAAACTTGATGACCAGGATCGACCAAAAGCCGGAGAAGAACCAATAAATGCTATCGATAAAGCATGCCATGTCCATGATGTAGCTTATAAATGGTAAAAATCTACAAGATAGTCATCTCGCGGATGTGAAATTAATTCACGCGCTAAATTCCATTACTGATAAATCTTTCAATGAGAGGTTAACTAGTTGGTTAATAAAATCTGCGATGAAATCTAAGCTTGTATTAGACGCTGGAAATTAATTATAATGGAGTCGATTTATTATTCCCCAAGAGGATACTGGATGGGTAGCGCAGCAATTAGTAAACTTGCCAGTGCAGCAAAAGTCACACGTGATACTGCAGCAGATTGGTTATCCAAACAGGCAATATGGCAAAGATATCTACCGCGTCCTAGAAAAATTAATTTTGCACATTTTAATGTTAGTGTTCCTAATGAAGTTCATCAGGCTGATATATTATTTCTGCCACATGATACCGTTCGATGTCGAACAATTAAATACGCGCTAACTGTAGTTGATGTTGCAAGTAAATACAAAGATGCAAAACCGTTAACGAATAAAACAGCATCTGAGGTTGCTTCTGCTTTTGAACCAATTTATCAACGAGGTGGTCTGCGATGACCAAATGTATTACAAGTTGATCATGGCAGAGAATTTCAGGGTGCAGTATCATCGCTGATGAAGCAACATAATGTCACCATCAGACGAGGACATACTGAAATTCATCGTGATCAGGCAATTGTTGAACGATTTAATCGAACATTTGCTGAGCGGTTATTTGGATATCAGTACGCGAAGGAATTCATTCAGGACAAGAGATCGCGTGAATGGGTTGCAAGATTACCAAGTGTGATAACTGCATTAAATAATGAAATAACTCGAACAACCAACATGAAACCTATCAATGCAATTACCAAGAAAAAATATACCACAACGACGTGATTTTTCAGCACACAACCAATACTGGGTAATGTCACTGTAAGATATTTATATGGACCAGGTGAACTTGAAGGTGGTAAAAAAGAGCGACTGATCCTATCTTGAGTATTACCACACACAAGATATCTAACATAAATAGATCCACTGGTAGACCAGCAATCTACACTGGATTCAAATGCTCCTCAACGTGGATTCACACGTGAACAATTACAAGTAATTCCCGAGGACACACAATTACCGCCCAGATCACTTAACTAGCATCAAGGGTGCCAGCACCACGACTTCGATTACATTCAAGACATGTCAACATCACATTTTGTCGTGTATGACCGCGACTATTATCTTTTCTGTCTACGGTAAATTGTTTTGGAATTTTATAAGTGTAACACCACAACATTATACAATTACAGCTCACACAGTGATTATTCTGCTGTTGCTTCAGTGTCATGATAAATTCAACATCGAGGTCAAAATCGCCATTATTTGTTTTGTCACTCTGTTTGTAACCAGCCAATTTTTTTCTTATTATATCACTGTCGTTTTCATTATTAATTTCATCAGTCATTGACTCTTCCAAGACAATTCTTCGCAATTGAGATATTCTTCTGACTCTGGACACAGCTAAGTAAACTAAGTTTGACCATTCGATGCGATCATCAACGATCCAAACAATTGTATCAGAGATAGTCAGTCCTTGAGATGAATGTATTGTCATTGTGTATCCTAGCGTCCACGGGGATTTGTTCATTTTTAGTGCATCTTCAACAACATTAACATCAACTGTGACAATATCATTTAATACTAAATTCTGTTTTCTCCTTGACTCTGTCAAGGGTCCCGGTATATCAACGTCGATATTCTGTAGTCGTGTATCAGCTGGTCTATAACACAATGGCACTGGCAACATTGGAAATTTCTCCCGTTGCAGTGAAAACAATTTCATCTGAAGTGTGTCTCTGACTATCTTTCTACTTGCCACTATCAAATTGTTTGGTTTCCACATTTGCAGAAAGTCGCTCACTGAAGTCTCTGAAATTATTTTACACATAATTTCACATTGAATTTTATTCGGTTGTAGTCTGATTAATGTTTAAATTCCTTCAACGTTGCATCAAGAGATCTATAATCATCCGACACTTCTTCATAATAATCAACAAAATCTTTTAACCACAAATGCGGAGATGGACCAACAAAAGGTGGTGGCTGACCGTGATTGCCGCACATTATCACTGCAGTAGTTTTTGTTAGCAGCCAATCAAGCAATATTTTTAATATATCTAACGGTACCGTGCATATTTCATCCCAAATAATAATCCTCTGAATATATTCCCCCGACCCCCAATTCGGTCAGGAGTCCACACACCACCGCTGTATTTGAAAAAGCTGTGATAAGTACCAGAATTGACTCCTCGTTGTTTCATCTCCCTGGCGAGTCTGTGTGTAGGTGTTAGCGAAATAATTCAATCGCTCGAATTGCCTTACCAGAATCTCCCGGTCCGTTCAAATAAACGGTTTTGTGTCTGGTGATTAAATCATTCCCAGATGGTGCATTCGACATTTCTAATAATTCTGATTTACAATAACTATCTTTAATCGCAACAGCAGCGGATTCACAATAACTATGTAACATTTCCTTTTTTATTCTCCATGAACTCCATGATTCATCATTGCTTGTAAAACGAGCCAGTGATTCTGAATATCTTTTATCGATATAAAATGAATCCGTTGCAACTCTAACTGCAGTGTCGGGAAATCTATTTACTTGCGATAGCAAATTTATAGAAACATAAGCCAGCATCGAAGATCTTAAATGGGTGTACTGAGGTGATTCTCCATTAGCATAACTAACAATTGTGCCCAACCGTGTTCCGTCGGACAAGAAAGCGTCCTCCCGATTACAAAATATATTTCTCGCAGCGGCATCAGCAATTATAAAATTTAATTCAGCATCATCCATAATCAATCGTGAGTGAAGACGTTTATGATCATATGCACCAACTTGAGTAAATTTACCGATTATTCTTCTACCGAGATCTTTTGCTGTTTTTTCACTATTGCTGAGTTTAATTTTAAGAATATTAGAAGCGTTATTGTTAATGACATCCATGGTCTGATGAGGACACTCTCGTGCATATTCTTCAATGACTTCATCGAGACTGATACGCTCCGGTGTTGGTAACCAAACCGAAGTCTGCGGTCGATATGATATGATTGCTTGACTGACCGTCAACGATACCAGTATTCGGCTGTCAAGCATATATCGCAACAACACTGTTGGTGTCCAATGTTTCTCTGAGAAATATCTGCCAAACCAAACATAACAAATTGGATGAAGCTCTTCAGCTAGCGCAAACGACGTTACACGAGCAAATCCTGTCAAGTCAAAATCGGGTAAAGGACCATTTATAGCAACTCGTGTCATTGAGTTCGTGGGATGTCCAAATCTTTTAAAATATCCACTACACTCGCCCATCCCAAGAAAGCTTCCCGGATAACACGCAACCATGTCTACGGAAATGATATCCTTGTGGGCATACTTGGTATTCCACAAACCGCCATGTCCATACTCGACACAACTCAATTGTATATCCTCGAAAAACTCACTTCGGGTTGGCTTCCATGAATTTCTTTCTCTGGCGGCGTGCGCGGCAACACTCGGAACTGTAAAACAATTAGTTAATAACTGCTCAGTGTTTTCTGAATATCTCTCTGCTAGTTTTTTCATTTCCTGTTGCAGAGATTCCGTCCGGTATAATTCACCGTTAGATCTTACAAATTGATCATACTCGCCATCTTCGGAACTTTTAAATAACCACACCGACACAGGGTCGTATTTGCTTATCTGTTCAATAAAATCAAACATATTTTTACCAGAGTTCTCCCCGGAAAACTCGGGGGTGGGTGGGTGGGTAATATTTCACAACACGATCCCGGGGAAATATCGTAACTGCGTTAGTCCAAGCGTGAGCGTTATGATCAATGATATTTATTGGAGCTCCGTTCCGATTATATTTCGATTTGTATAATACTTTCTCTATTATCGTTGTTACGGTTATGGGGAATCTTAGTGCTTTTTCTAGCTCGGCAACATCGTTTATTGACGCTCCTGTATCCTTGACTTTCTCAGCACTCGCTGCTATTTTGGAACGTCTTAGATCAGTTAGACCGTTTCCGCGCATCGCATTTTTGAAATGTTCCATTACTCGCTCGGCTACACAATTTAGCCTTGACTTTGTCAAGGATGAAAATCTCATTGGGGTAAGTTTATTGATTTTTGGTGTTTTTATCAAATAGATTCCATAAATGACCGCGGTCACAGGATATGCTCGAGCGTAATATGGTTTATCAATCCCAGTCAACATTCCTGGTTTGGAATCTTTACTTAACAAAGCGGTTTTTCCATTAGCAAGGACAGGGTCACGTTTGTCACGGATAATCCACGTATCGGAATCTGCTTGCACAATAAATTTTATTCTGAAAAAATATTTCTGATTAAGATAATCGATAATTGTTTTCGCTCGTGCATCATTCATTGTTGCGTCCTTGACTTCGTCGACATTGACTTCGTCGTCACCTTTGATGTCGCGTATAATTTTAAATATAGACCATAGGTGAGAACCTCCATCATTACGAAATTCTTTTTTGGCATTCCTGTTAATATCAAACAGATCAGTCAGGGCTCGTCTCCGCGAGTCAGGGGTTAGTCTGTCAAGATCGAATCTAGAAGCTTTCCAGGGCTTGATTGCAGATAATCTTTCAAGCTGCTCCATATTATATTTAAGACAAACATTTAAATAAGAAATATTATATATATATATATATATATATATATATATATATATATATATATATATATATATATATATATATATATATATATATATATATATATATATATATATATATATATATATATATATATAATGAATAAGTGCAAGTGGCTTAAAATGGGATCTGTAACTGTTTGTAACAAATCTTGCAGGAAAGAATTCTGCGGGGAACATTCCCAAAGCATCCGAAGGGGGAGTTTAGGACCAATACCATGTCTGCGATGTGGTGTTGGGGTCAGGGGTTAAACACAGTTATGTGCAAGTCTCGAGGGAAAAAGATACTGTGAACTTTATAACAAAACAATAACGATGTTGCTTTAAAATGTGAGCGCGGTTGTAGTAGAAGAAGCACAATTGTTGATGATCCTTCTGTGGGTTCTGATACTGAATACACTATTGTATCTAGGATGATTACACGCCGCTTTTATTTTGTTACTTTTATTGTGCATTCGTTAATGGTATTTTTTAACTCTGATTGCCATTCGTGTATTTGATCGTATTTATATTGCTGCGAATCTGACATCATTTATTATTTTACACAGTAACCAATTGAGGCGTTTCAGCTACAAATTCCAAGCACCACCAGTAAGATGTTGCGGTTAATTTCTTGTCGGTGGATTCCAGTATAAATGTTTCTTCCGTTCCCTTGTTTAATATGATAGTTACAACCCCGGAATACTTGTCGGTGGAATGTCGCCAGGGATACGTTGTAAATATCTCAAATTTTGCAGCACTGAACACAGACAGCCTGTACACTCCAGTGACTGTTGCTATATATTTGATAGTATTATTTTGTTTAGACCATGTTGCAAATCCAGATGATACTGTGTATACTATGTTGGTAATTTGCCCGGCAGTTACTCCAGATGGGATTTTAATCAAACCGGTTTTGTTAACGATCTCATGAATCCCACTTACGATATCTTGCTGTGTTTGTTTGATCTTGTCACTGTTGGTCTTGATATCAGAAAGTTTCATATCGATGACGGGAGGAGTTCTAAAGAACCAAAGAACTTATCCGTGGTCTCATCGGTTTTTCTAAAGTTTCTGCGGAGATTTGTAAACGCGTTTATATGAATATCATACTCGGCCCGCAACGTGGATAATTTACCGTCAATGGTATCAACATAACTTTTCGTCGCGGCATCTTCCGGGGATGTTAGATCTCTTAATACAGTTATTTTGTTACCGTTCATGCTGAGTTCACCTGTCATTGTATCACCGGTCTTTTTTACGCGTTCCCCTGCAGCTTTCTGCGTATCATCTCTTAACACCATGATTGATATCAGCGAATCTCTGATATTTCCGTTGTCAGTGAACACACGGATGTTACCCGGAGTAGCTCCTATAACCCTACGAATTATTTCATGCCATTTGATATCGCTGGTTTTTCGTTTTCCGTGTCGGTCTTGAATAACAAGAACCTCCTCTTGGTCTATTCCGGTCAGACTTAAAAGATTATCGATTTCATCTTTGGTCGCATATTTTGATAAATCTATATCGGTGCGTTTCACTTTTCTGTTGAGAAGAGATCTTCCGTAAATATCAACCATTATTATTTAACGATTGTTTAAATCGACCCGCGGCATACTCATGAACGACTTTGTGAGGTGGTTTGGTTGACGCTGATATCGCATCGAGGATATTTAATACTTCACGACCACATATCGGAGGATCGGTCAGTGTTTGTGTTGGTAGCGTTGAGTACCAAACTTTCGATGGGATGTCTTTTGTATATTTTAGAAATTCAACTGGCGGTGCTAACCCATACAAATCGAAATAATTCCACGTGGATGTATCGCGTAAGCAACCCAATGAGTTCCTGGACCGTTACTGTTATCGAGATTAATAATTCCGGTTTCTGGGTTATTCGGTTGTGCTGGTAGCTGATCTCGCATAAAGACGCCTCTGAACTTTTTTATATTTAATTGTTTAACAACATCGAGTAAATCAAAATTTGACATCGGTGAAAACACTGTGTTTTATCAGAACCGTTTTGGGTACCATGAGGATGGAGTTCCTGGAAGTCTTAGGCCCCGTCCTTTTTTTGTATCCTTTTCCAGTTGCTTTCTTTAATGCCATACCAGCAGCAGTTCCAACAGCTCCTAACGCGGCGGCCTTAGCGACAACTGGGGCAGCAGCAGCTATCAGTGCTGGCATCACGGCGAGAAGAGGAAATATGCCACCGGTTTTAACCATATCTTTGATGGCTTTTGGAGCGAAATCAAGTTGAGTTCCAGTTTTCGCTTGCTTCGCTTTATTGAAATGTTTTAGTTGGGTTTTAGTCAGCGATAACTTGTTTGGACCACCATTAGCGATTTGATCGTTTTTTAGTGTTATCGTTGCCCCACATGCGCTCGCGTTTTTCGATTGTAATTTTTTCATCTGACCAGGAGTCAAAGTGACATTAAAGTGACTGTATGACATTTTATTTAATACGAGATTGATCTAATTGTCTACACATTCTTTTAACAATGTTACATGTTTTTGAAAACATTACGTGTTTTCCACTGGTGCATCAACGATTCTCATTCGGCTACTAATGCCTTCAAGTAACATTGCTTTATCACTGAGGATGACCGCGACTGCTCTATAGGGGCCATATTCAATTGGCGGACCATCTGCAATTTTAGGTAATGCACCTACGCGAGCTCGGAAGTGGATATCAACAACAGACTGCTTGGATAAATCAAGATGCTCCAGCGAAAAGTAATAAATCGGGTACAAATTTGTAAAATCAAACTGTGATATTTGCGTTCCAGTGTCTATATTTATGTTACGCGATAAGAACGTCAGCCAGCGATGATATGCGCGCGCCACACAATTATTTGTAAAACTTAATGATATATCTTCGGATGGTTCTTGTTGTCCGTTTATTCTCAACGAAACCTCAGTAACGTCAAGTTTGTCAAATATCATATGAGACCATTCCTGTTTATCCACCCAACGATAATCTTGCAGTGCAATAAAAATATGCCGTGGTGCAGAAACCCTTTGCTGTGATGCTATATGCCAAGTAAACACATCTCTGACGGAACTTTAAATGGCGTCTGTGGTTACTGTAAACCACGATGACAATGATTTACCGCCTTGATTCATAAAAGAGAGCAATCGTGGTTCTTCTGTGACCGATGGAGTTAATACCGGCATCCACAGTGAAAGTTTCGTTATTCTTACCATACCAGCATCGACACCAGCTCCTCGCCAGATCGCATCATTATCATCACCTTTTCTATGAAGCACAACTGTGTGTTTAGCTCCAAAGATAACCTTTCTAACATCTCTGCAAAATTCGAAGATGTGAGAGAGTGGAATCACGCACGAAAAATTTCTTCGTTCTCCTGACAACATTGCTTGGCGTGTTGCAAATCCCAAGTTGTAAGTCGCGCTATCACCTCGTACAATATCAAAAGCATCAGCTGGTCTGGCTACGTATTCAGGACCAACAGCAACTGGCTGCGGATCAGATGCAGTACCTGGTTTTGTTCGTATTTTAGCATACCGAATATAATCGGCGTTGTCGGTAATATCTTTGGCAAACATCATTGATGGCCCAGCTGATCTCATGTAATCGTCAGAATATCTTGCTAGACCAATTACTGTTGTGGCAACATCGACATCATTTTGAACCGATTCGATATTTTTTCCATCAATCATGTATTTAGCGCTACTAAACAAGGCCATAATTCCGTTATTGACAAAACCAACTCGTATATTGGGATCGTATACAGTATTATCCGCCTTTACAAGTTCACCTTCTACTTCAATAAACGCCTCACAAGGCAGAAAATATATACTTGTATCATGAACTTGAAGTTCGATACGCCCTAATTGTTCCTTTTTAACTGCATCATAGGAATAAAAATGATAATCACGCACTGATTTATCTTTCTGGACCGGCGCATCTATGTCAAATGCTGGGTCGGATATGCGTTTGAACATCTTATACTATTACGTAATTTTCCAAATAGTGATTATCTTCGTCGCACAGGAAGTCCACTTCCTGCTATCAAATTTGCTGTGATATTTCTTTGTGCGTCAGATTCCTGATCTATCAATGCTGCTAGTTTCTGATTTGCAGCCTGATTTATCACCTTACTAACATCCGCGGGCATAATTTCGGTACTTGGTAATTTCACCGGTGAACCTCTTTGAGGTTTGCGCATTAGTCGCGCTAGTCTTTCTTTGATTGCCGAGAGTGCCTTACCAGCAGCACAAACAATTGCACCAGGAACTTTTTCACCAACAACATTAATGGTTTTCATTGATAACTGTTTTGCAAGAGGACCCACTTTTGGTACTAACCCCGCAAATAAACCTTGAACCACATCGCCAAGTCCGTCACCGTAAGTTGTGCTATAAACTGGTAACCGTGAGTTTATTGCTCTGACCTGCACTGGTGTGTAGTGTCTGTTGTATATGACCATGTTATGCTATTTGTTGCTATGTATCTAATCGCTGTAATAATCAACAAGTTCATCGAAGAGTTCTTGGTATATATTAGCATCCATAACACCACCTTGAAATAATCGCCGACAAATATCAGCGGCTTCATTAATTATCTCTGGTGAGTTGTTTCCAGCGCGTTTTCCTCCTATGAGAACTTCTAACCTCGAAACGTCATTGAAAATATTATCAGGGCAAGTAATTCCCAAACCACTACCAGTATTCTGACTTTGTTTAAGGGCTTTCACATCCTCTCTAAATTTTATATACTCGGGATCATCTTTATTAAATTGTGATGATATTAAATTTTTGGAAACAATATATAATGCTGCAGCCCAGTTATTAGAAGATATACTATCAACTTTATCAGGCCTTAGATATTTTTCTCTTTCTTTATAACCATATGCAGCTATCTTGACTAATTCATCCTCGTTTATAAAAGTATTAAGAGCTGATCTTTTGAATAAAAACGACAAAATCTATTGGCCTCTGAAGCGGAGTTGAAGGTAAAGCCGGAGCCGGAGTTGAAGGCGGAGGTGGTGACGGAGGTGGATCATCTACGTCTACGTGTGGAACTATTATTGCTGGTTCCTTGGGTTTTCTTCCTCGTCGTTTTTTTTCTTCTTGTTGCAGAGGCGGAGGAAGTGAAAGGGAGGGTTCTTCCTGATGTTTTTTTCTTTGTAGCTTTTTTTTATCCCTCTCTTTTTGTTTTTGTTCTTGTATTATTTTTTGCTGTTCCTGTTTTTCCTCCAGTTGCTGTTGTCGTTGTGTTTTAATATCATCATTATATTGTTTTACCGCCCGCAAATATATTGGATAATCGAAACTTTTGTTTATCTATAGAATCAACATTTTTGTTCATTTTATACAACCAATCGCTCCAAGTACTACTATTTATTTTTTTAGAATATCCGGGCTTTAAAAATTGATCTTTGAAACGCCGATAACTATCGGCAGCAAATGTACCAAAGTCAATTGCATCGGGGGCAGATTCCGTGTTATATTTTTCAAATTCTCTTATACCATCTTCAGTAAATTTTTCTCTGAGTTTTATTATTTTTGTAAAAGATTTTTTACCAACAGCCCCTTCGGGTTGTACGGCAGCTACTTTTTCAGCGATTTGTTTTAATACTTGAATAAGACTTTCTTCCCTTTCCCCTGCCTCTTTTTCAGGTCCCTTAATAGCAGTTAAGACTTTTCCAGTAACCGTAGTGACCGGTCTAAATAATTGTTCCGCTTCAGCTGCGTACTCAACTTGTGCTTCCTGTTGTGATTGCACATCTCTTTTAAACTTCTCCTTTATAGGGATATAGTTCTTAAGTGCTTCTTCTCGCTCTCTAGCTAGTCTTGCTGTGTAAGATTCTGAGTGTACCATTATTTGATAGGGTTAGATACGAGTCTTGGATAATTTTTAGCACATCGATAAAGACCTTAGTTTTCAAAAAAGGACGCAGGAAGCAGCAGGGAGGGCAACGACAACAAAGGGCAGCAACGACGGCGACAATTGCGTTTACATAAAGCATCATTTCGGCGTTTGGAACCTTAGGATTCGCCCTCCATAAAGGGCTTATTTCGGCATTTGGAACCTTCTAAAAGTTGTAGGATTCACCCTCCCTGCTGCTAGTGTAGGCACCAAAATGCTAACATGACGATTAGCGACAGCGAGATATCGAAGTTTGTTTAGTTCTTAATTTTATGCTTTTTAGCTTTATTCATTGGTCATTGTGTGTGTGAAGAGTATTGACATACATAACACGTTTGAACGTTATGCAAGTCGTTTCTGAATCAACCATATTTTGAACGTAATTATTAAATTATGTTTAACTGGGCCGTGAACGTTCCGAATTTAAGTTCGCGCAGAGATTTTGTAATATTATAATTCATTTTGACTTTTCCAGGGTCTTATAGAGCCTTAACCAGCACTAAAGCAAGACTGTCTCACACTGTCATTAATAAGTGTACCTTTTGTAACGGTAACACATGGCTTCAACAAGACGACGCCTTGACTATTGACCACGTCTTTCTACGGGGTCACACCCTTATGTGTATTACGGTAAGGAAAACTTGTCATATTTATAATGGCTTTTATTAACATAATCCATACTAATAGAAGTGGATGGGACAATTGATTTTCCGATTTCTTGAATGCATATAAACAATTGTAAGCCCGAAACGTTTTGACACAGGGAAAGGATACGCAACATATATATTATCTTCCAATACACAGCAAGACAATATTCATGCAGAGTGGGGCTTGTTTTAGAGCAGATACTATTATTTTTAGATTAATGCATGTTTGTTTTATAGTTTTACAACCTTTTGCTCAATATATACACGTTTGCTTCTTAAGTCGAATGTGGAGACTAATAGTTCAGGACTCTATTGGACATGAATTATGTAAAAGAAAAAATCGACTCCATAGAACGTGTATTAATGAAAATGAAGAAACACAGTTGTTTAGTTATCATTGATACCACAAGATGTTCTGTTTGTACGAAAATGAACATACTGAATTAGCAAAAGTATTGTCTGAACAAGATCTTAGTGTCGCTATAAATGCAAAGAATGATTACGCATTAGCATAGCATGTTAAAATTGTCATTAAGAATGGGTATATGTACTAATAGGTATTAACATTATAGATCTAAGGATATTAAAAGATCATCCATTGCAAGAGTCATAAAAACGTTGCACATACACGATATCTTAAACATATAAACGACTTTTTTTTTTCTTCTGAGAAATACTGCACGGGTTTGGGAGTGCAGTATAATTCCGAAAAAAAAAACGAGTTCACAGTTTTCTGTACAAATGCAATAACCTTTTAATTATATACTCATTTCGTTTTCTTACCTAAGGGCTAATAATAAATTAATACAATAAAAGAAACAAAGTAATTGAATTTATGCTGTATTTTGAAATAAAAGTACTCAATCTTTGATTCATCAATACAGAGTAAGAATGTTAACACGCACATAGCACCGCCCAGCGACCTTTGAACTTTGTCGCGCGATCAACAATAAATATTTTTGTACGTTTTATTTTGGCCTACTTAAAATTGGAATGAAGTCATAATTTTATTAAATGCTCATTAAAAAAATATTCCAGTTGGTCTGGAAGTGATGAAGAATATGATTTCAGTTGGAAATATAGTCGAAATTACAGTAAAATTTAGGTGTGCATCAGGTTTTCCATTACATGCGTCATGCCATACGGATTTCCAAAACAAAGAAAGTGCATTTTGAGGAATTTCAAGATGCATAAATGTAAATATATTTATTACCATTCTTATTACTAGCTAAAGAAGACATATATTTATGCCCTGGCAATTGCATCTCGCTGTTGGAGGGGCCCCAGCTATGACCTGTATTATGCAGTGTATGTCTTCTATGCTTAGCCGAACAATGTATCAAAACAGTTAAACGGGGGAGCTGTTGTGGGACAGACAATTGGCCAGCAGAAAAATACTTTTCAGTCATCTTGACTTATTGGCTCAGAGTTTCGTATCAAAACCTTCAGCAGCATTTTTGCTCTCGAATTTTAGTGTTTTGGCTCAGTTGTAAAATGGTACACCTCTGATAGATATAAGATAGCCTTAGCCTTGGTCTGCTTCTCTATCCTATTTTTATAGACACTAGATAGCACTGGCCATGGTCTGAACCTTCCTAGTTGCGAACAGTTACCAATAATTCTCCTAAATAACTGTTTAAATGATCAGAATGATATATGAAATTACTGAGTATCTCATGTTCGTTGTTGACATTGCAAAGATCACGTTCATTTGTTTACTTCTTTCAAAGTTTCATTTCTGATTTAGTAAACACGTCCACATCGTTGACTGTATGATCTGTACATTCAAATGGACGAAACGGCTTGTTTAGTTCATTCGGAAATCTAATCAAACAAAACCTAAAGTGTCTACGACATGAGTGTACATGGTTTGTGTACAATGCTGGAAACTATTTTTAGAACACGTGTCTTGCAGTATGAAGCCGTGTAGTAACGAAAAATATTACACAATTCTGACGATATAAAGGTTAACTGGAATAAGACCAGCATAACAAATGAAATACCTTTGCTTTTTCAGAAACAAATTTGATGACCTGCTGGTTATAAGCCCCATAGTTCGATTTTGAAATGGTTAATAACTGCTTCCCTAACCAGTTAACTCTTGTCTACTAATTTCAAATAGCTTAGCATAGCAACCGTTATAAAGTGTGGAGTACAAATGATGCCCAAAAACCACTGGCATCATGGGTATTTTTCAAAGAGCTAAAAGGCCTCCAATCATTCTGCTAAGCAAAACAATCGTTGTATGTGTATTATCATATAGTTTATATGATTTTATGTAACCGCTATATAAAAGAGTTACATAATCATGTGGCTGGTTAACATCTGTTATGCTGGTCAACATTTCTATAGCATTACATTACATTAGATTGCAAAACTAAATATGCGTATTTGAGCTTTCCAAGAATTGACAAAAATTAACATTACGTTTTGTTTATTCTGATATTTATCCACGCCATATACTTGTACTACCGGATGAATGAAACGTTTCTTAAAAATTTGGTGAATAAAGCAATGCCAGTTAATGCATCAATATTTGACAATTGCGATCCAACCACAGAAGTGTTTTGATGACCTGCAGGCAACATTATCATTATCTTAGATTAATAGTCGTCCGATTTAAGGTTTCAATCGACATATCTTGATTGTCTCGTGTGCTTCTCAATAAACCTGTTTCAACAATGAAAATACAGTCAACTTTAAACATAGGATAATTTTTTCATGAATTATTTGCATGGTTTGTTTTCTCATATCTTATATTTATTTCTGCTAAAGCCATTGATGTGCTGTCTGTGTAGAGATATGAGTCACCTACTCTGGTCATACTAAATAACGCTAACTGGCTTCCTACAAGAATATATACAAGGACATGTTTCATATTTAGTTTGGTTATTAACGTATTTTCATGTTAACGATAGTATAGAAACTATTTAATATGTTATTATTTCACGATTGAAAGTCCAATACAATATTTTGTTTTCATGATTCACGGATACTAATATATGCATAAATAATCAATACATCTTCCTCTGTTAAGACAAACCAGTTTTAAAAAATGTTATTGTACGATGTGTTTATATTTCCTGGTTATTCTTCTCCAGTACCAGTATCGGTGTTTCGAATTACATTGTATTGTGGTGTGGTAATTAAATAATAAATTAATAATAGTTTTTACCACAATATAAAAATATATTTCGGCTTTTGTTACCCACATAAAATTTATTAAGACAATCTTTCCTCATCAACTGGGTTACTGACATTCTTGATAAGATTATTATTAATGTTCTAATCTCCTTTTATAACATTGCCACTCTTGTTCAAATAATTGCTATCCACCAATATTTGTTGTGGCAAGATTTATGTCTTTATTTACTAAATAACTTGATGTTCTATTTATGCTCATATTTAATTCGCCTGTTATTATATCGCCAGTTTTTTAACGAACGTAATTGTCATGGTTTAACTGATAATTTTGACTGTACCTGCACCTGGGCTAGGATTACGGTTGCCCACAGATTGCTGGATATTAACTACTTCGTAATACCCTATATTAATATAATTCTTTAAAGCAAAACGTGAAAATATTTGTAATCTTTTCTCAACAACAGAATCGTTCCTGTTTAACAGATGGATAATGTGATTGAGCATAAATGACATTTCAGTGGCTGTAATATAATCTTGTAGACCACCAAGTGGACTGCTGAATGAAAAACTGTTGTGTTAAGAACAGAGTTTTAATTTCCAGTCGCGTTATGTTTGATTCAGCTGGGGTAGATTTTTGATGTTTGACAAAGAAGTTCTGATTTAAGTCCGCTTTACAGCAGCTCTAGAGAGTTTGGACTTTTGTTTCTGCTTTTCATCTTTCAAAAATAGAATCCCCATATAGATTCAGATACTATTTTGATTTTCTCCTTTTACTTGCCACTATCGGTGCCATTTTAATACTTCTGTGTTTATATTATTTATCCACCATTTTTATAAAGCATCCAAAATATTTATTGTGTTCTTCGCTGTAACGTATATTATATTTGTTAATGCTCGAATAAATCCTTCAACAATGAGAGCTTCACTTTCAATATCAATCTGGTACATTTCAAGACTGTTTTCATTCACGAAAAATTGTTCTAATGTTTCTACAATTTACTCATTATGTCATTTTCTCACGCTCCTTTTTCTTTAAAAGTATTTATTATGCTAGTGTCCATACAATTATGGATTAGTATTCTCCAGACATATTTAGTCAATGTGTCCATATTATTATGGATTAGTATACTCCAAACGTATTTACTGAATGTGTCCATATTAGTATGGATTAGTATACTCCAGACATATTTATCGAATGTGTCCATATTAGTATGGATTATTATAATACAAACTTATTTACTAAATGTGTGCGCATTATTATTCATTGGTAAATTTCAAACCTACTGTGTCTGTATTATGGATTATAACGTATTTATGAAAAGGGTCCGCATCATTTTGTAACAGTGTAATTCAAACATAGTTACTAAATGTGTTCATACTGATTTGTATTGTTTTGTATGGATCCATATTATGGATCTCAAATTATTTACTAAATGTGTCTGCATTATTATGGATTAGTATACTTCGAACATAATAAACGAGTCTTTTTATGGATTTTTATAATCTGAACATAAAAAAGGTGTTTGTATTATTATGGACGTTTGTCAATTGCTCTATAATTCTATGAATGTAGGCACTATTCCTGGTTTTCGTTTTTTTATATATAAACAACCTTCCTAATCTTTTATTTTCTGCTGCTGCATGTCCTGCGGATTGTAAAACTTTAACCAATTCCTAATAAGACATCATGTAGACTGTCAACTTCAACAAGTCAAAAACGTAACACTCCATCAGTTTACTTTGTTTTAGTTGCACGTGTGAAAATTTTATATCCAATATATTGGGATTTTACCTTCATCATACATTTTATTCATGTCTTCGTCAATTTCTTAATTGTCTCAGAACATTTTTCATTTGGTGTTCTCATTGGCACAAATATAAATTTGATATTAAATTCAGCGAAGTTTATTTTGTTTTTGTAGGGTTTAATGCCATTTTTCAGTACAAGATAGGCTGTACATGGTAGCCAGCATAAATGGTGGAGGAAGAACCTGGAAAAAAAACCCGGAAAGAACCACCGACCCATGAGAAGCTACTGGCAAGCTTTCTCATATACTCACATTAGCCGAACCCAAGACTCAAACCAACACTGACAGAGGTGAGATGGTAATGATCCGTAACGGTGAATGCTTTAGACCGCTCAGCAACTCGGGGCCACCAAATTCAGCAAAGAAACAGTGAAATCGTATACTGCATCTGAACTTGTAACCAGGCTAAAATTAATGTGTAATGAGTCTGCGTCTTTAAATCCGACTGAGTGATGGCCCTCATTGTCCATTTCTATTGCTCTTGAGTCAATACCTAAGATGTCCCAAATAGAGGTCATAATTGTAGAATCAATAAAGTGTAATTACTATTCTGCATCTTAATATATTCGGTTCAATTGTAACTGGATATTGTTTTGTTTATTATTATTATTATTATTATTCTAAAATGAAACATTTGGAAACATTCAGCTCAGAACTTTCTTCAACTATGCTTTCAGAGAATATTAGATGATCCCTATGTTCAGAAAAGACATCACATATCTGACCACTATGGAGTGATGGCCACATTCCATCCACAATAAAGAAACGCATAACACGGCAAGAAAGTCAAGGTAGATGACGAAATGACCCAAGTCATGAGACCAACAGCTAGGTTCATAGTCCACCAGTCATAGATATAATCAGGAAACAAACTGTAAATTTAACATAATTATAATTTTACCACTGACAATAAAGGTGATTAAGTGACAAATCTCCTGAGACCAACAGCAGTGTAAAGCTGTAAATGTAACATAATACAAAAAAATCATTAAGCGATAGATTGTAAAATCATATCGTGTAAGGTTTGATAATATGCATTATCCTGGATTTATTAATATTATATTCATATTTCTGACATTAAAAAAATTCATGGAATCACTCTGAATTGGTTTTATGTTGACATTACTAACAAAAACAAAAACCACAGTTCAGTTCATGTCTTAATCTTTATTGCTTAAGGAAAATGAACCATTTAATCATGAAAAATTACAAATAGCATTGATTCAATAAAATCTGGCAAGATGCCAACATTTTTGCCTTGGTAAAACAGTTATACATTTTTTTTGTGAAAATTGCGTATTTGTTATGAAATTGTGGAAGATCATAGTTGTATGCAGAAACATATTTAAAAGCGATTTGCTTTGTGGACAACAAAGTATTTCGATATGAATATAA
The DNA here is from genome assembly GCA_028554795.2 of Sinohyriopsis cumingii. Classification (NCBI taxonomy): domain Eukaryota; kingdom Metazoa; phylum Mollusca; class Bivalvia; order Unionida; family Unionidae; genus Sinohyriopsis; species Sinohyriopsis cumingii. The sequence continues at coordinate 8,113,151 of CM068827.1, read as the reverse complement.
CTGACTTATAAAAAACAAAAAACAAATAGTCGAATGCAAAGTAAATAGGTGAAAATTAGTCGCAGTGATGAGGAGAAAAGAAAGATGCCGATAATTTGTGAGGAAAACGTGTATGATTATTGGGTGGTCAAAATTCTGGAAGAATGAAAGGTTTTGGAACTGGATGAATATGGATTGGCGGTTCTGTACTAGGAATGAAATATTAAATTCCACTAATGTGATGCATTATCAGAATGGACTTGTGAGAACAGAACACTGCACAATGAGCATAAATAAGCAATGATGAACATGCATTACTAAAAAAAGGATACTGCCATGACAATCTTTAAAGATTCAGTCTATCAATGAAAATGCGACATTTGCATCACATCTGGTCACACTTGTTTTGGAAGAAAGAAACAAACACTAAGGAAGTAAAATAATTACATACCTGTAAAACAAATGTACTAATCTTAAAAGACTGTATAAAAATATTGCATGGGGAAAGTAAAGCATGGTATAATTTTCATTTTGAATAAACATCATCAACAAATATTCAAGTAGGCTATTCCGCATAAACATACAGGTATTCAGGGAGGGCATGTTTTTATATAAATGTGTCATAGCACTCTGCTTGAAGAACTCATATGCAAATGATACAAACTTCTAAATTACATCTAATAATGTCAGCTCCAAATTAAAAGTTTCTTCCCGGGATCCGAATGATTTTTTTTTAGCAGAACAGCACTCATTGTGTATTTCTTGTTGCATAACTGATAGAAATACATCAAAGTTGCATTACAGGTAATCACAGAGAAATTGCACAAACTCGAAGGAATAACATAAAAATATCAAATTTGTGCCAACATATGAAATGAACAATTATTACACTGGCTACAGCAAGCATTATTATGTGCCTACATCATATGGCATTACATCATGTGAAATTTTAAATGAATTACTGCATTTTCCCTTCTTACAGCATGCTTTAGAACAGGTACTTAGTTAATGTACTTGATTATAGTACATATATTATGATATACCTTAACCTGTATATATGTAAGACCTTTCTACACATATATGTTATATCATAACAGGTATCCGTGTTCCTTGTATCTGTTCTTGCAGGAAGCCAGTTAGCGTTATATATGGCCAACGTAGGCGGCGCTTATCTTTACACAGACCTTAAATACTTGAAGATAATGATAATATGAGGAAAATCATGTTGCCTCTATGTTATCATAACACCTCTGTGGTTGGATCGCGATTGACAAATATTGATGCATTCACTGGCATTGCCTTATGCATGAAATTTTTATCAAACATTTAATTCAGCCGTTAGTACAAGTATATGGCGTGGATATTTATCAGAAGAAACAAAACGTAATGTGAATTTTTGTCTGTTCTTGGAAAGCTCAAATACGCATATTTAGTTTTGTAATCTAATGTAATGTAATGCTATAGAAATGTAGACCAGCATAACATATGTTAACCAGCCACATGATTATGAAACAATTTTATATAGCGGTTACATAAAATCATATAAACTGTATGATAATACACATACAACGATTGTTTTGCTTAGCAGAATGATTGGAGGCTCTTTGAAAAATACCCATGATGCCAGTGGTTTCGAGCATCATTTGTACTCCACACGTTATAACAGTTGCTATGGATAGCTATTTGAAATTAGATGACAAAAGTTAACTTATTCATGAAGCAGTTATTAACCATTTCAAAATAAAACCAGCAGGTCATCAAATTTGTTTCTGAAAAAGCAAAAGTATTTCATTTGTTTATGCTGACTTTATTCCTCTGTTAATGTTTATATTGTCAGAATTGTCTAATATAGTTCGTTACTACACGGCTTCATACTGCAAGACATGTGTGTCTAAAAATAGTTTCTAGTATTGTAAACAAACAATGTACACTCTTGTCGTAGACACATTAGCTTTTGGTTTATTAGAGTTCCGAATGAAATAAACAAGCTGTTTCGTTAATTTGAAAGTAGAGTTGATAAAGTCAACGATGTGGACGTGTTCACTGAATCACAAACGAAACGTACAAAGAATTAAAAGAAAGAACTTGATCTTTGCAATGTCAGCAACAAACGTGAGAGACAGTAATTTAATATATCATTCTAATTATTTAAACAGGTTTTAGGATAAATATTGGTAACTGTTCGCAAATAGGAAGGTTCAGATCATGGCCAGTGTTCTCTAGGGGTTATAAAAATAGGATAGAGAAGTAGACCGAAGCTAAGGCTATCTTATATCTATCAGAGGTGTACCATTTTACGACTTAGTCAAAACACAAAAATTCGAGAGAACAAATGCTACTGAAGGATTTGATACGAATCTCTGAGCCAATAAGCCAAGCTGACGGAAAAGTATTATTTCCGCTGGCTAATTGGACTGTCACACAACAACTGCTTTGCAATTTCCCCCGTTTAACTGTTTTGATACATTGTTCGGCTAAGCATAGAAGACATACACTGCATGATACAGGTCATAGTTGGGGTCCCTCCAACAGCGAGATGCAATTGACAGGTATAAACACGTCTTCTTTAGCTAGTAATAAGAATGGTAATAAATATATTTACATTTATGCATCTTGAAATTCCTCAAAATGCACTTTCTTTGTTTTGGAAATCCGTATGGCATGACCCATGTAATGGAAAACCTGATAAAAACCTAAACTGTACTGTAATTTCGATTACATTTCCAACTCAAATCACATTCTCCTTAATGTGGTGAATGGACCAACCAAATCCAATCCATGATAAGCAGAAAAGCAAAACTGAGTTGGTTCAACAGAAAAAGAATATCCAGCAATTCCAGACCAACTGGAACAACATTTTTTAAATGCGGATTTAGTAAAATTATGACTTCATTCCAATTTTAAGTATACCAAAATAAGACTTTACAAAAGTAAAGTATTGTTGATCGCGCGACGAAGTTCAAAGGTAGCTGGGCGGTGCTATGTGCGCGTTAATATTGCTACAGTGTATTGATGAATCCACGATTGTGTATTTATTTTAAAATACAGCATGACTTCAATTACTTTGTTTCTTATAGTGTATTCCTTTATTATTAACCCTTAGGTAAGAAAACGGAATGAGTATATAATTAAACGTTATTGCATTTGTACGGGAAAATATGAACTCGTTTTATTTGAAGCGCTAAAAGCTAAACGGTTATGAAACCCAAGGTTAAAGTAATATGCATGTATTAAATTGTACTGTGCGTTTACACAATGGTTTCTTTTGAAATAACCATCCATTATATTAATCATTCAAGAAAACAGAAATGTTTGCATTCTTCTTATAAATATATCATACAACTATCGTCCAGTCTTTCATTAGATAATATACCGTGTATGTGTAACATTTGTATAACCTCTTGCGATGGACGACCTTTTCTATATATTAGATCTATAATGTTAATACTTATTAGTAAATATACCCATTCTAAATGAAAATTTTGACATGCTATGCTAATGCGTAATCATTCCTTGCATTGATAAGGTACAAAGATCTTATTTAGATAATACATTTTTTAATTTATTATGTCCATTTTCGCAGAAGCAAAACATCTTGTGGTAGCAACGATAACTAAACAACTGTGTTTTCTTCATTTTCATTAATACACGTTCTATAGAGTCGATGTTTTTCATTTTCCATAATTCATGTCCAATAGTCATGAACTATTAGTCTCCACATTCGACTTAAGAAGCAAACGTGTATATATTGAGCAAAAAGTTGTAAAACTATAAAACAAATATGTATTAATCTAAGAAATAGTATGTGCTCTAAAACAAGCCCCACTCTGCATGAATATTGTCTTGCTATGTACTGGAAGACACTAGATGTGTTGCGTGTCCTTTCTCTGTGTTTAAACTTTTCGGGCTTACAATTGTTTATATGCAATCAAGAAATCGGAAAAACAGTTTTCACTCGCACTTGCTATTAGTATGGATTATATTAATAAAAACCAATATAAATATGACAAGTCTTCCTTACCGTAATACACATAAGGGTGTGACCCCGTATACAGACGTGGTCAATAGTCCGGTCGCAGTCTTGTTGAAGCGATGTGTTGCCGTTACAAAAGGTACACTTATTAATGGCAGATTGAAACAGTCTGGCTTTAGTGTTAGTTAAGGCTTTATAGGAGTCTGGAAAAGTCAAAATGAATTATAATATTACAAAATCTCTGCGCTAACTTACATTCGGAATGTTCACGGTCAAGTTTTAACTTAATTAAACAATTAAGTTCAAAATATGGTTTATTGAGAAACGACTTGCATAACGTTCGAAAGTTTTAAGCTTTTATATATATATATATATATATATATATATATATATATATATATATATATATATATTAATGCTATGGTGTGTCTTTGCGAACCGCTAGGATGAATTTACAACGGTCTCGTTTTCTAAGTTACCGAGTTATTTGAGATTACCTGGAAGTTCAGCACACACGTTGCTTTCAGGTAATTCGGGGCCAGTGTTGAAGTCTCCCTCTAGCATCAGTGTCGTTTTACCTTTGACAGCTTCAAGGAGTTTGTCAACCTCTGCCCGGTGCTGAGCTGTATAGTTACCATACTGGTGGAATGCTAAAAAGTATAAAAAATAAGAACTAAAATAACTTAACATAGCTCGCTGTCGCTAATCGTCATGTCACCATTTTTGTGCCTACACTTGACTCAGAGCACTAGGTACAATTTGTACACGATCTGAAGACGTAACCTCATTTGGTTCAATATACTGTCGCTACGTTGTAAAGTATAAATTATTTATATATACTTTATATTATCATCAAGGTTTATAAATTATGTAAAGCTCTAAGGCCTGTATAATACAGTAGCAATACAACCACTTTACTCCTTTGAGGTCCTAGATTTAATCCTCGGTTCCAGCAAATGCAAGGGTCAGCAGTCGTCCAACCGGGGGCATTATTTATTGAAGATTGTTTCCATTTCAGTGACCATTTCATGCAGGATAAAAACACTCAGTTGTATGTAGCATAAGCTGTTAGAACCTTTATAACTGACGCTAAAATTCTACAGAACGTTTATTAAACAGATCAATACGCTTTCTTTTTTATCCCACCCCATTCAATATGTGCCCATGGGGATGGAGGGTGGGAGTGCTGGTAGATATACACCTAAGGAGATGCATCACCGCCATAACTTTATGTATATTATTATGTATATCGATAGTTTTGCTTAAATCCTGGTACAAGATTATATTCAATATTTGTAATTTTTATGCAGGGTTGTAAATTGTACAGAATATCGGTAGTTAGATTGGCATATGACCCGAGTCGGTTGAGAGAGAAATTTACACGGGATCTGTAAACTTATGTTTACTTATGTGTTGACAATTATTAATAATAAAATTAATAATTATACTTAATTGCGCCATTGGATTATTTTCTCACTAGCTGATGGGGTTTCGGCGTTTCTATAAGAATTCAGTAACTTCCTATTGGTCGGGCTGAGTCACATGGCAAATTCGAGTTAAAATTATTAGTAAGATCCATCAAGTGGGGAATATTGTGAAATTTAGTTGCAATAAAAGCTAGATATAAGGAGAGAACTGAGCAATCAGATTATTTCCGATTTTAGAAGTCATCTTCATTTTTTGTCTCCCTGTTGTTGATCTGCAGGCGTGTTTTATGTTTACTGAGATTATTGTTCTACTATTATTCTGGAAACTGTTGTGAATTATTAGAAGGAGTTGTGGAGCTTTATTACACACGTTAAGATTCCTAATTGTGTCTTCCATACTCTGAATTTCCACGTTACAATTTGTTATTTGCATTTTTTACGTAGCTTTAACGATCTTCAGTCATATCGCTACGATGTCTGCAGTGTGGCAGTTTATAGTGATGTCTTGCACTGGTGCATCATCCCGCAGACATGTAGCATGATGTCCTACCCAGTCACATTATCCTGACACCAGGCCGACCAGTTCTAGCAATAACCTATTAATGCTTAGCGCCTAATGAGGCATCTGCAAGTACCATTTTTATAAGTATTTGGTGTCACTCGGCCGGGGTTCGAACCTGCTATCTCCCACATCCTAGGCGGACGCTCTAACCACTTGCAAACCGGATCGGTCGTGAACAAAAGAAATTGATAAGTAATAAAGATAATATAGACGCTTCTTTGTACTAGCGTACTGTTTCTTTTGTTGAAATTATTGTTGTTCGTGTGTGTGTGTGTGTGTGTGTGTGTATGTTCATAAATGAATACTCCCTCTACATGTGCAGTAACAATTCGTCACCTTCACCGTTCGTTAGTAGTTCCGGCGTCATCTCCGTTTTCCTAATTCCTGTTTATCTTTATTATTGCTATTATTATTATTTTTGTACCGCACTTATTTTAAATTGGCATTCATATATCAGGTTAGTCGACTGGGGATTTTAAATTAAAGACTTTTTCAAAAGTTAAATACTATCACCCACTCATCCGAGTTTTTAACCCCCTACCCTCTCTCTCTATCTCTCTCTCTCTCTCTAACACTCATATGTACATACTGTGGCAAACACATACACACGTGTTTGTGTGTGTTTGTGTGTGTGTGTGTGTATGTGTGTGTGTGTGTGTGTTATCAGGGATTTATGATAGACATTTAACTTCATTTACCAATACAAACTGTCCATTTTAAACCAATGAATGCGTCAAACTCACTAGTAGCTGATTACGTGAATAACTTCATAAGGGAGCATTATGTGATGTTTTTATGATGAAGCATCTGGAAATCGTTTCTGGCACGAGAAGGTTTAATCAATGTATGAGAATAAATGACCACCTCGCATTGTTCATTTATTTGTAATTCTGTGTTCACAGCTATACATTCTTACGCAGTAATACAATAATGATGCGGAATATTAGCAGTCACTGAATTGTATGTTTCTAAAACTTTCATTTTTACCAAGACAGTAATGTCACAAATTGAAATTAAGAATCTTATTGATTTGTTTAAAATATTTCATGTTGACTTCACAATGGGTGTTTTAATGAAGAACGTTAATTCTGATCTAAGTGCGAGAGAGAGAGAGAGAGAGAGAGAGAGAGAGATGGGGACGGGTGGAGAGGTGGAGGGGCAAGCTGGCTGGTATGAGCCGGTAGCGATGTTGCAGATGCTATACCGACTTGTCAAAAAAATGTCGAACTGAAACACGATTTTTTTCCTATAATAATTGCGGTTTAAATGTAATCTTCAAACCATAAAAAAAACCCCAAAATTTGTTGATTTGATTAAAGTAATATATACAGTAGTTACAGTCTGTGCACGTGGGTAGAAAAAGGAACAGTAACAGTAAACAGTGACATTCAACGCCCTTCGTCCTCACTAAATACAGAGGTAGAAAGACAATATAAAGAATATTAACGTGTGTAATAAAATTCACATATAATCATTCAGTCACTGCTAGAGCAATGAATGATGATTTAAAAACAAACAAACAAACATACAAACAATTTCTTGCGAGCCAGGGCAAGTTAGCCAGGACATGTTTTGGATTATGATTACTTCTTACTTGTAACTTTCAAATTAAAGGATGTTATGTACATTACCGTTATGGTAATTAACACATGGCATCAAACGAATTGTCAACATTCGATGAAGATATTGAGAGATGGAAAGATACAATGAATAATATATCGATCTGTAATATTAAAAATATGCACATATGATCACTCACACAGAAAATGGTGAGATGAAATTGCAATATTCCAACGTCATCCATATCGAACTTAGAAATAATTATTGGCAGCTACACAAATGCAACACAGAATGTATATCTTTCACACATAGAAAATACACAATAGAAGAAAAGAATATAAATTGCATATTAATAAAAAGCACATGCTTATAATTATGGCGTACATCCTCCTCCATATAGACCAGTGACCGCCTGTGGCAATATCTAAATATTTTTCAGTCTAGTCAAGTAAGCGAGCGGGTACACATACATGCACACTCGTGTATGTTTATATGTGGAATAATAAAGAGTAAATGAGTTAAGTATAGTTGTAGGGTGGGGATTTAAATGGTTTCGAGTTTTGATCTTGGGACCGCATTCCCATTTGCTCCATCCTCAAGACTGAATCAAGATTCTAAACCCAGTTTGAACATGAACAGATCATATATATTGTATCTTAAGATATTACATTGTCTTCTAAAATGAGAATATATTTTAGATATAATTATACAGATGAAAATGTATCTCCCTCTCCACCCCCACAAATTAGAGCAGCCTTGTATATATCTGTAGACCAATCCAAATTATAATCCAAAGCTTCAAGTCTCTGTTTAACGGTACCCGGTTAGGTGTGCGACGATACACGAATATAGACGCACAAACACAAGCATGCACGTCTAAACGGGCAGCACCAAATGATCCCCGCCTTTTGTTCCATAAGCCCGGGAATAAAAAGATATCAAACCTGAATATTTTGCCCTGGTACGATTTGTGTAGTTCTCTTTATAGCAAATAAACAAAAGTCAAAAGTTTAGCAGCAGAAAAAGTCTGTTTTTCATAATCATTTCAGCAATAAAACTAAATCTAGAGGAGAGATAAGTCAGTCTCGGGTATGATTTGAAACGTTTGTACAAAATTATTAGTTTGTTATTTACCTATTGTCTTGATCTGAAAAAAAGCTCAAATATTCCGTAAAATATTTTATACGTTTCATGTTACGCTATCCATGTACTAACACACTAATACGATTGATGAACATAAGGAAGAGAGCTACAGTAAACTTAATAATTTTATAGCATTATTATTCGATGGAGTGAAACGGAAATTTACACATGATAGTTGCATCTGATTTCAGCATAATTATTATGATCTTTTGAAGCAAATGATAAAGCAGATAATCCCAAACGCACCAAAGTGTAATAAATAAATAAATAGTAAATAAATAAGTAGTCAGAACAACATGACTACATTTTCAAGGACATATGGTTAATATTATATCAGCTATTCAAATAAAATTTGGATTGATCTGAAATAAATATAAAGATTGCGGTCTCAATACAAGAAATATCAAAGAAAGTGAATATGAAATATTCATATGGATATGTCATTCATTTGAAAATCACTTACATATGCTTGAAGATAGCCTCGTTTTGCTATCTCCTTAACATCCGGAAAATACTCCACTGCCCTAGGGTTTAGCATTTGATGCTTGCTGAATAACAAGAGACCCGGCACATTTATCATCGTCGTAGAATTAAAATGACACCTGATGAAAGAAGCAAATAGGATATCGAGTTAAATGTGTACGTTTACTTGTATATTATCTGGATCTGCCACCCACTATTGACTAGAACGCAATTCCAAGCTGCTTCAATCGGCACTCAGAAATACTTTAGATCAGTGGTGATGTGCTAAAGTATGTTACTCAGATGTAGGAGTTCAATTGAGAGCGCAAAAAGTAAGGGAACGAGAGAAATGGTAAGGGAACGCAGGTGCTATGGGTTCGCACATCAATAAAACCCTGCTCTATATGCATGAATATCTTTGTATATAATGCCCCTAGGGGTGGTGCGGGTAATTGCGACTTCCCCATCCCCCTCTAAAACAATGAAAGCAATGAGAGCAAAATGATATCAAGATACGGTAAGTTTTCATTTGTCAGATTGTATGGCTAGAAACGCTTAAAATGCAAGAGGAGCTGGAGGTTTCTAGCCTATCAGATCTTCTGTCCCACACTCCTCTTGCTTCATTATTTACTCACCCCACCCCCAGCGTTATTTCTAAATCCTCCACTGGACGCACGTTACTACTTCGTTTTCTCAATTCCTCTCTTAAAATGTATTTAATATATAGTTCGTTCAGCACAACATCGCGAATGATATAGCAGCTGCCTTGCTAGGTGTTTAGCATTAAGAGGTTAGTATTAGAACTGGTCGGCCTGGTGTCAGGATAATGTGACTGGGTGGGACATCATGTTACATGTCTGCTACATGATACAAAAGCTCTAGACATCGCCATAAACGGCCATATTGCAGACATCGTAGCGATACGAATGAAACATTTTAAACGCTAGGTTAAAAATCCAAATCACATTACACAACACATTCGTGTTTATTACTCAGTGAATTATTTCAGTTAGCGTCATCAAATGTAGTTAAAAGTGACTGCTCCGTTTCGCGCAAGAAGTATTTCAACACTTCGTATCAACATAGAGTGTAACATCTCATTAAATACATGCTGAAACAAGCTGGTCTGTTTGCACAAAAAATTTAATGCCGCCATGACATGTGGATGAGTCGATTTATTTATTTCAGGCGTGAGTAGCTTTTCTTTTCGGCCATATTGTAATTGTTTTTATTTGAATTCTTTGTAGCATGCAAAATGGACTCTTCCAGAACTTAGGACGAACGTGCTGTATGAAATGTACAGAGAACAGTCTTTATCATCATGTATCGAATGCATCATGTTGCGCTATACGTCTTTAAGGATTATGTTAAATCCTTCGCGCACTAAATGAATTCAGTAATTCTCGCTATGTTTCGAGACGATGACATGCAAATTCAACGAGAAACAGACATGGGTATCATTCGTGATTCTGCGCGGAACGAACTAGAGACCTTTACAGAAATCAAATTGTACATATCCGGTTTAATTGATGTACTGTGTGTGTGTGTGTGTGTGTGTGTGTGTGTGTGTGACTCACGGCAGAATGTGATCCAATAATACAACTAAATATAACGATATTGCAGATTGGTTTTGAACTGAACTCTCGCACGACTTCTCACAAAGTCTCGTGGGCATAATGTTATCCTCTTCGGTTAACCCTGACTGGTTACTTGTGTAACGAGTAAAGAAGCATTTCAGACGACATGATACGAGTATAGGTTTCGACATTCCGAAATCAGGTTGAAAACAATATCTCGTGTTACCGAGTTTAGAAGATCGAGTATAGATGTACGCGACACTATGGGAACTATATATTAAGTCTTTTGTCAGTTTAATTTTCATATGTAATAATTTGGTTCAGTACGCATATTATTACTTGTAACTGAAACAAGTTTTAGTTATTCCGGTCACGTTTTGCGTGTAGATCATCACTTACACTGTTGCAGGGCATCCGAGTTAAATGAAAATCTATTGTTAAATAACCGGCTGTTTGCTCGTCACTGTATATTGAAAATAATGACTGAAGTTAGGGTAGCGTTAAAATTTCGTTTCTTTCGTGTTCCTTTTAGAGTATATTCAATAACTGAATTTGAATACTGATACAGTCGTCTAAAATTAATGGAAAAGAAATCCTTACGCTTATCTTTATAAATAAAATAATGCTACGTTACAGCGGAATTAAAGAAAAGTATAAGTTACTATGGCGTTTTTAGACGACCTACAAGAAACATATATGTTCTTACTCCAAACAATGTTTTTCTACTTTGAAATATAAGAAAACTAAACAAAAGTTCTTATGAACATTCTTCAAACAGAATGTTGTGACTCACGGCATAAGAGCGATCATGGTGCATATCACCAAAATGCGTCGCAGACCCATCTTTCGGCGTTTGCAACTATATACAAAGAAAGAAACTCCAAATGGGCAAGAAATTCTTCAAAATAATATGAAGGAAAATGTACATGTTGCAAGAAAGGGCAACATTATTTACTGCTGTTCTCAAGTACTGAAAACAGTAGATTAAAGTCAAAAACTGCAATATTCAGAATGTAGTCACATCCTCTTGACTTTTTGATGCGTCGGTGTATTGTTTTCAAAAGGCATTTAGTTCTCATTTCCACGGTATGATATAGCAAATAATGTGTTACAATGACTTTAAAGTATGCAAGGAAGTAACCACCGTAATTCCCTGACTTACAAAGTTTCCTTATATAACTCAACATCTGAGAACGTGATAACGTAATGTCAAACCGCTCCGGTGTCCTAGTGGTTAGAGCGTCCGTCTCAGATGCTGGAGGTCGAGAGTTCGATCTCTGGCCGAGTCATACCAGAGACTTATAATAATAGTTCTAACAGCTGCCTCGCTTGGCGCTCAGCATTAAGAGGTTAGTGTTAGGACTGGTCGGTCTGGTGCCAGAATAATGTGCCTGGGTGAGACATCATGCGACATGTCTAATAAATGATGCCTCGGTGCTGGACATCACTATAAACTGCCACACTGCAGACATCGTAGCCATTTGACTGAAATATTGTTAAAGCTACATTAAAAATCCAAATCACACACACACATACACACACACACACACACACACACACACACACACACACACATGTAACGTCAAAATGGACAAAGAGCAATAAAATAATCGCAACAGTTATGTTCTGAAAGCAGAATTGATTTGTCATCTGATTAATATATAAACAAAAATAGTATGATACCAAATATTTACTTACACATCGCGTACCTCGTTAATACTTACACTGCACGTGCCTCATTCATATATGTTCGGATGAATAAACACGTCAAGCACTCTGGTGGCAGGCTAAACACCTGCGTTGCACATTGCTGTTGTAAGCAACCGTAGAAAGCGAATTTCCCCTCTTCAAAGCTTGTGTCAAATGCAAACAGTTAGTCGATACACATGCAAGGAATTCGGAAAATTCTGGGCTTTTGCACGGAGGTTCATTTCTATCCTTCAGCGGGGTATCCGGCTGATGCATGAAACTGAGGGAATACAAATAGTTTTCCGAAAGTCTCGTCCTCAACCAATCAATGTCAGAGCTATCAAACACCTGAAATACATGATTTAATATGTTTATACAGATATACATAATATGTGATCAGTATGAAAAGCTAACAAACAATTCAAATTAAATATATAGAAGAACGGTATCTTCCTAATTTTGACTTTATCTCATAAGCTAAAGCTTCAGGCAAGAACGCATCTTTCGATGACGTTTTGACCATAATATTCGTTTAGACTTACAATGATCCACATGGACAAAAAGAAATTATGGAAAATCCTATCTTATCATTAATAGCCATGAACCGATCAAAATATCTCCATTAAAACCCCCTAGGCAGTACATGGTCATAATTTTTTTCTCTTACGAACTATTCTGACAGTGCTAATGGACATCCAGCCATATGTCAGTGTCAGATAGTACTGAAATAATATTGCCACGTGACTCATATCGGACATAGTCATAATTAAAACTGTTTACAAAAATATGTATTCATGACGGTATTGATGTTTATTAGTTTATATTTGTTACTGCAGTTTGTAGATTTTTACAGGATAAACGCGTTTACCATATATTCTACATTTAATTCAGTGTCCAATATATTTTTAAATTTAAATAAAAGCATTACTTTATTTTACCCGATGTTCCATCTACAGTTTTACTTGCAAGTTTTTTTTTGTTTGTTTTCGTTTTAATAACTGCATCTGATATTCTATACGTATTTGTGCTATTTGCTTTCCTTTAACGGTGGGTAGTGGTTAGAATTTTAGTTGTTTTCCACAAAAACGCCCGTTTATGATGTGATAATGTTTTTCTCAGCAATGCCACGGAAATAATAGTGTAAGGAGTAACAATCATGTAAATGGGAAGTGTGTCGAAAACAGGGAGACTCGACTGGTAGTACGCTCATATAGTAACAATACAAGCAACACCCACAACTACTACGGGGATGGGTTGTCATGGAGTTAGCTAGTGGGTATATAATGTGAAGGCCATATCGGTCCAGAGATTCACATTTTTAAAAAAAATATTGCTTCGCTATTGACACATATTGAACATAGTGAAGTTATGATTCAAAATGGATTATATATTTTTGCTAGTTCATGTGTGCGTCAAAACAATTTACTATATAATACAAACCAATGACACACATGAGATTCATCCGGAGACTAACAAGTTGGGTTTTTCAAATCATACTCTATCATCGTACACAGGAAGCATGGACATGAATGCATATAGAAATGAATTTCTTCCAAATCCCATGGTTTTCATATCGTATAAAATGAGACTGAATTCAGTTTCTAAATATTCATTACGTAAATGGGAGTTTGTGAGTGCAGGCAAAACGAAGGATACCGCAACCTGCGGGTCTGGGTTGAATCTCAGTAGGAGAGAAATTAAAATATTTATATCACGCAAGATAATATTCTTTCTCCATGCATACCATTTTACAATATATATATATATATATATATATATATATATATATATATATATATATATATATATATATTTACATATATGCACCAAAGAGACAAACAGAACGAAATGTGCTATCACTTTTTTTTAGAGGAGAAATCTTGATTATACTGGGCGGAATTAATATTTAATACAAATAATAGTATAATCCATGTAAGAGAATTTTGATTCGCCCTCCACCGAGATTCGAATCATTACCTCTTGCAGGGAAACAACATCGGCGCCGGAAGCTTTCACACCTTTAAGCATTGCCTCCCTTCTCTTTACTTTCATCGGAAGGCTGTCTTGCAAAGCGGCATTGAATGTAGTCAGTTTCTTCTCTGAATGCTTCCGACTACCTGTGGCACCGTTGACAGAGGATCAACGAGCAAATAGTCAACAATGGCATCGCCTACTTCATCTTCAGATCGTTCAGTGTCTACAAATCAAATGTGCAATGTGTAAGAAGCTGTCAAAAAACGGAGCATGGGTGAGGTGGTTCAAAGTTTTTGATGAATATATGCTGAAATCTAGAAAGGACAACGCCCAGAGCAACATACACGACTAAGGCCCAGCGTCGTGTCGGATCAGTGATCATAGGCAATGTCCCCCACCTCCAACCATTTCATTCGCCTCTAGCGTAAAGAATGATGAGTGTCGTTGCTGCGAGTAACTTAAGATTTTCTGCTCTTATTTATTTACAAAGAATATACAACAACTAATGTCGAATATAAAATGAATAAGGGAATATTATTGGCATTTCAAAAACCAGCGAAGAATCCGGGTGGGTGTGGAAAGATCATAACGCTTTGCAGATTTGGCATATGTACAACAAATATGTTTACAAATGCAATCTTTGGGAAATAATTCTTACTGAACTTAATGGATTATCATTCCATGTTTAATACACAGGACTGTAATATTTTACCCTATGTTTTGCGTTGTAGTGCTTTCGTAAGTGGCCTTACAGTTTTACACTCGTTTTTGATATGCATTTTCCTGGCAGTGTATCTTAGTTATGGTTAAAATAACTTTAAAGTTCCTTAACTTTGGTGTACGATCGATAGGTGTAATTTGGGTGGTAGTGTTTACAGCTTCGCCGTACTGCTCATTCCTCATGGTTATTTTCACTTCGTGGACTTCAAAGGTAACGTGGAAATAAAAAACGCATATATTGTATTTTTTCTTATTTTTATATAGTTTATAATTCAATAATTGCATTTGCAGAACTGGCATAACAATTTATATTCTGGCAAATGATTTTGCCCTATGTTAATAAGCGCCAAAATTCCTATACTTTAGACTAGTTTAGGTGCAGTTTTGGACCATACGGGAGCAGCTACTTTGATCAACTGTCGGCTTTAGAGTACAGTTTTCATACCACATGTTGAAAACATTCAGTCATAGAACAGGAAAGTAGCATAGCGGTATAAATACCTCCTCTCCACTGTGCATGCTGCAAATAGAAGGAACTTCACCTTATACCGGCCCCTATCTCAGAAGTACCTAACTGTAGAGCGGAACAGTAGTAGATTAACGATTGGAACATTTCTCATCTCTTTAAGTTAACGTCAAAGGGACCCTGTTTCGGCGGAGCAGTTTACACAGAATAAATTTAAAATATTATAATGACTAATTGTGTGACACTGTAATCGTTTTTCTGAATATGACAAACGTGCAATACTCGATATTATATTCGGGTCGACGAAAACTCCATTGCCCGGTATTATATTCGGGTTTGTAAAATGTAATATATAATAGCATGTAAGAAAAATAAAAATTTAAAACTGACAAACAATTAAACTAATATATTTTTATTTTTCTTACATGCTATTATAATGTAAATTTATTCACTAGAGATGATACTTTTTCAGAAAATTGTTTGACCTTGACTGTTAGTTTATAAACAACAGGTGTTGATCTAAATTCTGACCTTGATTCAGAATTAGTAAAGAAAGTTCTATTTAATTTTAAAATTATTGGTTGTTGTCAAGGTCACGATGGATCGACGTGGGTCAAGAAGAAAACGTTTTTTTTTTAATTCTGTGAATAAAATCTTTGGTGTAATCAAGGCTATATTCTGTTTATGTGATATGTGATATAAACATGATCATGTGCCCCCCCCCCCGATTTCGCAACTT
Source organism: Sinohyriopsis cumingii (assembly GCA_028554795.2). Classification (NCBI taxonomy): domain Eukaryota; kingdom Metazoa; phylum Mollusca; class Bivalvia; order Unionida; family Unionidae; genus Sinohyriopsis; species Sinohyriopsis cumingii. The sequence continues at coordinate 8,096,880 of CM068827.1, read as the reverse complement.
GGGGGAATCTCGAAACTGCTCTTATGATACAATATAATCTTTGTTTTGAGAGAGATTTCTCAGTTTGTGAGCTTTTCATATGATGTCAAGTTAATTTGCTGTAGCCAGATTTGAGCTATAATAATTCTGCAGATTAGTTGGATTTCAAAATGATTAATTCTTTATTCTCAGGAAATGATTTGAGGAGAGCTCACACATAAATTTTGGAAAGACATTGCTTACAAATTTAATTTTGATTTCCAACACCGGAGTGCCATTATTTGTATTTCTACAAGAAACTGTAGATAGACACAGTCCTGACTACAGCATACGTCATCGTCATCCATGTTGGATTTTCCATCAGGATTCGAATTTGAAATTTATTACTAGCACTTTTGCAATTTAATTCGTGGATTATTCTTAGATTTTTTTTGGATTTGATTCTTGAAACCATAAGTTCTTCTCCTTGTTTCATTTTTACAAAAAATTTCACGAAAATACATTATTTGTTAAATTTTAAAAAGCTTGTTGTTTTTTACTCTTTCTATGTGACTGTTTATTAGAGCCTAAATATGTAACATTCGGGTATGACTAAAATTCTAGCATGGTATTCCCCTCGCGCCGTTTGGTCAAACAAACAAATCACCCTGAAATGACTCACGTTAAAATTTGTGTCTTTTATTACAAGATTTGATGCGTTTTGTTGATTTTCATTGACATCGATCTATACATAAACGGGTAATATTTTTCAAATGTTTTATTCTTTCTGATATTATCACACGAAACGTGTGGCATGTGCTTGTTCAAATATTTTATAGTATGGACTAAATGTCGATTGACATGAATGTTAATGTGTAATATGACAAGCTTATGCAGATCACAATACGTTTTAATGTCGTGCTAACTTTGAAGATCTAATAAAAATTAAAAATAAAGAGATATGTAAATAAGGGTGCTATTTCATTTTTAATTTCAAATTAATATTGACGATTGTGAGATTAAGATTAAACACGGCAGATTAAATATTGTAATATATACATGGACATTGAGAATTAGAAAGAGAGAAACGAAAATAAAAATACAACAGAGCGTCTTGTGGGAATATAATGTCCTACAGATTGAAATAATCAAATTTAAGAACGAAATGAAATCTCCCACCTTTTTAGAGACGACATTCTCATTTGAAATATTTAATTGTAAATGGAATGAATAGCAAATAGACAAACATAACAAAATGTAATTAGAAGATAAAATGTGATGATAAATGTTAATTTAAAAAGTGACGAAAATTTAAATTTTTTAAAGCAATTTGAGTCAGAATCTGTTCAATTACCTAAATAAACAGAAGTACTTGTTAAACTGGTCTAGTATTCAGAATATTTTCTTACAGAATTAGTGATCGTTTTCCCCAAATAAGCATCTAATCCTACTGGATTAGAACCGGAAGGTCATAATCATACAAGAAAATATCCGCATCTTTTCTTGAACCCAATCGTTTTCAAGAGTCCAGCTGAATATATCCCAAGGATCAAAATGAAATCAAGTAATTTGTCGTCTAGCTAATAATTGAAGCTGTTGTAACAGCTTTAGAAATTTGTTTCAAGATTAGTTTTATTAGGTTTTATTGATGTGTTTCTATCTAATCTGAGTATTAATCCATTATTCAGGTACTTAAGTAAATCTTGTTTGCTATAGTTCAATACTATTATCTACTCTCCCTACTACCCTTTTTTATGAACTCTTGCAACACCACTTAAATATAAATCCTAAATGGCTAGCAAGAATTCTACCTGAATATATTTAATATAGAACCTAACGACACGCAGACACATTTTGATATATTCTCAGTCCATTTAAGCACTAAATATAAATTTGTAAATCTTATTTCATACGTTTTTATTAATTATCTTGTTTTAGCTTTCACGTTACTTCAATTTCACTGGAACATAATTATAGATCTGTATTTCAAATGTCATTATTTGCCAACGCATATACAGTAACAATAACAACAACAATCATGTTGACAGGTTGCACGCAGTGAAATAAAACTGAACAGAGTGGCATGTGATGGAAGATCGGACATTTGGACATACACATAAAAACAAGAGCATCGCAGAAAATTAGGCGAAACGGATGGAAAATTACCTAGGTTACAATTCCAGGATCGATGCAAAAATTACTTTCAAAACCACTTTAAAGGGAATTTGTAGCGTAATTCGACATTAATATGAACTATTTTCACGTGGAAGAACCAAATGTTTTTATTTTATATTTACTTTGCTTAGTGTTTGTTCAGTTAAACCAAATTCAGAAATGTATTGTAGAAAGACAGTCGAGTTAGAAAGTGAAGAATGTAATGCTCGGTACTGGTGCAAAGTGACTGATCAACTATATTGTTGCGGAATAGTGCAGGAAAACTAATTTATGCTGAAGCAGAACGATTATAGGTCGTCGATTTCTTGGGCGCTTACAGCTCCCAAAGTATTTTTTTTCTTCTGTTTAATATTTACCCTAGCTCAACAAAATATAAAGAAATAGTTGCAACTCGTAGAAAGTTCACACCAAGATATCGATATTTCATGATATACACGAGTACTTCAACCTTGGCCTTAAACTTATTTCGCAGTACTTATAGTATGTGTATTCTATATGCTGGCACGTCGATTCAGAAATCTTTTCAAGCAGTGTATACTTTAAATTCAGTTTTACTACAACAACAATGGGTAAGCAGGTGTTTATTTAAAATTATTACTCAATTCTGTTCCTAATTGTTTTATGCGTCGAAAGTGTCAAGTAAATTTACCATTTCAACTTTTATTCTCTTTGCATGGACATTCAGTCATAAAATACGAACGTAACATAGCGGTATGCATACTTTCTCACTACTTTGCATGTTACAAATACAAATAACTTCACCATATACCGGTCCCTCTCCCAGAAGTACATAACTGTAGAGAATAAAATCAGTAGATTAACCATCAGAACATAGTTCGTCCCTTTAAGTCAACCTAACAAAAAACCTGATGGCGTTTAGGCGGAGTAGTTTATACAAAATAGATCTAAAATGTTATAATGAGTAAATGTATGACGCTGTAATCATAGTTCTGAATATGACAGACGTGCAATACCCGATATAATATTCGGGTCGACGAAATCACCATTGTCGGGTATTTTATTCGGGTTTCACGAAATTCCACTACCCGGTAATATAAACATGTTTGACGCAAATTCCACCGCTCGATATTATATTCGGGTATCACTAAAATTCCAGTTTGGTATTCCCCTCGTAAATGTAATCACACCGTGTGGTCAAAGAATCAAATGACCCTTAAAGGTCTCACGTTCACATGTGTGTTTTTTATTGCAAGATTTGATGCGTTTAGTTGATTTTCATTGAATTCCATCTATACATAGATGAAATATTTAATTGTAAATGGAATGAATAGCAAATACACAAACACAATAAAATGTAATAAGAATGTAAAATGTGAAGATAAATGTTAATTTAAAAAGCGACGAAAATTTAATTTTTTAACGCAATTAGAGTTACAACCTGTTTACTTAACTAAATAAACAGAAGTAGTTGCTAAACTCATGGTTGATTATGTTGTTATACCTCGGGAATCAGGCAGGGAATGACTCTTTTGGTGTGATATGATGCGATTTGGATTGTTAACGTAGCTTTAACAATTTTTCAGTCATATCGCTACGATGTCTGCAATGTGGCAGTTTATAGTGATGTCTAGCACTGGGGCATCATGCCGCAGACATGTAGCATGATGTCCCACCCAGTCACATTATCCTGACACCGGGCCGACCAGTCCTAACACTAACCTCGTAATGCTGAGCGCCAAGCGAGGCAGCTGTTAGTACCATTTTTTAAGTCTTAGGTATGACTCGGCCGGGGATCGAACCCACGACCTCCCGCATCCGACACTGACGCTCTAACCACTAGGCCACCGGAGCGGTGACTCTTTTGGGCCACGTGTGATACTTAAGAAGAACATGATATAAAGAATGATCCAATCAGATTCTAGCATTCATACATAATCTAGTATTCAGAATATTTTCTTTCAGAACCAATGAATGTTTTGGCCAAATAAGCATCTAATCCTACTGGATTGGAACCGGAAGTCATAATCATACAACAAAATATTCGCATGTTTACTTAAACTCAATCGTTTTCAAGTTTCCAGCTGAATATATCGCAAGGATCAAAATGAGATCAAGTAATTTTTCGTCTAGTTAATAAGTGACGCTTTTGTAATGGCTTTAGAAATTTGTTTCAAGATTATTTGTATTAGCTTTTATTCATGTGTTTCTATCTAATCCGAGTTGAAGTGAGAGTAAAAGGCTATAGCAAACAAGAGATTAAATATTTATTCTTCTGGTACTTAAATAATTCTTCTTTGCTATAGTTAACTACTAATGTCTACTCGCCCTACAACCCTGTGTATGAACCCTTGCAACTCCTTTAAATATAAACCCTAATGCTTATCAAGAATTTTACATGAATACGTTTAATAGAAAGTCTAACGACACACGACGACACATTGTGATATACACTCAGCCCATTATTTAAGTGCTAAATATCAATTTGTAAATCTTATTTCATTCTTTGTTATTAATTTGCTCGTTTCATGTACTTAAATAAATCTTCTTTGCTATTGTTCACTACTAATGTCTGATCGCCCTACAACCCCGTGTATGAACCCTTGCAACACCATTTAAAAATAAATAATAATTCCTATCAAGAATTCTACAGGAATATATTTAATGCAAAGTTAACACCACACTCAGACACATTGTGATATACACTCAGCCCATTATTTAAGCGCTAAATATCAATTTGTAAATCTTATTCCATTCTTTGTTACTGGTTTTCTCGTTTCATCATTCAAGTTTCTTCAGTTGCACTGGAACCTAATTATAGATTTGTAGGTTGAATGTTATTAATTGCCAACTCATATACGACAATGACAACAACAACTAGGTTGCACGCAGTGAAATAAAACTGAACAGAGTGAATGATCCAAGGTGTTTGGTGGATGATCGGACATTTGGTCATAAACATAAAATCAAGGGCATCTCAGAAAATTATAGCTCACCTGTGAAACGGATGAAAAATTACCTAGTTTAGTGTTCTAAGATCGATGCAAAAACGACTCTGAAAACGACTTTAAATAAAAATTTTATCATAATTGAACATTACCATGAACTGTTTTCACGTGAAAGAACCAAATGTTTCATTTTATATTTACTTTGCTGAATGATTTGTTCAGTTAAACCACATTTAGTAATGCATTGTAAAAAGACAGTCGAGTTAGAAAATGAAGAACGTAATGATCGGTACTTGTTTAACTATTTGGTCGCGGAATAGTGCAGGAAATTAAATCTATGCTGAAGCGCAACGATTATAGGTAGTCAGTTTCTCGGGTGCTTAAAACTCCCAAAGTAATGTTGTTTTTTTTATAAACATTATTGTTTTATACTTTGCCCTAGCTCAACAAAATATAAAGCAATAGGTGCATCTCATAAATAGTTCACACTGAGATATCCATATTTCATGATATACACGAGTACTTCAACCTTGGCCTTAATATTATTTCGCAGTAATTATAACATGCGTACTCTATATGCTGGCAGGTCGAATTAAACCTTGTCAGGCAGTGTTTACTTTAAACACAGTCATACTACAACAAAAAGGGTGAGCAGGTGTTTATTTTAAATTATTACTCAATTCTGTTCCTAATTGCTTTTATGCGTCGAAAGTGTCAAGTAAATTTACCATTTCACCTTTCATTCTCTTTGTATAGACATTCGGTAAATCATACCGTATTGAGATGTGAAGAATACTCCTTTCGATAGAATCGAAGTCTTCGAAATATTATTGTCACACACACACACACACACACACGCGCGCGAGCGCATTCATTATTATAAACACCAATATATAATTACAAACAATGCCACGGTCTGTTGTTAATTCTTTGATCAGGGTATTTTTTATTATGTAATAGATCTTTCGAATTTATAAATGTGGGGCTTTTTTACAAACATGCATCAAATAAGTTTTGAAAGAAAATACAAAATATATACATGCAGTTTATGTATGGATATATGCATTGGTGGATGGATGGATATAATTATATTAATGTGAATACATTTTAAATTCTGATGGTTGGGACAAATAAACAACATATTTTACTTTTGAAAAAAAGCAGGCTGCTTAACTCAACGCCATAAGCATTCGATTCGCATCCATTTCGTTTTGTTTGTTCGTCGTTTTTGTGGGTGGAAGTGTCAGTTCAAATGCTAGAATTATATATGTAAGATACAACACAATACAGGCTACTTATATCTCATAATCAAATGTCAAAATAAAAATTAGAATTAACTTCAACAAACATACAGAATATTTAATCGACAAGAATGCAGAATGTTATACGACTGGTGATTTGAAGGGAGTACTGAAAGCATGCGATCACTAAAGAGTTTAAAAATAGTTCTAGAATCTTATGTACATAAATACGACAAAATGCAAAATCAAGCAGTGTTTATTTGTTGATCCGAAGCAAGAAAAATGCTTCGCGCGAATGGAAGATCTCTCTCTCTCTCTCTCTCTCCTATTAACCTATGATGATCTAAAATTAAAAGATCAGACTTTCATGGCCAACGTTAACGTAAATAATCTGAATACATTATTTGGATATACCAAGTAAATGCCACCGGTTAAAATGACCCCTTCCATTATGTCCACGTCATTGTAATGCCAACAAATTTTGCTGTCGGCATACATATATAAAGAATTGTGCCTAGCATATTCTCAAATCGTATCAGATGTTCAATAAAATGTAAACTATTCTGGCAGATTAGACCCTGCTAAACTACATTCCCGGGTGGATAAATAGTCTAAGGTGCTTGCCTTTACAGATAGCACTTATCTCACCTCTGTCCTCCTGGGTTCTAATCTCGGCACGGCTAACGTATGTGAGAAATCTTGCCTGTAGCCTCCCGTGGGTCTATGGTTCTTCTTTGGGTTTTCCAGTGTTCTTCCTCCACCAATTATATTGTCCGACATGTATAGCTTCTCATGTGCTCTAAACCTGGTGTTAAACCCACAAATCACTTCCTGTCAGCCACTTTTGTCATATTTATTGTGTGGATCCTTTCTTATTTTATATGAAATGGTTATCTAGAACGAACAAAACTTAGCAATACAGAACTAAAACAGTTGACATATTAATATAGCATATTTGATCCAGTCAGCACTTTCTCTAATTCTACTGCTGTATTTAACAAATTAGAAGTCATAAGCTTTTCACTTTAGAAAGAAAACCGGGCATTAATCCCTAAAGATTCTTGATATTTACTGGTCAATATAATCAAATGGTACTCGAGTTTGATTTTGATGAAATTACTGTCATATTTGTTAAATTTATGCCACCGCTTTTCTTCACACTATATTAAATTTGTAATTGCATATTTAATGTCTAGGAAATTTAGGTGTATCCATTTTCAATATCAATGATTTACACCATAGTGAATTTTTATGTTTAAAAGATTCCAAGGACTTCCTCGTCTCCCCTCACTCCGCCGACCCCCACGAAAATGGTCACTAACATTGCAATGTCTGTTACGAGCGATGTGACGTACACTCACCCAGTATATAGAATAGATATACTGTTTCTGTTTGGAAAATAATTGACATTCTTAGTGTACCGTTTCAGTTAAATATTATATCAAAGTAACAGTTATTTTATTATTCTTCAACTTATCACAATCAGGAGACATCTGGAGACAAGTTGTACTAAGCTTCCCAGCGACCACAACAGAGGCTGAACACTCTTTCCTCAGTGAAGAATCAGAGGCTGCAGTAAAGGCTGTAAAGAAAAGGAAGTCAGCTGCGATAGACAAAATATCGGCAGAACTTGGTGAATCAGGAGGAACCTTCATCATGGATGTCCTCACAACAATACGAAACAAAATCAGGCAAACAAGAGAATGAGTCGCCATATGGACCCAGTCTCTGACCGTCACTATTCAGATGTGGCAGGACTAGCTAACAATCAGCCTCAACAGTCACCCAAACAACCTCATGTTTAAGATGATCCTCAACAGAATGAAACCCCAAGCAGAGCACATCATTGCTGAAGAACAAGTAGATTTAGAGCAGAACGTAGCATTAGAGAACAGATCTTCTGTCTTAGAATCCTCTGTGAAAAATATCTGCACCATCAACAGGACCTCTGTCATGTCTTCATTGACTTCAACAAGGCTTTTGACAGGGTATGTCATGCAAAATTGTGGGCCACCATGTGGTTATACAACATTAACTCAAAACTAAGTAGCATCATAGAAAACCTGTATGACAGGGTGACTAGCGCACTTCTCGACATTGTCAAATAGAAGACTGATTCAATCACAGTCGGAGTCAGACATGGGTTGCCTTCTCTCACTCACTCTGTTCAACATGGACCCTGAAAGGATTACGTCCGATGCATTGAAAGACTATTAATGCAGTATCCGTGTTGGAGGAAGAACAATCACCAACCTGCGCTTCGCTTACGATATCAATTGCTTAGCAAGGAGATGAACATGAACTGGAGCTTTAGTGAACCGCCTCAACCAAACATCTTCAGGGGATGGAATAGGGTTCATTGCTGACCAAGCTAATGCCAAACAATCCGAATGACAGGAAATAAGAGTGAATGGTGAGTAATTTGGCACAATGAGAAGCTTCAAGTATCTAGGTGCTATAACCTCGGTTGAAGGTTTCAAACCTGAGGTTCTTTCCAGTATTGCGCAGACAACTACTACACTGACTAGGATGAAGCCTAGTTGAAACGACAACTGTATTACGCTTGGGTACCAGATCAAGCGTATGCAGTCGACCGTCTTGTCCATGTTCACGTATGTATGTAACACATGAACGCTGACAGCAGAACTAGAGAGATGAATCCAGACTTGACTTTAGAGATGTGATGGATCATGCAAATCTCACACTTAAACCAAGCCTGTAATGAAGGGATGGGCATTAGAATCCATGGTGTAAATGGACCATATGAAGATCTGCTTACCACCGTAAAGAAACGCAAAGTAAGATGGTATGGTCATGTTTTTCGCTCATCTGGACTGCCAAAGACAACCATCCAGGGTAGAGTGAGAGGAAAGAGAAAAGAAGGCAGACAGAAGAAGAGGTTTGAAGATTAGATGCAATGTCCCAAATAGCAGTAGAGAGGCCAGCTAGGTGACGGGAGATCTGAAATGAAAATGAACTTAACACACGTAAAATGTAGTTTCTTATATTTAGTGCGACTCATGCCCCTGCCTCACATACACACACACACACACATACACACACACACACACACACACACACACACACACACACACACACACACGGCAGATAAATTACAAATACCGACTGAATATATTACATTAAACATCGCTTCAATGCGCATTTATCACTAATGCCGGCATTATGGTATAATTGCATTTGCATCAACTGATAAATGAAGGGAAGATTTTCATTGGGCAAAATATAACCGTGTAATCAGACTCGTTTGCGTTTATTTTTTTTAAATAAAATATGCGGAGAACTCTTATATACTTCTATAAGTAGAGTCATTTCTAAAATAACTAATGTAAACACTGAATCGGAAATCATACACACTGCATGCCTTTGAACGAAACAAAGAAAGCGGAAGGATTATAATCTATTTAGATAATTTAATACATTGACAAACATAATTACATACAAATGTTCATAACGTTTATAAGATAAATAATTCCTTCTTTCATTAAGTTTGGAAAAAAGGTGGGAAACTCCAAATGTGCTAAGAAGAACAACGAGGCTATATTGTACTGCACTTTCATTGCGGCTCGGTTCAAACGAATTTAAAACTTTAGGGAAATTGATTGAGTGATCGAGTGGAAAGGGTTAAAATACTAACATTATAACAATTGGATTCACTGTCCTACAATGTAAGACGCCGATCTTTATAGTTACGATGCGGGGGTGGGTAGGTAGAAATCAGGCTACTTTCCCATCGTAACTGTCATGGTCGATGTCTTTCACTAAATTTGGTTTAACTGAACAAAGCACTCAGCAAAGTAAATATAAAATAAAAACAGTTGGTTCTTCCACGTGAAAATAGTTCATGTTAATGTCGAATTACGATAACAATTCTCTTTAAAATCGTTTTCAAAGTCATTTTTGCATCGGTTATGGAAATGTAACCTAGATACTATTCCATCCGTTTTGCAGGTGAGATATAATTTTCTGAGATGCTCTTGTGTTTATGTGTATGTCCAAATGTCCGATCTTCCATCACATGCAACGGATCATTCACTCTGTTAGTTTTATTTCACTGCGTGCAACCTGTCAACATGCTTGTTGTTGTTATTGCTGTTGTATGGTAGTTGGCAAGTAATAACATTCGACCTACAGATATATAGTTCGGTTTCAGTGCAATTGAAGACACTTGAATGCTAAAAGGATAAAATTAATAACAAAATATGGAATAAGATTTACAAATTGATATTTAGTGCTTAAATGGACTGAGTGTATATCAAAGTGTGTCTGCGTGTGTCGTTAGGTTCTGTATTAAATATATTCAGGTAGAATTATTCCTATGCATTTAGGATTTATATTTAAGTGGTATTGCAAGGGTTCATACAAAGGGTAGTAAGGCGAGTAGACAATTGTATTGTACTATAGCAAACAAGATTTACTTAAGTACCTGAAGAATGGATTAATACTCGGATTACATAGAAACACATGAATAAAACCTAATAAAAATAATCTTGAAACAAAATTTCTAAAACCCTTACAAAAACGTCACTTAATAACTAGACGAAACATTACTTGATCTCCTTTTGATCCTTGCGAAAAGTTTAGCTGGAAACTTGAAAACGATTGGGTTCAAGTAAACATGCGGGTATTATTTTGTGTGCTTAGGTTTTCCGGTTTTAATCCAGAAGGACTTGGTGAATAATTTGACAAATCAATGAATGGTTCGGTGAGCAAATATTCTGAATACTAGATTATGTATGAATGCTAGAATCTGATTGGATCATTCTATATATCATGTTCTTCTTAAATATCACACGTTGCCCCAAAGAGTCATTCCCTGCCTGATTGCCGAGGTAGAACATCATAATCAACCATCAGTTTAACAACTACATCTGTTTATTTAGGTAAGTAACAAGTTCTGACTCTATTTGCGTAAAAAAAAAATTAAGATTTCGTCGCTTTTATAAATCAACATTTATCTTCACATTTTATCTTCTAATTACAATTTATTATGTTTGTGTATTTGCTATTCATTCCATTTACAATTAAATATTCCAAATGAGATTGTCATCTGTGAGAAGGTGGGAGATTTCATTTCGTTCTCAAATTTGATTCTTTCAATCAGTAGGACATTATGTTCCCATAAGACGCTATGTTGTATTTTTATTTTCGTTTCTTTCTAATTCTCAATGTCCATTTATACATCACACTATTTAATATGTCGTGGTTATACTTAATCTCACAATCATCAATATTAATTTGAAATTTAAAAATAAAATATGATCGATTTACATATCTCTTTATTTTTATTTTTTATTAGACCTTCAAAGTTAGCACGACATTAAAACTTATTGTGATCAGCATAAGTTTGTCATATTATATATCAACGTTCATGTTAATCGAGATTTAGTTTATAATTTGAAATATTTGAACAAACAGGACCCTCTCGTTTGGTGTGAAAACATAAGAAAGAATAAAACATTTGAAAAATAGTGTCCATGTATAGATGGAATTCAATGAAAATCAACAAAACGCATCAAATCTTGCAATAAAAGACACAAATGTGAACGTGGGTCATTTCAAGGTGATTTGTTTGTTTGACCAAACGGAGCGTTTACATTTACGAGGGGAATACCATACTAGAATCTTAGTTATACCCGAATATAATATCGGGCGGTGGAATTTTCGTCAACCATGATTAAAGTACCAGGTAGTGAAATTTCGACAAACAAGAATATAATACCGGGCAATCTTGTTTTTGTCGACCCGAATATTATATCGGGTATTCCACGTTTGTCATATTCATAACTACGATTACAGTGTCATACATTTACTCATTATAAAATTTTACATCTATTTTGTATAAACCACTCCGCCGAAACACTTTGTCGTTGACTTAAAGGGACGAGCTATGTACTGATCGTTAATCTACTCATGTTATTCTCTACAGTTATGTACTTCTGGGATAGGGACCGGTATAAGGTAACGTTATTTGTATTTGTAACATGCAGAGTAGAGAGAAAGTATGCATACCGCTATGCTACTTTCGTATTTTCTGACTGAATGTCCATGCAAAGAGAATAAAATTTGAAATGGTAAATTTACTTGACACTTTCGACGCATAAAAACAATTAAGAACAGAATTGAGTAATAATTTAAAAAAAAAACAAAAAAACACCTGCTTACCCCTGTCATTGTAGTAAAACTGTGTGTAAAGTAGACACTGCCTGACAAGATTTGATTCGATGTGCCAGCATATAGAATACACATACTATAAATACTGCGAAATAAGTTTAAGGCCAAGTTGAAGTACTCGTGTTTATCATGAAATATGGATATCTCGGTGTGAACTATCTACGAGATGCAACTATTGCTTTACCTTTTGCTAAGCCAGAGTGAATATTAAACAGAAGAAAAAAATACTTTGGGAGCTGTAAGCGCCCAAGAAATCGACTGCTTATAATCGTTCTGCTTCAGCATAAATTAGTTTTCCTGCACTATTCCGCGACAATATAGTTTATCAGTCACTTTGCACCAGTACCGAGCATTACGTTCTTCATTTTCTAACCTGACTGCCGTTCTACAATACATTTCTAAATGTGGTTGAATTGAACAAAGCACTCAGCAAAGTACATATAAAATAAAAACAGTTGGTTCTTTCACGTGAAAATAGTTCATATTAATGTCGAATTACGCTGCAAATTCTCTTTTTAGTCGTTTTCAACGTAATTTTTGCATCGAACATAGAATTATAACCTAGGTAATTTTCCATCCGTTTTGCAGGTGAGATATAATTTTCAGAGATGCTCTTGTTTTTATGTGTATGTCCAAATGTCCGATCTTCCATCACACGCAACGGATCATTCACTCTGTTCAGTTTTATTTCACTGCGTGCGACCAGTCAATATGCTTGTTGTTGTTATTGCTGTTGTATGGTAGTTGGCAAGTGATAACATTCGACCTACAGATATATAGTTAAGTTCCAGTGCAATTGAAGAAACTTGAATGCTAAAAGGAGAAAATTAATAACAAAGTATGGAATAAGATTTACAAATTGATATTTAGTGCTTAAATGGACTGAGTGTATATCAAAATGTGTCTGCGTGTGTCGTTAGATTTTGTATTAATTATATTCAGGTAAAATTCTTGCTAAGTTTTTAGGATTTATATTTAAGTGGTATTGCAAGGGTTCATGCAAAGGGTAGTAGGGCGAGAAGACAATTGTATTGTACTATAGCAAAGAAGATTTACTTAAGTACCTGAAGAATGGATTAATACTCGGATTACATAGAAACACATGAATAAAACCTAATAAAAATAATCTTGAAACAAAATTTCTAAAACCCTTACAAAAGCGTCACTTAATAACTAGACGAAGACGAAACATTACTTGATTTCCTTTTGATCATTGTGAAAAGTTCAGCTGGAAACTTGAAAACGATTGGGTTCAAGTAAAGATGCCGATATTTTGTTGTATAGTTAGAACTTTTTTGGGCAAAACGATCACTGATTCTGTAAGAAACTATTGTGAATACTAGATTATGTATGAATGCTAGAATCTGATTGGATCATTCTATATATCATGTTCATCACACGTGCCTAAAAGAGTCATTACCTGCCTGATTGCCGAGGTAGAACAGCATAATCAACCATCAGTTTAACAACTACTTCTGTTTATTTAGATAAGTAAACAGGTTTTGACTCTATTTGCGTCAAAAAAATACAAATTTCGTCGCTTTTATAAATTAACATTTATCTTCACATTTTATCTTCTAACTAAAATTGATTATGTCTGTATTTTTTGCTATTCGTTCCATTTAAAATTAAATATTTCAAATGAGATTGTCATCTGTGAGAAGGTGGGAGATTTCATTTCGTTCTCAAATTTGATTCTTTCATTTATAGATCACAATATTTAATATGTCGTGGTTATAATTTAAAAATAAAATAGTAAAGTTATTTACATTTCTTTTTATTTTTATTTTTTTATTATATCTTTAAAGTTAGCAAACATTAAAATATATTGTGATCTGCATAAGTTTGTCATATTATATGTAAACGTTCATGTCAATCGAGATTTAATTTATAATTTAAAATATTTGAACAAGCAGAAGCCACACGTTCGGTGTGAAAATATCAAAAGAAGAAAACATTTGATAAATACTATCCGTTTATGTATAGATGGAATGCAATGAAAATCAACAAAACACATCAAATCTTGCAAGAAAAGACACAAATGAGAACGTGGGTCATTTCAGGTGATTTGTTTGTTTGACTAAACGGTGTGTTTATATTTACGAGGGAAGTCCAGGAAGTGAAAATAACCATGAGGAACGAGCAGTACGGCCAAGCTGTAAACGCTACCACCCGAATTATACCTATCGATCGTACACCAAAGTTAAGGAAATTTAAAGTTATTTTAACCATACCTAAGATATACAGTCTTTAAAATGTTGCCAGGAAAAAGCATATCAGAAACTAGTCTAAAACTCTAAGACCACTTACGACAGCACTACAACGCAAACCATACGGTAAAAAATTACAGTCCTGTGTATTAAACTTCGAATGATCACCCATTAAGTTCACTAAAAATTATTTTCCCAAAGATTTGTAAACATATTTGTTGTACATATACCAAATATGCAAAGCGTTATGATCTTCCCACACCCACCCTGATTCTTCGTTGGGTCAATGCAAAGTAATGCCAGTCACAAAAGCTATGATCGCTATGTTTTCCTCATATTTTCTTGAGGCAATCGGTTTTTCAAATGCCAAAAATATTCCCTTATTCATTCTATATTCCATATTAACTGATGTATATTCTTCGTGAAAAAAATGAGAGCAGAAAATCACAGTTACTCGCAGCAACGACACTCATCATTCTTTACGTTAGCGGCAAATGAAGTGGGTGGAGATGGGGAACATTGCCTACGATCACTTATCGGACACGATGCCAGGCCTTAACCGTGTATGTTGCTCTGGGCGCTGTCCTTTCTAGATTTCAGCATATGTACATCAGAAACTTTGAACCAACTCACCCATGCTCCGTTTTTGAAAGGCTCTTACACATTGCACATTTGATTTGTAGACACTGAACGATCTGAAGATGCAGGAGGCGGTGACCTTGTTAACCATTTGCTCGTTGATCCTCTGCCACGGTGCCATACCCAATCACAAAGTGATTACATTCAATGCCGCTTTGCAAGACAGCCTTCCAATGAAAGTAGAGAGAAGGGAGGCACTACTTAAAGGTGTGAAAGCTTCCGGTGCCGATGTTGTCTGCCTGCAAGAGGTAATGATTCGAATCTCGATGGAGGACGAATCAAAATTCTCGTACATGTATTAGAGTATTATTTGTATTAAATATTATTTATGCCCAGTATAATCACGATTTCTCCTCTAGAATCAACCGATAACACATTTAGTTCTGTTTGTCTATTTGGTGCATACATGTATATATATATAGAAAATATTTTAATTTCCCTTGTCCTAATATTCAACACAGATCCGCGGTTACGATATCCATCGCCTTGCCAGCACGCACCAACTATCATTTACGTAATGAATATTTAGAAACTGAATTCAGTCTCATTTTATACGATGTGAACACCATTAGATTTGGAAGAAATTCATTTCTGTATTGATTCTTGTCCATACTTCATGTATACGATTTTAGAGTATAATTTGACAAACCCAACTTATTAGTCTCCGGACGACTCGCAATTGCTTGATCGGTTTGTAATCTATAGTAAATTGTTAAAAGCTAACATGTTGAACTTTTTCCAAAAATATATAAACCATTTTGAATCATAACTTCAAAGATATGTTCAATGTGTGTCAATAGCGATGTAAGAAATAATGTTCCCTCATCCCGCAAAACTTATTTATACCCCCTTCCTCCAAAAACTAAAATGTTTTTCTGATGTGAATCTCTGGATTGATACGGCCTTCGCATTAAATAACCACTAGCCAACTCCCTCACAACCCATCCCTGCAGCAGTTGTGGGTGTTGCTTGTGTGGTTACTATATGAGCGTACTACCAGTCGGGTCTTCCTGTTTTGGACACACTTCCCATTTACATCGTTTTTACTAATTACACTATTACTTCCGTGGCAATGCTGGGGAAAAGAACCTAGTAACATAGCAAAAACGGGCGTTTTTGTGGAAAACAACTAAAATTCTAACTACTATCCAATCGTAAACGGAAAGCAAATAGTTCAAATTAAGTATATAATATCAGATGCGTTATTAAAATAAAAACAAAGAAACCACCGTGCAAGTAAATTTGTAAAAGGAACATCAGGTAGAATAAAGTAATGCTTTTATTTAAATTTAAAAATATATTGGACACTGAATTTAATGTAGAAAATATGGTAAACGCATTTATCCTGTAAATATCTACAAATTGCAGTAACAATTATCCACCAATAAACATCAATACCGACATGAATACATATTTTTATAAACAGTTTTAATGATGGCAATGTCCGATATGAGTCACGTGGCAATAACATTTCAGTACTATCTGACACTGACTTATGGCTAGAGGTCCATTTGCACTGTCAGAATGGTTTGTAAGAAAATTTGTATGACCATTTTCTGCCTAGAATTAATCATATTTAGTTTGGGGGTTTTAATGGAGATATTTTGATCAGTTCATGACTATTCATAATAAGATACGATTTTTCATAATTTATTTTGTCCATGTGGACCATTGTAAGTCTAAACGAATAGTATGGTCAAGACGTCATTGAAAGATGCATTCTTGCGTGAACCTTTCGCTTATGAGATAAAGTCAAAATTAAGAAGATATCGTTCTTCTATATATTTAATTTTAATTGTTTGTTAGCTTTCATACTGATCACATATTATGTATATCTGTATTCAGTACTTGACCTATGCCAAAAATCAAATTAATGGGGTACCTGACGAGAGATATTTATTTTGTCAACAACATAATACATAGCTTACACTTGTCTTAGACTATAACTTTAATATTCTAATCATTATCAATGGAAATAAACATGATTACGTCTATCTGAATGTAAATATTAGTTTTCATTTGGAAATTCCTAAACTTGTTTCACAACTTTGAATGCTTCATAGAAGAGGCTGACCACCAACGAGGCTCTGTTATTGTTTCTTACCTTTGATATTATGTTGTTTACTTGAAACATTCTTTATTCCAGCTATAACATCAGACGAAGGGTCATTGTTATTGCTGTGTTCAGTTTTTGATTTGGGTGCATATATTTATTCAAATTGGTATTCACTATAAGCAGAACGAGCTCAATAATATTCTTGGCCTAAAACATTAATTTGGAATTATAGTGAATTCAGACAAGGAAATTTAGATATTAATGTGATACATCGCCACGTTGGAACATTATCACATTCGAGATTACAGGCACATTAATACAATCAAAATTTGAACTTATTTGGAATCCTACTAGAATTAAATTGGAATTCTATAAACATTTAAATTTTAGAAAGAATTTTTATGACTGTTTAGGATTTAATTCACAATACTGCAGTGTTCTTTTTAAATTTTCACTCTGTATTCTAAGGAAATAAATTACTTGTTTAATTTTACAAAATTTTTTGATTTTCTCTCTTTTCTGTTACTTAGCTTAGACCATAGAGGCGTAACAATATTATTGGTGTTGTTGTCGTCGTCGTTTTAAGTTGACGCCATTTTTTAAAGAGTATAATAGGATGTACTTGGTGCCCAGTATTGCTGGTGGAGGAAAACCCCGGGCAAAGCTCGGTACGATCCACCGACCTATGGAAAGCTACTGGCAATCTTTCCCACATACTGAGATTGCGCGATTAGCCGAACCGAGATTCGAAATCACGCTGACAGATGTGAGATTGCATTGATCGGTAAAGGCTGGCCATTTAAACCAATCAGTCACTGACTAACACACTTAGCTTCCTATAAAACGGTGGGCATCCGATACAAAGCAAGTCATTTCTTCATAATATAATAGTATTAGCAACCTAAAATATTATTCCGTTACCAATTTCGCTTTTGTTCAGCAAAAACAAAATGTTTGATATTTATTTATTTATTTATTTATTTATTTATTTATTTTCAGGCTTTATACCACATAAAAGTTTGCTTTCCTTTTTATTGTTCAGTAGGTCCTTGACTCTCGTTTATTCTTTCCATGTTCTGCAAGTAGAAAACTGTACATTGTCTTAGAACATCTAGAAGGTAAAGCGTTAAAAAAGAATTCGTTACGCTTATTAATTTCATATTTAATCATGTTCTATATTGTTCCTGGTTGACCCTTATTCTGAATAACTTCCGGGTCGTACATTGTTTGATACATACATGAAGCCTTGTGATAATTTTGGGTTCAGATAGTGAATTCAGATTTGTATGGCTTCTATTACTACATATCTAGATTTGTCCTACATTACCAGAATAGACAAAATGCTAATGCACCTTTCTTAAAATGAAATCTGAAATATTACTAATCAAGTAATTAATGGACATAATTGGAATTGGTCAATAACAAAATATGGGTAGATTCTTTGAGATCCATGCTATAGATTTGATGCGGTCATACCAGAAAATATGCAGCTTGAAAGAAAAAAATCGTAGACCTACTTCTTGGTGTAGAGCCGTTAATGGTGTGCTTAGAGATGTGGGTTGACGAAATGGGTTATAAAACATATACTGCTCTCTTTACAAACTTGACGCCGTGAAAACAGACCTGTAATTTCTACACGGTGATTCACATGCTAAAATAAACTCTCATTTTCTAATGCCTTTACAGCAAAAACATTATTATTACAAAACAATTCAGAGATTTAAAAGTAGAAACATTGTATAAAATAGTTAGCATTCGGCACTAGCATGGTAAATGCTGAGCAGCCTCTGAACTCGGATAGGACAACAATATATTGGAACAATGCATCGGTATGCAAGAAAATAGTGCGCGTGGAAAAGCGGAAGACACGTTGAATGAATTTCTCATTTTGAGTGAGTACCTTTCTCTCCCACGGTTGAATTGTGTTAAACCACGTTGTACTGTAATGATACAGAAACAGAAACGCCCAAACAACTCAGGTGAATCAAATTAGCTGGTCAACACGCAAGCAAGACCATTTGATTCCGCAGTCGGACACGTTTTGAGTTGCCAATAAAATCTTTTAATGCTAGATCAGCTAGTTAAATTTTAGAAGTTTTTATTTTTTTAAATATATTTTTCAAAAGGAAATTTATGTAAGAATAAGATCCGGAAATGTTCGCAACATTGTTTCAGGATTTAGTTTGTGGGAGTAGCGTTTCGAGAGAAACAAGAGCACCACGTGTTTAATTTGTTTAGGAATGGCATCTTTGAAGATGTGGAATCATTGTCCTGCTATTAAAGACTATATTTAGTTGCAAAAGAAATGTGAAAAAATACTTTTAGTTACAAAATAAAGAAGCCCAAATCAACGGTTTGAGCAAGGGGGTAACTGAGAATCAGTTAAATTATCCTTCATCTTAACAGTAACTAAATCCTTAGAAACAAATCCAAGGAAAATAGCAATCCTCCCCATGTATGTATCTATTTAAAGAAACGGGGGACTAAAGCCCACTTGAATGAAATGCATAATTAAAACTTTACACATTCATGGTTTTATCAAACTCAATATTAACATCGTATAGAACGAATTTAAAAATGAATGAAAGAGAGAAAAACAGCAAAGCATTAAATGATATGAAATAATTAAGACATTGTATTGGATGGATCATATTTTATACAGATTCATCGCATTTACGTATAAAAGTGACCTGACAAGGTGTCTGAAGGCGGAAAGCTGCTTCGCATTGCTTTCAATAAGGCGCATTTTTCAACATATTGCGGAAAAGAAAACTATTCAGTATTAAAAACGGTAATATAATCGCTCAGTATGCATATATAGTTTCAACGGATCAGAAAAAAATAGTATTTTTCACGAGCTAAATGCGGACGTTCAACATATGTCGAATAACGCAAGAAAAAGGAACAGATATTTAACATTTTGGAATCGAAATACAACTAAACGTTAAATTCCGCTTGCCTAGAGAATAAGGTCTCGTGCACCATAGGACATTCTCTTCAACCTTAATCGACCCTTTTCGGTAATGAGAGCATGGCCAAGCGGTTTAGGATGTGGGTGTATGGGAGCTTTGCGATAGATGCCGTCAATCGCGATAATAGCGAGATTCTACTTGGAACGAATTATACTTCTCTAACCGCCTTCTTTATCGTCTCTTAAGAAAGACTTTGTTTACGTCGGAACTTAAGGAAACATTGCTTATTTCCCAGTACAGCTTTCCACATTGAGATGTAGGCCTGTATGCGTACTCGTGTATTTCCTTCTTCTCTATCTTTAGTGCTATCTCTCTTTCTACTTCTTTATATTGTGTATGTAATTGTTTATCAAATAAACAGACTAAATCATGTATTTCAGGTGTATGATAGCTCTGACATTGATTGGTTGAGGACAGGACTTTCGGAAAACTATTTGTATTCCCTCAGTTTCATGCATCAGCCGGATACCCCTCTGACGGATAGAAATGAACCTCCGTGCAAAAGCCCAGAATTTTCCGAATTCCTTAGATGTGTATCGACTAACTGTTCGCAGTTTGACACAAGCGTCAAAGAGGGGAAATTTGCTTTCTACAACTGCTTACTACAACAATGTGCCAGGCAGGTGTTTAGCCTGCCACAAGAGTGCTTGACGTGTTTAGCCATCCGAAAAGATTTGAATGAGGCACGTGAAGTGTAAGTATTAATGAGGTACTCTATATGTAAGTAAATATTTGGTATCATATATATATATATATATATATATATATATATATATATATATATATATATATATATATCTCAGATGACAAATCAGTTCTGCTTTCAGCACATAACTGTTTCGATTATTTTATTGCTCTTTATCCATTTTGACGTTAAATGTGTGTGTGTGTCTGTGATTTGGATTTGTAATGTAGCTTTAACAATATTTCAGTCACATCGCTACGATTTCTGCAGTGTGACAGTTTATTGTCATGTCTAGCACTGAGGCATCATTTATCAGACATGTCGCATGATGTCCCACCCAGGGACATTATCCTGACACCAGGCCGACCAGTCCTAACATTAACCTCTTAATGCTGAGCGCCAAGCTAGGTAGCTGTTAAAACTATTTTTATAAGTCTCTGGTATGACTCGGCCGGGGATCGAACTCTCGACCTCCCGCATCTGAGGCGGACTCTCTAACCACTAGGACACCGGAGCGGTTTGACATTAAATAATCACGCTCTCAGATGCTGAGTTACATAAAGAAACTTTGTAAGTGAGGGAATTACGTTGGTTGCTTGCTTGCATGCTTTGACGTCATTGTAACACATTATTTGCTATACCATGCCGTGGAAATGAGAACTAAATACATATTGCAAAAATACACCAACGCATCAAAAAAGTAAAGAGGATGTGACTACATTCTGAATATTGCAGTTTTTGACTTTAATCTAAGGTTTTCAGTACCTGACAACAGCAGTAAATAATGTCGCCCTTTCTTGCAACATGTACATTTTCCTTCATATTATTTTGAAGAATTCCTTGCCCATTTGGAGTTTCTTTCTTTGCATATAGTTGCAAACGCTGAAAGATGGGTATGAGACGCCTTTTGGTGATAAGCACGAGGATCGTTCTTATGCCGTGAGTCAACAACATTCTGTTTGAAGAATGTTCATAAGAACTTTGATTTAGTTTTCTTATATTTCAAAGTAGAAAAACATTGTTTGGAGTCATAACATATATGTTTATCGTAGGTCGTCTAAAAACGCCATAGTAACTTATATATAATTTTCTTTAATTTCACTGTAACGTAGCATTATATTGTTTATAAAGATAAGCGTAAGGATTTCGTTTCCATTAATTTTAGACGATTGTATCAGTTTTCAAATTCGATTATTGGATATACTCTAAAATTAAGAAGAAAAAAACGAAATTTCATCGCTACTCTAACTTCAATCATTATTTTCAATATACAGTTACAAGCAAACACCCGGTTATTTTACAGTACATGAAACTTTTTCATGTAATTCGGATGCCCTGCAACAGTGTAAGCGATGATCTACACGCAAAACGTGACCGGGATAACTAAAGCTGCTTTAGTTACAAGTAATAATATGCGTACTGAACCAAATTATTACATATGAAAATTAAACTGAAAAAAGGCTTAATAAATAGTTCTTATAGGTTCGCGGACATCAATACTCGATCTTCTGAACTCGGAAACACGAGATATTGTTTTCAGCCTGGTTTCGGAATGTCGAAACCTATACTCGTATCATGTCGTCTGAAATGCTTCTTTACCCGTTACACAAGTAACCTGTCAGGGTTAACCGAAGAGGTTAATATTATGCCCACGAGACTTTGTGAGAAGTCGTACGAGAGTTCAGTTCAAAACCAATCTGCAATATCGTTATATTTAGTTGTATTATTGGATCACATTCTGCCGTGAGTAGCACACACACACACACATACACACACACACACACACACACGGTACATCAATTAAACTGGATATGTACAATTTGGTTTCTGTAAAGGTCTCTAGTTCGTTCCGCTCAGAATCACGAATGATACACATGTCTGTTTCTCGTTGAATTTGCATGTCAGCGTCTCGAAACATAGCAACAATTACTGAATTCGTTTAGTGCGTGAAGGATTTAACATAATCGTTAAAGACGTACAGCGCAACATGATGCATTCAATAATGATGATAAAGAATGTTCTTTGTACATTTCATACACCATGTTCGTCCTAAATTCTCTAAGAGACTATTTTACATACGGCAAAGAATTCAAATAAAAACAATTACAATATGGCCGAAAACAAAAGCTACTCACGTCTGAAATAAATAAATCGACTCATCCACATGTTTTGGCGGCATTAAACCTTTTGTGCAAACAGAACACCTTGGTTTAGATGTTACGCTCTATGTCGATACGAAAGGTGTTGAAATACTTCTTGCGCGAAACGAAGCAGTTACTTTTAACTAAATTTAATGACGCCAAACGAAACAATTCACTGAGTAACAAACACAAATATGTTGTGTGATGTGATTTGGATTTTTAGCGTAGCTTTAACAATATTTCAGTCTTATCGCTACGATATCTGCAGACATGTATCATGATGTCCCACCCAGTCACATTATCCTGACACCAGGCCGACCAGTCCTAACACTAACCTCTTAATGCTGAACACCTAGCAAGGCAGCTGCTATATCATTTGCGATGTTGTGCTGAACGAACTATAGATTAAATACATTTTAAGAGAGGAATTGAGAAAATGAAGTGGTAACGTCGGGCCAGGGGAGGATTTAGAAATACCGCTGGGGGTGGGGTGAGTAAATAATGAAGCAAGAGGTGTGTGGGACAGAAGCATTGATAGGATCCATGAGCTCGAAACATCCAGCTGCTCGTGCATTTTAAGCGTTTCCAGCCATACAATCTAACAAATGAAAGTTTACCGTATCTTGATATCATTTCGCTCTCATTGCTTTTATTGTTTTAGAGGGGGATGGGGAAGCCGTAATCCCCCCACCCCATCCCCCGCACCACCCCTAGGGGCATTCAATACAAAGATATTCCTGCATATAGAGCAGGGGTTTATTGCTGTGCGAACGCATGGGAACGGCGTTCCCTTACCTTTTCTCACGTTCCCTTACTGTTTGCGCTCTCCATTGTTCTCACATATCTGAGTAACATACATTAGCACATCAACACTGATCTAGAGTATTTCTGAGTGCCGATTGAAGCAGCTTGGAATTGCATTCTAGTCAATAGGCAGTGTCAGATAATATACAAGTAAACGTAAACATTTAACTCGATATCCTATTTGCTTCTTTCATCAGGTGTCATTTAAATTCTACGACGATGATAAACGTGCCGGGTCTTTTGTTATTCAGCAAGCATCAAATGCGAAAAGCTAAGGCAGTGGAGTATCATCCGGGTGTTAAGGAGATAGCAAAACGAGGCTATCTTCAAGCAAATGTAAGTGATTTACATACGAATAACATATCTCTATTAATATTTCATATTCACTTTCTTTGATATTTCTTGTATTGAGACCGCAATCTTTATATTTATTTCAGATCAATCCAAATTTTATTTGAACAGCTGTTTTAATATTGACCATACATCCTTGTTAATGTAGTCATGTTTTTCTGGCTACTTATTTATTTATTTATTTATTTATGATACTTTGGTGCGTTTGGGTTTATCTGCTTTAACATTTGCTTCAAAAGATCCTAATAACTATGCTGAAATAAGATACATCTATCATGTGTAAATTTAAGTTTGATTCCATTGAATAATATTACTATAAAGTTATTAAGTTTACTATAGCTCTCTTTCTTATGTTCGTCAATCGTATTGGTGTGTTGGTACATGGATAGGTAGCATGAAATGTATATAATATTTTACGGAATATTTGAGCTTTTTTCAGATCAGGACAATAGGTACAGTTGTGTGCACGCATCTATCAACACATTTTTTGGGAAACTTCTATCCTGAAGGTAAATTTTAAAAAAAAATTATAAGAAGAGAATAATCAAGAAATATAAATTTTGTACAAACGTTTCAAATCATACCTCAGACTGACTTTTCTCTCCTCTAGGTTTAGTTTTATTGCTGAAACGATGATGAAAACGGACTTTTTCTACTGCTAAACTTTTGACTTTTGTTTATTTGCTGGAAAGAAGACTACACAAATTGTATCAGGGCAAAATATTCAGGTTTGATATCTTTTTATTCTCGGGCTTCTGGAACAAAAAGGCGGGGATCATTTGGTGCTGTCCGTTTAGACGTGCATGCTTGTGTTTGTGCGTGTATATTCGTGTATCGTCGAACACGTAACCAGGTACCGTTAAACAGAGACTTGAATCTTTGGATTATAATTGGGATTGGTCTACAGATATATACAAGGCTTCTCGAATTTGTTGGGGTGGAGAGGGAGATACATTTTCATCTGTATAATTATATCTAAAATATATTCTCATTTTAAGAAGACATTTTAATATCTTAAGATACAATATATATGATCTGTTCATGTTCAAACTGGGTTTAGAATCTCGATTCAGTCTTGAGGATGGAGCGAATGGGAATGCGGTCCCTAGATGAAATCTCGAAACCATTTAAATCTCCACCTTACAACAATACCTAACTCATTTCCTCTTTATTAAACCACATATACATTACTTGGCTCGACAGACAAATATTTAGATATTGCCACAGGTGGTCATCGGTCTATATCGAAGAGGATGTACGCCATAATTATAAGCATGTGCTTTTTTAAAATATGCAATGTATATTTTTTTTCCTCTATTGTGTATTTTCTATGTGTGAAAGATATACATTCTGGGTTGCATCTTTGTAGCTGCCAATAACTATTTCTAAGTTCAAGATGCGTGATGTTGGAATATTGCAATTTCATCATACCAATTTCTGTGTGAGTGATTATATGTGCATGTTTTTAATATTACAGATCAATACATGTATTCATTGTATCTTTACATCTCTCAATATCTTCATCGCATGTTGACAATTCGTTTGATGCCATATGTTAATTACCATAACGGTAATATACATAACATCCTTTAATTTGAAAGTTACAAGTAAGAAGTAATCATAATTCAAAACATGTCCTGGCTAATTTGCCCTGCCTCGCAAAAAATTGTTTGTTTGTTTGTTTCTAAATCCTCATTCATTGCTCTAGCAGTGACTGAGTGATTATATGTCTATTTGTATTACACACGTTAGGATTCTTTATTGTGTCTTTCTAACTCTATATATAGTGGGGACGAAGGGCGTTGAATGTTACTGTTTACTTTTACTATTCCTATTTTTGCCCATGTACACGAACTGTAACTAATGCATATCATACTTCAGTTAAATTAACTTATTTTGGTTTTTGTAAAGTTTGAATTATTACATTTAAACCGCAATTATTATAGCAAAAAAAATCGTGTTTCAGTTCGACGTTTTTTTTTTGACAAGTCGGTATAGCATCTG
This sequence comes from Sinohyriopsis cumingii, assembly GCA_028554795.2. Classification (NCBI taxonomy): domain Eukaryota; kingdom Metazoa; phylum Mollusca; class Bivalvia; order Unionida; family Unionidae; genus Sinohyriopsis; species Sinohyriopsis cumingii. Next base: position 8,070,546 of record CM068827.1, on the reverse strand, counting down.
CAACATCGCTACCGGCTCATACCACCAATCCTTCCCCTCCACCTCCTCCACCCGTCCCCATCTCTCTCTCTCTCTCTCTCTCGCTCGCACTTCGATCACAATTAACGTTCTTCATTAAAACACCAATTGTGAAGTCAACATGAAATATTTTTAACAAATCAATAAGATTCTTAATTTCAATTTGTAACATTACTGTCTTGGTAAAAATGAAAGTTTTAAAAACATACAATTTAATGACTGCTAATATTCCGCATCATTATTGTATTACTGCATAAGAATGTATAGCTATGAACACAGAATTACAAATAAATGAACAATGCGAGGTGGTCATTTATTCTCATAAATTGATTAAACTTTCTCTTGCCAGAAACATTTTCCAGATGCTTCATCATAAAAACGTCACATAATGCTCCCTTATGAAGTTATTCACGTAATCAGCCACTAGTGACTTTGACGCATTCTTTGGTTTAAAATGGACAGTATGTATTGGTAAATGAAGTTAAATGTCTATTATAGATCCCTGATAACACACACACACACACACACACACACAAAGACGCGTGTGTGTGTGTGTGTGTTTGCCACAGTATGTACATATGAGTGTTAGAGAGAGAGAGAGAGGTAGAGAGAGGGGGAAAGGGGTTAAAAACTTGGAAGACTACGTGATTTTATTCAACTTTTGAAAAATTCTTCTTTATTTTAAAATCCCCAGTCAATTAATCTGAGATATGAGTGTCAATTTAAAATAAGTGCGGTACAACAACAACAACAACAACAACAATAATAATAATAATAATAATAAAGATAATAAAGATAAACATGAATTAGGAAAACGGAGAAGACGCTGGAACTACTAACGAATGGTGAAGGTTACGAATTGTTACTCCACATGTAGAGGGATTATACGTTTATGCACACACACATACACACACACACACACACACACACACACGAACAACAAAAATATCAACAAAGGAAACAGTACTCTAGGACAAAGAAGCGTCTATATTGTCTTTATTACTTATCAATTTTTTTTGTTGACGACCGAGCCGGTTTCCAAGTGGTTAAAGCGTCCGTCTAGGACGTGGGAGGTAGTGGGTTCGAACCCCAGCCGAGTGATACCAAATACTTAAAAATGGTACTTGCAGATGCCTCATTAGGCGCTCAGCATTAAGATGTTAGTGCTAGGACTGGTCGGCTTGGTGTCAGGATAATGTGACTGGGTAGGACATCATGCTACATGTCTGCGGAATGATGCACCAGTGCAAGACATCACTATAACTGCCACACTGCAGACATCGTAGCGATATGACTGAAAATCGTTAAAGCTACGTAATAATGCAAATCACACACACACACGAGCGCGCGCGAGTTGATGACTAAGTAATGCAGGCCTCATCCCTTTATCAGTCCACATTGAGTAGAAATTGCAAAATAGCGGACCTACTGTCATTCTATTCGTTAATATAACGGCGCCCTCTGTTGGAGCAATAATTTATTGAAATTTGCATCATGCTAACATAAATTTTGCAACTGTCGCTGTGCTACAGTGGAATGTCCGAGAAATCAAACATTTTACCAATACGATACTTAAGAGTTTGCTATCAAATGAAATCTGCAAATTGTAAAGTGGAAATTCAGAGTTAGGAAGACACAATTAAGAATCCTAACGTGTGTAACAAAGCTCCACATAGAATCAATCTCATGGAACCATAAGACAGGACATTGCAGCACAATTATATCAAACTTAACAATTTAGTAATAAATGATGGCCGAGGTAAAAGTACAACTCGGAATGTATATCCGATATACCTAGAAAAGACAAACAAAGAGTAATGCAAACTACATAGTATAATAATAAAAAATATATCGTGACGATGCAATGGTCAGAAAGTAAGTAACAGAAAGAAGCAAAACCATCACGTTTTGTAACACTTAACAATTATCAAAGACATAAATTAAAAGGTGAGAGGAACTTACAGTAGTATAATGTGAATCCAGAATAATCCTGATTAAATTCTATTAAAGTCCTAAGTGAACGAAAAGTTCTGTATAAATTGTTAAACCGGAAATGAAATTTTCCGCCAAAAAGCGTGACGTTATTAAGATTTCATCGTCCACAACTCCTTCTAATAATTCACAACAGTTTCCAGTATAATAGTATAGTCCAAATAATGAACACTTTCTATTTCCACTGAACAGTCCAAACAAATGTTTTTTTTCCTCTCGAATAATATCTAAGTAAACAAAACACGCATGAGGACCTACAACAGGGACACAAGAAATGAGGATGACTACAAAAATCGGAAATAATCTGATTGCTGAGTTCTCTCCTTATATCTAGCTTTTATTGCCACTAAATTTCAAAATATACCCCACTTGATAGATCTTACTACTCATTTTATCTCGAAATTGCCTATTCATGTGACTCAGCCCGACCAATGGGAATTTACTGAATTCTTCTAGAAACGCCGAAACCCCATCAGCTAGTGAGAAAATAGTTCAATGGCGCCATTAAGAATAATTATCAATTTTATTACTAATAATTGTCAATACATACGTAAACATGCGTTTACAGATCCCATGTAATTTTTGCTCTCAACAGACTCGGGTCGTAGGCCAATTCAACTAACGATATTCTGTACAATTTACAAGCATGAATATTAAATAAAATATTGTACCAGGATTTAAGCAAAACTATAGATATACATAATAATATACATAAAGTTATGGCGGTAATGCTCCTCCATAGTTGTATACCTACCACCACTCCCACCCTACATCCCCATGGGCACATATTGAATGGGGTGGGATAAAAAGAGAATCGTATGGATCTGTTTAGCAAACGCTCATAGATTTTTAGCGTCAGTTATAAAGGTTCTAACAGCTTATGCTACATACAACAGAGGGTTTTATCCTGCATGAAATGGTCACCGAAATGGAAACAATCTTCAATAAATAATGCCCCCAGTTAAACGAGTGCTGGACCTTGAATTTGCTGGAACCGAGGATTGAATCTAGGACCTCAAAGGAGTAAAGTGTGTGTATTGCTACTGTATTATACAGGCCTTAGAGCATCACATAATTTATAAACCTTGGTTGATGATAATTTAAAGTACATATAAATAGTTTGTACTTTACAACGTAGCGACATTATATCCAACCAAATGAGGTTACGTCTTCAGATCGTGTACAAATTGTACCTAGTGTTCTGAGTCAAGTGTAGGCACAAAAATGGTGACATGACGATTAGCGACAGCGAGCTATCTAAGTTGTGTTAGTTTTTATTTTTATACTTTTTTAGCATTCCACCAGTATGGTAACTATACAGCTCAGAACCGGGCAGAGGTTGACAAACTCCTTGCAGCTATCAAAGATAAAACTCGACTGGTGCTAGCGGGAGACTTCAACACTGGCCCCGAACTACCTGAAAGCAACGTGTGTTCTGAACTGCCAGGTAATCTCAAATAACTGGGTAACTTATAAAACAAGACCGTTGTAAATTCAACCTTGCGATTCGCAAAGACACAACAGAATATATATATATATATATATATATATATATATATATATATATATATATATATATAGAGAGAGAGAGAGAGAGAGAGAGAGAGAGAGAGAGAGAGAGATTATGTGGAGCCCCGAGTGACCGAGTGGTCTAAAGCGCTGTCCGTTACGGATCACTGCCATCTCACCTCTGTCTGCGTGGGTTCGAGTCTCGGATTCAGCCAATGTGGGTATGAGAGAAAGCTTGCCAGTAGCTTCTCGTGGGTCGGTGGTTCTTTCTGGGGTTATCCCGGGTTCATCCTCCACCATTAATACTGGCAGCCATCTATAGCCTATCGTATGCTGAAAAATGGCGTTAAACCCTACAACAACAAGAAGTGATTATGTAGGTATGTATGTGCGGGTGTGGTTGGGTGTTTGTAGACAGCATTGACATGCATACAACTTTTGAACGTTATGCAAGTCGCTTCTGAATAAACCAAATTTTGAACGTAATTGTTAAATTAAGTTAAAACTTGACCGTGAACGTTTCAAATGTAAGTTAGCACAGAGATTTTGTAATATTATAATTCATTTTGACTTTTCCAGACTCTTATGAAGCCTTAACCAGCACTAAAGCCAGACTGTTTCACACTGTCATTAATAAGTGTACCTTTTGTAACGGCAACACATGGCTTCAACAAGACTGCGACTGGACTATTGACCACATCTTTCTACGGGGTCACACCCTTATGTGTATTACGGTAAGGAAGACTTGTCATATTTATATTGGTTTTTATTAATATAATCCATACTAAGAGCAAGTGGGAGTAAAAATTGGTTTTCCGATTTCTTGAATGCATATAAACAATTGCAAGCCCGAAATGTTTAGACACAGAGAAAGGACACGCAACACATCTAGTATCTTCCAATACATAGCAAGACCATATTCATGCACAGTGGGGCTTGTTTTAGAGCAGATACTATTGTTTAGATTAATGCATGTTTGTTTTATAGTTTTACAACTTCTTGCTCAATATATACACGTTTGCTTCTTAAGTCGAAGGTGGAGACTAATAGTTCAGGACTCTATTGGACATGAATTATGGAAAATGAAAAACATCGACTCTATAGAACGTGTATTAATAAAAATGAAGAAACACAGTTTTTTAGTTATCATTGATAACACAAGATGTTCGGTTTGTACGTAAATGAACATTCTGAATTAGCAAAAGTGTTGTCTGAACAAGATCTTAGTACCCTTATAAATGCAAAGAATGATTACGCATTAGCATAGCATGTCAAAATGGTCATTTAGAATGGGTATATTTACTTATAGGTATTAACATTATGGATCTAATATATAGAAAAGGTCATCCATTGCAAGAGGTCATACAAATGTTACACATACACGGTATATTATCTAATGAAAGACTGGACGATAGTTGTATGATATATTTATAAGAAGAATGCAAACATTTCTGTTTTCTTGAATGATTAATATAATGGATGGTTATTTCAAAAGAAACCATTGCCCAATGTGTAAACGTCCAGTACAATTTAATACATGCATACTACTTTAAGCTTCATAACCGTTTAGCTTTTAACGCTTCAAATAAATCTGGAAAGACTCCATATAGCTTGTTTTCTTTATTGGTTAATGTATTTGTGTGAGAAAATATGAACGATGTTTTTTTCTTCTAAGATATACTGCACGGGCATGGAGTACAGTATTATTCCGAAAAAACGAGTTCATATTTTCCCGTACAAATGCAATAACGTTTAATTATATACTCATTTCGTTTTCTTACCTAAGGGTTAATATTAAAGGAATACACTACAAGAAACAAAGTAATTGAATTCATGCTGTATTTTAAAATAAATACACAATTGTGGATTCATCAATACACTGTGGCAATATTAACGCGAACATAGCACCGCCCAGCGATCTTTGAACTTCGTCGCGCGATCAACAATACTTTATTTCTGTAAGTCTTATTTTGGTCTGCTTAAAATTGGAATGAAGTCATAATTTTACTAAATCCGCATTTACCAATTTTATGATTTTCTGTAACCGCTATATAAACTTGTTACAAGATCATGTGGTGGTTAACAGCTGTTTTGCTGGTCAACATTTGTATGGCATTACATTACATTAGATCGCAAAACTAAATATGTGTATTTGAGCTTTCCAAGAATAGACAAAAATTCACAGTACGTTTTGTTTATTCTGATAAATATCCACGCCATATACTTGTACTAACGGTTGAATTAAAAGTTTGTTAAAAATTGTATGCATAAAGCAATGCCAGTGAATGCATCAATATTTGTCAATCGCGATCCAACCACATAGGTGTTATGATAACCTAGAGGCAACATGATGTTCCTCTTATTATCATTATCTTCAAGTATTTAAGGTTTCAAATGGTATATCTTGATTGTCTCGTGTACTTCCAAATAAACCTGTTTCAGCAATGAAAATATAGTCACCTTTAAACAGGATGATTTTCTCATTAATTTGTTGAAGGGTTTGTTTGCTCATATCTTGTATTTATTTCTGTTAAAGCCATTGATGTGCTGTGTAAAGATAAGCGCCGCCTACGTTGGCGATACTATATAACGCTAACTGGCTTCCTGCAGGAACAGATACAAAGAACTGTGACACATGTATTTTGGTTGTTAGCGTATTTTCATGTTAACAATAGTTTAGAAACTATTTAATATTTTGTTATTTCACCATTCAAAGTCCAATAAAATATTTTGTTTTCTTTATATCACGGATACTAATATATGCATAAATAAGCTCCACACCTTCCTCTGTGAAGACAAACCAGTTTTAAGAAATGTTATTCGATGATGTGTTTATATTTCCTGGCTCTTCTTCCCCAACACCAGTGTCGGTGTTTCGAATTACATTGTATTGTGGTGTGGCATTTAAATAATAAATTAATAATAGTTTCTACCGTAAGATAAAAATATATTTGGGCTTTTGTTACCCACATAAAATTTATTAAGACAATCTTTCCTCACCAGCTGGGTTACTGACATTCAAGATAAGATTACTATCAATGTTCAAATCTCCTTTTATAATATTGCCACTCTTGTTCAAATAATTGCTATCCACCAATATTTGTTGCAGTAAGATTTATAGCTTTAATTGCTAATAACTTGATGTTCTATTTATGCACATATTTAATTTGCCTGTTAGTATATCGCCAGATTCTCAACGTAATTGTCATGGCTTACCTGGGGCCCCGAGTGACCGAGTGGTCTAAAGCGCTCTCCGGTACGGATCACTACCATCTCACCTCTGTTTGAGTGGGTTCGAGTCTCGGATTCAGCCAATGTAGGTGTGTGAGAAAGCACGGGTTCTTCCTCCACCATTAATACTGGCTGCCATGTGTAGCAACATCTGTGCTGAAAAATGGCGTTCAACCCAACAAAAACAACAACAACATGGCTTAACTGATAATGTTGTCTGGTACCTGTACCTAGACTAGCATTACGGTTGCCAACATTCCAGACTATATTACTGGATATTAACTACTTCGTAAAACCCTATATTACTATAATTCTTTAAAGCAAAATGTGGAAGTATTTGTTGTCTTTTCTCAACAACAGAACTGGTACTGTTTAACAGATGGATAAAGTGATTGAAACATGGACGTCTGAGTTACCAAATTTAAGCATAATGATTTTCCAGTGGCTGTAATATAATCACATCTACGAATTCGTGCGTTGTAGGTGTGTAATTTTTAAAATAAGTCACCTATTAATGTGTCAAAATAAGTTCTAAAATAACCTATTAGCTGATTATACACATGCAGGATTAATAAAATCTATGCTGGGGTTCAGCCTTGTAGAGATACTTTGTATCCCTGGGGTATAGCCTTGTGGAGAGACTATTTATCCCTGGGGATTAGCCTTATGTGGAGACTATGTATCCCTCGGGTTTAGTCTTGTGGGGAGACTATGTATCCTTGGGGTTTAGGACTTGTGGGGAGGCTATGTATCCCTGGGGTTTAGCCTTTTGGGGAGACAATGTATCCCTGCAAAAAACTGAATACAAACACTGAGATTATTTTTCTAACCCAATTGTTTCCAATTAAATTAAAGTAACCCTGGTTGTTTGCAGTATAGTTAGTAGAATCGACACATGTAGTATTAATTAGCTACTATTATTGCCTCTCACTTTGTATAAAGCTCATCAGATCTTATACACTTTTATGAAAATCCGAATAATTACCAAAGTAGGATCTATATATATTTGCCTCTCTTAGAAAAAGTCATGAAAAATGTATAATTGTGATGTGTTAGAAGTATTGCACAACGTCTAGATTGGAGCAACTTGCTGTCATTGTTCATATAAATACCGCCCATTAATACAAACATGTTAATAAGGGCAATGAGGTTATCTGTCAACCCTAAGTACACACATGAAAATAGAAACCATACAAACATTTGAAATTATTACTGTATTATCACATTTAATCCACTGATGTCATATGAAAATAACAGTAAGTAAATTATATCTTTTATATAGTTAACTTTTAGCGTTCATCAGTTCTTATTTTGGAAAATGTTCTATGGAAGGCAATGGTACGATACTGTACAGTAGACCTACTGGTTACACTTCTAACAATGTGCGTAGTAACTATGGAGATTTCTAGTTCATGACTTTGTTGCAACTTTATATTTTCTGTCCTGGAAATATGGCAAGTTTTACTATCACTAGTGTAATGACACAGTGCAACGATTAGCATGTAGACTACTGAATGAACCACTCTGTTTGGTAATGCAGAGTTTTAATTTCCTGTCGCATTATATTTGAATCAGCTGGGGTAGATTTTTGGTTGGGGTTTGACAAAGCAGAAACCAGTTCAACATTTTTATTTCTGCTTTTCATGTTTCAAAAATAAAATTCCCATATAGATTGAAATAACAAACATTTCAATATTATCCTTTTGCTTGCCTTTGTCAGTGCCATTTAAATACTGTTGTGTTTTTAATTACATTTATCCAACATTCGTCATAAAACATCCAAAATAATTTTGTATCTTTTGCTGAAAGTACATATTTCGTAATGGTCATTTAGATCTTTCAAGAACCAGAGCTTCACTTCATTATAAATCTGGCACATTTTCATGCGAGAAAAAAATGTTTTTAATGTTTCTGAAATTTACTCTTCTGGTTTACTAATTTACAAAATGTATGTAATATTTTGGTATAGTATACTTCAAAGTTATTTACTAAATGTGTAATTTCTTCACCATTAAATCTTTTATTTTGTCCTCAACTGGGTTAGCCATCCTAAGAACTATTTTAAATATTCCTCTGTCCAGTTTGTCGTGTATAATTTTTTCAAACGTTCATTGTTTTCTGTGACATTCTTACCATATTTGCTTTTCATCCTTCAAAAATAGAATCCACGTAGAGATTCAAATAATATTTTAAATTTCTCCTTTTGCTTGCCTCTATCGGTGCCATATAGATTCAAATATTTTAATTTTCTCCTTTTGCTTGCCTCTATCGGTGCCATTTTAATACTGCTGTACTTATAATATTTATTCAACATTTGTTTTAAAGCATCCAAAATATTTATTGTGTTGTTTGCTATAAAGTACATTATAGTTGTTAATGTTCAAATAAATCTTTCAACAATGAGAGCTTCACCATCATCATAAATCTGGCACATTTCAAGACAGTTTTCATTCAAGAAAAGATTGTTTTTAATGTTTCGAAAATTTACTCTTCTGATATAATAATATATTTTGTCATTTCTCAAATTCTTTTTTCTTCAAAAGTATTTATTATACTAGTGTCCATATAAGTATGGATTAGTATACTCCAAAGATATTTACTGAATGTCTCCATATTAGTATGGATTAGTATACTCCAAACGTATTTACTGAATGTGTCCATATAATTATGGATTAGTATACTCCAAACATATTTACTAGTATAGTATACTCCAAACGTATTTACTGACTTTACTAGTATAGTATACTCCAAACATATTTACTGACTCTATATATATATATATATATATATATATATATATATATATATATATATATATATATATATATATATATATATATATATATTTATATAAACCTTCCTGACTTTTATTTCCTGCTGCTGCACGTCCTAAGGAATGTAATACTTTAACCAATTCCTAACAAGACATCCAATAGACTGTCAACTTCAGCAAGTCAAAAACCTAACAATCCATCAGTTTTATTTTGTTTTAATTGTACATGTGAAAATTTTAGATCCAACATTTTGGGATCTTGCCTTCATTATACATTTTATTCATGTTTTTGTCAACTTCTTACACTTGTAAAAGACACAATTGCAGACAACACATTTCCAAATATACTATGATAATAATTTTCCGTATCTTGTGTTTTTTGAATTGTCACTCGACTTTTCTGATATGTTGTTCTCACTGGCACAAATATAAATTTGATATTAAATTCAGCGAAGTTTGTTGTTGTCTTTGTAGGGTTTAACGCCATTTTTCAGCACAAGATAGGCTATATATGGCAGCCAGCATAAATGGTGGAGGAAGAACCCGGGGAAAACCCCGGAAAGAACCACCGACCCATGAGAAACTACTAGCAAGCTTTCTTGCATACCCACAATTGCCAAACCCAAGACTCTAACCCAGACAGAAAGAGGTGAGATGGCAATGATCTGTAACGGTGAGCACTTTAGACCGCTCAGCCACTCAGGGCCACCAAATTCAGCAAAGAAACAGTAGAGCTTTTTGGAGTGAAATCATATACTGCATCTGAACTTGTAACCAAGCTAAAATAAATTAGTAACGAGTCTACTTCTTTAATTCTGACTCAGTGATGGCCCTCATTTTCCATTTCTATTGCTCTCGAGTCAATACGTAAGATGTCTCTAATAGAGTTCATAATTGTAGAATCAATTAAGTGTCATTATTATTCTGCAGCTTAATGTATTCGGTGCAATTGCAACTTTCCAGGTTTTGTTTACTATTATTATAAAATGAAATATTTGAAAACATTCATCTCAGATCTTTCTTCGATTACGCTTTCAGAGAATATTAGATGATCCCTATGTTCAGAAAAGACATCACATATCTGACCACTATGGAGTGATGGCCACATTCGCATAACACGGCAAGAAAGTCAAGGCAGATGATGAAATGACCCAAGTCATGAGACCAACAGCTAGGTTCATTGTCCACCAATCATGAAACAAACTGTAAATTTAACATAATTATGAATTTTACCACTGACAATAAAGGTGATTAAATGACAAATATCCAGAGACCAACATCAGTGTAAAGATGTACATGCTGTAACAGAATACAACAAACTCATTAAAAGATAGATTGTAAAATCATATCGTGTAAGGTTTGATAATATGCATTATCCTGGATTTATTAATATTATATTCATATTTCTGACATTAAAAGAAATTCATGGAATCACTCTGAATTGATTTTATGTTGACATTACTAACAAAAACAAAAACCACAGTTCAGTTCATGTCTTAATCTTTATTGCTTAAGGAAAAGAAACCATTTTAATCATGAAAAATTACAAATAGCCTTGATTTAATAAAAGCTGTCAAGATGCCAACATTTTTGCCTTGGCAAAACTGTTATACATTTTTAGTACAAATTACATATTTTATATTATTAAATTCTGGAAGATCATAGTTGCATGCAGTAGTATATTTTAAAAGCAGTTTGCTTTGTGCACAAAAAAAGTATTTCCATATGAATACAATAAACTGATTAAAAACAAAAAGCAAAGAGTCTAATGCAAAGTAAATAGGTAACAATTTGTCGTAATGATGAGGAGAAAAGAAAGATGCAGATAATTTGTGAAAACAAAATAAAGTGTGTGATTATTGGTTGGTCAAAATAAGAATTAATGGTTTTGGAAATGGATGAATATGGATTGGTGATTCTGTACTAGGAATGAAATATTAAAATCTACTAATGTGATACATTATCAGATAGGACTTGTGAGAAGAGAACACTGCACAATTAATATAAATAAGCAATGATGAACATGCACGTCACAAGATGAAGCCGTGATGGCACTGGATTATGGGACACACCAAAAACAACTGCGTTTATAAGATGTTTATTTATAAACACAAACTAAATATTAACAAATCTGACACCGTTATGAACAAAAAGATCAGGAAAATTATAAAGTTCCTAACATGGAACTATCAACAACAATTAACTCAACGAGTAAAAACTCAAACATGAATTTAACAAATGGAATTTCAAACAAACCTGACTTAAGTCCTATCACCGATCAAAAAAATAAAAGTATATGATCTACACCCCAATATAAACACATTCTTGAATGTATCGTTCATACAACGATATTGAAATGCATGTTAATTTGAATGTATCTATCATATGACGATATTGAATTGCATGTAAATTTGAATCCATCGTCCATAAAACGATATTGAAATGCATGAAATTATGAACCTATCTATCGGTCATATAACGATATTGCAATAGGAATGAATACAATTATGAACCTATCGATCGTTCACATAACGATATTGAAAATGGAATGGATGAAATTATGAACCTATCGATCGTTCATATAACGATATTGCAATAGGAATTAATGAAATTATGAACCTATCGATCGTTCATATAACGATATTTCAGTAGGAATGAATGAAAATTTGCTCAGATAGCAATAGTGAAAATAACAACATGGAACACAATATATATATATATATATATATATATATATATATATATATATATATATATATATATATATATATATATACATATATATATACATATACAGACATATATACATACATATATATATATATACATATACAGATATACAGACATATATACATATATATATATACAGATATACAGACATATATATATACATATATATATATACAGATATACAGACATATATATATATATATATATATATATATATATATATATATATATATATATATATATATATATATATATATATATATATATATATATATATATAACTATCGTGGCGCCCATTTGACGTCCAAGATGTAACTCCGTTTCCACTCGCTCTAGTCCATGGACAGAGGAGCGCCCACGCATGGTCCGCCCCACCCAGTCTGTTGAAGGATTCCTCCAGAGTCCTCACATTTAACACAGACCCGATGGTCGCGAAACCTTGGTCCCTCGCATCGAGAAAATCAGTACAATCTTCTGATCCAATGTCACCATAACACAGCGTATACGTCACACGAAACCACAAAGAGTTCTGTGACTCCACATCAAACCATGTATAAGGCATGGCAGCATGTATAAGGCATGGCAGGCATGTATAAGGCATGGCAGGCAGCTCTATAGCTGGAGATATGCTCCCGGAAAGGGGTAAGCTTTCTGACAAGACTCGTCATAATGTAATTTGTTTATAAAGAATTTGCTCTATATGTACACAAGCTGTGACATGTATGCGCATCTAGGTACTTAGGTTATCCCGCTGCAGGCAATTTGTACGTGCTGGGGTCTGACTTTCGCTCAGGAGTTCGAAATAACTAGAGCCGAAAAAATATACCACCCTCGGGTGACGCTGTACGCGGCAACGAAACCCGAATACATTTTTGACAACATATACATATTGATATAACTCATACACAATTCCGTGATTATACCTCCCCCCTTAAAAAAGTGGAAACACTTAGAAAAACACGGAATTGTGCCAAAAATATAAACTGAAACGTTACTTACATTTCAAGAAAAAAACTACAAATAAGACTCTGCTTAAGTAATCGGCCTCTACGTTTTCCGACCCTCTGATTGCTTCGATCCGGAAACAATATGGCTCCAGAGTCAATGCCCAACGCATCAATCTTGCGTTGGCAACTTTTGCCTTCTTCAAATATATGAGAAGCTGATGGTCCGTTTTAAGGACACATTCCTTTCGAAAAGGTACGTGTGGAATTTATTTATACCCCACATCAGCGCCTGTCATGTTTACCCCGACCCAGAGTAGCCCAGTTTGAAACATGTATAATCAAGGTAATTCTGACAGGCCATTGTTTGATGTCAAACATTGCCGAAGGCTAGCACTATTCCGTTACGTAAGATTGTTGTGGCTAGAATTGAAGAGCCGGACATAGGAGTTGTGAGGCCGCCCGATAGACAATTATCACCTAGGTGTCGAAATGTTTTCCAAGATCAAAAGAAGTTGCCTGAAGAAATGGGAGTGTCTTAACTTCTTTCCCTGCAAACAGACAGACAGGTTGAACTGGCCGCTAAGACGATTGGACAGGGGCACAGCGCCACCCAATCAGAATCGAGATAGGGGAGAGACCTTGATTTGGGTAGAATGATATCTCCGCGTCTTCCGGCAAGAGTTAGTTCGCTGAGAGAAATTACCCAGAGTGGAGGTTAGCGTAACTCCGAATAGCCATTCGTTATTGGCGGGAAAATCTTAGAGCGGGAAATTCTAAGTACAGAAAGCTTCAAATAAGGTCAGTAGGATATTTGTTCGGTCTTTGTGGAATGCGACTGCATTTCAATTGTAGGTCGTATGTAGCCTTTATTATTACTAGAATCGTAGTACGAAGAATGACTTTGTTTTGTTAATATGTTGCATATTTTGAAGAAATGAGTTGATATTTATAAAGAATTATATAGCTTGCTAGCCGTCGTAAGAGTTAATATTGTACTTTGCTATGTGGGTATTTTATAGTAGACTAACACATATGTTCATATGATTATAGATTTTGCCATTGTTGAATATTTGTAATGTACAGACATGCGTCTGATTGTTGTCAGATTGTAGTACGATGAGATTAAATATATATGCGTATATACTGACGTGACGCAATGTATTGATGTCTGTATAACAATTCGCTGATACCGTGTTATTATGCCATTGTTTACCCTGCAAGAAGTGTATGGGAATTTCGATGTGTATGCATGCGTGACCGAAACAGTGATAGCTATCTGATGATTAATTGTCGATATAGTGTGAGGTGGGATTCGATAAAACATATGTTAACGCCTTGTGGGTTTTCACAGGAAGCTTTGAGGGACAGACCAGTTTCAGTTTGGTCCCGTAGTCTCAGATAGAGAGACGGAGGAAAGGAGAAGAAAGGAGAAGAATGTGAAGTTGAAGTCTGGGAGCGAAATTGGAGGAGGAGATGATAGAGGGGGAAAGGAGAACAAAAGGAGAAGTTGAAGTCTGGGAGCGAAATTGGAGGAGGAGATAGTAGAGAGGGAACGGAGACAGAGGAGGAGTTAGAGGAACGGAAAGAAGGAAGGAATCAGCGGGAAGAAATAGATGAGTAGATGCAAGGACAGGGGGAAAATCGAACTCACACTGTAAATCACGGGATGAATTAGGCTGTCACTTGGTTGAGGGAAAGACGAGTGATTGGAAGTTATCGTTTTAATTATTCGAATTTATTAAATTGTTATTGATTGAATTTTCATCTTCGTGTTCTCTATAATTTAACCGTCGGCATTGCTGACTGGGGGCTCAGAGCTGTAAATCTATCTTGTCACTAATTTAACTTTCTAACCTAACGAGCCAGGGTGGAACTTTCATCATAATTTAATTAAATTATATTGGAAGAACCCCACCCCAGTACGTGCAAACCTCACAGCGCCAAACACTCCTTTTCGATCACGGAGTAATTTTGCTCCCTAGGCAGCAATTTCCATCTAGCATAAGCTATGGGTAACGTTACCCCCTCTTGCTATTGTAGTAAAACTGCTCCTAATCCCGTGTTGGAAACATCAGTTCACAATATGAACGATTTATTTGATTCTGGCAACTTTAGGATCGGTGCACTAATCAATCTTCCCTTAAGAGCATTAAAGGCTCTTTCCTGGCATGAACCCCAAGAAACTTTATTGGGCTGTCCCTTCCTAGTTAAATCCGTAAATGGACTAGCTATAGTGCCGAAATTTGGAAAGAACTTCCTATAAAAACCTACCAACCCGAGAAACGATCGTATCTGTTTCTTGGTTTCTGGCCTAGGAGCGTCTTTGATCAGTTCTATTTTGCCAGGGTGTGGTTTTACTTGCCCTGACCCACTTACTACATGGTCCAAGCATTCCAGGTTAGAATATGCAATACTACACTTGGAGGGTCTCGCTGTGAGATTTGCCTTGCGGAGTCTGTCGAACAGAGCGACTAATAAACTAGCATGCTCGTCCCTGGTATGCGTATAAATATGAATATCGTCGATGAAACTATCTACGTTATTCATGCCTTTCAACAATTTTCATACACAGGAAACAAAGACTTTCGCTCAAACATAGATAATGACGTTAACAAAAACAAAGAAAAATCGTTCGCTCAGATAGCGATAATGTCGTTATCTCAGATAGCTATAATGATAATATTTCTGGTTTTATAGCAATGATGGTGGTTTGTTTATGCTCGAGTAGTGATTATGTGTAACCCAAACGGTGGGAGATAACCTGGTGTCCAAAATTACACTCACAGTGTACCTTCAGTCCCACCACTGTCGAACGGTAAATGAGCCACCACGCATGGCCCGCCCCTCCCAGCCTACCCATGGATCCCTTGGACCCTGCAAGCCCGATGGTTCCGGAGCGCTGGTTCCTCTACACGAGATAACCACAATCTCTCTATAAACCTAACGTCACCACCGACAGCAGCACACTAGGTACATATCAAGTCACAAAGAACCACCACTCGACACCCGAACCAGCACCATGGCTAAAACCTCCCCTCTAACACAGTTTCACAGCTGACAACACAAACAGCAACAGCTCTACAGTGGCCCAACAAACACAGACAGTCACTGGCTTTCTCATCAGCTGCAACACATCACATCACAAACAGTAAAGTTCAGACACAAAGACAGACAGCATCGACTGCTCCAACTGAACGAATAATCTAATAATCTCGCCCTCATACCCAAACTGTTTGCCCAACTCCACTAATTCTTTGAGTGACGACATAATAAATACTGTTGATAAGAACACCAATCCTAAGTGCACTATCATATAACACATACAATTTTAGGATTACACGAACCAACCGTATACTCCTTCTTCAAATATATGCAATATGTGTATATGTATATATAATAAACAAAATGGCAAATAAAACGGAATATCAGTGAGGTATTCACTCACGTGCCTGAATTATCTCTTGTCAGAAAGGTCACAATCTGAAACAGATAACTGAAAAATCTTACTGGAGTCGAGACCTATGCAAACTAACGTCCCTGCTCCACCTAATCCAATAATGCTCCGCATAATCCAATAATGCTCCTCCTAATCCAATAATCCCACTTCTGACACCATTTGTCACAAGATGAAGACGGGATGGGACTGGATTAAGGAACACACCAAAACAACTGCGTTTATAAGATGTTTATTTATAAACGCAAATTAAATATTAACAAATCTGACACCATTATAAACAAAAAGATCAGGAAAATTATAAAGTTTCTAACATGAAACTATCAACAACAATAGACTCAACAAGGAAAAACTCAAACATGAATTTAACAAATGGAATTTCAAACAAACCTGACTTAAGTCCTATCACCGTTCAAAAAAATAAAAGTATATGATCTGCACCCCAATATAAACACATTCTTGAATGTATCGTTCATACAACGATATTGAAAAGCATGTAGATTTGAATGTATCGTTCATAAAACGATATTGAAAAGCAGGTAAATTTGAATGTATCGTTCATAAAACGATATTGAAATGCATGAAATTATGAACGTATTGTCGTTTATATAACGATATTGCAATAGGAATGAATGAAATTATGAACCTATCGATCGTTCATATAACGATATTCCAATAGGAATGAATCAAAATTTGCTTAGATAACAATGGTGAAGATAACAACATGGAATACAATGTATATATATATAACTATCGTTGAGCCCATTTGACGTCCAAGATGTAACTCCGGTTCCACTCGCTCTAGTCCATGGTCAGAGAAACGCCAACGCATGGTCCGCCCTTCTCAGTCTGTTGAAGGATTCCTCGAGAGTCCGTCCTCACATTTAACACAGACCCGATGGTCGTGATGCCTTGGTCCCTCGCATCGAGAAAACCAGTACATTCTTCCGATCCAACGTCACCATAACACAGCGTATACGTCACACGAAACCACAAAGAGTTCTGTGACTCCACATCAAACCATGTATAAAGGCATGGCAGCATGTATAAGGCATGACAGGCAGCTCTACAGCTGGAGATTTGCTCCCGGAAAGGGGTAAGCTTTCTGACAAGACTCGTCATAATGTAATTTGGTTATAAAGAATTTGCTCTATATGTACACTAGCTGTGACAGATATGCGCAGCTATGTACTTAGGTTTTCCCGCTGCAGGTAATTTGCACGTGCTGTGGTCTGAGTTTTGCTCAGCATTTCGAAATAACTAGACCGAACAAATATACCACCCTCGGGTGACGCTGTACGCGGCAACGAAACCCGAGTTCATTTTTGACAACATATACATATTGATATAACTCATACACAATTCCGTGATTATACCTCCCCCCTTAAAAAAGTGGAAACACTTAGAAAAACACGGAATTGTGCCAAAAATATAAACTGATACGTTACTTATATTCGAAAAAAAAACTACAAATCAGACTCTGCTTAAGTTACCGGCCCCTACGTTTTCTGACCCTCTGATTGCTTCGATCCGGAAACAATATGGCTGCAGAGTCAATGCCCAACGCATCAATCTTGCGTTGGTAACTTTTGCCTTGTTCACATATATGAGAGGCTAATGGTTCGTTTTAAGGAAAAATTCCTTACGGAAAAAAGTACATGTGGAATTTCCCTAACCCCACACCAGTGCCAACACTCCTTTTCAATCACGGAGCAATTTTGCTCCCTAGGCAGCAATTTCCTACTAGCATAAGCTATGGGTAATGTTACAACCTCTTGTTCTTGCACCAAAATTGCTTCTAATCCCGTGTTGGAAGCATGAGTTCTCAATATGAACGATTTATTTAATTTTGGCAACTTTAGGATCAGTGCACTAATCAATCTTCCCTTAAGAGCGTTAAAAGCTATATAAAATTTGCTCTATATGTACACTAGCTGCGACAGATGTGCGCAGGGGGTACGTCCAATGCTTCTACGGTAAGATTGGTTGTACGCTTCAACCAGGTGCGGTAAGATGTTGATGTACTTGAGAGTGTGGTGATGCGTAAATTATGTCCACGTCCGTTCTTTCAAGGTGCGTTGAAAACGTTCCATGATGCTGGCTTTGGTTTCGGAATTCTCGGTGGTGAAGAAAATGAATGTCACGTTTCTTTAATTCATTTTAGAAAGCTTGTTTCAGAAATTCGGTGCCTTTGTCAGTTTGCAATCGAAGAGGGTGACGACCGCTTTGTTTCAACACCCGTTGGAGGGCTCGCACTAACTCGTTGATTGATTTGGAAGTCCATGGCACGACCCAGGCAAATTAAGAAAAGACATCGATGACACAAAACAAATATTTGTAGCCACGATTGTGGGTGGCCAAATGAGAGACTTCGGCTAAATCGGCTTGCCATTAATGATCGATGCCTTCCACTTGGGTGCGATTTCTGGATAACGTTCATCGAATGGGTTTGTCTGAAGTGTTGGTAGCTTATTCTTGTAACCATGGTTGCACTTGAGGTAAACGGAGACTTTTCAATCGAGTTTTGGCAGCACGATACAATTTCTGAACTCCTCCGTAACCTGCAGGATTGGATGGATCGTAGTAAATGCTGACTAACATCATTTCCATTTTTTTATTATTAAGTCACCCACTCTTCGCTGGTGCTACTTTGGACGAAGCAAAAGGGTGGTTTGGAAACGGATGTACGTGTCCGATCGGCCACGGGAGTAGAAATCAAAGCTAGTGGTGACAGTGGTAATGAAATGGCTTTGGTCTTCTTTTCGTTTTTCACTTCTGGTTTCTCTTCTTTCTTTTTCACTTCTGTCGAAGGAGGAGTTGACATCATCTGTTTAACCCAAGCATTCATTTCTTCTCGTTGGGGAGTGGGGGATGGGGTCAACAAGAACGCAGCAATCCTACTAGAAATGGGAGCTGCTGACGGTGTTTGAAAAACTTATTGTATCTCTTCTTCCTCGGGCTTTCATGGGGTGACGTTTCTGATGACCACTGGGGATGGTGGTACTGGTGGAGGTGGTTGTGTGGGTAATGACATTTTCATCAAGGTTTTCAAATCTTTCAGAGTGGATAGAGCTGTTTCGTCTGAAGCTTTCTGGTGAACGAGTTGCAGTGGTTCAAGATTTGACCGTACTTTGGTGATTTTTCTGTTTCGGACAAATCGTGTCGATCCATTAATGACTGCAATTCGTGTTGTAACTGGGACATCTCGGTCAAATTTGGATTGGGAGACAAATGCGGGGTTCGTTGTTCTTGCCAACGATGTTATTCCATCCATCATTTGTAAGACACCAAAGCTAGTTTTAGTCCTTCCATATGATGTCATAGGTCACTTCTGAGATCTTGGGAACTCATGAGGTCCCTTTTATCTTTCTCCCACAACCCCTTCCAGTATGGTTCCCAATGCTCCTTTCAGCAATGGTCCTATCAACAGAGGCAAAATTCCTCCACGTTGGACCAACATCTTCTTTTGACGAATGGGGATTTTCTTTTGAACCATTTGGCGACGAACGTGACAATGTTTGCCTAAGCATTGTTTCTGGTGTTTTGACAAAGGTATCGTACCTTTCGAGACGTACAAACAACATTCTCACACGGTATCTATGATATCTTTGGAGTCGGCTTGAATGAGTTTTTTTCGCATGGGTGGAGAAGCTTTGGACAGGAAAGACAACATGTCTCCATGTTTGCCTAAACGAGGAGTCAGTCCTTTCCTTTTCTTTCCATTGGGTTTAGAAGATGGATGTTTTCTGGAGGGCGACATCTTTGCTTGTTTGTTCTGAGACACTCACCAAAAAATACACCAACGTCGATGACTTATCACACGCCATTTTTTCTTATCTTTGAATATCGCTTCGTCATAAAGGTGACTATGTGTTTTCCAAAATCGCGAAAGACTCCTCCTCTTTGGTTACTCCTCTTTGTCTTTGGACGACTGTGTTATTTCTTAGGGTAACGCTTGGCTAAGCGCTTTGTCAGATGACGAGACTGTCCTTGTTTCTGTCATTTTTGGACAGGAGAATGATGATAGTGACGGTGTGCAATGCTTTGAGTTGACATCTTTGGACGTTCATGAGCACAACAAAACACTGATACCCACGCTTTCTCTCATGTCTTTTTTCTACTTGAACGCGTCGCCACTGATTGTCTTTGCGTTGTATCAACTTGATGACAGACATCACGCGTCATGGAGGGCTTCGCACAGGACTAAATTGGGTCTGTTCTTGCAAATCCAGTATACTATGTAACATGCCCGATCTCTTTTGGACTTTGATTTTGGGAGCAGGTACTTAGTGAGCAGATGCCACAGCAGCTAAAGAGGAGGAGGGTGTCTCCGCTAAGGTGGTGTCATCAAATGAAGACGAACGGGTGTCAAATAGGGTTGGGCAGGCATCGTCAGCAACGGAGAAGTGGATGAACCTGAGGCTACCAGAGACACGGTCACCGTCGTTGCAGGTCCTGTGGAGTTTGAGTGGCTTCGTCGTACGCATGAGTTAGCCAAGGCGTTCCTAACTGTTTGTCTAAGATATGCATTTGCGATTTACATCTAGGGCTTTTAAACAAGACCACGTAATGAGCATTGAGAATAATGGTGCGATGGGCTTTGCTTTGTTGAAACAAATTTTGAGTAATGTAAATGATACTGGCATTACGATGATGCCCTTTGTGCGTAAACCAAAGTTTAATTTCTTCTTCGTCTTCTCCTAACATGTCGTCGAAAATGACCAGATGGGTTTGACGGGGGTCAGAGAGAACTCCGTAATCTTCGTTAGGAATGCCTTCCACAAACACGATGGAATCGCCTTGACTTTCTCGCAAGAGACTGTACGCCTATTGCCACTCTTTGTAACACCACACGATTCGTTGAGGTGGACGATGGATCAAATAATGTTTATGTTCCATCAAACGTTTGAGAAATTCGGTTTTGCCTGAACCGCTAGGTCCATCAATGAGCTTGTTAATGGGATGGCGAAGATACAAGGTCTCCCAAATGGCACGATCTAAGTGTTCGTCGATGACTTTGAAAGTGGAGGAAGAGGGAGCAGAGACAGTAGATGTAGCCATAGTGCAAGGAATGTCACTTGTGACAGGAAGATAGATAAGACAAGATGTTTTTATAATTTTTCAGGACACGTTTATTGGTTTTTTAAAAATAAACACGAAAGATTAAAATGCATAAAAGCCAAGGGGTTAAGTACAACGATAAAATACTCATCGAAATGATCAAAGTGGACTAGAAACAAATCTCTGTACTACATGTTTTTGGTAACCAAGATGGCCTAGAGACAATGTGTATTGTTCTTACATGCTCTACATGGGGTAATGTCAGACAAGTGCCCGTGCGAAATGGTCTTTCGGGAATGTACATGACAGTCTTGTACTGAAGTAAGTGATTGTCTTCGGTGACGGGTTCTTCTGGCACTGTCACTAACACAGGTTGAAAAGTGACTTTTTTCCTTGGACGTTGAAATGTTAGATCACAACTCTTGAGCATAATGGGCTACTTCTCGAGTCCAAGCCTCAAAACCCCAATGTTTCCAGTCACGTACATCTGTCCAATGAGGGTGTAAAAACAAGAAACACACACATCGTCATACACATCTTCGGTACGTAAAAGTTGTCGAATCTTTCTTTCCCGTAGAGGTCGAGACGTATCCAGATGAAAACGCAAAACTTTGAGCAAAATGAATCTCTCGTGACCATTTAAGGCCATTCGGGTGGTAAGTACTGTTCGTAAAGAGTCCACAAGGAATCGGCTAGTAAACGAAATCCCAGCAAAAGTCACTAAGACCAACACCACACGTCGACCCCAATGGAACGGATCATTGATTTCCTTCCAAGGGATCTGTTGAATCACTTCTGATAACAGTTGTGGCATGCATGGTAGTCTGTTTTTATACCTCTTTTTGTCGGAAATAATAAGTGTATTTTCTGCACAGAGATGATATTACTCCAGTAGCGAATCTAAATAGTTTGGTCACTAACTTACACATCAAAAGGCACTTTTCAGAAGTTTCCTCTTAAACTAAGTTGAAGTTGTCTAAAATATTTTGGTAACTCTCTAACTCTTCCTCTGGAATTCTGTGCATTCAGGTACCAGTGGTTTAAACATCGGTGACGTAAAGGATGCAATTGTTCTTTACGCTTGAATTGTATTTTTGACCAGTTCTCGGTAAATGCGTTCTCTCAACTCCACAGGCAATCCCCGAATGTTCTCTTGTAAAGTATCCATGATCATATCAGTCAGTATTATTGTATTTACAATTTTCTCCTAGAGCGAACGTAATCAGCATAGTGAATAATTTTTGGCCACTGCCATTCAGGGTAACGATCAAGAATGCCACTGAAATCTTCCAATGTAAACGGTCTAAAGTAGAATAATAGGGTGAATGCACAATTGATCCAGAAAAATCTAATCCGTTTGTTGACTTTTTTCACTTTGGTCTTGTGAATTTCTCGACACAAAGGTTCTACAGTCGCCCATTGAGATTTTGCCCTGGCAAGTCCCTGCCAAACTTCCTTGTAGATCTTATATTGTAGTTCGTTTGGTAATGATTGAATATTATTTTTTAAGTGGGGTTTAAATACAGGTCTCGGTGGTGTAAAACGTTTGACTCCTATCTAATTGGTTTCGTAAACGACATGGTCTGTCACTTCAAGGTAGGTAGTGACAATTGGGAGACCATCGAGCATGTTCCATGTATGCTGAATCTTCCCATTGGTGTAGTGACACACCGTACTCCACTGCAAACTCCGTTACGCAATTACAATGCTAACCACATGGACACTTACAGTTTCCTTCCGGATAATTTCCGTCGCAATGCATGGGTCTAATCCATCCACTACTAGTCTCACTATGGGGAGGTAAATGTTTTTTTACAATCCCCAAACTTGAATGATGTTAAAGGATTCATCTTGTTAGCTTGGTCTTGGTTCTCACAATGAACTATCGATCTTGCATATTGTCCCTTTTTATATACTAACCAATATCGATGTGACCGTACGGCAAATTGAAGTTGTTGGGAAGTCGCACTCGCTTCTGGTACACGATTTGATAGACTTTTTCCAAGGGTCGACTGACGATTTGGTGAGTGGGTAAACGTACAATCTTGTTCGGTTGGTAGGTGGTCACTTTAAAGTTTCCATCTTCTCCAGATTGCAAGGTTTCTTTCAATATGCGAAAGTTTGCCACTCGACTGGTGGGATAATTGAGAGTCAATCCTTTCACTCGGCGTGCACTTTTCCTTGTTTTTCTCGGTATTCGTAGCCATAATATTTAGGACCACCATTAGCAAAACTTAAAATCTTCTCGTCGGGGTGTTGGCCTGTTCAGGCTCCTAAATGGTCTCCTTCGATGTCAGGGTGACGTTGACCCGGACGATCAATATAGATGTAACTGTCCGTGTCACAGTATACGACGCAATCCCTTAACAGTTCTAAAGCTTCATAGAATTTTAAGCACGCATGGGCTGTAACATAAGCCGCAATGATGACATTTCCAAATTCGTCGGTTTGTACAAAGTCCAGATTTTCTTAGTAATTGACTAAGATCAAATCCTCACGAACAACGTATACGTGTTTCATGTATATGGTTTTGTCGTGAATGGTCTGGAAGTAACGGGAAGGTTCTGTCAAATAATCCATCTTGGCTAAACACGGTCGTTGTGCCATTTGACCCTACAAGCAATTTAACATCACATTGGCAAACGATTACCTGTCTTCGTTTTTCTCGATGTGATCTAAAGTCATGTCTTCTTGTTCCCAGTATTTCTCTTTGGATGTCTTTTCATCTCCGGGAAGTGTGACACCAGGAAGGATAGCCACTGGCTTCTTGTTTCAGTTTCAAAAAAGCATCCACGTAGTCTGGGAAAATGCCCTTCTGGGTCTCGTCACCCTTGTGGTATTTCTTTGTCTTGGGAAAGTGGTAAATTTCGTATACTTCTAACAGTTAGTATCCCAGGTCCAGAGCTTGGAACAATTTCACGCTGAGCCACGTTCCCGTCAAGGCGCCTTCTTCCTGGGTGTGCTGACAAGGCTGGTCTTGGTTACACGTTTCGACACAAGTACAGCACAAGGGAAACATCAGTTTTCCTTGGCAATGGTAAGGTAACACGGGATGGTACAAGTCGGTGGGAGGCAAGACTTTGCACTTGACCAAGCCTTCGTATTGTCGAATGTTTCCCGGGTCAGTGTGTTCCGTCAGCAATTGCGAATGCCCAGTAGGAAAGCGACAGTATTTGCACACGTAACGATACAATGAACACACGTCCAAGTATTTGATTTCTTCTCCTTTCTCTTCGTCAGCGTGGTACAGCAAACAGGTGGCATTTGTCCGTCCTCAGTACAAACTATTACTCGGGTTCAGTGGGTCCACCAGCTTGTAACTTTCTTCGATGCGTTTAAACTCGGGATCGGTTTTCAAACGGTGATCGTACTCTTGTTCCCATATTTCCACCACTTGGTATCCTTGATGTTGTAACATCAAGCGTCGCTGACAAGTGGTCTGGTACAAGTCTTTCATGGTTCGTTGTAAAATCTGATTTTTAGTGCCACGTTCAGGGTAAAAGACGGGACATCCGTGATGTAAGCAACCGTTAAACTCGTACACGATCTTGGTTTTTTTTTAAATCCCATCCATCCACCGAATACATTCCGATTGTCTTTTTGCCTCATCCATTGCGTGCATGTTTGATCCATTTGTCTTCCTTGTCGCACAAGTAATGTAACAAGCGTAGGGCTTTGACCGAGTATTGACGTTTGACAAAGTTGTTTGTTTGAGGACTGATGACAGCTAGTGTGTTTTCGGGCATGAATCTTTGGCGGTACACTAAGGAACAGGCTTTGGCAATGGTGCATGCTTCTTTGAAAGGATCGACCCCTCTGTGTTCCATGAACAGTTCTCGAAATTTTCCACACAACGCCGTAAAAATGTCCACGTCAAAACGACAATACTTTAACATTTCTTCCTGAAAGTCGAAGGGATCCGAGGTGTGAGCCTTGTGCCAAGCGTAGAAAGTTTCTCGTTGTTCCGTACGCATGTTGTAGGGGTAATAATCGTGAGCCTATGGGGTAGAACGACGTGTTCATTGACGTCCGTATTTAATAAGCGTGGAAAATAACCGTTGGCCATTTCTGTCATTCCAAACGTTTTAGACATTCGACTCAAAGGCATGGCCAAGTAGCTCATTGAATATTTAAACTGTACTTGTCCCACTTGCATGGACATGATTATGGCTCCGTTTAAAGTCACTTTAGGCCGTGAGGTGCCTTGTTCTGTATAGTATCTCATAAGAAAATGTCCATCGTATCTCGAGAACTTGTGAGCCATGACAGTGGCATGGCGATGACAATCTCCGTAACGTTCGATGTCCTCTTGGCTCCACGTCTCGTCGATGGGGTCTAAGATCCGTTTGGAGAAATCGGCTTACGTGTTCGGTCCTGGAATTTTTTTTTCCACGTCCTCCAGGAATCTGGCTACAGTGAGGACAATGACTAAAGATAGCCTCTTGGATGCACTTCTCTCACGCTTGGTGAGCCACGCAGAAATTAGGAATGCGAATGTCAGTCTCTTGCATGCATTCGAAGATGAAAGTCCCTTTCTTCTTGTGGTCATCATCT
This sequence comes from Sinohyriopsis cumingii, assembly GCA_028554795.2. Lineage (NCBI taxonomy): Eukaryota > Metazoa > Mollusca > Bivalvia > Unionida > Unionidae > Sinohyriopsis > Sinohyriopsis cumingii. The sequence continues at coordinate 8,044,277 of CM068827.1, read as the reverse complement.
TCCTGTTGAGGTTGGTATTTCTGAATGTAGCACTGATGTTCGAAGTCCACGATTTGGTCACAAATGTGACATCGTTTCTTTCCTGAACATGCGTGTGACTTGGCATTATTGGTACATATGCCTTTTCACAAGTAGGACACAATCTCATGAGTTGACAAGCACTTTTCTGCTGTGAACCTTGTGTCTGAAGATGTTGCTGGTAACAGGCAAGGCTAGTGCGCTGACAAGCAGGGTAATGCAATCGCTCTTGTCCTTCGTCCAGACAGGGTTGAGATGCCAAACTTCCTGAGCATTTCTATCCACAATGCTTGTGTTGCTCTCAATTGTTATATCCATAGTCACATTTCTCACAGTAATAACTGTATTCCAAGAATCCTGGTAATAGTATCGAAATGTTCATCGTGATGATAGACGTGAATGTATTTTCCATCCTTCAAATCTTTGCCTCGAAACAACAAAGGTCCGCGCACTTCTTGAGGATGCACTTTCAAGGGGTAGCGTTGAGCCAAGACGTCTTGCACTTTTTGCATTTCAGGACTGCCACAGACTGTGTCTTTGGATAACCCCGCTTGCTGTAACAGGAGTTCTGCTTCATTTCGTTGTTTGGCACGATTCGATTTTTGAATTGTTTGCCAAGCTCTTTTCCATTCTACCGTGTCGTTCTTGCTGGCATAAGTTCGTCCCACCATGATGGCACGGGCTAAACACATCTGGTTTTGAGGGTTGTTAATTCAAACGAGGCTCATTTTGGTGCTGCGAATGTCGTCCACAAATAACACCTTTTTGGGTCCTGTCCCTTGTGGAAGAGAGACGTGGGCCATGAACAGTTTCGCGTTTAAATCGGTGATGTAAATCTTGTCGTTGGATTGTTGCACGTGTTGAATCTGGTCCATGACTTTGGAAGGTGTAATTCTGCAAGGTTCCTAAACTCGATCAAAACGGGTGACTTCAACCCGTCGTCATGAATGGAAAGCCTCAAAATATCGTCTTCTTTGGATTGACATTGGCGTTTCAGAGTGGTTAACGAAGAATCCCACACCTCGGTGATGAAGCACTCTGCTTTGTCCAGTGGTATGTGGGACGTGAAATCCTTAAACTTCACCGTGAAGGTGTAAGCCGTGGTTCTAAATTTTCTAGAGGAGCGCTTTTCCGTCTCTCGAATGTGATAGCAGTTTTCAGGGTTGAACTTTGGATGAGTGTAGAATCACTGGGTCTGGATTCTGGTTCAATCATGTAATCTTCAAAATCACTTGCATGAATTTGTGTCAAAACTTCAGCTATTGTACGAGGCGATAAATCGCGTTTCTCCCTCTTACTTTCTTCTTCTTTCTTCACGAATTAATGCGATCGTTTCATCTTGACTGCGAAAAGTCAAATGACAATATTTTAAACGCCATGGGTCACTTTATATCCATGGCAGACCAGCGTACATATAAAGGGTGTGTTTCTTGCCTTCCAATATTCATTTCACTCTCGAACCGAGTAGAACGATGGAAGAGCCTACACAGAATGAAGTGTTTGGTCAGAGCTTTACGAGGTGCCATAAGAAACTTTTCTTCAGAGAAGCCAACGGAATACTCACCCTCCTTTCGAGATACAAGTCAAGATACTTGCTATATCTGTAAGAAAAAAGGGCATTGGTCTTCGGAGTGTCCAGACCGTCAAAAAAGCGAAACAGGTGCTAGAAGAGACAAAAGTCAAGATACCTGTTATCATTGTCAAGAAAAAGTACATTGGTCTTCAGATTGCGCTAAGAAACAACAGGAGCAAATGTGAAGTTCTATGTGACCCACTGTTATGCGTTGGGGTGGGATGCTCCCAATATTTATTTGAATTACTGTGGAATTCCCACCCTGGCTCGTTTTGTAGGAAGTGAAATTAGTGATAGAGAGAGGTAAAGCTCCGAGCCCGCAGTCAGCAATACCGAAAATCAAATCATTAAGAACACAAAGGTGAAATTCAAAGAATAACAGTTTAATACAAATTAAACGATATTAGTTTCTCAACCAATCTTCTTCCTCTCGACCATGTAACAACCTATTTCATCACGTGATTATAGTGTGAGATGGCTTTCCCCTGTACTTGGTTTCTACTCATCTGTGTTTACTCCGCCAATTCCTTGCATTCCTTCCGGCGTTCTCCATACTCCGATTCTTCTTATCCTCTTCCCCTTTTGTCTCCTTTTTTCCTCCTCTTTCTCTCTCTCTTTCTCCAGCAACTAGGCTTGTTCTCGGCCTACTGCCTTGTTCTATCCTGTCTCTCTGAGACTGGGGACTTGACTACCCGGTAGTTCTGTCCGAAAAAGCTTCCTTTATGAAGCTTTCTGTCCTTGAATGTACCAAGGTTTTACCCGCCAAATCACTGGTGGCTCTTGGTGTTATTGCTACAACTTGTCAGCACTATGCTTCACAATGACTAACTCGTTCCCAGCCCGAACGTCTGTTAAATTCTGGTTCGAATTGATGGCCCCACCCTTCCTCAGTTCTGATTGGATATCAATTCTACCCCAGCGGGTTCAGTTTAACAGACGGGCCTCAGGCCATCTGTCAAAGCGGGGAGATATACAACAGCATCGAGGATCCTTTGTTCTACAACAAAGCTTCTAACGTCTACATGTTAATTTTGACACTTAACGAAGAGAACTCTTTTACAAACACGATACGCCGCGGCAGTGCAGGGTCGACATACTCATGGCGCTAACCCATTCCTTTGTTCCTGACTTACGTAATCGCGGGCAGGCAAACGTGACAGCAAGTAAAAGAGAAGGGTTCAGAACAGAAAGAAGAAGAGGTACCCACCCCAAAGGAAGAACCTAGATACGTTCAGAAAGAGAAAAATGAGAAGAAAAGAAGACGAGGAGAAAGTGAGGAAGATTTGGAGGAAAACTTGTGAAAGTGAAGAAATTTTAAAAAAAGAGAGTGAACACACAGAAGAAGCCTATGACAATTTTAAAGTGTTATGTTGTGCTTTGTATTGGATTGTAAAATTTGGACCAGAATAGACCAGTAATAAAACGTAAGTGTCTCTTGGTTTTGATTTTAGAATAAAAACCTACATTCACGCACTCACTCAAACATTCACACACGTAAATGATGGGTAAAAAAGTGTTTTTTAGTTTCAATTAATGTTGGCAATTGAAATACTATCTCTTTTCGAGAGAGGTGGGTGGCCCTGAAAAGGGCCTTTAAGTATCTGTGTGTTAAATAAACAAACTCAGGAATGAGAGGAAATCATCTTTAGCTGCCTTAACCCTTTGCCACGTCCAAGGCTTACTTCTGGACTGCCTCCTGTCGATGATTTGGTAGAAATCACTAGGGGTGGTACGGCAGGTGTAGTCACAGGGTTTGGTTGTTTAGCTCGGGAAGGTCTTTTTCTCTTCGGTCGCAATAAAGAAGTCTGAAACATTTGTTTCAGACTTCATAACTCTGCTAAAATGTCTAAAAGTACCGTGACCGTTTGACTTTCACTGTTCTCTTTCTCTTTCTCTCATAGACCTTGTTTCCTTTCTGCTTCTTCTACCTATCGTTTCCTTCTTGCTTCTTCTTCTCGCTGTTGTTGAAGAAGAAAAGTTTGTTCTGTTTCCATTTGCTGATGTAAAAGTTTCTCCAATTCTTCTTTCTGTCTCTGTTTAAAATCCTCCACGTGTGGTAAACAAGGAGAAGGTGGCGAAGGTACTAGTACCGGAACAAATTCTTGCGAAGAAAATCCACAAAATCCCAAATAAAATCCACCTCTTCTGAAAGTAGGCCTGTGCTAACTTGAGTAGTCGCTTCTCGTCTCCACGGCCGGTGCACTCCTATTGATCGTCTTAGTTTCCGTCATGATTGAAAACATGGATTGACTGCGCAAAGACCCTAACAATTATGCATAGGGAATGTGACGTCACAGACTGCTATCTTCGGATTGAACGACAGACTCCGTGTTTGTTACTACATTTTGTAACGCGTGTTTGAATTGGTGAATAAACTCAATCCGTTTTGATCCTCCCTTCCCCTATAAATAACTGCAGTTCACTGCATTCCTTTGCCTGTTCTCGTCCCAAAATGTGGACCGACGTAGAATCCTCTACTCTCGTTTCGTCAAAGCTGTTCCGTACGGACTTAACCATGTATGTCAGATCACCGTTGACCATTGTCAGGATCACAGATACAAGCGTTTGGAAAAGAATAATGTATGCGGAGAGACAAGGCTGTTTGAAGAGGGTTCTGATTTACGGACCAGAAGTCAGACAAAGTCTGAGGAAAAGAAGAAGACCTATGAGATGCCTACTGTGTTAACGGAATAATGTTAACATAAAACCAAAGGCCCTTTTCAGGGCCACTCATATGCCTCGAAAATAAGTTGCTTTCTTGCCTCAATTTTTTTAATAAAAAATGTTGTATAAGTGTTTGTCTATTGTCTGTGTTATATATGCACACCCGCTCTTTGCTCAGTACTATGACGTCACCTCCCCTAGTTGCAACATTGTTACCAATCTCCCCTACCGTGACGTCAGACGCTATTCAGCCTCCACTTTCCCTTGTCCGTCAACAGGCCCAATATTTCCCATGTTCAATTCCCCTTATCCGTCAATATGTCCAATCCATTGTCCCTCTATATCCCTATGTTCAATTTCCCATGATAAATTTCCCCTTGTCCGATTGTCCGTACAGTGCCCCACTTCACTACTCCTAGTCCTTCTTCTATTCCTGTAAGCACTGTCACTTGTTCCACTGTAGCCTTTTTAATATTCTCCGCACGCTCAGCGATTTCTTTTGTTGATTAAGCAACGGTGCAAATGTTTGTTCAAGACTCGCTGTGAGTTTATCTCGTGCAGTATGCCGTGACAGTAATAAATCTTTGACTCTTTTGTGGTCTTCTATTACATTTTGAATGAATTCATACTGTTCTTTAGCAGCTCAACCGCGTCTCTTATACTTTTCTATGGTATCACTACTCGACATTTCTTTTTACATGATTTTTTAATTTGTTAAATTGACGTATCCAAACCCACGTAATATTATCCATTCTGCAAGTTTCAGTCAAACCAATCGTGATGAAACTATACGGGTAATTTAGAATCCGCGTAAACATCTTATGAAATTCACCTCACGTGTGATCTGCAGCACACAAAGTCCAATAAATATTCCCATTGTCACGAATCACTTTTTCCAGTTGTCACAATCAAACATGTTCGTTGTGATTTTACACGAGATGAACCAGCATCGATATTGCCATGCACACGTGAAACTGGCATCACCAATCTGGATTCATCAACAGGTCCTGACACTCACTGGGCCGCATACTTCGTAACACCTCAGCATAGTTTGTATTTTGACTCTCATGGACTTGCACCACCAGTTGCAGCTGTTAATTATTTATACGGACCCACTGGTGGGCGAAAACTGTTTTATTCAAATTTGCCTGTACAAACTTGGTTGGATTGTCCCATGAGAGCTCACCAACACCGTAAACACTTCTTGATTTCATCTTAAAGTACTTGTAGCATTATTCAATATGGCTATCAACATTTATCACAGTTATTCTGATCGACGACACGGTGCTGACGTAGATCTCAGCCGACTTGACCCCAAATTGGATCTGAGTTTAATAGTCGTGTTTTTGTTGGTGTCGATCCGGGTGAGCTTGTGACTTTTGAAGATCAAACTAGCAAACTGGAAACGTCAAATGTGGGCATTCGAGATATTATTGTCAAGTTCAAAGGCATTGTCGCAAACAACATGGATGAGATCAATGTAAACGGCGGAATCAGATACAGCAGTGTGTCGGTTGCCTATGTTAAAGAACACGTCGATGCCAAGGTTTCAATAAAACAAGATGGAAAGACACCAGTTGAATATAAAATCTTAAGAAATTGCTGACTTGTTTACTTGTCTGGTATAAATGGAGTTCATAGAATTAAACCTAACTTTTTAAAGATACGCGAAACACACTGATTTATTATAATCAGAGGTAAAATTACATGGGGTCGAACTGGAATGATTATAATAATAAGCGACATCATGGCGATGATTTTGTACCAACAATATCATTTATTCTGAGATTGGACAGATAAATTCCAAACTCTTTCACAGTTGTAATACCAGCATCATTAGTGGTTGGAGATCAAATAGAGTTTGAAGGGCTCAGCGCTTATCCTGACGGTGACTTTAACATCTTGGGTGTTTTTGTTTAGGATTAGAGTTTTGTTAATATTATAGAAGTAATGGATCCTGGCGGTGATGAAGTTGCTGAATTTACCACAGGTGGGGTGTTGGAACAACTAGCAGCGGATGATAAAATCGTTAACAATTTTGCTCCACTTCTCGAACAACATCTGATTTAAAGCGGTGTTACCAAACCTTTCATATGAACTGCCGTATAATTTTGTTAAGGGCCATGTAGAAATTACCTTTTGAAATCACCCTGATGTATCACACACTACTCGAGACCAGCTTGGAATCACCGCTCGTGCACGTGAAAACGCCAAAGCGTTAACAGCAGCAGCAGATGCAGAAGCATTTCGGGATTGTTTCTACGATGGGAAAGTGGCGTTCACCTATGTATACACCCCAGTTACGTTTGCCATCGAATATTTTAAACAAACATTGAGTCAACTGAGAAAAGACAGATCTTGATTCTTTCTACAAGGACGCACTTGTTCAAGTGACATTTATTGGGCAAAGACTACAGTTAGATGTTATGGCTTAATCGGTATGTTGTTGTATGACAGAGGTGCTAAACCATCCGAATTCACAATCGCAGGAGATTTTAGTATAATTGTATGACAATTGTGCCAGTATATTAGGGTAATTGGCTAGAAGCGCACATGGGTATTTCGTCTGCTCGTCATGAAGAAACCGGAAAAGTTCTGACTGGTGTGAAAATAAAATACCCAATTTTATTATTGAAAGAATAACTATGACGGACCCTCTGCCTTACCAACGTGAAAAAATAATCGAAGCGAAACAATATATGCGAAATAAAAACGGATATGTTTGGTCATAGATGCCATTTGCGGTCTTGCTACAAAATCAACTGTTTTGGTCTTGGTGTGACTGGAATCACGATCGCATCAATCATTGTAGGTGCACCAATCGGTATTTTTGTCGGAGCTATACCGATAGTTATTGGTGTCTCTGGTGGTGCGAGTAAATTAATTTATTTCCATTCGACTGCATTCCAGAGTACGCACTAATTCCGAATTACTTGTGGTCACATACATAAGGCTCAATACGATCAATAAACTGTCCTCGTGGGCAACTGAAGATAAAGTAATAAATGCGGCTCTCCTTGAATCAATTCTACAAAATAATGGAAAATCACAGACAAGTACGAGCATAAATAAGTCAAGTACACGTTCCCGCCAGAAACTGTTAACACTGTTAAATTACATGCGAACAACAGGCAACTGTCGCATAGGGGCCAATTGTATAACAGAAAAGTATAGGCGATGACGCTAGGAATGACCCAAAAGTGAAAAAAAAACGCCAAACCTTCAGTTTCATACTACTATAATACTGTCAGTTTCTTTTACATTTTCATTTTATAACTTTGATCATTACATTATTTGTCATGTTTTACAAAAATTTGCTGGTTTTGCTTCTTTCTGTTGCTTAGGTCATGACCATAAAATAGTATCAAGCACCCTTTTCCTTTTGGATGTTTTGAAACTATTGAGCGAAGGCAGCCACTTTATTTTGGGAAATCAGATAACTTTTTTGTAAATTGGTACTGTTTGAGAAGTATCTTTCGTCTATGATATATATGCTTATGTTTATGCGAAGGAGTATCGTGCGTCGCTCTTAGTTCTTTCACTTCTTAGCCGACAATTTGTTTTGTCCCAGGGTTTTCCATGTTAAGTGGATAGGCCCAAAATCGACCCTATATATTCAAAGCGTGTCCATTGTGCCTTCCGATGTTGATCTTACGCAAGCTTTTAACATTAAATTCCCCTTGTGTCAAGAGTACAATCTTTCTAAACAGTGCCTAAATGGTAAATTACCATGTACATAAAGTGACATTTTTGTATCGAGAGGGACCCATGATGATAAAATCCCCTTGAGTACATAGCGATCCACAATATTAATCTTATCCGTCTTTTAACGCTATAATACCCTCGCACATAGTTTGAAATCTTTGGACCCAGTGCGATCCCATTAACCTTTTTGACAATATCTACCTCTGAAAAAAATCCCAAATTTCCCAATAGTTAAAAATGCAAGATCTTGTGAAACTGAGGGAGAAACTTTTATACATTCTGAAATACAGGCCGTGACATTGTTTAACAAGCTTGTGAAATTAACAACTGATTTGAATGAACATTTGACATTCAGACACTTGCGAGCAGCTGATTGCACGGTTCAGTATTAATCTTGTTCTAGCAGTCATTCTGTTTAATGAATAATTAATTAAAAATTCGGAGCCTTGTACAACGAACACATTGAATAGGAAAGTGTCCCTGTAGACAAAGAGAAACAAATTTACATTCAATATAAGCAGTCCGTACTTACAATTGCATGTAAATAATACCATCCACTTCATAAGTTCACATGATGTCCATATAATCTATATGTTTTCGGTAATGAATGGCTGTCAGGTTTCATCTGAAAATGCATGCAATATTAACTCTACTATCTCTGCTAATACGATACATAATTAGACACTCAGTACTTCGGAGATGAAAAGACCCATACTTCTAATCAAGTGTTACATTATTTACTGAAAAAGCTTTATCCTTTATCTCAATAAATGTATCTCAATCTGTGTTTCAAATTGATCGACTCTTTGTATCTGATACTGATAGATTCCCTGTATTTACTCAGTATTGTTTTATGTAAATTCATTGGTCTTTGATTCTACTGAATACATCATGCAGTGTCTTGTTCGCTATAGTTCAATAGTATTGTCTACTCGCCTACAACCCTTTGTATGAACCCTTGCAATACCACTTAAATATAAATCCTAAATGCATAGCAAGAATTCTACCTGAATATGTTTAATACAAAATCTAACGACACACGCAGACACATTTTGATATACACTCAGTCCATTTAAGCACTAAATAAGAATTTGTAAATCTTATTCCATACTTTGTTATTAATTTTCTCCTTTTAGCATTCAAGTTTCTTCAATTGTACTGAAACCAAACTATATATCTGTAGGTCGAATCTTATTACTTGCCAACTACCATACAACAGCAATAACAACAATAGGCATATTGACAGGTTGCACGCACTTAAATACAACTGAACAGAGTGAATGTTCAGTTGCGTGTGATGGAAGATCGGACATTTGGATAAACACATAAAAACAAGAGCATCACGGAAAATTATATCTCACCTGCAAAACGGTTGGAAAACTACCTAGGCTATAATTCTATGTTCAATGCAAAAATTACTTTGAAAACGACTTTAAAGAGAATTTGTAGCGTAATTCGACATTAATATGAACTATTTTCACGTGAAATAACCAACTGTTTTTATTTGATATGTACTTTGCTGAGTGCTTTGTTCAATTCAGCCAAACTTAGAAATGCATCGTAGAAAGGCAGTCAGGCTAGAAAATGAAGAAAGTAACGCTTGGTAATGGTGCATAGTGGCTCAACAACTATATTGTCGCGGAATAGTGCAGGAAAACTAATTTAAGCTGAAGCAGAACGATTATAGGTATTCGATTTATGGGCGCTTACAGCTCCCAAAGAATTTTTTTTCTGTTTAATATTTACCCTGGCACAACAAAAGATAAAGCAATATTGAGTAATGTTTAGTATATATATATATATATATATATATATATATATATATATATATATATATATATATATATATATATATATATATATATATCTATATCTATATCTATATATATATATATATATATCAATACAGAATTCGTTGCTCGTCAGAACAGCTGTCTTTTCCCTACAGCGATTCCGTACCACATTCCCCAAGATGTATTCGTATCTTCACGATTATTGGTGACACCCTTGTTAGAGAGCCTGAATTGCCTCTTCTCTCTCTCTCTCTCTCTCTCTCTCTCTCTCTCTCTCTCTCTCTCTCTCTCTCTCTCTCTAACCATGGGCAAAGACATTTCTTAACTTATGAGTAATCCCTTCTAATAGCAAGAGATGAGAAGAAGGTTATGATACAAAGCAATGTCATAACAGTTGATGGAGAATCTGGCTAACAAAGGAATAGTGAAGATTATCATGAATAAGGGTGTCACTCCTCATAATTATGATCTACGGAACAGACTCGCACCGAAACTCTTGCGACCATCAGACTTCACTCCGCCCAGCCATGCTTTATCAACTCCACAAGTGACAACGCCACCATATTCACAAGACAGATTCCTGAGCCCTACAACTTCGCTCCTATTTGATGGTGCAATAGCCATTTACACATCGCCAGTGACAATCCACCCACCACTGACCACTTTGCAGACAATTTCGACAAGTTCAACAGGTACATTGTCCACACCAAGGTCCGCACCTGTCATTTATTCTATTTGACCACGGTTAAACTGAACTAACACCACAAACGCCCAGTCTAAAACCAGTGATCCAGCCCCCACTTGACTTAACTACAGCAACGTTCGAAAATTCTAACCAGTTACAACCAACCTTTCCGACAAATTCGTCAATGCTTGTGACTCCAAAAAGTACTCTTTTCATGACAAACCCACTGAACATTGCACAAAGTTTGTCTGCTGTGTCAGAAACTAGAACATTTACGGTTCAGCCGTCTAATTCAGTGCCAGGACATTTTTCTAGGAGAGCAAGCATTTTTGGAAACAACCGATTCTCGCAAACAGATATGTCTTCTGCTATTAAATTACATGTTTTTAATGGTGATCAATCGCAGAATCCTGTTAAATGGTTAGATCATTATGTACAGTGGGCTAAATTTATGAATTGACAGAAGTTAAAGTTTGAAATGCGTTTCCTTTTTATCTTCAGGGGCATGCTAAAATCTAGTACGATACCTTAACGGATAACGTTACAAACGATTGGCACATTTTAGTCGCAACTTTTAAATCTAGATTTCACAAGGACGATGTCATTTTAGATCTGTCAATTTTGCAAACTCAGCAAGGGTCATCTGAATCAGTTATGGACTATCTAAGTCGCCTTTTGCAAATCGCAACTAACAAAGCTATCGCAGATCAAGTTTTTATTAGCGGTGGCATTAAATGGATTGAAACCTTCCGTAAAAAAGATCGTAATGAACAAAAACCCAACAAATATGGCAGATTTACGCCAAGCAGCAGCGCTAGCAGAAAAATCCATTGCCACTACTGATAACACTGACCTGTCTGCCCTTAACACAATTTTAGATGAAGTAAAACAATTAAAAAATGAAGTTAAGGTTGCAAACTCAAAACAAAACCCATACATTGATTCGTGCTCTCAAACATATGCACATATTAATGCCACTCAACAGCAATTTCGCCCTCGTCATTCAAACTACCAACAGCGCGGCATGTATTACAAACAAAATAAAAAATTTCAAGCACAGCCACCAGCATTTCCAAACAATTATAATAGTCATAACTACTCACGTACTCGCTACCAGCCACAACCACAAAGTCGTCCTCCCACTCCTTGTTTTGGGTGTGGCGGCCAAATGTACATCACGTTCAGTCTGTCGTGCTCGCAATGAACAATGTCATTTTTGTCACAAGATAGGTCACTTTTCGCGTGTGTGCTGGACAACCCGAAAACAATAGGGATTCGCATCTCACGAGAGGACACAAACCTGTCGTGAGTATGATCAACAGCCACAAATTACCTTAGTCACACCCATTCACAAACATTTGGCTAGAATTTCTGATAGAGACAAACCAACACATGCATTAGCAGATAAAGGCGCGACTATTTCAGCCATTAATTTAATTTTCCTTCGTCGTGCAGGTTTAAATTCACGCCAGTTTCAGAAATCAAATATTTCCCAAATTGTAGGAGCCGGTGGTGAACATCATTGTCTTTCAGGTCTAAATCAACTTAATTTGAAAATAGCAGGCATACGCTTCTATCATTCATTCTATGTTGTACCGGATTTACGACATTCAGTAATTCTGGGTACAGATTTTTTCACTAAATACAAAGCTGTCGTGAATCTAGATACACAAACACTCTCCTTGCTAGACGATTCAGTAACTATAAATTTAATCCAAAATCAGTCTGGTCTAGTACGTACAACGAAATTTGCGATCATTCAGCCTAACTCAATATGCACAATCGCAGTCAGTATAAGTAAGATCCCGAAAGGAACATCTGTTTTACTTCAATCGATTTATAACATGCCAAACTCTAAAAAACTTCCAGCTAGAACAATTTTGACAGTTGCCAAAAAGAACTTTGTAAAAGTACTTAACCTAATCCAATGGCTATGCATGTACGTGCCAATACTGTATTGGCATGTGTTCACGAACTAAACCCACAAACAATATTTACCATCAATGAGAACACTCTTAACAGGAATGACACACAAAGCGAAGAGCATCTCGGAAAATTATATCTCACCTGCAAAAACGGATGGAAAATTACCTAGGTTACATTTCTATAATCGATGCAAAACTGACTTTGAAAATGATTTTAAAGAGAATTGTTAGCGTAATTGAACTATTTTCACGTGAAAGAACCAAATGTTTTATTTTATATTTACATTGCTGACTACTTTGTGCAGTTAAACCAAATTTAGAAATGCATTGTAGAAAGACAGTCGAGTCAGAAAATGAAGAACCTAATGCTCGGTACTGGTGAATAGTGACTCAACAACTATATTGTCGCTAAATAGTGCAGGAAAACTAATTTATCCTGAAGCAGAACGATTATAGGCAGTCGATTTATTGGGTGCTTACAGCTCCCAAAGTATTATTTTTTTCTTTTAATTTTTTTCCCCCTGGCATAACAAAATATAAAGCAATAGTTGCATTTCGTAGATAGTTCACACCGAGATATCCATATTTCATGATATACACGAGTACTTCAACCTTGGCCTTAAACTTATTTCGCAGTATTTATAGTATGTGTATTAAATATGCTGGCACGTCGACTGAAATCTTGTCAGGCAGTGTCTACTTTACAGACAGTTTTACTACAACGACAGGGGTAAACAGGTGTTTATTTTAAATTATTACTCAATGCTGTTCCTAATTGTTTTTACGTACAAAGTGTCAAGTAAATTTACCATTTCAACTTTTGTTCTCTTTGCATAGACATTCGGTAAATCATACCGTATTTAGATGTGAAGAATACTCCTTGCGATAGAATCGAAGTCTTGGAAATATTATTGCCACACACACACACACACACACACACACACACACACACACACACAGACACACACACACGCATTCATTATTATATACACCATTATATAATTACAAACAATGCCCCTGTTTGTTGTTAATTGTTTGATCAGGGTATTTTTTATTCTGTAATAGATCTTTGTAATTTATAAATGTGGGGCTTTCTTACAAACATGCATCAAATAAGTTTTGAAATAAAAAAACAAAACATCTACATGCAGTTTTAGAAAGCAAGTGCATTTGGACCCATTTAATTGAATTTATTTTTTATATATGGACATATGCATTGGTGCAATGATGGATGGATATAATTATATTAATATGAATACATTTTAAATTCTGATGGTTGGGAAATAAACAACATATTTTACTTTTGAAATAAACAGGCTGCTTAACTCAACGCCATAAGCATTCGATTCGAGTGCATTTCGTTGTGTTTGTTCGTCGTTTTTGTGGGTGGAAGTGTCAGTTCAAATGCTAGAATTATATATGTAAGATACAACACAATACAGGCTATTTATACCTCTTAATCCTATGTCAAAATAAAAATTAGGATAAAGTTCAACCTACATACAGAATATTTATTACTTTCACGAATGCAGAATGTTATACGACTGGTGACTTGAAGGGAATACTGAAAACATAAGAGTTTAAAAATAATCCTAGAATCTAATGTAAATAAATACGACAAACTGCAATATTGAGTAGTGTTAATTTGTTGTACCGAAGCAAGAAAAATGCCTCGCGTGAATGGATGATCTCTCTCTCTCTCTCTCATTTTAACCTTTGATGATCTAAAGCTATAAGAGCAGACTCTCATGGCCATGCAAAGTTAACGTAAATAATCTGAATATATTATTTGGATATACCAAGTAAATTCATTGACAAGTAATATTCTATGACACTCTATTGACAACAACAGTTATATTTTATCATTTAAATTTATGAAAGGTAAGTAAGATTTGCTTATTTTTATTGCACACACACACACATATATACACACACACCGACGTACACGATAGATAGGTCACACAAAAAACCTAAAAGAAGACGGAAAATGAGTATTGGTAAAGAAGGCTGAGAGGAAGAAAATGTAGGTATATCAGGTTGAAATTTGTCCGAATATATATTTTGTTACGCCTGATGAAATTCAAGAATATACTAAACAAAATATCTTAGAACGTATTCCGCCTGTTAAAATGACCCCTACCATTATGTACACGTCATTCCAATGCCAACAAATTTTGCTCTAGGCATACATATATAAAGAATTGTGCCTAGCGTATTCTCAAATCATATCAGATGTTCAACAAAATGTAAACTATTCCGGCAGATTAGACCCTGCTAAACCTATATTCCCGGGTGGATAAATGGTCTAAGGTGCTTACCTTTACAGACTGCACTTATCTCACCTCTGCCCTCCTGGGTTCTAATCTCGGCACGGCCAACGTATGTGAGAAATCTTGTCTGTAGCCTCCCGTGGGTCTATGGTTCTTCTTTGGGTTTTCCAGTGTTCTTCCTCCACCAATTATATTGACCGACATGTACAGCCTCTCATGTGCTCAAAACCTGGTGTTAAACCCACAAATCACTTCCTGTCAGCCACGTTTGGCATATTTAATGTGTGGATCCTTTCTTATTTTATATTAAATGGTTATCCAGAACGAACAAAGCTTAGCAATACAGAGCTTAAACAGTTGACATATTGTTAATATAACATATTTGATCCAGTCAGCCCTTTCTCTCATTCCACTGCGGTATTTAACAAATTAGAAGCATCATCCTTTCACTTTAGAAAGAAAATCGGGTATTAGTCCCTAAAGATCCTTGAAATTTACTGGTCAATATAATCATATGGTGCTCGAGTATGATTTTGATGAAATTCCTGCCGAATTTGTTAAATTTATGTTCACGCTTTTCTTAACACTATATTAAATTTTTAATTGCATATTTAATGTCCAGGAAACTTAGGTGTATCCATTTGGAATGTCAATGATCTATACCATAGTGAATTTCTATGTTTAAAAGATTCCACGGACTTCCTCGTCTTACATACCTCCGCCACCACCACCCACGAAAACGGTCACTAACATTGCAATGTCTGCTTTGAGCGATGTGATGTACTTCTCTCCCTGTATATAGAATCTATACGCTGTTTCAGTTTTAGTTAAATATTTTCTGAGAGTAACAATTATTTTGTTATTCTTCAACTTATCACAATCAAGAGACTTCTAGAGACAAGTTGTACTAAGCTTCCCAACGACCACAACGGAGGTTGACAACTCTTTCCTCAGGGAAGAAGTAGAGGCTGCAGCAAAGGCTGTAAAGAAAGGAAAGTCAGCTGCGATAGACGAAATACCGGCAGAACATGGTGAATCAGGAGGAACCTTCATCATAGATGTCCTCACAACAATCCGAAACAAAATCAGGCAAACCAGAGAATAAATCACCATATGGACTCAGTCTCCGATCGTCACTCTTCAGATGTGTCAGGACTAGAGAACAATCAGCCTCATCAGTCACCCAAACAACGTTATGTTTAAGATGATCCTCAACAGAATGAAACCCCAAGCAGAGCACATCATTGCGGAAGAACAATCAGATTTCACAGCTGAACGTAGTATTCGAGAACGGATCTTCTGTCTCAGAATCCTCTGTGAAAAATATCTGAAAAATCAACAGGACCTCTGTCATGTCTTCATTGACTCCAACAAGGCTTTCGACAGGGTATGTCATGCAACCTTGTAGGCCACGATATGGTTAACTCAAAACTAATTAGTACCATAGAAAACCTGTATGACAGGGTGACTAGCACAGTTCTCGTCATTGTCAAATAGAAGACTGATTCAATCACAGTCGGAGTCAGACATGGGTTGCCTTCTCTCATTCACTCTGTTCAACATCTACCCGGAAAGGATTACGTCCGATGCATTGGAAGACTATTAATGTAGTATCCGAGTTAGAGGAAGAACAATCACCAACCTGCGCTTCGCTTACGATATCAATTGCTTAGCAAGGATATGAACATGAACTGGAGCTTTAGTGAACCGTCTCAATCAAACATCTTTAGGGTATGGGATGGGGTTCTTTGCTGACCAAGCTAATGCCAAACAACCCGAGTGACGGGAAATAAGAGTGAATGGTGAGAAATTTGGCACAATGAGAAGAATCAAGTATCTAGGTGCTACAACCTCGGTTGAAGGTTTCAAACCTGAGGTTCTTTCCAATATTGCGCAGACAACTACTACACTGACTAGGAAGAAACCTAGTTGAAATGACAACTATTACGCTTGGGTACCAGATCAAGCGTATGCAGTTGATCGTCTTGTCCATGTTCACGTATGCATGTAAGACATAAACTCTGACAGCAGAACTAGAGAGATGAATCCAGACTTTAGAGATGTGATGGATCATGTAAATCTCACACTTAGACCAAGTCTCTAATGAAGCCATGGGCATTAGAATCCATGGTGTAAATGGACCATATTAAGATCTGCTTACCACCGTAAAGAAACGCAAACTAAGATTGTATGGTCAGGTTTCACGCTCATCTGGACTGTCAACGACAACCATCCAGGGTAGAGTGAGAGGAAAAATAAAAGAAGGCAGACAGAAGAAGAGGTGAAAAGGTTAGATTCAATGTCCCAAATAGCAGTGGAGAGGCCAGCTAGGCGACGGAAGATCTGAAATGAAAATGAACTTATTACACGTAAAATGTAGCTTCTTATATTAGTCCGACTCATGCCACTGCCTCACACACACGCACACACACACACACACACGCGCGCGCGCGCGCGCGCGTGGTACAGAAATATTATGAGTCACCGACGTGAACCATCGAGAAGCATAAGTGGTACATAGAAAGAACATGTAGGTTTGGCAGATTCAAATATGCCTAATATATCTCCCACCGTGTTACATCTGACATGATTCAAGAATGTATTGAACATAATCTCAAATCGTTCTGATGTTCTTTGTGTGTGGTTCATTTTAAACAGACAATGCATGGGCAGTTCGGAGAATATTCAGCTGATCCGGTATGAAAATAACATATAACGACGCAAATTCGGGTTTATTTACATTTCTTGCTTTGTTTTGAAGAAAAAAAATTGTTTCTTCTAGGAGTTGTATATTGGTAATATGCAATTACAAATACCGATTGTATATGTTACATTAAACATCGCTTCAATGCGCATTTTCACTAATGAAGGCGTTATGGTATAATTGCAGTTGCATCAGCTGATAAATGTAGGGAAGATTTCCATTGGGCAAAACATAACCTTGTAATCAGACTCGTTTGCGTTTATTGTTTTAATAAAATATGCAGAGAACTGTTATGTACTTCTATCAGTAGAGTCAATTCTAAAATAACTAATGTAAAAACTGAATCGGAAATCATACACACTGCATGCCTTTGAAACGAAACAAAAAAGCGGCGGGTTTATAATCTATTTAGATAACTTAATATATTGACAGACATAATCACATAAAAATGTTTATAACATTTATAACATAAATAATTCTTTCTTTCATTAGGTTTGGAAAAAAGGTGGGAAACTCCAAATGTGCTAAGAAGAACAATGAGGCTATGTTGTACTGAACTTTCATTGCGACTCGTTACAAATGAATTTAAAACTTTAGGGAAATGGATCAAGCGATCGAGAGGAAGGGGTTCAAATACTAACATAATAACAATTGGATTCACTGTCCTACAATGTAAGACGCCGATCTTGATAGTTACGATGCGGGGGTGGGTGGGTAGAAATCCAGCTACTTTCCCATTGTAACTGTCATGGTCGACGTCTTGTACTGTTCGACTATTGGACCCCCATCACTATAACCATTTACCTATAGTCTTAATTTCATTTGTAAGTTTCCCTGCAGGTAGCCTTAACTTTCAATGAACACGAAACTAGATTTATAGAAACGAAAATTGGTTACTCACACGTCTGGACAATAACGATTCAGCAAAGTCAGAATTAAGACATGAGACCATCCAAGAGTCTTTCGTGTGCCAACTTCATGAATTAATTTGTATAAATGCACAGCAGTCATATGCATTTTTCCCATTTTTTGCATGCTACACTTCACGCGTAGCCGCTGATGGCATCAACTCACGCGCCGAATTCGAAACAGTATGTTTCTTTTTAAGGTAAATGCATGTCGACATAAGTTACAAAAAAATACATTTTGCATAAAGAAACAAGACTTGGACATTTTCTGAGGCCATTACTGAGTTATAGAGGACATAATCATTTTGTTCTCATATTTTGAATTTAACTATTACAATCCTGAAAGGGGGCACTGATTGTCCGAGTGGACTAAGGCGCTCACCGTTACGGATCAATGCCATCTCACCTCTGTCTGCGTGGGTTCGAGTCTTGGACTCGGCAAATGTGGGTATGTGAGAAAGCTTGCCGTTAGCTCCTCGTGGGTTGGTGTTTTTTCCCCCGGGATTTTCCCAGGTTCTTCCTCCACCATCAGTACCAGCCACCATGTATATCATATCTTGTGCTGAAAAATGGCATTAAAAATACATATACAAAAGTCCTGAAAGCCTACAACGATTTGAGCTTGGCTTGCCTTACACTTATCCTTCATATATGACGAATAGTGAAACTATTACGCATGAATGTGGCCAGCAGGTTCCTGAATGGTCTAAAACTCTCGCCTTTGCCGATCGCTGTCATCCCACCTATGAACGCATAGTTTCGAGTCACGGGCTCGGATAATATGGGTCTGTGGGAAAGCTTGCTAGAAGCTTCCCGTGCGTGGGTACTTCTTACTGGGGTTTTTCCCGTGTCCTTCCTCGACAAGGAGTGCTGGTCGCAATGTAGAGCCTATCGTCTGCTGATAATTGGCGTTAAGCCAACACCAATGTTACCTATGAACTGTTTTGAGAACAGCATGTTTCCGAAAGTTCTCAAAAAACATCTATTTTTTAAAATGTCAAAATTTATTTGAACATTCACTAGACAAAAGAAATGTACCATATGAAGAAGAACAAAACAATTCTACTTTTACGTAGACATTTTGACTACGGCAAATCATTATGACATACACAAACAAAAGCACAAAGACTGGTCACGATGGAGTAGTATTTCTGTTTTAATGTCAGTAACATTTTACCTGCAGCGATTGCATAGCTATTTACTTTCCGGTAAGAAAATACCCGACCGAACAACGGAAATTCCATCCCACCATTTGAGATAGGGGTCTCAAACTCAAACCACCCTAAGGGCCACATGAGAGAATTTTCGAAGGCTCAAGGGCCTCACCACCTTTGTTATCTGTCATGACACCTTGTGAAGCCAATCATTTTGCGGGCCAGTGGATATGGCTTGGCACGTGCCTGCGGGTCGCGTTTTTGAGACCCCTGATCTGTGTGAACCAGAAACGATATATCTACTTCTAAGTGCTTGTGTGCACGTGTTTGTTTCAATCTTATTCATGCTAAGAGATAAAATAGTAAACAGTTATGTTTCTGGTATATTGCTATAGACAAGAATCACAATAACATTTCTAAAACACATAATTATAGTCAATTTTATTTCTATTTTGCTGCATTTTTTAATTAAGAATTCCTCCACAGACTGGCTTTTCCTTTACGTCAGTACATATTCTAAGGGGAATATAAGTGATGAGTTTATAAAGGAAATACACAATATCAGTCACACACTACGTCTTTAGCAGAGTCAGCTACTTCTTATGCCCGAGTGTCTAATCGATGACACATACATCCTTCCAGTCGTAAAGTGGTTGGTGTAACTAATTTTGTATACACAGTAATTGATAAAGTAAGAACATTTTCTTTTTCACACTGTAGTACAGAGGTCATATTCACCACTGTTCGTAGCAGTTTTAGATAATTATTTTTTTTCTATGCAATATAAATATGATAGACATATTTTGCATATTCCATACTGTAAGTGTAATCCCAGTTCGTGTTGTCAGCAAAAGGAACATTATATACGCAACCTTTTCCTGAAATAGTCTCGGTGATTTCGTCTGAAGATTGTTCAGTATGGCGTCAAAAGGTTCTCGCGGCCATGACCTTGCGCGCTACACCGATACATAAACAAAAATTAAATTGATGAGCATACGCAATCAAAAGTTAGAAATTCCGGCGACATATTGAACTGAAACCAAATCTGACGTATGTATGAAGCCGATTCAGCGACTACAGAAAACGTGAATTGACTGATGTCAAGGTCATGGCTGACAACGTCAAAGTAACTGACAATTGTATACATTTCCTCCTTGCGAACCTCATGATATATTAAAAGACATGCACTCTGGACGATTTATTGTGTTAGATGTGTATAATTAATGGATTTCCCGAGGGTAATATTAGACTGGTTACTGCAGAAAACGGATCATTATTGCATTCTCATTTACTGACTAACGGTTAACTCTTAATATTTAAGCAGTCGAACACTGATAACAATTGAAAGATCTTGAAATCTAAAGTTTTGCAAGCTAGATATTTTATATGTAGATCAAATCATAATGACATGTAATCAAAATCTTTTTTGGATGTTGTCTGTCGCTCGATTAACATAACGAAAGGATACATGTTGTAAATGACGCACAATTAATCATTTCTGGTATTTGTATCTGAAGACTGATAACAGTTCAAAGGATATGCATTAACGTTTGTGATTTTAAGCATGAATACAAGAGAAAATTGTATAATTTGGATTGCATTAGGAACGTTTCGTGTAAAATGCTTTTACAGGTGTCTTCACTAGTACTCTCTAAATTATCACTTGTATTCTTGTTATTGTTATGTGCTGCCGACTTATTTTGATAATTTTGAAAGTTGCTTATGGGGATTTGGGATTATTAATATATATGTGGAAGGATTAATTATTTTAAGAAAATGCCAAAATTAAAAGCTTTAAAAGACGTTTCTGACATAAAAATATTTGTTATGCATGAATTAATTGCATTACCATCCGTGAAAAAGACGTTTAATTATATACCGTCACTGCTTTAACTTTATGGTTTCATTATATATTGTCAATGGCTTAACTGTACGGTTTAATTATATATTGTCAAAGGTTCAAATGTACGGTTTAATTATATATTGTAAATGGTTTACCTGTACGGTTTAATTATATACCGTCACTGTTTTAACTGTACGGTTTAATTATATTTAGTCAATGCTTTAACTGTACGGTTTAATCTTGTCAACATCATTATTATTAGGTTGAGCCGGGAGGTCTTTCTGGTGGATGTACGTCCATCGCATTTTAGAACGGTAAAGCCGACCTTAGCACAAGTTAGCGGGTGGACAGAACTAGTCACATTGATATTATAACCGGGGGGAGGATGTATATATAAAATACAGGTATACACACAGGTATACACACAGACGTGGAACTTATAATATAATGCAGTCCGGTGCAATGCTTTCTTACATCATCTGCCAAGTAGTTTAATTGACATCTTCGTAGGTGTCAATTAGATACTGAAGTGTCTTTTATTTTCTACTGAGTGCATTTCATAATATTCTAACTGACCGTCTGTTTTCATGGGATTGTATTATCGAATAATATTATATTTGACGTTTGTCACTTTCAATATAGGCATTTTCTTGGATTGTATTGTTTCATTTTTATTTCATTCATATTTAAATTAGAAATTTTTTATGGTGTCAGCGGAAACGAATGAAGGAATAAATGCTATATCAGATCTAAATTGCTGAAAACGACTTGCAGGAAAAGAAGACTTCGAAATAAGAAAAGGAACTTTAACCACTGTAAGAACTCATTCACGCATTTACACACACACACACACACACACACACACACACACAGACACTGTACAAAACACTAGGGAAAATGGTTTTGTCACTTAGGTATTTCATCAGCAAGGCTTAATTATTTATCATTTTATTTTTTCCAAACGAACTCAAAACGCAAAATAATGAATGATTTAGCTAACTGTGAGGGCGAGAAAGAATGTACTGTCCCAAAGCACTAGAGTAAAGTGACCTGTAACAGTTCCACCACTACAGGTGACACAGGTCAGTGTGTGCCGTATTCGACTTGTGCAAAACATCTTTCAATAGGAAATATTGAAATATTGCTCGAAAAGTATACACTGGGCCAGACATTTTTGGTCGATGTTCTAGCTCATGTATATAATTTAACTTATTTCTTGATAAATTAATTGCGTTTGATGCAATATAAAACATATAAAGTTTAATGACTACA
This sequence comes from Sinohyriopsis cumingii, assembly GCA_028554795.2. Taxonomy (NCBI): domain Eukaryota; kingdom Metazoa; phylum Mollusca; class Bivalvia; order Unionida; family Unionidae; genus Sinohyriopsis; species Sinohyriopsis cumingii. Next base: position 8,021,763 of record CM068827.1, on the reverse strand, counting down.
CGTCAGGCGGATATGTGAACATATCCCTTTCGGGAGTTGGAATTATTTCCTTTGCAACGTTGCTTACTGGACGTGCCGTGCTCAATTAAGTCCATGGAACGTTTTTATCTTGCAAGAGTGACCACCTTTACTGTAAATATGTAGCTTGGTAGAGATCCGTTTCCTATTTGGTGAGCAAATACCCAATAGATTCGTATTATTTTGACAATTTCATGCATTTAGAATTTTCTCTTCCTTGCAACATTTCATTATTCTATTTTGGATAAGCAAAGGCAGACGAGAAAACAAGAGATAAGGATAAACGACGTGCAGGCAATTGCTGTTTCAACAAGAGCAACAAAACCACCAACGTATTTTCTGACGGAAGTCGTAAGTGTGCGACTATACAAAGAAGACTACGCCAGATGGACAATAAATGAATTTAAACAATGGCTGCACTATGTGTTCTATGCTGGAGTTGAACAATTCTTTGTCTGCAGCCATTATTTAGACGAGAGTGAAATAATTGATCCATATCACCTGCTACTCGACCAGCAACAAAGTTTATTCAGTTCTACGGCTGCATTGGTTCAGCTTCACATCTGCTATGGTCGGAGTATATGGTTAGCTCGACAGCTGGCACCACGTCGACTCGGATCACTCTGATAACTCGGATCGCTTCGGTCTCTACATCTAACATCGTGTACGATGCATGACACGGGCATGTACGATACAACGTAATGGCGTTATATAAGGTAAGTTATACAGATTACATTATCATCACAATGATTACCAAATAAAAACCAAACAAGTTCAGAAGTAAACCTAACCGTGCATGACAAGAATCCTACGATACTAAACGTTTCTTAAAAATACAGCTTTATTTTGCTAATATAAATCCAATGCTAAGTTACAAACTAGAATAGAAAATATTTACATTGCACTACGTAAACCGAAGGTACATAGCGAACATACAAAAATAAACGTGCTAGTACAATAGTTATAACTTATAAACAAGAAATTAGTCATTCACATACCTCTACAGCTTAAATATGCAAGTACTTAAAGTAGACCGCTCACTGACAAGACGTTCCGTAATGTGAAGATTTAAACTTACGGTGAGTTATTCATACATAGACGATGCCACAATACATTGTCTGTGCGATGGAAGTATTCGGTTGTTCCCATTGAAAGCACGTCTCGAAACATTGTACAATATACACCAATAACAATAGATTATCGTTGTACACAATAAAAACGAAACCCGAGTACATGTATTTAATAAATAAAAGGATTTATACAAGTACAAACTTATTTATTGCTGGTAAACATGCAAATTTATATTCTGCTGAATTTTCAGTGCTTTTTCGAGATCTTTAAAATTGTACATGGTAAAACTACAACGATCAGGCAAAAGTCCAAAATAATTTTTTGGAAAAACCGTTCGTTATTAAACATCATTCATTTCCTTATTCTAGCGTAAATGATTTTATGTTCTTTGTTCTTACGAATGCAGTCAATGAGTAAACTGTAGGATAGAAAAAGGATTGGTGTGTAGGGAAATATTTCAAAAGTAGTTGCACAGATGTGCTGTGATGTTTTATATTAAGGTAGAAAGAAAGAGAAACAAACACAAAGACAAATAGATGCTTTACAAGATAAATACGTTTAGAAAAAAAGAGAGACTCCGAAGAGACAAGATTCACAAGCCAGATAATTCAAAAGAGGAAAAGGTTAAATTATCTGTTAATAAAATACAACCAACCTTGTGTTAATGCTGGCCTCTTTCATGACTTTCTATTAAAAGTGAACTATACTTAGAACCAGAAATTAACGATGTATTTGCAAAACATAAAATAACTAGTTCTATTATGTCGATAAAGTAAACGTGTTACAAATCAAACGTGAAGCATATAGTGTTATAAAGAAAGATCGAGGCTGTAACAACCAATACCAGAAGTACAGGATATAGATCATAGCCTTGTTTGTGGCAACCCAATAATTACAAAACAGTGGCAAGTGAATAAAATGGCATGCATCAAACAAACAGCAACACGAATTTGACAAATTTTCATCGTTGATAAAAGTTGCGAATGATAAAAGAACCATTTTCAAATGGCAAAGTAAACCATAATATTTACAAATCAAAGTGCAATCGAAAATGTTCGCATCCTTGTCCTAAATGATCATCCCAATACTCTAACATATTGCAAATGGAAAATTGGCACATGGAAGATGGAATGTGTACGTCTTAATAGTCCACAGTCAAATTGTATCAAAACGAACCGCAGGTCCTGGAGTAGAGACCAATCAAGTTGGTCTCAGCAAGTCAGGAACGGAGTGTTTATTGAGAACCCAAATAAAGCAGTCTCTGCGGCTGTGAACAAGGAGGCATTATCCTTATACACTCATGGCAGCCGAGATGATTGGTAGACACAAATGCACCATGGTTAAACCGTACTGCATATGCATCTTTATGATCTAAATGCAGACTTGTTTCAGTCGATTGTGGAGGAGACCTTGTAAAATCCCTGTATACATCCTGTCTCAACTGCCTTTCCGCAGTAGCCGGTGGAGCTCCCTGATGCGCTGCTGGCAGCCAAGATGGCGGTCAGGTAATAAAGTAGAGCATCGTACCTTTCCTTGAATCTAGGTCCATGAATGCCATGAGTTCTGAAAGAGAAAGTAGAAAAAGCTGAAGAGCAGTCATTATGAAAGGGAAGAATTTGTTTACACATCTGCGACCCTGCTGCGTAACGTAATATATTTGTTAAGGCCACAGATTTTCACCGGTCTAATTCCCGTATTTGGTTGAAACCTGAACGGATGTTTAATTCTAAATCTTTTAGACTTAAAGTAATTGGAGTTATAATCTCTTCATTGCAGAATTTTACTCTGGAAACTGATTGCCTGTTTTGCGTACATAAATAGGAGTTAGAGAATATTTCCCACCCCTTAATGTGCAAGCTATCTCCTAATCAATTAATGCGGCAGATAATGAGGTTAGGTTGGGCTGTAGCAGACCCTTAATAGTGTTGGCCCCATCTGCGTTTGAAGGTGCCAAATTTGATGTCAGAGAATATTGGAAAAAGCGTCTTTTAATGAAACATGGCTTTGAAAGTTTTGGCATGCAAACAATTTGACATACCAATATTGTTGGCATATCAGATTGTGATCGGCCCATTGGAGCATTAATGCGCATATATAAATAATGTTTTAAAAGCAGGCTATCTCTTTTATACTCTCTAGATCGGTGATGAATTTCAACTGATTATTCGTTAACGACATAAAGAAAAGAACCATACAATTATTAATAATCACTGTTTTCTACTCGAATTAGAAAATATTCTACACAGTTTCATTGAAACAGCCCACTACTCTCTCTGTCTCTGTCTTTGTCTCTCTCTCTCTCGCCCTCTCTGTCCCTGTCTTTCTCTCTCTCTCTCTCTCCCTCATGTAAGGGAAAAATACGCCCACATCTGTGAAGCAAGAGAGAAAACGAAGTTTGGATTTATGATATCTTTGAAATTGAACTTAAACCATGCAACCTAAGAGAACCTATGTACTCTGTTACTTTGATCTCTTAGTAAATCAGCAAAACTATCTACATGTATTCTGTTACTATAAAATAAAAATAAAATAGTAAGCAATACTGACCGCAACAACACGTTTAGGAAAAGAAACGACTAAACAAACAAAATACATTACTCCCTTCCTCATCATTTCCTTCACAAGAGAGTCAAACAAACAAACCAAACAAAACAAATAACTTAGAAAGAAAACAAATAACTGCAGGAAATTTAATTGGAATAGGATTTTTAACTGCATAGCGACGACAATTCTAACTGACCATTGTAACTGACTTCATCATATACTTCAGGTCTTGTGGCTGTTATACCCTAGACTAACCTAAAAAGGGGCAAGAAGGACTATGTAAAGATAATTCATGACAACCAAATAGGGTGTTACAACTAATTTCTCAGGGGAAATGGCGCGACACCGTGTGGCAGATGTCTATAGATATCTGTATGAAAGACAAGTCTCGAGGGTGCTTGAGACAATATTTGCAGGAAGACAATTCAAGACCGTCTCGAAAAAACGTTACAGTGATAGCGATGCAGAATTTCCTAATGTTTGGAGATGGGGATCGAACCCACCATATGCTTATCGATCGGATTAATCGCATGTTGATGCCGAATACGACTGACGCTCATTGGAAACCTGTTTACAAGACAAACTGTACAGTAATGATGAGAAGTCACAATGTTAAAGCTGATGAATGTCACATCAAGGTTAAAAGTAATCCAGCAGAACTGCGCATGCTTGATTATTGGGTTTCAAGGGCAAAACTCACTGGTTTTCTCATACAAGAAATCAAAAGGACACTTGAATATAATTATGTTCACGGTACCATTAGTAGACATGTGCGCGCAAATCGCTCCGTATGTTTGTAGAAATTGATGGATTTAGTGACTCAACTGGTCCATGAGAGAGAGAGAGAGAGAGAGAGAGAGATGATAATGATGCTGATGTTGACGATGATGGAGGAATCGAAGGTGAGCTTTTAAATCGCCTCCATAAACAACTAGATCTAGTAGATAATGGATATGTTCCCGGTGACTGACATTTAATACTTGTCTTAGAGATGCCTGACGTGACATTATAGTAATTCATACTAACGAGGAAATATGAAACATGTCACAGCTATTTAGATTTACAATGTTCGTTTGTTTGTTGGAAGCTTCAAAGGAACCCGATACAAGCTTATCTATAGGATCGACGTATTAAAATCGAGACAGATCAACTTCGGATGTTACAATGACTGTTACGATAAAGATTTATATCTTCCACAGCTCCAATAAACCCATACTAAATCCAAGTTTAATTTTGTCTTTGTTTACTCCACCATCACCCTTTCTCTCGCACAGAAGCTGCTAATACATTTGATGCATTGTCTGTATGTATTTCCACACAGCAAATCTAGATAGATAGCATATAGAATAACACAAGTGTCGCTGATACTGACCTTTGTTGACACATTAGAACAGGGTTAACATGTTTGTTATTGTTACTAGAATACTATTTTGGATTCTGTTGAACAATAACCCAACGTTGACTCTATTGCACTGTGCTGATTGCGATAATTTCTTATTCAGTTTTATTCTATTTCTCTATCTTTATTCTCTATCTATCCATATGGATATATATATATATATATATATATATATATATATATATATATATATATATATATATATATATATATATATACAGAGAGAGAGAGAGAGAGAGAGAGAGAGACAGAGAGAGAGACACAGAGAGAGAGAGAGAATTATTCGAGAGAGATACATGTTTATTTGTATCTGAGTTAGTTATTAAGTTGCAAATTCTTTATCTAGTTCACAACTTCTAATGTTTTAGAAACGACCCTTGCCTACACCATTGCTCTTTTATTGTGTCTTGGCCCTTTTTTATTAATGTTGTTTTCTTCAAAACTATTTATTCATACTTTAAAACCCGAAGTGGAATCATTATTATTGCTGTATTCAGTTCTAATTAGGGTGGACATTTTTTGTAAATTATTCACTGGAATTACAAAGTGCTCATTAATAATTCTTGGACTAAATAATAATTTTGGAATTATTGTTTATGCATTCAGGAACCTTTTGTATGATATTATAGTGCTACATCCAGACAGTTACCACATCGCCACATTCTATACCGTTGGCACATTAGCACATGCGAGACTACAGATACATCAACACATTCAATATTGAAATTTATCTGAACACCACTTGAATTCATTTGGAACCATACCCATTTGGACTTATGATCTTGTGATATACTGTTTAAAACTATTTAGGAGTCATTTCACAATACTGTAATTTTGTTTTTGAATTTTCACTTTGTATTCTAGGGAAAGAAATATTTTTGATTTTTTACAAAACAACGGTCTTTACCTTGTCAAATACAATGGAAAAGAAAACTTGGAACGAACACCCTTCATCCTCACATTCGACCCAGAGAACCTAAAAGTAGGTCGCATCATTCACAAACTTTGGTTAGTCACTGAATCGTGTGAACCGCTTTAATTGGTCTTTTCACACAAACAGGTATTAGCATTTCGCAGACCTGAAAATCTATTTAAGGAAAATTTAAAACCACTTTAAAATAGAAGCATGAATGGGAAATCGAAAATCGAAGTCTTGTGGAAACATTAGATGCAAGACGTGCCAACTCACGAAGGAAACACATTTCCCATCAAAGTCTCATGTGACAAGCTTAATATTCACAACCATACTAAAACACGCGACACAAAAAATGTGATCTATCTCATCACATGTAATGTATTTAGCTCAAATATGTTGGAGAAACGCAGACAATCAAACAGTAGAATGAATCTCCACAGAACAGACTGACAAACCAATAAGTTAGAAATGAGCGCAGTGGCAGAACATTTCTCTTCTCCAGGCCATACGTTCACTGATGTAATCTTGAGTGCTATATAACTCAAAATAGGGCACAGAAAATAGAAAATCCAAAGCTTATGGATTCGCCCGATCTGTACACTCAAACACAGCGGATGATATTCCGAATAATCCGAATGGGCATTTGTCATTGCATAATTAACAAGGATTAATTACAGGTTACCTAAATCAAATGTTCCTTCCATGTATTTGCTTTCCCAAACATACGGTCTTTAACCATTATTTTTATGTATATGTGTCAACCGTACCAGAAAAAGATCACTCTAAAAGGTACGAAAGGTTAGAGAAACGACAGAGAGTAGGGCAAATAAACTAATTTCAGACTAATATTGAAATGAGGGAAATAGACGTAAGAACAAGACACACGAAACATAAATAACTTATAGAATCCAAGCTCAATAGCGGATAAACCTGAAATGACATGAATAAAATTACAAAGTGACAGACCATAACACTGAATGAAATAGCGAACATGCAGAATAAATCAAAATGTATGTTTTCATTTAAGTCCATGCAGAAATATGTTTCATTATCTTGGCACATACAATTTCTATATTATTATCAGCATCTTCCTTTGATCACTTGGTCTGGTAATATTTGGATACTAAATATAATATTCATAAAAAGAAAAGAAAAAATACATGCATATGCACGCACATGAACGCAGAAACGCATTTGGATCGTCCTCTGGAAATAACGTTTATATACACAAAGACAAAAAGTCCACGTTTTAGTAAAATACATTTTGTCCCTGTCCCTGTTCACCACTACGGTGGCGTAATGGTTAGAGCGTCCCACACGGATGCGGGAGATCGCGGGTTCGAACCCCGGCCGAGTCATGCCAAAAACTTATACAAATGGTACTAACAGCTGCCTCTCTAGGCGCTCGCCATTTAGAGATTAGTGTTAGGACCTGTTACATTTGCAACATGCATAGTGGAGAGAATGTTCGCATACCTCTATATTACTTTCATGTACTGTGGCTGAAATTTCCTTGGATATTGTACCTGGTGAAAGTTGACATGATTTAAGTACACAGCTTGCTTCGCAAATGATCAGCCTGAATTAGTCTAAAGTACACTATCTTTAGGAGTTACTACAATAGAGAAAAGGAATTTTGCCAGACGAGACAGTATCAGTTTCTGAATGTGCAAAGAATAAATAACAAAATATATAGAGAGTAAAACAGTTATCTGCCCTTTTGTTTAAATTTACCTCTGAAGTCCAGAAGGTGAAAATGACCAAATGGAGCTAGCAGGTTTTTCAAAGGTGTACATCTAAAGTAAGGCCACGCTGTATACTTCATAACCCACAGTACACTCTTCAATCATGCACCACTATAATGGGAATTAAAAGTTCTTCAAACGATACGTAAGATATACAAGGCTTTATTAAAAAGGCAGTATAACAAGTGAGGAAAAGTGGGGAAATTATGCAGGAACAGGTTGCAGATGGGCATCAGGTATCTTCTAAATAGGTTTTCCAATCATTTGTCAAGTGTAACAAAATCTACAGCTAAACAAATTACACTTATCCGAAAACGTGTTTTCATAAAATTACGAAATAAGAACAATTGTTCTAATTCCATGTGTTCTTTTTATTTCTGAATATATTTGTATGGACTAAGTTCGCAAGACTCCGTCCTGATTTTTAAGGAAAATCTTTCAACCCATATAATCTTAATATACCTAAGGAATAGATAAATGTGTATAATTTTGAGTACCCCGTTCTAAGGGCTACTAGTATATCATGTTTAAATCTCTCTATTTTACTTCTAAAAATAAAATTTAAGTAAGTAAGGAATTAGTTCCGTATCATGTTTTGCTGATGGATTTGGAAGTGCTGAAATTCAATGTATGAACATGGTCTAAATGAGCCATTACAACAATTATTAACAGCTGAAAGAGGTCTTAGACTCCAGCTCCAGACTCTTTTTTTTTGCATTCTTTAGTTTCTTCCTCAGATTAATTTCCACCATTTGTTGTAAATCAGAAGAAAAAGAGACGCCAAGGACAACAATGTTAGGAGAAGACGACATACTCTTTATATGGATAATATCCTTTGATTTTGTGTTACAGTTAAATCCAGAGGATAGAAAAAAAAAACGCAATTTATTCATAGTTGTTTTAAGAGTATGTTGTGATTTGTCCAGAACAACAAAAGCGTAATACTCACTGACATCAAGGACCTCGCACACCACAGTTTGCTTTAAAATTGCAGCTAAAATCTAAACACAGATGATAAACTAACAAGGCGCAAGGGGAGCTCCTTCACGACATCCTCTTTAAAAGTCTAAACCATAACATTACATAATTCCAGTATTCATAGCACAACATTTAGCTTTATTACAACGCAGTTTAAATCACTTGCAAACAAAATCACCAGATTAAAAGGTTGTTAATCCTTTTCAACAAAGCTCTAGTTAATTGAGGAAAAGATGCTTTCTACGTTTACTAAAATAATAGACTATATGTATATTTTTATTTACCTGGTGCATGTCATAATATCCTTGTGCTTTCTGCAATGAATGTACTCTTCATGAATCCTCTTTGAGTACTGACGGAAGATAGTTTTTGATTTACATTCTACCTGCAATTGCTCCCTTGGCAATATTTAAAAAAGATCTTAGTCTCCAAATTTTAAAGTGTCTTCTGTCGTTTGCTTCCTCTGATAAATATATGACGATTCTATGACTCTCAAAATTTGATAGATTTCCTTCAGTGTTTTAGAACTCTGTTTCTTCTTAATAGAATGACCAATATTTTCAAATATTAATTTCATTTACAAAATTTAAAAGAACGTATGATCATTACATCGGGTGTTAAAGTAGGAATTAATAGTTTTGAAGGATACAACATTAATTAAAAAAATGCTAAGACACAATAATAGAGCAATGGTGTAGGCTAGGGTTGATTCTAAAACATTCGAAGTTTTGAACTAGATAAAGAATTTTCAAGTTAATAACTTACGAACTAATGTTCCATTGTCCTTAACTCAGATACAAATAAGCATGTTTATCTCCAATAATTATATATATATATATATATGTATATATACATGTATATATATATATATATATATATATATATATATATATATATATATATATATATATATATATATATATATATATATATATATATATATATATATATATATATATATATACATACATACATGCATACATACATACCTGGAGAAATAGAGAAAAAGGATAGAGAAAGAGAATGAAACTGAATAAGAAATTATCGCAATCAGGACAGTGCTATAGATTCACCGTTGGGTTATTGTTCGACACAATCCAAGAAAGTATTCTGGTAACAATAACAAATATATTAGCCCTGTTCTAATGTTACAGTAATGGTCAGTATCAGCGACACTTGTGTTAATTTATATGCTATCTATCTAGATTTGCTGTATGGAAAAACATACAGACAATGCATCAATGACATTAGTAGCTTCTGTACGAGAGAAAGGGTGATGGTGGTGTAAACAAAGACAGAATTAAACTTGGATTTAGCATGGGTTTATTGGAGCTGTGGAAGATATAAATCTTTATCGTAACAGTCACCGAAAATCCGAAACTGATCTGTCTCGACTTTAATACGTCGATCCTATAGATAAGCTTGTTTCGGGTTCCATTGAAGTATCCAACAAACATTCAAACAATGTAAATCTAAATAGCTATGACATGTTTCATATTTCCACGTTATTATGATATACTATAATGTCAAGCCAGGCATCTCTTAGACTAGTATTATATGTCAGTCAAGGGATATTTACTAGATGTAATTGTTTATGGATGCGATTTAAAAGCTCATCATCATCATTATCATCATCGTCATCATATCTCTCTCACTCTCTCTCTCTCTCTCTCTCTCTCTCTCTCTCTCTCTCTCTCTCATGAACCAGTTGAGTTACTAACAGCATCAATTTCTCCAAAACTAAGGAGTGATTCGGGCGCACATGTCTACTAATGGTACCGTGAACATAATTATATTCAAGTGTCCTTTTGATTTCTTGTATGAGAAAACCAGTGGGTTTTGCCCTTGAAACCCAATAATCAAGCATGCGCAGTTCTGCTGGATTACTTTAAACCTTGATGTGACATTCATCAGCTTTAACATTGTGACTTCTCATCATTACTGTACAGTTTGTCTTGTAAACAGGTTTCCAATGAGCGTCAGTCGTATTCGGCATCATCATGCGATTAATCCGATTGATAAGCATATGGTGGGTTCGATCCCCATCTCCAAACATTAGGAAATTCTGCATCTCTATCACTGTAACATTTTTCCGAGACGGTCTTGAATTGTCGTCCTGCAAATATTGTCACAAAAACCCTCTAGACTTGTCTTTCATACAGAAAGGGTATTCATCCATATCTATAGACATCTGCAACACGGTGTCGCGCCATTTCCCCTGAGAAAGCAGTTGCAACACCCTATTTGGTTGTCATGAATTATCTTTACATAGTCCTTCTTGCCCCTTTTTAGGTTAGTCTAGGGTATGACAGCCACAAGACCTGAAGTATATGATGAAGTCAGTTAGAATGGTCAGTTAGAACGGTCAGTTAGAATTATCGTCGCGGTGCACTTAAAAATCCTATTCCAATTTAATTTCCTGCAGTTATTTCTTTTCTTTCCAAGTTATTTGTTTTGTTTGGTTTGTTGGTTTGAATCTTTTGTGAAGGAAGTGATGAGGGAGGGAGTAATGTATTTTGTTTCTTTAGTCGTTTCTTTTCCTAAACGTGTTGTTGCGGTCAATATTGCTTACTATTTTATTTTTATTGTATAGTAACAGAATACATGTAGATAGTTTTGCTGATTTACTAAGAGATCAAAGTAACAGAGTACATAGGTTCTTTTAGGTTACTTGGTTTAAGTTCAATTTCAACGATTTCATGAAGCCAAACTTCGTTTTCTCTCTTGCTTCACAGATGTGTGTGTATTCTCCCTTACACTTGAGAGAGAGAGAGAGAGAGAGAGAGAGAGAGAGAGAGAGAAGCAGAGAGGGAGACAGAAAGAGAGAGAGAGAGTAGTGGGCTGTTTCAATGAAACTGTGTAGAATATCTAATTCGAGTAGAAAACAGTGAATATTAATAATTGTACGGTTTTTTCTTTATGTCGTTAATGAATAATCAGTGAAAATTCATCACCGATCTAGTGAGTATAAAAGAGATAGCCTGCTTTTAAAACATTATTTATAAATGCGCATTAATGCTCCAATAGGCTGACCACAATTTGATATGCCAACAATATTGGTATATCAAATTGTTTGCATGCCAAAACTTTCAAAGCCATGTTTCATTAAAAGACGCTTTTTCCAATATTCTCTGACATAAAATTTGGCAACTTCAAACGCAGATGGGGCCAACACTATTAAGCCCAACCTAACCTCATTATCTACCCCATTGATTAATTAGGAGATAGCTTGCACCTTAGCGGTGGGAAATATTCTGTAACTGCTATTTATGTACGCAAAACAGGCAACCAGTTACTAGAGTAAAATTCTGCATGAAGAGATAAGAACTCCAATTATTTTAAGTCTAAAAAATTTAGAATTAGACGATAAGTCAAGGTTTCAGTGACAACCAAATACGGGAATTAGACCGGTGAAAATCTGTGGCATTACAAATATATTACGTTACGCAGTAGGGTCGCAGATGTGCAAGAAATTAACTTCCTTTCATAATGACTGCTCTTCAGCTTTTTCTACTTTCTCTTTCAGAACTCATGGCATTCATGGACCTAGATTCAAGGAAAGGTACCGCCATCTTGGCTGCCAGCAGCGTATGAGGGATCTCCACCGGCTACTGCGGAACGGCAGTGGGGACAGAATGTATACAGGGATTTTACAAGGTCGCCTCCACAATCGACTGAAACAAGTCTGCATTTAGATCCTAAAGATGCATATGCAGTACGGTTTAACCATGGTGCATTTGCGTCCACTAATCATCTCGGCTGCCATGAGTGTATAAGGATAATGCCTCCTTGTTCACAGCCGCAGAGACTGCTTTTTTGGGGTTCTCGATAAACACTCCGTTCCTGACTTGCTGAGGCCAACTTGATTGGTCTCTACTCCAGGACCTGCGGTTCGTTTTAATACAATTTGACTGTGGACTATTAAGACGTACACATTCCATCTTCCATGTGCCAATTTTCCATTTGCAATATGTTAGAGTATTGGGATGATCATTTAGGACAAGGATGCGAACATTTTCGATTGCACTTTGATTTGTAAATATTATGATTTTCTTTGCCATTTGAATGGTTCTTTTATCACTCACAACTTTTATCAACAATGAAAAATTTTCACATTCGTGTTGCTGTTTGTTTGATGCATGCCATTTTATTCACTTGCCACTGTTTTGAAATTATTGGGTTGCCAAAAAGAAGGGTATGATCTATATCCTGTACTTCTGGTATTGGTTGTCACAGCCTCGATCTTTCTTTATAATACTATATGCTTCACGTTTGATTTGTATTACATTTACTTTATCCACATAGTTGAAATAGTTTTTTTATTCTTTGAAAATACATCGTTAATTTCTGGTTCTAAGTATAGTTCACTTTTAATACAAAGTCACAAAAGAGGCCACCATTAACACAAGGCTGGTTATTGCGTTCGTATTTTATGACTGAATGTCCATGGAAAGAGAATAAAAGTAGATATGGTAAATTTAATTGACACTTTCGACGCATAAATTAGAAATAGAATTGAGTAATAATTTAAAATAAACACCTGTTTACCCCTGTCGTTGCAATAAAACTGTCTGTAAAGTAGACACTGCCTGACAAGATTTGAGTCGACATGCCAGCATATAGGATACACATACTATAAATACTGCGAAATAAGTTTAAGGCCAATGTTGAAGTACTCGTGTATATCATCAAATATGGATATCTAGGTGTGAACTATCTACGAGATGCAACTATTGCTTTATATTTTGTTGAGCCAGGGTAAAATAATGAAGAGAAAAAAATAATAATTTGGGAGCTGTAAGGACCCAATAAGTCGTCTGCCTATAATTGTTCTGCTTCAGGATAAATTAGTTTTCCTGCACTATCCCGCGACAATATAGTTGATTAGTCACTTTGAAGCAGTACCGAGCATGACGTTCTTCATTTCTAACTCGACTGTCTTTCTATAATGCATTTCTAAATTTGGTTTAACTGGACAAAGTACTCACAAAAGTAATTATAAAATAAAAAATTTGGTTCTTTCACGTGAAAATAGTTCATGTTAATATCGAATTACGCTAACAATTCTCTTTAAAATCGTTTTCAAAGTCATTTGTGCATCGATTATAGAAATGTAACCTAGGTAATTTTCCATCCGTTTTGCAGGTGAGATATAATTTTTCGAGATGCTCTTCTTTTTATGTGTATATCCAAAATATGTCCGATCTTCCATCACACGCCACGGATCATTCACTCTCTTCAGTTTTATTTCACTGCGTGCAACCTGTCAATATAGTTGTTGCTGTTGTATCTGAGTTGGCAATTATTAGCATTCGACCTACAGATCTATAATTAGATTCCAGTGCAGCTGAAGAAACTTGAATGCTAAAAGGAGAAAATTAATAACAAAGTATGGAATAAGATTTACAAATTGATATTTAGTGCTTAAATGGACTGAGTGTATATCAAAGTGTGTCTGCGTGTGTCGTTAGATTTTGTATTAATTATATTCAGGTAGAATTCTTGCAAAGCATTTAGGATTTATATTTAAGTGTGTTACAAGGGTTCATACAAAGGGTTGTAGGGCGAGTAGACAATATTATTGAACTAGAGCAAACAAGCTTTACTTATGTACCTGAAGAATGGATTAATACTCGGATTAAAAGGAGCACATGAATAAAACCTAATAAAAATGATCTTGAAACAAATTTTTAAAACCCTTACAAAAGCGTCACTTAATAACTAGACGAAACATTACTACATCTCATTTTGATCCTTGCGAAATGTTCAGCTGGAAACTTGAAAACGATTGGGTTCAAGTAAACATGCGAGTATTTTTTTGTGTGCTTAGGTCTTCCGCTTCTAATCCAGTATGAATTGGTGCATAATTTGACAAATCAATGAATGGTTTGGTGGGAAAATACTCTGAATAATAGATTATGTAAGAATGCTAGAATCTGATTGGATCATTCTTTATATCATGTTCTTCTTAAATATCACATGTGCCCAAAAGAGTCATTCCCTGCCTGATTGCCGAGGTAGAACAACATAATCAACCATCAGTTTAACAACGACATCTGTTTATTTAGGTAAGTAACAGGTTCTGACTCTATCTGCGTAAAAAAATTAAGATTCGTCGCTTTTATAAATTAACATTTATCTTCACATTTTACATTCTAATTACAATTTATTATGTTTGTGTATTTGCTATTCATTCCATTTACAATTAAATATTTCTAAATGAGATTGTCGTCTGTAAGAAGGTGGGAGATTTCATTTCGTTCTCAAATTTGATTCCTTCAATCAGTAGGACATTATGTTCCCATAAGAAGCTCTGTTGTATTTTTATTTTCGTTTCTCTCTTTCTAATTCTCAATGTCCATTTATAGATCATAATATTTAATCTGTCGTGGTTATATTTAATCTCACAATTATCAATATTAATTTGAAATTTAAAAATAAAATAGGATCGATTTACATATCTCTTTATTTTATTTTTTATTAGATCTTCAAAGTTAGCACGATATTAAAACGTATTGTGATCTGCATAAGTTTGTCAAGTTAAATATTAACGTTCATGTCAATCGAGATTTAGTTTATAATTTGAAATATTTGAACAAACAGGATCCTGTCGTTTTGTATGAAAACATAAGAAAGAATGAAACATTTGAAAAATAGTATCCGTCTGTGTATAGATGGAATTAAATGAAAATCAACAAAACGCATCAAACCTTGCAATAAAAGACACAAATGTGAACGTGGGTCATTTCAAGGTGATTTGTTTGTTTGACCAAACGGCGCGTTTACATTTACGACTGGAATACCATACTAGAAATCAACACCTGTTTACCCCTGTCGTTGCAGTAAAACTGTCTGTAAAGTAGACACTGCCTGACAAGATTTGAGTCGGCATGCCAGCATATAGGATACACATACTATAAATACTGCGAAATAAGTTTAAGGCCAAGTTGAAGTACTCGTGTTTATCATGAAATATGGATATCTCGGTGTGAACTATTTACGAGATGCAACTATTGCTTTATATTTCGTTGAGCCAGAATGAATATTAAACAGAAGAAAAAAATGCCTTGGGAGCTGTAAGCGCCCGAGAAATCGACTACTTATAATCGTTCTGCTTCAGGATAAATTAGTTTTCCTGCACTATTCCGCGACAATATAGTGTATCAGTCACTTTGCACCAGTACCGAGCGTTACATTCTTCATTTTCTAACCTGACTGCCTTTCTACTATGCATTTCTAAATTTGATTGAATTGAACAAAGCACTCAGCAAAGTAAATATAAAATAAAACATTTGGTTCTTTCACGTGAAAATAGTTCACACTAATGTCGAATTACATTACAAATTCTCTTTAAAGTCGTTTTCAAAGTAATTTTTGCATCGAACATAGAATTATAACCTAGGTAATTTTCCATCCGTTTTGCAGATGAGATATAATTTTCCGAGATGCTCTTCTTTTTATGTGTATGTCCATATGTCAGATCTTCCATCACACGCCACGGATCATTCACTCTGTTCAGTTTTACTTCCGGTTCTAATCCAGTAGGATATGATGCTTATTTGGACAAAATGATCACTGATTCTGTAAGAAACTATTCTGAATACTAGATTATGTATGAATCCTAGAATCAGATTGGTTCATTCTTTATATGATGTTCTTCTTAGATATCACATGTTGCCCGAAAGAGTCATTCCCTGCCTGATTACCGAAGTAGAACAACATAACTAACCATCAGTTTAACAACTACTTACGTTTATTTAGGTAAGTAAACAAGTTTTAACTCTAATTGCGTTAAAAATTTAAAATTTCGTCGCTTTTATAAATTAACATTTATCTTCACATTTTATCTTCTAATTACATTTTATTATGTTTTTGTATATGCTATTGATTCCATTTAAAATTAAATATATCAAATGAGATTGTCATCTGAAAGAAGATGGGAGATTTCATTTCGTTCTCAAATTTGATCATTTCAATCAGTAGGACATTATATTCCCATAGGACGCTCTGTTGTATTTTTATTTTCGTTTATCTCCTACCTCTCAGTGTCCATTTATATATCACACTATTTAATATGTCGTAACTATAATTTAAATAAAATTGCACCGTTATTTACATATCTATTTATTTTTATTTTTTATTAGATCTTCAAAGTTAGCACGACATTAAAACGTATTGTGATCTGCATAAGCTTGTCATATTATATATAAACGTTCATGTCAATCAAGATTTAGTTTATAATTTAAAATATTTGAACAAGCACAAGCCACACGTTTGGTGTGAAAACATCAAAAGAAGAAAACATTTGAAAAATATTATCCGTCTATGTATAGCTGGAATTCAATGAAAATCAACAAAACGCATCAAATCTTGCAATAAAAGACACAAATGAGAACGTGGGTCATTTCAGGGTGATTTGTTTGTTTGACCAAACGGTGTGTTTACGTTTACGAGGGAAACACCGTACTAGAATTTCAGTCATACCCGAATATAATATCGAGAGGTGGAATTTTCGTCAAACCCGATTATAGTTCCGGGTGCTGAAATTTCGTCAAACCCGAATATAATACTGGGCAATGGAGTTTTCGTCGACTCGAATATAATACCGGGTATTGCACGTTTGTCATATTCTGAAATGCGATTACAGTGTCACATAAGTACTCATTAGAAAATTTTACATCTATCTTGTGTAAACTACTCCGCCGAAACGTGGTTCCTTTGGATTTGATTTAAAGGGATGAGAAATGTTCTGATCCGTAATCTACTTCTGTTCCGCTCTACACTTAGGTACTTCTGAGATAGGGGCCGGTATAAGGTGGAGTTCTTTGTATTTGGAACATGCACAGCGGAGAGGGAGAGTATTCATACCGCTATTGTTACCTTCCTGTTCTATGACTGAATGGTTTCAACATGTTGTATGGAAACTGCACTCTAAAGCCGACAGTTGATCAAAATGGCTGCTCCCGTATGGTCCAAAACTGCACCTAAACTAGTTTAAAGGATATGAATTTTGGCGCTTATTAACAACATAGGGCAAAAACATTTGCCAGAACAGAGATTATTGAACCAGTTCTGAAAGTGCAATTATTGAATTATAAACTATATAAAAAGAGAAAAGTACGTTATCTGAGTGTTTTATTTCCACGTTACCTTTGAAGTCCAGGAAGCGAAAATAACCATGAGGAACGAGCAGTACGGCCAACCGTAAAAACGCTACCACCCGAATTACACCTATCGATCGTACACCAAAGTTAAGGAAATTTAAAGTCATTTTAACCATACCTAAGTTATACAGTCTTTTAAACATTGCCAGGAAAAAGCATATCATAATCGAGTCTACAACTGTAAGGCCACTTACAACAGAGTAGAGCGCAAAACTTACAGTAAAATATTACAGTCCTGTGTATTAAACTTGGAATGATCATCCCTTAAGTTCACTAAAAATTATTTTCCCAAAGATTGCATTTATAAACATATTTGTTGTACATATACCAAATATGCAAAGCGTTATGATCTTCCATACCAACCCTGATTCCTCGCTGGGTCAATGCAAAGTAACGCCAATCACAAAAACTATGAACGCTCTGTTTTCCTCATATTTTCTTGAGGCAATCGGTTATTCAAATGCTAAAAATGTTCCCTTATTCATTCTATATTCCACATAAACTGATGTTTATTCTTCGTGAAATAAATGAAAGCAGAAAATCACAGTTACTCGCACCAACGACACGCATCATTCTTTACGTTAGGGGTGAATGAAGTGGTTGGAGATGGGGGACATTGTCTACGATCACTGATCGGACGACACCGGGTCTTAACCGTGCATGCTGCTCTGGGCATTGTCCTTTCTAGATTTTAGCATAGGTGGATCAGAAACTATTAACCAACTCACACATGCTCCCTTTTTGACAGGTTCTTACACATTGCATATTTGATTTGTAGACACTGAACGATCTGAAGATGCAGGAGGCGGTGACGTTATTGACCATTTCCTCGTTAATCCTCTGTCACGGTGCCACACCTAATCACAAAGTGATTACATTCAATGCCGCTTTGCAAGACAGCCTTCCGATGAAAGTAGAGAGAAGGGAGGCACTACTTAAAAGTGTGAAAGCCTCCGGTGCCGATGTTGTCTGCCTGCAAGAGGTAATGATACGAATCTCGGTGGAGGACGAATCAAAATTCTCGTACATGTATTAGAGTATTATTTCCATTAAATGTTATTTCTGCCCAGTATAATCAAAATTTCTTCTCTAGAATCAAGAGATAGCACATTTCGTTATGTTTGTCTGTTTGGTGCATATATATATATATATATATATATATATATATATATATATATATATATATATATATATATATATATATATATATATATAATATTTTAATTTCTCTCCTACTAGGATTCAACCCAGATCCACAGGTTACGATATCCATCGCCTTGTCAGCACGCACCAACACCCATTTACGTAATGAATATTTAGAAACTGAATTCAGTCTCATTTTATACGATGTGAACACCATGAGATTTGGAAGAAATTCGTTTCTTTATTCATTCTTGTCCATACTTCATGTATACGATGTTAGATTATAATTTGGCAAACCCAACTTTTTAGTCTCCGGAAGAGTCGCAATTTCTTGATCGGTTTGGAATCTATAGTAAATTGTAAAAAGCACACATGTTGAACTTTTTCCAAAAATATATAAACCATTTTGAATTATAATTTCAAAGATATGTTCAATGTGTCTCAATAGCGATGCAATAAATAATGTTCCCTCCTCCCGCAAAACTTATTTATGCCCCCTTCCTCCAAAAACTAAAATGTTTTCTTTTTTTCATGTGAATCTCTGGACCGATATGGCCTTCGCATTACATACCCACTAGCCAACTCCCTCACAACCCATCCCACAGCAGTTTTTGGGTGTTGCTTCTGTGGTTACTGTATGAGCGTAGTACCAGTCGAGTCTTCCTGTTTTCGACGCACTTCCCATTTACATCCTTTTTACTTCTTACACTATTACTTCCGCGGCAATACTGGAAAAAAAATAATATTAACACATCGAAAACGGGCGTTTTTGTGGTAGACAACTAAAATTCTAACCACTATCCAATCGTAAAACGAAAGCAAATAGTTCAAATTAAGTATATAATATCAGATTTGATATTAAAATGAAAACAAAGAAACTACCCTGCAAGTAAAATTGTAGATGGAACATCAGGTAGAATAAAGTAATGCTTTTATTTAAATTTAAAAATATATTTGACACTGAATTGAATGTAAAATAAATGGTAAACGCGTTTATCCTGGAAATATCTACAAATTGCAGTAACAATTATCCACTAATAAACATCAATACCGACATGAACACATATTTGTAAACAGTTTCAATTATGACTATGCCCGAAATGAGTCACGTGGTAATATCATTTCAGTACCATGTGACACTAACTTATGGCTGGATGTCCATTAGTACTGTCAGAATATTTCGTAAGAAATTGTTTATGACCATTTACTGCCTGGAATTAATTCTATTTAGTTGGGGGGTTTAATGGAGATATTTTGATCAATTCACGGCTATTGATGATAAGTTACGAATTTCCATAATTTTTTTGTCCATGTGGACCAATGTAAGTCTAAACGAATAGTATGGTCAAGACGTCATTGAAAGATGCGTTCTTGCGTGAAGCTTTAGCTTCTGAGATAAAGTCAAAATTAGGAAGATGCCGTTCTTCTATATATTTAATTTGAATTGTTTGTTAGCTTTTCATATTGATCACAAATTATGTATATCTGTATTCATTACTTGACCTATGCCAAAAATCAGGTTAACGGGGTACCTGACCAGAGACATTTATTTTGTAAACAACATAATACATAGCTTACACTTGTCTTAGACTATAAATTTAATGTTCTAATCATTATCAATGGAAGTAAACATGATTACTTCTATCTGAATGTAAATGTTAGTTTTCACTTGGAAATTCCTAAACTTCTTTGACAACTTTGAATGCTTCAGAGAGGAGGCCGACCACCAACACGGCTCTGTTATTGCTTCTTAGCTTTTGATATTATGTTGTTTACTTGAAACATTATTTATTCCTGCTATAACATCAGAAGAAGGGTCATTGTTATTGTTGTGTTCAGTTTTTAATTTGGGTGGATTTATTTATTCAAATTAGTGTTCACTATAAGTAGAAAGAGCTCAATAATATTCTTGGCCTAAAACATTAATTTGGAATTATAGTGAATTCAGACAAGGAAATTTGGATATTAATGTGATACATCGCCATAGTCAGGACCATTGGAACATTATCACATTCGAGATTACAGGCACATTAATACAATCAAAATTTGAACTTATTTGGAATACCACTGGAATTCAATTAGAATTGAAATTTTAGAAAGAACTTGTATGACTGTTTAGGATTTAATTCACAATACTGCAGGGTTCTTTTTAAATTTTCACTCTGTATTCTAAGGGAATAAATTACTTGTTTAATTTTACAAAATTTCTTGATTTTCGCTCTTTTCTGTTACTTAGCTTAGACCATAGAGGCGTAACAATATTATTATTGTTGTTGTCGTCGTCGTTTGGAGTTGACGCCATGTTTGTAGAGTATAATAGGACGTACATGGTGGCCAATATTTCTGGTGGAGGAAAACAACGGGCACAGTTCGGTACGATCCACCGACCTATGAAAAGCTCCTGGCAATCTTTCCCACATACTGAGATTGCGCGATTAGCCGAACCGAGATTAGAACTCACGCTGACAGATGCGAGATTGCATTGATTGGTAAAGGCTGGCCATTTAAACCACTCAGTCACTGACTAACACACTTGGCTTCCTATAACACGGTGGGCATCTGATACAAAGCAAGTCATTTCTTCATAATATAATATTATTAGCAACCTAAAATGTTATTCCGTTACCGTTACCAATTTCGCTTTTGTTCAGCAAAACGAAATGTTTGATATTTATTTATTTATTTATTTATTTATTTATTTATTTATTTATTTATTTATTTATTTGTTTGTTTCATGCAGCACAGATATTACACGCGTCCGCAATGAATCGTTCCTAGGTCGGATGTGTACTCATTTTCAGGCTTTGTGCCACATAAGTTTGCTTTCGTTTTTATTGTTGAGTAGGGCCTTTACTCTCGTTTATTCTTTCCATGTTCTGCAAGCAGAAAAACTGTACATTGTCTTCCAACATCTAGAAGGTGAAGCGTTAAAAAAGAATTCATTACGCTTATTAATTTTATATTTAATCATGTTCTATATTGTTCCTGGTTAACCCTTATTCTGAATAAATTCCGGGTCGTACATTGTTTGATACACACATGAAGCCTTGTAATAATTTTGGGTTTAGATAGTGAATTCAGATTTGTATGGATTCTATTACCACATATCTAGATTTGTCCTGCTTTACCAGAATAGACAAAATGCTAATATACCTTTCTTAAAATGAAAACTGAAATATTACTAATCAAGTAATTAATTGACATAATTGGAATTGGTCAATAACAAAATATGGGTAGATTCTTTGAGATCCACGCTATAGCTTTGATGCGGTCATACCAGAAAATATGCAGCATGAAAGAAAACAATCGTAGACCTACTTGTTGGTCTAGAGTCGTTAGTGGTGTGCTTAGAGATGTGGGTTAAACAAATGGGTTATAAAATATATACCTGCCCTCTTTACAAACTTGACGCCGTGAAAACAGACCTGTATTTTCTACACGGTGATTCACAGGATAAAATAAACTTTCATTTTCTAATGCCTTTACAGTGAAACATTATTATTACAAAATAATTCAGAGATTTAAAAGTAGAAACATTGTATAAAAAAGTCAGCAATCGGCACTAGCATGGTAAATGCTAGCAGCCTCTGAACTCTGATAGGACAACAATAGATTGGAACAATGCATCATTATACAAGAAAACAGTGCGCGTGGAAAAGCGGAAGACACATTGAAAGAAATTCTCATTTTGAGTGAATACCTCCCTCTCCCACCGTTGAATTGTGTAAAACCACGTTGTACTGTAATACTACAGAAACAGAAACCCCCAAACAACTCAGGTGAATCCAATTAGCTGGTCAACACGCAAGCAAGACCATTTAATTCCGAAGTCGGACACATTTTGAGTTGCCAATAAAGTCTTTTAATGCTAGATCCGCTGGTTAAAGTTTAGAAGTTTTTATTTTTTAAAAAGTTTTTTCAAAGGAAATTTAAGTAAGAATAATATCCGGAAATGTTCGCAAGATTGTTTCAGGATTTAGTTTGTGGGAGTAGCATTTCGAGAGAAACAAGAGCACCACGTACTTAATTTGTTTAGGAATGGCATCTTTGAAGATGTGGAATCATTGTCTTGCTATTAAAGGCTATATTTAGTTGCAAAAGAAATGTGAAAAAGTACTTTTAGTTACACAATAAAGAAGCCCAAATCAACGGTTTGAGCAAGGGGGTAACTGAGAATCAGCTAAATTATCCTCCATCTTTAACACCGACAAAATCCTTAGAAACAAATCCAAGGAAAATAGCGATCCTCCCCATGTATGTACCTGATTAAAGAAAAGGGGATTAAAGCACACTTGAACAAAATGCATAATATTAAAACCTTACACATTCATGGTTTTACCAAACTTAATATTAACATCGTATAGAACGAATGTAAAAATGAATGAAAGAGAGAAAAACAGCAAAGCATTAAATGACATGAAATAATTAAGACATTGTATTGGATGGATCATATTTTAAACAGATTCATCGCATTCACGTACAAAAGTGACCTGACAAGGTGTCTGAAGCGGAAAGCTGCTTCGCATTGCTTTCAATAAGGCGCATTTTTCAACATATTGCGGAAAAGAAAACTGTTCAGTATTAAATATGGTAATATAACAGCTCAGTATGCATATATAGTTTCAACGGATCGGAAAAAAGAGTATTTTTTCACGAGCTAAATGCGGACGTTCAACATATATCGAATAACGCAAGAAAAAGGAACATATGTTTAACATTTTGGAATCGAAATACAACTAAACGTTAAATTCCGCTTGCCTAGAGAATAAGGTCTCGTGCACCATAGGACATTCTCTTCAACCGTAATCGACCCTTTTCGGTAATGAGAGCATGGCCAAGCGGATTAGGATGTGCGTGTATGGGAGCTTTGCGATAGATGCCGTCAAGCGCGAAAATAGCCAGATTCTACTTGGGATGGATTATACTTCTCTAACCGCCTTCTTTATAGTCTCTTAAGGAAGACTTTGTTTAGGACGAAACTTAGGGAAACTTTGCTGATTTCCCAGTACAGCTTTCCACATTGAGATGTAGGCCTATATCTGTACTTGTGTATTTCCTTCTTCTCTATCTTTAGTGCTGTCTTTCTTTCTACTTCTTTTTATTGTGTATGCAATTGTTTATCCAATAAACAGATTAAATCATGTATTTCAGGTGTTTGATGGCTCTGACCTTGACTGGTTGAGGACAAGACTTTCGGAAAACTATTTGTATTCCTTCAGTTTCATGCATCAGTCGGATACCCCTCGGAAGGGTAGAAATGAACCTCCGTGCAAAAGCCTAGAATTTTCCGAATTCGTTGCATGTGCATCGACTAACTGTTTGCAGTTTGACACAAGCGTTGAAGAGGGGAAATTTGCTTTCCTCGGATGCCTACAACAGCATTGTGCAAGGCATGTGTTTAGCCTGCCACAAGAGTGCTTGACGTGTTTATTACTCCGAAAAGATATGAATGAGGCACGTGAAGTGTAAGTATTAACGAGGTACGCGGTGTGTAAGTAAATATTTGGTATCATTATTTTTTCTTTGCTTGCACATTAATTTGATGTTTCAGATCAATTCTGCGTTCAGCACATAACTGTTGCGATTTCTTTATTGCTCTTTGTCAAATTTGACGTTATATATGTGTGTGTGTGTGTGTGATTTGGATTTGTAATGTAGCTTTAAGAATATTTCAGTCATATCGCTACGATGTCTGGAATGTGGCAGATTATAGTAATGTCTAGCACTGAGGCATCATTTATCAGACATGTCGCATGATGTCCCACCCAGACACATTATCCGGACATCAGGCGGATAAGTCCTAACACTACCCTCTTAATGCTGAGCGCCATGCGAGGTTGCTGTTAGAACAATTTTTATAAGTCTCTGGTACGAATCGGCCGGGGATCGAACTCTCGACCTCCCGCATCTTAGGAAGACGCTCTAACCACTAGGACATCGGAGTGGTTTGACATTACGTAATCACGCTCTCAGATGTTGAGTTACAAAAGGAAACTTTGTAAGTCAGGGAATTACGTTGGTTGCTTGCTTGCATACTTTGACGTCATTGTAACACATTATTTGCTATATCATGCCGTGGAAATGAGAACTAAATGCCTTTTGCAAAAATACACCAACGCATCAAAAAGCTCAAGAGGATGTGACTACATTCTAAATATTGCAGGTTTTGACTTTAATATACTGTTTTCAGTACCTGAGAACAGCAGTAAATAATGTTGCCCTTTCTTGCAACATGTACATTCTCCATCATTCTATTATGAAGAATTTCTTGCCCATTTGGAGTTTCTTTCTTTGCAAACAGTTGCAAACGCCAAAAGATGGGTATGAGACGTCTTTTGATGATATGCACGAGGATCGTTCTTATTCTGTTTGAAGAATGTTTATAAGAACTTTGATTTAGTTTTCTTATACTTCAAAGTAGAAAAACATTGCTTGGAGTAATAATATATATGTTTCTTGTAGGTCGTCTAAAAACGCCATAGTAACTTATATATATACTTTTCTTTAATTTCACTGTAACGTAGCAATATTTTATTTCTAAAGATAAGCGTAAGGATTTCGTTTCCATTAATTTTAGACGATTGTATAAGTTTTCAAATTAAATTTTTGGATATGCTCTAAAATTTCAACACTACCCTAACTTCAATCATTATTTTCAATATACAGTGACAAGCAAACACCCGGTTATTTTACAATACATTTTCCTGTAACTCGGATGCCCTGCAACACTGTAAGTGATGATTTAACGCAAAACGTGACCGGGATACCTAAAGCCGTTTCAATTGAAAATAATAATATTTGTACTGAACCAAATTATTGCATATGAAAATCAAACTGAGAAAATACTTAATATATAGTTCCCATAGTGTCGCGTACATCAATACTCGATCTTCTGAACTCGGAAACACGAGGTATTGTTTTCAGCCTGATTTTGGAATGTCGAAACCTATACTTGTATCATGTCGTCTGCAATGCTTCTTTACTCGTTACACAATTAACCTGTCAGGGTTAATTGAAGTAGTTAACATTATGCCCACAAGACTTTGTGAGAAGTCGTGCTAGAGTTCAGTTCAAAACCAATCTGCAATATCATTCTATTTAGTTGTATTATTGGATCACATTCTGCCGTGAGTCACACACACACACACACACACACACAAACTCACACAGTACAGCAATTAAACTGGATATGTACAATCAGATTTCTGTAAAGGTCTCTAGTTCGTTCCTCGCAGAATCACCAATGATACCCATGCATGTTTATCGTTGAATTTGCATGTCATCGTCTCGAAACATAGCAACAATTACTGATTTCGTTTAGTGCGTTAAGGATTTAACATAATTCTCAAAGACGTACAGCGCAACAACATTCATTCGATACATGATGATAAAGACTGTTCTCTGTACATGTCATACACCATGTTCGTCCTAAGTTCTGGAAGAGTCCATTTTGTTTACTGCAAAGAATTCAAATAGAAACAATTACAATATGGCCGAAAAGAAAAGCTACTCACGCCTGAAATAAATAAATCGACTCATCCACATGTCATGGTGGCATTAAATGTTTTTGAGCAAACAGACCAGCTTGTTTTAGCATGTATTTAATAAGATGTTGCGCTCTATGTCGATACGAAAGCTGTTGGAATACTTCTTGCGCGAAACGAAGCAGTCATTTTAAACTACATTTAATAACGCGAACGGAAACAATTCAATGAGCAACAAACACGAATATGTTGTGTGATGTGATTTCCATTCCTGCATCTAGAGCAGGGGTTTAGTGCTGTGCAAACTTCGTTCCCTTACCTTTTCTCGCGTTCCCTTACTGTTTGCGCTCTCTAGTATACTCCTACATCTAAGTAACATACTATAGCACATCAACAATGATCTAGAGCATTTCTGAGTGCCGATTAAAGCAGCTTGGAATTGCGTTCTAGTCAATAGGCAGTGGCAGATCCAGATACTATACAAGTAAATGTACACATTTAACTCGATATCCTATTTGCTTCTTTCATCAGGTGTCATTTAAATTCTACGACGATGATAAACGTGCCGGGTCTCTTGTTATTCAGCAAGCATCAAATGCTAAACCCTAGGGCAGTGGAGTATTTTCCGGATGTTAAGGAGATAGCAAAACGAGGCTATCTTCAAGCATATGTAAGTGATTTTCAAATGAATGACATATCCATATGAATATTTCATATTCACTTTCTTTGATATTTCTTGTATTGAGACCGCAATCTTTATATTTATTTCAGATCAATCCAAATTTTATTTGAACAGATGATATAATATTGACCATATGTCCTTGAAAATGTAGTCATGTTTTTCTGGCTACTTATTTGTTTATTTTTTATTTGCTTATTTATTACACTTTGGTGCGTTTGGGATTATCTGCTTTATCATTTGCTTCAAAAGATCATAATAATTATGCTGAAATCAGATGCAACTATCATGTGTAAATTTTCGTTTCACTCCATTGAATAATAATGCTATAAAGGTATTAAGTTTACTGTAGCTCTCTTTCTTATGTTCATCAATCGTATTAGTGTGTTGGTACATGGATAGCGTAGCATGAAATGTATAAAATATTTTACGGAATATTTGAGCTTTTTTTCAGATCACGACACAGTTGTGTGCACACATCTATCAACACCTTTCTTCGGAGACCTCTATCCCGAAGGTAAATAACAAAATAATAATTTTGTACAAACGTTTCAAATCATACCCCAGACTGACTTATACCTCCTCCAGATATATACAAGGTTTATCGAATTTGTCGGGGGTGGAGAGGGAGATACATTTTCATCTGTATAATTATATCTAAAATATATTCTCATTTTAGAAGACAATTTAATATCTTAAGATACAATATATATGATCTGTTCATGTTCAAACTGGGTTTAGAATCTCGATTCAGTCTTGAGGATGGAGCGAATGGGAATGCGGTCCCTAGATCAAAACTAGAGAGTGAGAGATAGAGAGAGGGGAGGGGGTTAACAACTTGGATGACTGGGTGAGAGTATTGAACTTTTGAGAAAGTCTTCTTTATTTTAAAATCGCCAGTCAACTAATCTGAGATAAGAGTGCCAATTTAAAATAAGTGTGATAGAACAACAACAACAACATAAACAACAACAACAACAACAATAATAATAATAATAATAATAATAATAATAAACATGAATTAGGAAAACGGAGATGACGCTGAAACTACTAACGAAAAGTGAAGGTGATGAATTGTTACTCCACATGTAAAGAGAGCATTCATTTATGTACACACATAACCACACACACACGAACAACAATAATATCAACAAAAGAAACAGTACTCTAGGACAAAGAAGCGTTTATATTGTCTTTATTACTATTTGATTTATTTTGTTGACGACCGATCCGGTTTCCAAGTGGTTACCTCCGTCTAGGATGTGGGAGGTAGCGGGTTCGAACCCGAGTTTTACCAAATACTTATAAAAATGGTACTTGCAGATGCCTCATTAGGGGCTCAGCATTAAGATGCTAGTGCTAGGACTGGTCGGCCTGGTGTCAGGATAATGTGACTGAGTAGGACATCATGCTACATGTCTGCGGAATGATGCACCAGTGCAAGACATCACTAGAAACTGCCACACTGCAGAAATCGTAGCGATATGACTGAAGATCGTTAAAGCTACGTAAAAAATGCAAATTACACACACACACACACACACACACACACATGCACGCGCGCGTTACTGACTAAGCAATGCAGGCCGCATCCGTTTATCGGTCGCGATAATCGAAATTTTCCGCCAGAATAATAGTATAGTCCAAATAATGAACACTTTCTATTTCTACTGAACAGTCCAAACAAATGTTTTTCCTCTCGAATAATATCTAAGTAAACATTAAAAAAGGCCTGCAGACCTAGAACAGGAACACAAGAAATGAGGATGACTCCAAAAATCGAAAATAATCTGATTGCTGAGTTCTCTCCTTATATCTAGCTTTTATTGCCACTAAATTTCACAATATACCCCACTTGATAGATCTTACTACTCATTTTATCTAGAACTTGCCTATTCATGTGACTCTGCCCGACCAATGGGCAGTTACTGAATTTCGCTCTAAACAAACTTGGGTCGTAGGCCAATCTAACTAAAGATATTCCGTACAGTTTACAACCATGCATAAAAATTACAAATATTAAATAAAATCTTGTACAAGGATTTAAGCAAAGCTGTAGATATACATAATAATATACATACAGTTATGGCGGTGATGCTCCTCCATAGGTGTATACCTACCACCACGCCCACCCTCCATCCCCATGGGCACATATTTAATGGGGTGGGATAAAAAAAGGGAAGCGTATGGATCTGTTTAATAAACGCTCTATAGATTTTTACCGTCAGCTATAAAGGTTCTAACAGCTTATGCTGCATACAACGGAGGACTTTTATACTGCATTAGATGGTCACTGAAGTGGATACAATCTTCAATAAATTAATGCCTCCATTTAGACGACTGCTGACCCTTGCATTTGTTGGAACCGAGGATTGAATCTAGGACCTCAAAGGAGTAAAGTGGGTGTATATCTACTGTTTTATACAGGCCTTAGATCATCACATAATTTATAGACCTTGGTTGCTGATAATATAAGATATATATAAATGCTTTATACTTTACATCGTAGCGACAGTATATTGAACCAAATGAGGTTACGTCTTCAAATCGTGTACAAATTGTACCTAGTGTTCTGAGTCAAGTGTAGGCACAAAAATGGTGACATGACGATTAGCGACAGCGAGCTATCGAAGTTGTTTTCGTTCTTAATTTTATATTTTTTAGCATTCCACAAATATGGTAACTATACAGCTCAGAACCGGGCAGAGGTTGACAAACTTCTTGCAGCTATCAAAGGTAAAACGCCACTGGTGCTAGCGGGAGACTTCAACACAGGCCCCGAACTACCTGAAAGCAACGTGTGTGCTGAACTTCAAGGTAATCTCAAATAACTGGGTAACTTATAAAACGAGACCGTTGTAAATTCATCCTTGCGGTTCGCAATGACACAACACAGCATTAATATATATATATATATATATATATATATATATATATATATATATATATATATAGAGAGAGAGAGAGAGAGAGAGAGAGAGAGAGAGAGAGAGAGAGAGAGAGGGAGAGAGAGAGAGAGAGAGATTATGTAGGTATGTATGTGCGGGTGTGGGTGGGTGTTTGTAGACAGTCTTTTCTGAATAAACCATATTTTGAACGTAATTGTTATATCAGGTTTAAACTTGACCGTGAACATTCCGAGATTTTGTAATATAATTCATTTTGACTTTTCCAGACTCCTATAAAGCCTTAACGAGCACTAAAGTCAGACTGTTTCACACTGCCATTAATAAGTGTACCTTTTGTAACGGCAACACATGGCTTCAACAAGACTGCGACTCGACTATTGACCACATCTTTCTACGGGGTCACACCCTTATGTGTATTACGGTAGGGAAGAATTATCATGTTTATAGTTGTTTTTATTAACATAATCCATACTAATAGCAAGTGGGAGTGAAAACTGGTTTTCCGATTTCTTGAATGCATATAAACAATTGTCAGCCCGAAACCTTTGAACACAGAGAAAGGACACACAACACATCTAGTGTCTTCAAATACACAGCAAGACCATATTCCTGCAGAGTGTTGCTTGTTTTAGAGCAGATACTAGTTTTTAGATTAATGCATATTTGAATTAAACGTTTGTTAAAACTTTGATGCATAAAGCAATGCCAGTGAATGCATCAATATTTGTCAATTGCGATCCAACCACAGAGGTGTTATGCTAACCTAGAGACAACATGATTTTCCTCATATCATCATTATCTCGAAGTATTTAAGGTTTCAACTGGCATATCTTGATTGTCTCGTGTACTTCCAAATAAAACTGTTTCACCAATGAAAATATAGTCATCTTTAAACAGGATGATTTTCTCAATAATTTGTTGAAGGGTTAAAGTCATTGATGTGCTGTGTAAAGATAAGCACGGCCTACGTTGGCCATACTATATAACGATAACTGGCTTCCTGCAGGAACAGATACAAGGAACTGTGGCACATTTATTTTGGTTGTTAGCATATTTTCATGTGAACGATAGTTTTGAAACTTTAATATTTTGTTATTTCACCGTTCAAAGTCCAATAACGTATTTTGTTTTCTTGATATCACGGATACTAATATATGCATAGATAATCACTACACCTTCCTCTGTTAAGACAAACAAGTTTTTAAAAAATGTTATTGGACGATGTGTTTATATTTCCTGGCTCTTCTTCCCCAGCACCAGTATCGCTGTTTCGAATTATATTGTATTGTGGTGTGGTATTTAAATAATAAATCAATAATAGTTTCTACCATAATATAAAAATATATTTGGGCTTTTGTTACCCACATAAAATTTATTAAGACAATCTTTCCTCACCAACTGGGTTACTGAGAGTCATGTTGAGATTATGATCAATGTTTAAATCTCCTTTTATAATATTGCCACTCTTGTTCAAATAATTGATATCCACCAATATTTGTTTTGGTAAGATTTATGTCTTTATTTGCAAATAACTTGATGTTCTATTCATGCCCATATTTAATTTGCCTGTTAGTATATCGCCAGTTTCTTAACGTAATTGTCAACGCTTACCTGATAATTTTGTCTGGAACATCTACCTAGACAAGCATTACAGTTGCCAACATTCCAGACTATATTACTGGATATTAACTACTTCGTAAAAACCTATATTACTAAAATTCTTTAAAGCAAAATGTGAAAATAGTTGTTGTCTTTTCTCAACAACAGAACCGTTCCTGTTT
Organism: Sinohyriopsis cumingii; assembly: GCA_028554795.2. Lineage (NCBI taxonomy): Eukaryota > Metazoa > Mollusca > Bivalvia > Unionida > Unionidae > Sinohyriopsis > Sinohyriopsis cumingii. Next base: position 7,989,932 of record CM068827.1, on the reverse strand, counting down.
AACAGATGGATAAAGTGATTTAAACATGGACGTCTGAGTTGCCAAATTTAAGCATAACGATTTTCCACTGGCTATAACATAATCATATCCACGAATTCGTGCGTTGTAGGTGTGTAATTTTTAAATTAAGTCACCTATTAATGTGTCAACATAAGTTCTAAAATAAGCCATTAGCTGATTATACACGTGCAGGATTAATATAATCTATACTGGGGTTTAGCCTTGTGGAGAGACTATGTATCCCTAGGGTTTAGCCTTGTGGGGCGACTATGTATCCCTGGGGTTTAGCCTCGTTGGGAGACGATGTATCTCTGCGAAAAACTTAATACAAACACTGAGATTATTTTTCTAACCCAGTTGTTTCCAATTAAATTAAAGTAGCCCTGGTTGTTTGCAATATAGTTAGTAGAATCGACACATGTAGTATTAATTAGCTACTATTATTGCCTCTCACTTTGTATAAAGCTCATTAGATCTTATACTCTTTCAAGAAAATCTGAATAATTATCTAAGTAGAATCTAGATATATATGCCTCTCTTAGAAAAAGTCAAGAATTTTTTAAATAATTGTTATTTGTTGGAAGTATTGCATATTGACTAGCTTGGAGCAACGTGCTGTTATTGTTCATATAAATACCGCCCATTAATACAAACATGTCAATAAGGGCAATGAGGTGATCCTTCAACCCTAAGTACACACGTGAAAATAGAAACCACACAAACATTTGAAATTATTACTGTATTATCACATTTAATCCACTGATGTCATATGAAAATAACAGTAAGCAAATTAAATCTTTAATATAGTTGACTTTTAACTTGCATCAGTTCTAATTTTGGAAAATGTTCTTTGGTAGGCAATGGTACAATACTGCACAGTAGGCCTACTGGGTACACTTCTAACGATGTGCGTAGTAACTGAGGAGATTTCTAGTTCATGACTTTGTCGCAACTTTATATTTTCTGTCCTGGAAATATGGCAAATGTTGCTATCACTAGTGCAATGACACAATGCATGGATTAGCATGTGGACTGCTGAATGAACCACTCTGTTTGGTAAGGCAGAGTTTTAATTTACAGTCACATTATATTTTGATTCAGCTGGGGTAGATTGTTGGTTGGTGTTTGACAAAGCAGAAACCAGTTTAACATTTTTATTTCTGCTTTTCATCATTCAAAAATAAAATTCCCATACAGATTCAAATAACATTTTCATTTTCACCTTTTGCTTGCCTCTATCAGTGCCATTTAAATACTGTTGTGTTTTTAATTACACTTATCCAACATTCGTCATAAAGCATCCAAAATAATATTGTGTTGTTTGCTGAAAAGTACATGATATTTCTTAGTGGCCATTTAGATCTTTCAAGAACCAGAGCTGGACTTCATTATTAATTTGACACATTTTCATGCTAGACTTTTTTTTTCAAACAAGTTTCTGAAATTTACTCTTCTGGTCTACTAATTTACAAAATGTATGTAATATTATGGTTTAGTATACTTTAAATGTATTTATTAAATGTGTAATTTCTTCACCATTAAATCTTTTATTTTGTCCTCAGCTGGGTTAGCCATCCTAAGAACTATTTTAAACATTCCTCTGTCCAGTTTGACGAGTATAATTTTTTCAAACGTTCATTCTTTTCTGTGACATTCTTACCATATCGCGTAATTGTAATTTTTGCTTTTCATCTTTCAAAAATAGAATCCACATATAGATTCAAATAATATTTCAATTTTCTCCTTTTGCTTGCCTCTATCGGTGCCATAAAGATTCATATATTTTAATTTATTCCTTTTGCTTGCCTCTATTGGTACCATTTTAATATTGCTGTACTTATAATATTTATCCAACATTTGTCTTAAAGCATCCAAAATATTTATTGTGTTGTTTGCTGTAAAGTACATTATAGTTGTTAATGTTCAAATAAATCTTTCAACAATGAGAGCTTCACCATCATCATAAATCTGGCACATTTCAAGACCGTTTTCATTCAAGAAAAAATTGTTTTTAATGTTTCTAAAAAATTTACTCTTCTGGTATAATAATATATTTTGTCATTTTCTCGCGTTCTTTATTCTTCAAAAGTATTTATTATACTAGTGTCCATATAATTATGGATTAGTATACTCCAAACATATTTAGTCAATGTGTCCATATAATTATGGATTAGTATACCGCAAACATATTTACTGAATGTGTTCATCTTATTATGGATTAGAATACTCCAAACATATTTACTGAATGTGTCCATATTAGTATGGATTAGTATACTCCAAACATATTTACTGAATGTGTCCATATAGTTATAAATTAGTATACTCCAAACATATTTACTGAATGTGTCCATATTATTATGGATTAGAATACTCCAAACATATTTACTGAATGTGTCCATATTAGTATGGATTAGTATACTCCAAACGTATTTACTGAATGTGTCCATATAATTATGGACTAGTATACCGCAAACATATTTACTGAATGTGTCCATATTAGTATGGATTAGTATACTCCAAACATATTTACTGAATGTGTCCATATTATTATAGATTAGTATACTCCAAATATATTTATTGAATGTTTCCATATTAGTATGGATTAGTATACTCTAAACGTATTTACTGAATGTGTCCATATTAGTATGGATTTGTATACTCCAAACATATTTACTGAATGTGCCCATATTAGTATGGATTAGTATACTCCAAACATATTTACTGAATGTGTCCATATTATTATGGATTAGTATACTCCAAACATATTTACTGAATGTGTCCATATAATTATAGATTAGTATACTCCAAACATACATACTGAATGTGTTCAAATAATTATGGATTAGAATATTCCAAACAAATTTACTGAATGTGTCCATATAAGTATGGATTAGTATACTCCAAACATATTTACTGAATGTGTCCATATAAGTATGGATTAGTATACTCCAAACATATTTACTGAATGTGTCCATATAGTTATAGATTAGTATACTCCAAACATATTTACTGAATGTGTCCATCTTATTATGGATTAGAATACTCCAAACATATTTACTGAATGTGTCCATATTAGTATGGATTAGTATACTCCAAACGTATTTACTGAATGTGTCCATATAATTATGGACTAGTATACCCCAAATATATTTACTGAATGTGTCCATATTAGTATGGATTAGTATACTCCAAACGTATTTACTGAATGTGTCCATATAATTATGGACTAGTATACCCCAAACATATTTACTGAATGTGTCCATATTAGTATGGATTAGTATACTCCAAACATATTTACTGAATGTGTCCATATTAGTATAGATTAGTATACTCCAAACATATTTAATGAATGTGTCCATATTAGTATGGATTTGTATACTCCAAACGTATTTACTGAATGTGTCCATATTAGTATGGATTTGTATACTCCAAACATATTTACTGAATGTGTCCATATTAGTATGGATTAGTATACTCCAAACATATTTACTGAATGTGTCCATATAATTATAGATTAGTATACTCCAAACATACTTGCTGAATGTGTTCAAGTAATTATGGATTAGTATACTCCAAACATATTTACTGAATGTGTCCATATTAGTATGGATTAGTATAATACGAACTTATTTACTAAATGTGTGCACATTATTATGGATTGGTAAATGTTTCTTTATTATGGATTATAATGTTTTTATGAAAAGTGTCTGCATCATTTTGCAACAGTGTAACATAGTTACTAAATGTGTTCATATTGATATAGATTTTATTATGGATCCATATTATGGATCTTAAATTATTTACTAAATGTGTCTGCATTATTATGGAGTGGTATACTTCGAACATACTAAACGTGTCTTTTTATTGATTGGTATAATTTGAACATTAAAAAGTGTTTTTATTATTATGGACGTTTGCCAAAGGTTCTATCTTTCTATGAATGTAGGCACTATTCCTGGTTTTCGTTTTTCATATATATAAAAAACACCTTCCTGTCTTTTATTTCCTGCTGCTGCACGTCCTAAGCAATGTTATACTTTAACCAATTCCTAAGATGACAGCCAGTAGACTGTCAACATTGGCAGTAACAAATATAAATCCATCAGTTTTATTTTGTTTTAGTTGTACATGTGAAAATTTTAGATCCAACATTTTGGGATTTTGCCTTCATTATAAATTTTATCCATGTTTTTGTCAACTTCTTACCCTTCTAAACGACACAATTGCAGACAACACATTTCCAAATATACTATGATAATAATTTTCCTTATGTTGTGTTTTTTGTATTGTCACAGGACTTTTCTGATATGTTGTTCTCACTGGCACAAATATAAATTTGATATTAAATTCAGGGAAGTTTATTGTTGTCTTTGTAGGGTTTAACGCATATTATCAAACCTTACACAATATGATTTTACAATCTATCTTTTAATGATTTCTGTTGTATTCTGTTACAACATGTACAGCTTTACACTGCTGTTGGTCACTGGAGATTATTCTTTTAATCACCTTTATTTTCAGTGGTAAAATCATAATTATGTTAAATCTACAGTTTGTTTCGTGACTGGTGGGCTATGAACCCAGCTGTTGGTCTCATGACTTGGGTCATTTCATCATCTACCTTGAATTTGTTGCCATGTTATGCGATTCTTAATCGTGGCTGGAATGTGGCCATCACTCCATAGTGGTCAGATATGTGATGCCTTTTCTGAACATAAGGATCATCTAATATTCTCTGAAAGCATAATAGAGGAACATTCTGAGCCGAATGTTTTCAAATGTTTCATTTTAGAATAATAATAAACAAAACAATATGCAGTTACAATTGAACCGAATACATTAAGCTGCAGAATAGTAATGACACTTAATTGAGTCTACAATTATGAACTCTATTAGAGACATCTTAGGTATTGACTCAAGAGCAATAGAAATGGAAAATGAGGGCCATCACTGAGTCAGAATTAAAGACGTGGATTCGTTACCCATTTTACCTTGGTTACAAGTTCAGATGCAGTATATGGTTTCACTCCAAACAGCCCTACTGTTTCTTTGCTGAATTTGGTTGCCCTGTGTGTCTAAGAATGTCACAGAAACCAATGAACGATTGGAAAAATTATACACGACAAACTGGACAGAGGAATGTTTAAAATAGTTCTTAAGATGGCTAACCCAGCTGAGGACAAATAAAAGATTTAATGGTGAAGAAATTACACATTTAGTAAATACATTTGAAGTATACTAAACCATAATATTACATACATTTTGTAAATTAGTAGACCAGAAGAGTAAATTTCAGAAACATTAAAAACAATTTTTTCTCGCATGAAGATGTGCGAAATTTATAATGAAGTCAAGCGCTGGTTCTTGAAAGATCTAAATGACCATTACGAAATGTCATGTACTTTTCAGCAAACAACACAAAATTATTTGTGATGTTTTATAACAAATGTCGGATAAGTGTAATTTAAAACACAGAAGTATTTACATGGCACTGATAGAGGCAATCAAAAGTAAAAAAAATTAAAATGTTTGTTATTTGAATGTATATGGCAATTTTACTTTTGAATCATGCAAAGCAGAAAAAAAATGTTGAACTGGTTTCTGCTTTGTCAAACACCAAACAACAATCTACCTCTGCTGAATCTAATATAATGCGACTGGAAATTAAAACTCTGCATTACCAAACAGAGTGGTTCATTCAGCAGTCCACATGCTAATCCATGCACTGTGTCATTGCACTAGTGATAGCAACACTTGCCATATTTCTAGGACAGAAAATGTAAAGTTTCAACAAAGTCATTAACCAGAAATCTACTCAGTTACTACGCACATCGTTAGAAGTGTGCCCAGTAGGCCTACTATACAGAATCGTACCATTGCCTACCATAGAACATTTTCCAAAATAAGAACTGATGAAAGCTAAAAGTTAACTATATAAAAGATATAATTTACTTACTGTTATTTTCATATGACATCAGTGGATTAAATGTGATAATACAGTAATAATTTCAAATGTTTGTATGGTTTCTATTTTCATGTGTGTACTTAGGGTTGACAGATAACCTCATTGCCCTTATTAACATGTTTGTATTAATGGGCGGTATTTATATGAACAATAACAGCACGTTGCTCCAAGCTAGTCAATGTGCAATACTTCAAACACATACCAATTACTTCGACTCTGCTAACTATATTGCAAACAACAAGGGTTACTTTAACTTAATTGGAAACAATTGGGTTAGAAAAATAATCTCAGTGTTTGTATTATCTTTTTCGCAGGGATACATAGTCCTCCCATAAGGCTAAACCACAGAGATACATAGTCTCTCCACAAGGCTAAACCCCAGGCATACATAGTCGCCCAACAAGGCTAAACCCTAGGGATACATAGTCTCCCCACAAGGCTAAACCCCAGTATATAGTATATTAATCCTGCATGTGCATAATCAGCTAATGGCTTATTTTAGAACTTATGTTGACAAATTAAAAGGTGACTTAATTTAAAAATTACACACCTACAACGCACGAATTCGTGGATGTGATTATATTACAGCCACTGGAAAATCATTATGCTTAAATTTGGCAACTCAGACGTCCATGTTTCAATCACTTTATTCATCTGTTAAACAGGAACGGTTCTGTTGTTGAGAAAAGATCACACATATTTTCCCGTTTTGCTTAAAGAATAATAATAATATAGGGTTTCACGAAGTAGTTAATATCCAGCAATATAGTCTGGAATGTTGGCAACCGTAATGCTAGTCTAGGTGCAGCTACAGTCAACATTATCAGTTAAACCTTGACAATTACGTTAAGAAACTGGCGATATACTAACAGGCAAATTAAATATGAGCATAAATAGAACATCAAGTTATTTAGCAAATGAAGACACACATTTTACCACAACAAATATTGGTGGATAGCAATTATTTGAACAAGAGTGGCAATATTATAAAAGGAGATTAGAACATTGATAATAATCTCAACAAGAATGTCAGTAACCCAGTTGGTGAGGAAAGATTGTCTTAATTAATTTTATGTGGGTAACAAAAGCCCAACTATTATTTTATATTATGGTAAAATATATTATTAATTTATTATTTAAATACCACACCACAATTCGAAACACCGACACTGGCGTTGGGGAAGAAGAGCCAGGAAATATAAACACATCATCGAATAACATTTCTTAAAACTGGTTTGTCTTCACAGAGGAAGGTGTGGAGCTTATTTATGCATATATTAGTATCAGTGATATAAAGAAAACAAAATATTTTATTGGACTTTGAATGGTGAAATAACAAAATATTAAATACTTTCTACACTATTGTTAACATGAAAATACGCTAACAACCAAAATAAATGTGCCACAGTTCCTTGTATCTGTTCTTGCAGGAAGCCAGTTAGCGTTATATATGGCCAACGTAGGCGGCGCTTATCTTTACACAGACAGCACATCAATGGCTTTAACAGAAATTAATATAAGATATGAGAAAACAAACCCTTCAAAGAATTAATGAGAAAATCATCCTGTTTAAAGGTGACTATATTTTCATTGCTGAAACAGGTTTATTTGGAAGTACACGAGACAATCAAGATATGCCAATTGAAACCTTAAATACTTGAAGATAATGATGATATGAAGAAATTCATGTTGTCTCTAGGTTATCATAACACCTATGTGGTTGGATCGCGATTGACAAATATTGATGTATTCACTGGCATTGCTTTATGCATCAAATTTTTAACTAACGGTCAATTCAACCGTTAGTACAAGTATATGGCGTGGATATTTATCAGACTAAACAAAACGTACTGTTAATTTTTGTCTATTCTTGGAAAGCTCAAATACGCATATGTAGTTTTGCTATCTAATGTAATGTAATGCTTTAGAAATATTGGCCAGCATAACAGATGTTAACCAGCCACATGATTATGTAACTCTTTTATATAGCGGTTACATAAAATCATATAAACTGTATGATAATACACATACAACGATTGTTTTGCTTAGCAGAATTATTGGAGGCCTTTCAGCTCTTTGAAAAATACCCATGATGCCAGTGGTTTCGAGCATCATTTGTACTCCACACGTTATAACAGTTGCTATGGATAGCTATTTGAAATTAGATGACAAAAGTTAACTTTTATTAATGAAGCAGTCGTTAACCATTTCAAAATCAAACCTGCAGGTCATCAGATATGTTTCTGAAAAAGCAAAAGTATTTCATTTGTTTATGCTGATTTTATTCCTCTCTTAATGTTTATATTGTCAGAATTGTCTAATATATTTCGTTACTACACGGCTTCATACTGCAAGACATGTGTGTCTAAAAATAGTTTCTAGTATTGTAAACAAACAATGTACACTCGTGTCGTAGACACATTAGCTTTTGGTTTATTAGAGTTCCGAATGAAATAAACAAGCTGTTTCGTTAATTTGAAAGTAGAGTTGATAAAGTCAACGATGTGGACGTGTTCACTGAATCACAAATGAAAGGTATAAAGACGTAAACGAAAGAATTTGATCCTTGCAATGTCAGCAACAAACGTGAGAGACACAGTATTTTAATATATCATTCTAATTATTTAAACAGTTATTTAGGAGAAATATTGGTAACTGTTCGCAAATAGGAAGGTTCAGACCATGGCCAGTGTTCTCTAGGGGCGATAAAAGTAGGATAGAGAAGTAGACCGAGGCTAAGGCTATCTTATATCTATCAGAGATGTACCATTTTACGACTTAGTCAAAACACTAAAATTCGAGAGAAAAAATACTAATGAAGGTTTTGATATGAATCTCTGAGTCAATAAGCGAAGATAACGGAAAAGTATTATTTCCGTTGGACAATCGGACTGTCCCACAACAGCAATTCCAGACCAACTGGAACAACATTTTTAAAATGCGGATTTAGTAAAATTATGACTTCATTACAATTTTAAGTAGACCAAAATAAGACTTACAAAAGTAAAGTATTGTTGATCGCGCGACGAAGTTCAAAGGTCGCTAGGCGGTGCTGTGTACGCGTGAATATTGTTACATTGTATTGATGAATCCAAGATTGTGTATTTATTTTAAAATACAGCATGAATTCAATTACTTTGTTTCTTAAAGTGTATTCCTTCATTATTAACCCTTAGGTAGGAAGACGGAATGAGTATATGATTAAACGTTACTGCATTTGTACGGGAAAATATGAACTCGTTTTTTCGGAATAATACTGTACTCCCATGCCCGTGCAGTATATCTCAGATGAAAATAATCTCGTTAATATTTTCCCACACAAATATATTAACCAATAAATAAAGAAAGCTATATGGAGTCTTTCCAGATTTATTTGAAGCGCTAAAAGCTAAACGGTTATGAAACCCAAGCTTAAAGTAGTATGCATGTATTAAATTGTACTGGGCGTTTACACATCGGGCAATGGTTTCTTTGAAATAACCATCCATTATATTAATCATTCAAGAAAACAGAAATGTTTGCATTCTTCTTATAAATATATCATGCAACTATCGTCCAGTCTTTCATTAGACAATATACCGTGTATGTGTAACATTTGTATGACCACATGCAATGGACGAACTTTTCTATATATTAGATCCAAAATGTTAATACCTATTAGCAAATATACCCATTCTAAATTACCATTTTGACATGCTAGGCTAGTGCGTAATCATTCTTTGCATTTATAGGGACACTAAGATCTTCTTTGTGACAATACTTTTACTAATTCAGTATGTCCATTTTCGCAGAAGCAAAACATCTTGTGGTATCAATGATAACTAAACAACTTTGTTTCTTCATTTTCATTAATACACGTTCTACAGAGTAGATGTTTTTCATTTTCCATAATTCATGTCCAATAGTCCTGAACAATTAGTCTCCACATTCGACTTAAGAAGCAAACGTGTATATATTGGCAAAAAGTTGGAAAACTATAAAACAAATATGCATTAATCTAAAAAATAGTATCTGCTCTAAAACAAGCCCCACTGTGCATGAATATCGTCTTGCTGTGTATTGGAAGACACTAGATGTGTTGCGTGTCCTTTCTCTGTGCCTAAACGTTTCTGGCTTACAATTGTTTATATGCATTCTAGAAATCGAAAACCAATTTTCACTCCCACTTGCTATTAGTATGGATTATATTAACAAAAACCAAAATAAATATGACAAGTCTTCCTTACCGTAATACACATAAGGGTGTGACCCCGTAGAAAGATGTGGTCAATAGTCCAGTCGCAGTTCTGTTGAAGCCATGTGTTGCCGTTACAAAAGGTACACTTATTAATGACAGTGTGAGACAGTCTGGCTTTAGTGCTGGTTAAGGCTTCATAAGAGTCTGGAAAAGTCAAAATGAATTATAATATTACAAAATCTCTGCGCTAACTTACATTCGGAATATTCACGGTCAAGTTTTAACTTAATTTAACAATTACGTTCAAAATATTGTTTATTCAGAAAGACTTGCATAACGTTCAAAAGTTTTAAGCTTTTATATATATATATATATATATATATATATATATATATATATATATATATATATATATATATATATATATATATATATATATATATATATATATATATATATATATTAATGCTCTGTTGTGTCTTTGCGAACCGCTAGGATGAATTTACAACGGTCTCGTTTTCTAAGTTACCCAGTTATTTGAGATTACCTGGAAGTTGCTTTCAGGTAGTTCGGGGCCAGTGTTGAAGTCTCCGGATTGCACCAGTGGAGTTTTACCTTACACTTCTTCAAGGAGTTTGTCAACCTCTGTCCGGTTCTGAGCTGTATAGTTACTATACTGGTGGAAGGCTAAAAAGTATAAAAAATAAGAACTAAAATAACTTCGATAGCTCGCTGTCGCTAATCGTCATGTCACCATTTTTATGCCTACACTTGACTCAGAACACTAGGTACAATTTGTACACGATCTGAAGACGTAACCTCACTTGGTTCAATATAATGTCGCTACGTTGTAAAGTATAAATTATTTATGTATACTTTATATTATCATCAACAAGGTCAATAAATTATGTGATGCTCTAAGGCCTGTGTAATACAGCAGCAATACGCCCACTTTACTCCTTTGAGGTCCTAGATTCAATCCTCGGTTCCAGCAAATGCAAGGGTCAGCAGTCGTCCAACTGGGGGCATTATTTATTGAAGATTGTTTCAATTTCAGTGACCATTTCATGCAGGACAAAAACCCTCCGTTGTATGTAGGATAAGCTGTTAGAACCTTTATAACTAACGCTAAAAATCTACAGAGCGTTTATTAAACAGATCCATACGCTTCCCTTGTTATCCCACCCCAGTCAATCTGTGCCCATGGGGATGGAGGGTGGGAGTGTTGGTAGGTATACACCTATGGAGATGCATCACCGCCATAGCTTTATGTATATTATTATGTATATCTATAGTTTTGCTTACATCCTGGTACAAGATTTTATTTAATATTTGTAATTTTTATGCAGGGTTGTAAATTGTACAGAATATGGTTAGTTAGATTCGCCTACGACCCGAGTTTGTTGAGAGCGAAATTTACACGGGATCTGTAAACTTATGTTTACGTATGTGTTGACAATTATTAATAATAAAATTATTAATTATACTTAATGGCGCCATTGGACTATTTTCTCACTAGCTGATGGGGTTTCGGCGTTTCTATAAGAATTCAATAACTTCCCATTGGTCGGGCTGAGTCACATGAATAGGCAAATTCGAGATAAAATTATTAGTAAGATCCATCAAGTGGGGTATATTGTGACATTTAGTGGCAATAAAAGCTAGATATAAGGAGAGAACTGAGCAATCAGATTATTTCCGATTTTTGGAGTCATCCTCATTTTTGTGTCCCTGTTGTAGATCTGCAGGCGGGTTTTATGTTTACTGAGATTATTGTTCTAGAGGAAAAACATTTTTTTGACTGTTCAGTGGAAATAGAAAGTGTTCATTGTTTGGACCATACTATTATTCTGGAAACTGTTGCGAATTATTAGATGGAGTTGTGGAGCTTTATTACACACGTTAAGATTCTTAATTGTGTCTTCCATACTCTGAATTTCCACGTTACAATTTGTGATTAGCATTTTTTTTGCGTAGCTTTAACGATATTCAGTGATATCGCTACGATGTCTGCAGTGTGTCAGTTTATAGTGATGCCTTGCACTGGTGCATCATCCCGCAGACATGTAGCATGATGTCCTAACCAGTCACATTATCCTGACATCAGGCCGACCAGTCCTAGCACTAACCTCTTAATGCTTAGCGCCTAATGAGGCATGTGCAAGTACAATTTTTTTAAGAATTTGGTATCACTCGGCCGGGGTTCGAACCTGCTATCTCCTACATCCTTGACGGACGCTCTAACCACTTGGAAACGGATCGGTCGTCAACAAAAGAAATTGATAAGCAATAAAGACAATAAAGACGCTTCTTTGTTCTAGAGTACTGTTTCTTTTGTTGAAATTATTGTTGTTCGTGTGTGTGTGTGTGTGTGTGTGTTTGTGCATAAATGAATACTCCCTCTACATGTGGAGTAACAATTCGTCACCTTCTCCATTCGTTTGTAGTTCCGGCGTCATCTCCGTTTTCCTAATTCCTGTTTATCTTTATTATTATTATTATTATTATTATTATTTTTACCGCACTTATTTTAAATTGGCACCCATATATCAAATTAGTTGACTGGGGATTTTAAAATAAAGATTTTTTCAAAAGTTCAATACTATCACCCAGTCATCCAAGTTTTTAACCCCCTACCCTCTCTATATCTCTCACTCTCTATGTCTAACACTCATATGTACATACTGTAGCAAACACACACACACACACACACGTATTTGTCATAAATAAATAAATAAATAAGTAGCCAGAAAAACATGACTACATTAACAAACACATATTGTCAATATTATAACAGGTATTCAAATAAAATTGGGATTGATGAAGATAAAGATTGCGGTCTCAATACAAGAAAAATCAAAGAAAGTGAATATCAAATATTAATATAGATATGTCATTTGTTTGAAAATCACTTATATACGCTTGAAGATAGCCTCGTTTTGCTATCTCCTTAACATCCGGATGCTACTCCACTGCCTTAGCGTTTAGCATTTGACGCTTGCTGAATAACAAAAGACCCGGCACGTTTATCATCGTCGTAGAATTTAAATGACACCTGATGAAAGAAGCAAATAGGATATCGAGTTAAATGTGTACGTTTACTTGTATATTATCTGGATCTGCCACTGCCTATTGACTAGAACGCAATTCCAAGCTGCTTTAATCGGCACTCAGAAATGTTCTAGATCATTGTTGATGTGCTATAGTATGTTACTTAGATGTAGGAGTATATTAGAGAGCGCAAAAAGTAAGGGAACGCGATAAATGGTAAGGGTACGCCGTTCCCATGCGTTCGCACAGCAATAAAACCCCGCTCTATATGCATGGATATCTTTGTATATAATGCCCCTAGGGGTGGTGCGGGGGGGGGGGGGGTAATTGCGGCTTCCTCAACCCCCTCTAAAACAATGAAAGCAATGAGGATAAAACGATATCAAGATACGGTAAGTTTTCATTTGTCAGATTGTATGGCTGGAAACGCTTAAAATGCAAGAGCAGCTGGAGGTTTCTAGCCTATCAAATCTTCTGTCCCACACACCTCTTGCTTCATTTTTACTCACCCCACCCACAGCGGTATTTCTAAATCCTCCACTGGACCCACGTTAATACTTCATTTTCTCAATTCCTTTCTTAAAATGTATTTAATCTATAGTTCGTTCAGCACAACATTGCGAATGATATAGCAGATGCCTTGCTATGTGTTTAGCATTAAGAGGTTAGTATTAGAACTGGTCGGCCTGGTGTCAGGATAATGTGACTGGGTGGGACATCATGTTACATGTCTGCTACATGATACAAAAGCTCTAGACATCGCCATAAACTGCCACATTGCAGACATCATAGCGATACGACTGAAACATTGTTAAAGCTACGTTAAAAATCCAAATCACATACACAACACATTCGTGTTTATTATTTCGGTTAGCGTCATTAAATGTAGTTAAAAGTGACTGCTCCGTTTCGCGCAAGACGTATTTCAACAGCTTTCGTATCGACATAGAGCGTAACATCTCATTAAATACATGCTAAAACAAGCTGGTCTGTTTGCACAAAAAATTTAATGCCGCCATGACATGTGGATGAGTCGATTTATTTATTTCAGGCGTGAGTAGCTTTTCTTTTCGGCCATATTGTAATTGTTTTTATTTGAATTCTTTGCCGTATGCAAAATGGACTCTTCCAGAACTTAGGACGAACGTGGTGTAAGAAATGTACAGAGAACAGTCTTTATCATTATGTATCGAATGCATCATGTTGCGCTGTACGTCTTTAAGGATTATGTTAAATCCTTCACGCACTAAACGAATTCAGTTGTTGTTGTTGTTGTTGTTCTAGGGTTTAACGCCATTTTTCAGCACAAGATAGGCCATATATGGCGGCCAGTATAACTGGTGGAGGAAGAACCCTGGAAAACCCAGGAAAGAACCACCGACCCACGAGAAGCTACTGGCAGGCTTTCCCACGTACCCACGTTAGCCGAGCCTTGGACTCGAACATACGCAGACAGAGGTGAGATGGCAGTGATCCGGAACGGTGAGCGCTTTAGACCACTCGGCCACTCGGGGCCCCAAACGAATTCAGTAATTGTTGCTATGTTTCGAGACGCTGACATGCAAATTCAACGGAAAACAGGCATGGGTATCATTGTGATTCTGCGAGGAACGAACTAGAGACCTTTACAGAAATCTGATTGTACGTATCCAGTTTAATTGATGTACCGTGTGTGTGTGTGTTTGTGTGTGTGTGTGTGTGTGTGTGTCTGTGTGACTCACGGCAGAATGTGATCCAATAATACAACTAAACATAACGATATTGCAGATTGGTTTTGAACTGAACTCTCGCACGTCTTCTCACAAAGTCTTGTGGGCATAATGTTATTCTCTTCGGTTAACCCTGACAGGTTACTTGTGTAACGGGTAAAGAAGCATTGCAGACGATATGATATAAGTATAGGTTTCGACATTCCGAAAACAGGCTGAAAACAATATCTCGTGTTTCCGAGCTTAGAAGAGCTTAGAAGATCGAGTATTAGGAACTATATATTAAGTCTTTTCTCAGTTTAATTTTCAT
Organism: Sinohyriopsis cumingii; assembly: GCA_028554795.2. Taxonomy (NCBI): domain Eukaryota; kingdom Metazoa; phylum Mollusca; class Bivalvia; order Unionida; family Unionidae; genus Sinohyriopsis; species Sinohyriopsis cumingii. The sequence goes on along the minus strand of CM068827.1, from coordinate 7,974,720 downwards.
ATGATTTGGTTCAGTACGCATATTATTACTTGTAACTGAAACAAGTTTTAGGTATCCCGCTCACGTTTTCCGTTTAGATCATCACTTACACTGTTGCAGGGCATCCGAGTTACATGGAAATGTACTGTAAAATAACCGGGTGTTTGCTCCTCACTGTATATTGAAAATAATGATTGAAGTTAGGGTAGCGTTGAAATTTCGTTTCTTTTCTTCTTAATTTTAGAGTATATCCAAAAATTGAATTTGAAAACTGATACAATCGTCTAAAATTAATGGAAACGAAATCCTTACGCTTATCTTTATAAATAAAATAATGCTACGTTACAGTGGAATTAAAGAAAAGTATATATAAGTTACTATGGCGTTTTTAGACGACCTACAAGAAACATATATGTTATTACTCCAAACAATGTTTTTCTACTTTGAAATGTAAGAAAGCTAAATAAAAGTTCTTGTGAACGTTCTTCAAACAGAATGTTGTTGACTCACGACATAAGAACGATCCTCGTTCATATCACCAAAAGGCGTCGCATACCCATCTTTCGGGGTTTGCAACTATATGCAAAGAAAGAAACTCCAAATGGGCAAGAAATTCTTCAAAATAATATGAAGGAAAATGTACATGTTGCAAGAAAGGGCAACATTATTTACTACTGTTCTCAGGTACTGAAAACAGTAGATTAAAGTCAAAACCTGCAATATTCAGAATGTAGTCACATCCACTCGACTTTTTTTAATGCGTCGTGTATTTTTGCAAAAGGCATTTAGTTCTGATTGTCACGGTATAATATAGCAAATAATGTGTTACAATGACTTCAAAGTATGCAAGGAAGTAACCAAGGTAACTCCCTGACTTACAAAGTTTCCTTATGTAACACAACATCTGAGAACGTGATTACTTAATGTCAAACCGCGCCGGTGTCCTAGTGGTTAGAACGTCCGCCTCAGATGCGGGAGGTCGAGAGTTCGATCCCCGGCCGAGTCATACCAGACATTTATTAAAATAGTTCTAACAGCTGCCTCGCTTGGCGCTCAGCATTAAGAGGTTAGTGTTAGGACTGGTCGGTCTGGTTTCAGGATAATATACCTGTATGGGACATCATGCGACATGTCTGATAAATGATGCCTCAGTGCTGGACATCACTATAAACTGCTACACTGCAGACATCGTAGCGATATCACTGAAATATTGTTAAAGCTACATTAAAAATCCAAATCACACACACACACACATTTAACGTCAAAATGGACAAAGAGCAATACAATAATCGCAACAGTTATGTTCTGAAAGCAGGATTGATTTGTCATCTGATTAATATATAAACAAAAAAATATGATACCAAATATTTACTTACACATCGCGTACCTCGTTAATACTTACACTGCACGGGCCTCATTCATGTCTTTTCGGATGAATAAACACGTCAAATACTCTTGTGGCAGGCTAAACACCTGCCCTGCACTTTGCTGTTGTAAGCAGCCGTAGAAAGCAAATTTCCCCTCTTCAACGCTTGTGTCAAACTGGAAACAGTTACTCGATGCACATACAAGGAATTCGGAAAATTCTGGGCTTTTGCAGGGAGGTTCATTTCTATCCTTCCGAGGGGTATCCGACTGATGCATGAAACTGAGGGAATACAAATAGTTTTCCGAAAGTCTCGTCCTCATCCAATCAATGTCAGAGCTAGCAAACACCTGAAATACATGATTTAATATGTTTATACAGATATACATAATATGTGATCAGTATGAAAAACTAACAAACAATTCAAATTAAATATATAGAAGAACGATATCTTCCTAATTTTGACTTTATCTCATAAGCTAAAGCTTCACGCAAGAACGCATCTTTCAATGACGTTTTGACCATACTATTCGTTTAGACTTACAATGATCCACATGGACAAAAAAAATTATGGAAAATCCTATCTTATCATTAATAGCCATGAACTGATCAAAATATCTCCATTATAAACTAAATATGATTAATTCCAGGCAGTACATGGTCATATTTTTTTTCTCTTACGAACTATTCTGACAGTGCTAATGGACATCCAGCCATATGTCAGTGTCAGATAGTACTGAAATGATATTGCCACGTGGTTCATATCGGACATAGTCATCATTAAAACTGTTTACAAAAATATGTATTTATGTCGGTATTGATGTTTATTAATGTATAATTGTTACTGCAATTTGTAGATATTTACAGGATAAACGGGTTTACCACATATTCTACAATATTTTTTTAAAATTTAAATCAAAGCATTACTTTATTCTACCCGATGTTCCATCTGCAGTTTTACTTGCAATTTTTTTGTTTTCGTTTTAATAACTGGATCTTATATTTATTTATTTGAGCTATTTGCTTTCCTTTAAAGGTAGGTAGTGGTAGGAATTTTAGTTGTTTTCCACAAAAACGCCCGTTTATGATGTGATGTTTTTCTCAGCAATGCCACGGAAATAATGGTGTAAGGAGCAACAAGCATTTAAATGGGAAGTGTGTCAGGAAAACTCGACTGGTAGTACGCTCATATAGTAACCACACAAGCAACACCCAAAACTGCTGTGGGATGGGTTGTCATGGAGTTAGCTATGTGGGTATGTAATGCGAAGGCCATATCGGTCCAGAGATTCATATTTAAAAAAAAAAAAAACATTTTAGTTTTTGGAGGAAGGAGACATAAGTAAGTTTTGCGGAAGGAGGGAACATTATTTCTTGCTTCGCTATTGACACACATTGAACATAGTGAAGTTATGATTCAAAATGGATTATATATTTTTGCTAGCTCATGTGTGCGTCAAAAACAATTTACTATAGAATACAAACCAATCACACACATGAGATTCATCCGGAGACTAATAAGTTGGGTTTTTTAAATTATACTCTAACATAGTACACAAGAAACATGGACATGAATCAATAAACAAATGAATTTTATCCAAATCTCATGGTGTTCACATGGCATAAAATGAGACTGAATTCAGTTTCTAAATATTCCTTACGAAAATGGGCGTTGATGCGTGCAGGCAAGGCGATGGATACCTTAACCTGCGGATCTGGGTTGAATCTTAGTACGAGAGAAATTAAAATATTTATATCACGCATGATAATCTTCTTTCCCCATGCATACCATTTTACAATATATATATATATATATATATATATATATATATACCAAAAAAACATACAGAACGAAATGTGCTATCACTTTATTTTAGAGGAGAAATCTTGATTATACTGGGCGGAATTAATATCTAATACAAATGATAGTATAATTCATGTAAGAGAATTTTGATTCGCCCTCCACCGAGATTCGAATCATTACCTCTTGCATGGAAACAACATCGGTGCCGGAAGCTTTCACATCTTTAAGTAGTGCCTCCCTTCTCTCTACTTTCATCGGAAGGCTGTCTTGCAAAGCGGCATTGAATGTAATCAGTTTCTTCTCTGAATGCTTGTGACTACCTGTGGCACCGTTGACAGATCGTTCAGTGTCTACATATCAAATATGCAGTGTGTAAGAAGCTGTCAAAAACGGAGCATGGGTGAGTTGGTTCAAAGTTTCTGATGAACATATGCTGAAATCTAGAAAGGACAACTCCCAGAGCAACATACACGACCAAGGCCCAGCGTCGTGTCGGATCAGTCATCGTAGGCAATGTCCCCCATCTCCAACCACTTCATTTGCCCCTAGAGTAAAGAATGATGAGTGTCGTTGCTGCGAGTAACTTGAGATTTTCTGCTCTTATTTATTTCACAAAGAATATACATCAGATAATGTCGAATATAAAATGAATAAGGGAATATTATTGGTATTTGAAAAACCGATTGCCTCATGAAAATGTGAGGAAAACATAGCGATCATAGTTTTGTGACAGGCATTACTTTGCATTGACCCAGCGAAGAACCAGGGTGGGTGTGGAAAGATCATAACGGCTTGCAGATTTGGCATATGTACAACAAATTTGTTTACAAATGCAATTTTTGGGAAAATAATTCTTACTGAACTTAATGGGTGATCATTCAATGCTTAATACACTGGACTGTAATTTTTTACCGTATGTTTTGCGTTGTAGTGCTTTCGTAAGTGGCCTTACAGGTTAACACTCGTTTTTTATATGCATTTTCCTGGCAATGTTTTAAAGACTGTATATCTTAGTTATGGTTAAAATAACTTTAAAGTTCCTTAACTTTGGTGTACGATCGATAGGTGTAATTTGGGTGGTAGTGTTTACAGCTTGGCCATATTGCTCATTCCTCATGGTTATTTTCACTTCGTGGACTTCAAAGGTAACGTGGAAATAAAAAACGCATATATTGTATTTTTTCTTATTTTTATATAGTTTATAACTCAATAATTGTATTTGCAGAACTGGCATAACAATTTATATTCTGGCAAATGCTTTTGCCCTATGTTAATAAGCGCCAAAATTCCTATACTTTAGACTAGTTTAGGTGCAGTTTTGGACCATACGGGAGCAGCTACTTTGATCAGCTGTCGGCTTTTGAGTGCAGTTTTCATACCACATGTTGAAAACATTCAGTCATAGAACAGGAAAGTAGCATAGCGGTATGAATACCTCCTCTCCACTGTGCATGCTGCAAATAGAAGGAACTTCATTTTATACCGGCCCCTATCTCAGAAGTACCTAACTGTAGAGCGGAGCAGTAGTAGATTAACGATTAGAACATTTCTCGTCCCTTTAAGTTAACGTCAAAGGAACCCTGAATTGAGTAATAATTTAAAATAAACACCTGCTTACCCATTTTTTTGTAGTAAAACTGAATTTAAAGCATACACTGCTTGAAAAGATTTCTGAATCGACGTGCCAGCATATAGAATACACATACTATAAGTACCGCGAAATAAGTTTAAGGCCAAAGTTGAAGTACTCGTGTATATCATGAAATATCGATATCTTGGTGTGAACTATCTACGAGTTGCAACGATTGCTTTATATTTTGTTGAGCTACGGTCAATATTAAACAGAAGAAAAAAATACTTTGGGAGCTGTAAGCGCCCAAGAAATCGACTACCTATAATCGTTCTGCTTCAGCATAAATTAGTTTTCCTGCACTATTCCACAACAATATAGTTGATCAGTCACTTTGCACCAGTACCGAGCATTACGTTCTTCATTTTCTAACTCGACTGTCTTTCTACAATGCATTTCTAAATTTGGTTTAACTGAACAAAGCACTCAGCAAAGTAAATATAAAATAAAAGCATTTGGTTCTTCCACGTGAAAATAGTTCATATTAATGTCGAATTACGCTACAAATTCCCTTTAAAGTGGTTTTGAAAGTAATTTTTGCATCGATCCTAGAATTGTAACCTAGGTAATTTTCCATCCGTTTCGCCTAATTTTCTGCGATGCTCTTGTTTTCATGTGTATGTCCAAATGTCCGATCTTCCATCACATGCCACGGATCATTCACTCTGTTCAGTTTTATTTCACTGCGTGCAACCTGTCAACATCATTGTTGTTATTGTTGTTGTATATGCGTTGGCAAGTAATGACATTTGAAATACAGATCTATAATTATGTTTCAGTGAAAATGAAGAAACTTGAATGCTAAAACAAGACAATTAATAAAAACGTATGAAATAAGATTTACAAATTCATATTTAGTGCTTAAATGGACTGAGAATATATCAAAATGTGTCTGCGTGTCGTTAGGTTCTATATTAAATATATTCAGGTAGAATTCTTGCTAACCATTTAGGATTTATATTTAAGTGGTGTTGCTACCAATACGTACCATTTCAACTTTAATTCTCTTTGCATGGACATTCAGTCATAAAATACGAACGTAACATAGCGGTATGCATACTTTCTCTCTACCTTGCATGTTACAAATACAAATAACTTCACCGTATACCGGTCCCTCTCCCAGAAGTACATGACTGTAGAGAATAAAATCAGTAGATTAATAATCAGAACATAGTTCGTCCCTTTAAGTCAACCTAACAAAAAACCTGATAGTGTTTCGGCGGAGTGGTTTATACAAAATAGATCTAAAGTGTTATAATGAGTAAATGTATGACGCTGTAATCATAGTTCTGAATATGACAGACGTGCAATACCCGATATAGTATTCGGGTCGACGAAAACTCCATTGCCCGGTGTTTTATTCGGGTTTGACGAAATTCCACTACCCGGTAATATAAACATGTTTGACGCAAATTCCACCGCTCGATATTATATTCGGGTATCACTACAATTCCAGTGTGGTATTCCCCTCGTAAATGTAAACACACCGTTTGGTCAAAGAATCAAATCACCCTTAAAGGTCTCACGTTCACGTGTGTTTTTTATTGCAAGATTTGATGCGTTTAGTTGATTTTCATTGAATTCCATCTATACATAGATGAAATATTTAATTGTAAATGGAATGAATAGCAAATACACAAACACAATAAAATGTAATAAGAATGTAAAATGTGAAGATAAATGTTAATTTAAAAAGCGACGAAAATTTAATTTTTTAACGCAATTAGAGTTAGAACCTGTTTACTTAAGTAAATAAACAGAAGTAGTTGTTAAACTGATGGTTGATTATGTTGTTATACCTCGGAAATCAGGCAGGGAATGACTCTTTTGGTGTGATATGATGCGATTTGGATTGTTAACGTAGCTTTAACAATGTTTCAGTCACATCGCTACGATGTCTGCAATGTGGCAGTTTATAGTGATGTCTAGCACTGGGGCATCATGCCGCAGACATATAGCATGATGTCCCACCCAGTCATATTATCCTGACACTAACCTCGTAATGCTGAGCGCCAAGCGAAGCAGCTGTTAGTACCATTTTTAAGTCTTAGGTCTGACTCGGCCGGGGATCGAACCCACGACCTCCCGCATCCGACACGGACGCTCTAACCACTAGGCCACCGGAGCGGTGACTCTTTTGGGCCACGTGTGATATTTAAGAAGAACATGATATAAAGAATCATCAAATCAGATTCTAGCATTCATACATAATCTAGTATTCAGAATATTTTCTTTCAGAACCAATGAGTGTTTGGCCAAATAAGCATCTAATCCTACTGGATTGGAACCGGAAGTCATAATCATACAACAAAATATTCGCATGTTTACTTAAACCCAATCGTTTTCAAGTTTCCAGCTGAATATATCGCAAGGCTCAAAATGAGATCAAGTAATTTTTCGTCTAGTTAATAAGTGACGCTTTTGTAATGGCTTTAGAAATTTGTTTCAAGATTATTTGTATTAGCTTTTATAAGTGAGAGTAAACACCTATAGCAAACAAGAGATTAGATATTCATTCTTCTTGTACTTCAATAATTCTTCTTTGCTATAGTTAACTACTAATGTCTACTCGCCCTACAACCCTGTGTATGAACCCTTGCAACTCCTTTAAATATAAACCCTAATGCTTATCAAGAATTTTACATGAATACGTTTAATAGAAAGTCTAACGACACACGACGACACATTGTGATATACACTCAGCCCATTATTTAAGTGCTAAATATCAATTTGTAAATCTTATTTCATTCTTTGTTATTAATTTGCTCGTTTCATGTACTTAAATAAATCTTCTTTGCTATTGTTCAATCAAGGGCATCTCAGAAAATTATAGCTCACCTGTGAAACGGATGAAAAATTACCTAGTTTAGTGTTCTAAGATCGATGCAAAAACGATTCTGAAAACGACTTTAAATAGAAATTTTATCATAATTGAACATTACCATGAACTGTTTTCACGTGAAAGAACCAAATGTTTTATTTTATATTTACTTTGCTGAATGATTTGTTCAGTTAAACCACATTTAGTAATGCATTGTAAAAAGACAGTCGAGTTAGAAAATGAAGAACGTAATGATCAGTACTGGTTTAACTATATTGTCACGGAATAGTGCAGGAAATTAAATCTATGCTGAAGCGCAGCGATTATAGGTAGTCAGTTTCTCGGGTGCTTACAACTCCCAAAGTAATGTTGTTTTTTTTATAAACATTATTGTTTTATATTTTACACTAGCTCAACAAAATATAAAGCAATAGTTGCATCTCATAAATAGTTCACACTGAGATATCCATATTTCATGATATACACGAGTACTTCAACCTTGGCCTTAATATTATTTCGCAGTAATTATAACATGCGTACTCTATATGCTGGCACGTCGAATTAAATCTTGTCAGGCAGTGTTTACTTTAAACACAGTTATACTACAACAAAAAGGGTGAGCAGGTGTTCATTTTAAATTATTACTCAGTTCTGTTCCTAACTGCTTTATGCGTCGAAAGTGTAACGTAAATTTACCATTTCACCTTTCATTCTCTTTGCATAGACATTCGATAAATCATGCCTTATTGAGATGTGAAGAATACTCCTTGCGATAGAATCGAAGTCTTGGAAATATTATTGTCACACACACACACACACACACACACACACGAGCGCATTCATTATTATAAACACCAATATATAATTACAAACAATGCCTCGGTTTGTTGTTGTTTGATCAGGGTATTTTTTATTCTGTAATAGATCTTTCGAATTTATAAATGTGGGGCTTTTTTACAAGCATGCATCAAATAAGTTTTGAAAGAAAATACAAAATATATGCATGCAGTTTATGTATGGACATATGCATTGGTGGATGGACGGATATAATTATATTAATGTGAAAAATTTAAAATCTGATGGTTGGGACAAATAAACAACATATTTTAGTTTTGAAAAAAGCAGGCTGCTTAACTCAAAGCCATAAGCATTCGATTCGCATCTATTTCGTTTTGTTTGTTCGTCGTTTTTGTGGGTGGAAGTGTTAGTTCAAATGCTAGAATTATATCTGTAAGATACAACACAATACAGGCTATTTATATCTCATAATCATATGTCAAAATAAAAATTAGGATTAACTTCAACAAACATACAGAATATTTAATCGACAAGAATGCAGAATGTTTTACGACTGGTGATTTGAAGGGAGTACTGAAAGCATGCGATCACTTAAGAGATTAAAACTAGTTCTAGAATCTAATGTACATAAATACGACGAACTGCAAAATCAAGCAGTGTTTATTTGTTGAACCGAAGCAAGAAAAATGCTTCGCGCGAATGGAAGATCTCTCTCTCTCTCTCTCTCTCCTATTAACCTATGATGATCTAAAGTTAAAAGATCAGACTTTCATGGCCAACGTTAACGTAAATAATATGAATACATTATTTGGATATACCAAGTAAATGCTGCCTGCTAAAATGACCCCTGCCATTATGTCCACGTCATTGCAATGCCACCAAATTTTGCTGTCGGCATACATATATAAAGAATTGTGCCTAGCATATTCTCAAATCGTATCAGATGTTCAATAAAATGTAAACTATTCTGGCAGATTAGACCCTGCTAAACCTACATTCCCGGGTGGATAAATAGTCTAAGGTGCTTGCCTTTACAGATTGCACTTATCTCACCTCTGTCCTCCTGCGTTCTAATCTCGGCACGGCCAACGTATGTGAGAAATCTTGCCTGTAGCCTCCCGTGGGTCTATGGTTCTTCTTTGGGTTTTCCAGTGTTCTTCCTCCACCAATTATATTGTCCGACATGTACAGCCTCTCATGTGCTCAAAACTTGGTGTTAAACCCACAATTCACTTCCTGTCAGCCACTTTTGGCATATTTATTGTGTGCATCCTTTCTTATTTTATATTAAATGGTTATCCAGAACGACCAAAGCTTAGCAATACAGAACTAAAACAGTTCACATATTATTAATATAGCATATTTGATCCAGTCAGCCCTTTCTCTAATTCTACTGCTGTATTTAACAAATTAGAAGTCATAAGCTTTCACTTTAGAAAGAAAACCGGGTATTAATCCATAACGATTCTTGATATTTACTGGTCAATATAATCAAATGGTACTCGAGTTTGATTTTGATGAAATTACTGCCATATTTGTTAAATTTATGTTCCCGCTTTTCTTAACACTATATTAAATTTGTAATTGCATATTTAATGTCTAGGAAATTTAGGTGCATTCATTTGGAATATCAATGATCTACACCATAGTGAATTTCTATGTTTAAAAGATTCGAAGGACTTCCTCGTCTCCCCTCACTCCGCCGACCCCCACGAAAATGGTCACTAGCATTGCAATGTCTGTTACGAGTGATATGATGTACACTCTCCCAGTATATAGAATATATATGCTGTTTTTGTTTGGAAAATAATTGACATTCTTAGTGTACCGTTTCAGTTAAATATTATATCAGAGTAACAGTTATTTTATTATTCTTCAACTTATCACAATCAGGAGACATCTGAAGACAAGTTGTACTAAGCTTCCCAGCGACCACAACAGAGGCTAAACACTCTTTCCTCAGTGAAGAATCAGAGGCTGCAGCAAAGGCTGTAAAGAAAAGGAAGTCAGCTGCGATAGACAAAATATCGGCAGAACTTGATGAATCAGGAGGAACCTTCATCATGGATGTCCTCACAACAATCCGAAACAAAATCAGGCAAACAAGAGAATGAATCACCCCATGGACCCAGTCTCTGATCGTCACTCTTCAGATGTGGCAGGACTAGCTAACAATCAGCCTCAACAGTCACACAAACAACCTCATGTTTAAGATGATCCTCAACAGAATGAAACCCCAAGCAGAGCACATCATTGCTGAAGAACAAGTAGGTTTCAGAGCAGAACGTAGCATTAGAGAACAGATCTTCTGTCTCAGAATCCTCTGTGAAAAATATCTGCACCATCAACAGGACCTCTGTCGCGTCTTCATTGACTTCAACAAGGCTTTTGACAGGGTATGTCATGCAAAATTGTGGGACACCATGTGGTTATACAACATTAACTCAAAACTAAGTAGCACCATAGAAAACCTGTATGACAGGGTGACTAGCGCAGTTCTCGTCATTGTCAAATAGAAGACTGATTCAATCACAGTCGGAGTCAGACATGGGTTGCCTTCTCTCACTCACTCGGTCCAACATCTACACGAAAAGGATTACGTCAGATGCATTGGAAGACTATTAATGCAGTATTCTTGTCGGAGGAAGAACAATCACCAACCTGCGCTGCGCTTACGATATCAATTGCTTAGCAAGGAGATGAACATGAACTGGAACTTTAGTGAACCGTCTCAACCAAACATCTTTAGGGTATTTGATGGGGTTCTTTGCTGACCAAGCTAATGTCAAACAACCCGAATGACAGGAAATAAGAGTGAATGGTGAGAAATTTGGCACAATGAGAAGCTTCAAGTATCTAGGTGCTATAACCTCGGTTGAAGGTTTCAAACCTGAGGTTCTTTTCAGTATTGCGCACACAACTACTACACTGACTAGGATGAAGCCTATTTGATATGACAACTATATTACGCTTGGGTACCAGATCAAGCGTATGCAGTCGACCGTCTTGTCCGTGTTCACGTATGTATGTAAGACATGAACGCTGACAGCAGAACTAGAGAGATGAACCCAGACATTAAACATCGCTTCAATGCGCATTTATCACTAATGCCGGCATTATGGTATAATTGCATTTGCATCAGCTGATAAATGAAGGGAAGATTTCCATCGGGCAAAATATAACAGTGTAATCAGACCCGTTTGCGTTTATTTTTTTAAATAAAATATGCGGAGAACTCTTATATACTTCTATAAGTAGAGTCATTTCTAAAATAACTAATGTAAACACTGAATCGGAAATCAAACACAATGCATGCCTTTGAACGAAACAAAAAAGCGGCGGGATTATATTCTATTTAGATAATTTAATACATTGACAGACATAATCACATACAAATGTTCATAACGTTTATAAGATAAATAATTCTTTCTGTCATTAAGTTTGGAAAAAAGGTGGGAAACTCCAAATGTGCTAAGAAGAACAATGAGGCTATGTTGTCCTGCACTTTCATTGCGGCTCGTTACAAAGATTTTCAAAACTTTAGGGAAATTGATTGAGTGATCGAGTGGAAAGGGTTAAAATACTAACATTATAACAATTGGATTCACTGTATTACAATGTAAGACGCCGATCTTTATAGTTACGATGTGGGGGTGGGTAGGTAGAAATGCGGCTACTTTCCCATCGTAACTGTCATGGTCGATGTCTTTCACTGTTTGAGCATTGGACCCCCATCACTATAACCATTTAGCGATAGTCTTAATTTCATTTGTAAGTTTCCCTGCAGGTAACCTTAACTTTCAATGAACATGAAACTAGATTTAAAGAAACGATAATTGGTTCCTCACATGTCTGGACAATAACGATTTGGCCAAGTCACAATTAAGACATGAGACCATCCAAGAGTCTTTCATGTGCCAAATTAATGAGTTAATTTGTATCAATATTCAGTAGTCATCTGCATTGTTCCCAGGATGCGAACATTTTCGATTGCACTTTGATTTGTAAATATTATGGTTTACTTTGCGTTTGAATGGTTCTTTTATCATTCACAACTTTTATCAACGATGAAAATTTGTCACATTCGTGTTGCTGTTTGTTTGATGCATGCCATTTTATTCACTTGCCACTGTTTTGTAATTATTGGGTTGCCAAAAAGAAGGCTATGATCCATATCCTGTACTTCTGGTATTGGTTGTTACAGCCTCGATCTTTCTTTATAACACTATATGCTTCACGTTTGAGTTGTAACACGTTTACTTTATCGACATAATCGAACTAGTTATTTTATGCTTTGCAAATACATCGTTAATTTCTGGTTCTAAGTATAGTTCATTTTTAATAGAAAGTCATGAAAGAGGCCAGCATTAACACAAGGTTGGTTGTATTTTATTAACGGATAATTTAGCCTTTTCCTCTTTTGAATTATCTTTCTTGTGAATCTTGTCTCTTTGGAGTCTCTCTTTTTCTAAACGTATTTATCTTGAAATTGTTTCACATTCGTGTGATGCATGCCATTTTATTCACTTGCCGCTGTTTTGTAATTATTGTACAAACAAGGCTATGATCTATATCCTGTACTTCTGGTATTGGTTGTCACAGCCTCTATCTGTCTTTATAACGCTATATGCTTCACGTTTGATTTGTAGCACGTTTACTTTATCGAGATAGTCGAAATAGTTATTTTATGCTTTTTAATTTCTGGTTCTAAGTATAATTCACTTTAATACAAAGTCACAAAAGAGGCCAGCATTAACACAATGTTGGTTGTTACATTCGTATTTTATGACTGAATGTCCATGCAAAGAGAATAAACGTAGAAACGGTAAATTTAATTGACATTTTCGACGCATAAAAACAATTAAGAACAGAATTGAGTAATAATTTAAAATAAACACCTCTTTACCCCTGTCGTTGTAGCAAAACTGTCTGTAATGTAAACACTGCCTGACAAGATTTGAGTCGACGTACCAGCATATAGAATACACATACTATAAATACTACGAAATAAGTTTAAGGCCAAGGTTGAAGTACTCGTGTTTATCATGAAATATGGATATCTCGGTGTGAACTATTTACGAGATGCAACTATTGTTTGTATTTTGTTGAGCCAGGGTAAAAATATTAGCAGAAAAAATAATACTTTGGGAGCTGTAAGCACCCAATAAATCGACTGCCTATAATAGTTCCACTTCAGGATAAATTAGTTTTCCTACACTATTCCGCGACAATATAGTTGATCACTTTGCATCAGTAGCGAGCATTTCGTTCTTCATTTTCTAACTCGACTGTCTTTCTGCAATGCATTACTGAATTTGGTTTAACTGAACAAAGCACTCAGCAAAGTAAATATAAAATAAAAACATTTGGTTCTTTCACGTGAAAGTAGTTCATGTTAATGTCGAATTACGATAACAATTCTCTTTAAAATCGTTTTCAAAGTCATTTTTGCATCGATTATAGAAATGTTACCTAGATACTATTCCATCCGTTTTGCAGGTAAGATATAATTTTCTGAGATGCTCTTGTTTTTAAGTGTATGTACAAATGTCCGATCTTCCATCACATGCAACGGTTCATTCACTCTGTTCAGTTTTATTTCACGGCGTGCAACCTGTCGACATGTTTGTTGTTGTTATTGCTGTTGTATGGTATTTGGCAAGTAATAACATTCGACCTACAGATATATAGTTTGGTTTCAGTACAATTGAAGACACTTGAATGCTAAAAGGAGAAAATTAATAACAAAGTATGGAATAAGATTTACAAATTGTTATTTAGTGCTTAAATGGACTGAGTGTATATCAAAGTGTGTCTGCGTGTGTCGTTAGGTTCTGTGTTAAATATATTCAAGGAAGAATTCTTGCAATACATTTAGGATTTATATTTAAGTGGTATTGCAAGGGTTCATACAAAGGGTAGTAGGGCGAGTAGACAATTGTATTTGTACTATAGCAAACAAGATTTACTTAAGTACCTGAAGAATAGATTAATACTCGGATTACATAGAAACACATCAATAAAACCTAATAAAAATAATCTTGAAACAAAATTTCTAAAACCCTTACAAAAACGTCACTTAATAACTAGACGAAACATTACTTGATCTCCTTTTGATCCTTGCGAAAAGTTCAGCTGGAAACTTGAAAACGATTGGGTTCAAGTAAACATGCGGGTATTATTTTATGTGCTCAGGTTTTCCGGTTTTAATCCAGAAGGACTTGGTGAATAATTTGACAAATCAATGAATGGTTCGGTGAGAAAATATTCTGAATACTAGATTATGTATGAATGCTAGAATCTGATTGGATCATTCTATATATCATGTTCTACTTAAATATCACACGTTACCCAAAAGAGTCATTCCCTGCCTGATTGCCGAGGTAGAACAGCATAATCAACCATCAGTTTAACAACTACATCTGTTTATTTAGGTAAGTAACAAGTTCTGACTCTATTTCTGTAAACAAATTAAGATTTCGTCGCTTTTATAAATTAACATCTTTATCTTCACATTTTATCTTCGATTTACAATTTATTATGTTTGTGTATATGCTATTCATTCCATTTACAATTAAATATTTCAAATGAGATTGTCGTCTGTAAGAAGGTAGGAGATTTCATTTCGTTCTCAAATTTGATTCTTTCAATCAGTAGGACATTATATTTCCATAAGACGCTCTGTTGTATTTTTATTTTCGTTTCCCTCTTTCTAATTCTCAATGTCCATTTATAGATCACAATATTTAATCTGTCGTGGTTATATTTAATCTCGCAATCATCAATATTAATTTGAAATTTAAAAATAAAATAGGATCGATTTACGTATCTCTTTATTTTTATTAGATCTTCAAAGTTATCACATTCAAACTTATTGTGATCTGTTTAAGTTTGTCATATTATATATCAACGTTCATGTCAATCGAGATTTAGTTTATAATTTGAAATATTTGAACAAACAGGACCCTCTCGATTGTGTAAAAACATCAAAAGAATAAAACATTTGAAAAATAGTATCCGTCTATGTATAGATGGAATTCAATGAAAATCAACAAAACGCATCAAATCTTGCAATAAAGGACACAAATGTGAACGTGGGTCATTTCAAGGTGATTTGTTTGTTTGACCAAGCGGCGCGTTTACATTTACGAGGGGAATACCATACTAGAATCTTAGTTTACCCGAATATAATATCGGGCGGTGGAATTTTCGTCAAACATGATTAAAGTACCAGGTAGTGGAATTTCGTCCAACAAGAATATAATAGCGTGCAATGGAGTTTTTGTCGACCCGAATATTATATCGGGTATTCCACGTTTGTCATATTCATAACTACGATTACAGTGTCATACATTTACTCATTATAAACTTTTACATCTATTTTGTATAAACCACTCCGCCGAAACACTTTGTCGTTGACTTAAAGGGACGAGCTATATACTGATCGTTAATCTACTCATGTTATTCTCTACATTTATGTACTTCTGGGATAGGGACACGTATAAGATGAAGTTATTTGTATTTGAAACATGCAAAGTAGAGGGAAAGTATGCATACCGCTATGCTACTTTCGTATTTTATGACTGAATGTCCATGCAAAGAGAATAAAAGTTGAAATGGTAAATTTACTTGACACTTTCGACGCATAAAAACAATTAAGAACAGAACTGAGTAATAATTTTAAAAAAACCCACCTGCTTACCCCTGTCATTGTAGTAAAACTGTGTGTAAAGTAGACACTGCCTGACAAGATTTGATTCGATGTGTCAGCATATAGAATACACATACTATAAATACTACGAAATAAGTTTAAGGCCAAGTTGAAGTACTCGTGTATATCATGAAATATGGATATCTCGGTGTGAAAATAATCTTGAAACAAAATTTCTAAAACCCTTACAAAAGCGTCACTTAATAAATAGACGAAGACGAAACATTACTTGATCTCCTTTTGATCATTGCGAAAAGTTCAGCTGGAAACTTGAAAACGATTGGGTTCAAGTAAACATGCCGATATTTTGTTGTATAATTAGGACTTCCGGTTCTAATCCAGTATGATTTGATGCTTATTTGGGCAAAACGATCACTGATTCTGTAAGAAACTATTCTGAATACTAGATTATGTATGAATGCTAGAATCTGATTGGATCATTCTATATACCATGTTCTTCTTAAATATCACACGTTGCCCAAAAAAGTCATTACCTGCCTGATTCCCGAGGTAGAACAGCATAATCAACCATCAGTTTAACAACTACTTCTGTTTATTTAGGTAAGTAAACAGGTTTTGACTCTATTTGCGTCAAAAAATAAAAATTTCGTCGCTTTTATAAATTAACATTTATCTTCACATTTTATCTTCTAATTAAAATTGATTATGTTTGTGTTTTTTGCTATTCGTTCCATTTAAAATTAAATATTTCAAATGAGATTGTCACCTGTGACAAGGAGGGAGATTTCATTTCGTCCTCAAATTTGATTCTTTCAATCAGTATGACATTATATTCCCATAAGATACTCTGTTGTATTTTTATTTTCGTTTCTCTCCTTCTCATTCTCAATGTCAATTTATATATGACAATATTTAATATGTCGTGGTTATAATTTAAAATTAAATTAGTAAAGTTATTTACATTTCTCTTTATTTTTATTTTTTTATTATATCTTTAAAGTTAGTAAACATTAAAACGTATTGTGATCTGCATAGGTTTGTCATATTATATGTAAACGTTCATGTAAATCGAGATTTAGTTTATAATTCAAAATATTTGAACAAGCACAAGCCACACGTTCGGTGTGAAAATATCAAAAGAAGAAAACATTTGATAAATACTATCCGTTTATGTATAGATGGAATCCAATGAAAATCAACAAAACACATCAAATCTTGCAAGAAAAGACACAAATGAGAACGTGGGTCATTTCAGGATGATTTGTTTGTTTGACTAAACGGTGTGTTTACATTTACGAGGGAAACACCGTGCTAGAATTTTAGTCATATCCGAATATAATATCGGGCGGTTGAATTTTTGGCAAACCCGAAAGCTGATCAAAATGGCTGCTACCATATGGTCCAAAACTAAACCTAAACTAGTTTAAAGCATATCAATTTTGTGGTTTATTAACATAGGGCAGGAACATTTGCCAGAAAAGAGATTATTAAACCAGTTCTGAAAGTGCAATTATTGAATTATAAACTATATAAAAAGAAAAACGTATGTTATCTGCGTGTTTTATTTCCACGTTACCTTTGAAGTCCAGGAAGTGAAAATGACCATGAGGAACGAGCAGTACGGTCAAGCTGTAAACGCTACCACCAAAATTACACCTATCATCGTACACCAAAGTTAAGGAAATTTAAAGTTATTTTAACCATACCTAAGATACACAGTCTTTAAAACGTTGCCAGGAAAAAGCATATAAAACTCTAAGACCACTTACGACAGCACTACAACGCAAAACATACGGTAAAATATTACAGTCTTGTGTATTAAACATGGAATGCTCATCCATTAAGTTCACTGAAAATTATTTTCCCAAAGATTGCATTTGTAAACATATTTGTTGTACATATACCAAATATGCAAAGCGTTATGATCTTCCCACACCCACCCCGATTCTTCGCTGGGTCAATGCAAAGTAATGTCAGTCACAAAAACTATGATCGCTATGTTTTCCTCATATTTTCTTGAGGCAAGCGGTTTTTCAAATGCCAAAAATATTCCCTTATTCATTCTATATTCCATATTAACTGATGTATATTCTTCGTGAAAAAAATGAGAGCAGAAAATCACAGTTACTCGCAGCAACGACACTCATCATTCTTTACGTTAGCGGCAAATGAAGTGGGTGGAGATGGGGAACATTGCCTACGATCACTTATCGGACACGACGCCAGGCCTTAACCGTGTATGTTGCTCTGGGCGCTGTCCTTTCTAGATTTCAGCATATGTGCATCAGAAACTTTGAACCAACTCACCCATGGTCCGTTTTTGAAAGGCTCTTACACATTGCACATTTGATTTGTAGACACTGAACGATCTGAAGATGCAGGAGGCGGTGACCTTGCTAACCATTTGCTCGTTGATCCTCTGTCACGGTGCCACACCTAATCACAAAGTGATTACATTCAATGCCGCTTTGCAAGACAGCCTTCCGATGAAAGTAGAGAGAAGGGAGGCACTACTTAAAGGTGTGAAAGCTTCCGGTGCCGATGTTGTCTGCCTGCAAGAGGTAATGATACGAATCTCGGTGGAGGACGAATCAAAATTCTCGTTCATGTATTAGAGTATCATTTGTATTAAATATTATTTCTGCCCAGTATAATCAAAATTTCTCCTCTAGAATCTGGCGATGACACATTTAGTTATGTTTGTCTATTTGGTGGATACATGTATATATAAAGAAAATATTTTAATTTCTCTCCTCCTAAGAGTCAACCCAGATCCGCAGGTTACGATATCCATCGCCTTGCCAGCACGCACCAACTATCATTTACGTAATGAATATTTAGAAACTGAATTCAGTCTCATTTTATACGATGTGAACACCATGAGATTTGGAAGAAATTCATTTCTTTATTCATTCTTGTCCATACTTCATGTATACGATTTTAGAGTATAATTTGACAAACCCAACCTATTAGTCCCCCGATGACTCTCATTTGCGTGATCGGTTTGTAATCTGTAGTAAATTGTTAAGAGCTAACATACTGAACTTTCTCCAAAAATATATAAACCATTTTGAATCATAACTTCAAAGATATGTTCAATGTGTGTCAATAGCGATGTAAAAAATAATGTTCCCTCATCCCGCAAACTTATTCATGCCCCCTTCCTCCAAAAACTAAAATGTTTTTCTGATGTGAATCTCTGGACCGATATGGCCTTCGCATTAAATACCCACTAGCCAACTCCCTCACAACCCATCCCACAGCAGTTTTGGGTGTTGCTTGTGTGGTTGCTATATTAGCGTACTACCCGTCGAGTCTTCCTGTTTTCGACACACTTCCCATTTACATCCTTTTTACTTCTTACACTATTACTTCCGTGGCAATGCTGGTTAAAAACCCTACTATCACATCGAAAACGGACGTTTTTGTGGAAAACAACTAAAATTTTAATCACTATCCATTCGTAAACGGAAAGCAAATAGTTCAAATTAAGTATATAATATCAGATGCGTTATTAAAATGAAAACAAAGAAACTACCGTGCAAGTAAATTTGTAGATGGAACATCAGGTAGAATAAAGTAATGCTTTTATTTAAATTTAAAAATATATTTGACACTGAATTTAATGTAGAAAATATGGTAAACGCGTTTATCCTGTAAATATCTACAAATTGCAATAATAATTATCCACTAATAAACATCAATACCGACATGAATACATATTTTTATAAACAGTTTTAATGATGGCAGTGTCCGATATGAGTCACGTGGCAATAACATTTCAGTACTATCTGACGTTGACTTATGGCTAGAGGTCCATTTGCACTGTCAGAATGGTTTGTAAGAAAATTTGTATGACTATTTACTGCCTAGAATTAATCAAATTTAGTTGGGGGGTTTTAATTGAGATATTTTGATCAGTTCATGGCTATTCATAATAAGATAGGATATTTCATAATTTATTTTGTCCATGTGGATCATTGTAAGTCTAAACGGATAATATCGTCAAGACATCATTGAAAGATGCATTCTTGCGTGAAGCTTTAGCTTATGAGATAAAGTCAAAAATAGGAAGATACCGTTCTTCTATATATTTAATTTTAATTGTTTGTTAGCTTTTCATACTGATCACAAATTATGTATATCTGTATTCAGTACTTGACCTATGCCAAAAATCAAAACAATGGGGTACCTGACGAGAGATATTTATTTTGTCAACAACATAATACATAGCTTACACTTGTCTTAGACTATAAATTTAATATTCTAATCATTATCAATGGAAATAAACATGATTATGTCTATCTGAATGTAAATGTTAGTTTTCATTTGGAAATTCCTAAACTTGTTTGACAACTTTGAATGCTTCATAGAAGAGGCTGACCACCAACGCGGCTCTGTTATTGTTTCTTACCTTTGATATTATGTTGTTTACTTGAAACATTCTTTATTCCCGCTATAACATCAGACGAAGGGTCATTGTTTTTGCTGTGTTCAGTTTTTCATTTGGGTGGATTTATTTATTCAAATTAGTATTCACTATAAGTAGAAAGAACTCAATAATATTCTTGGCCTAAAACATTAATTTGGAATTATAGTGAAATCAGACAAGGAAATTTAGATATTAATGTGATACATCGCCACATTGGAACATTATCACATTCGAGATTACAGGCATATTAATACAATCAAAATTTGAACTTATTTGGAATCCCACTGGAATTCAAATGGAATTCTATAAACATTTAAATTTTAGAAAGAATTTTTATGACTGTTTAGGATTTAATTCACAATACTGTAGGGTTCTTTTTAAATTTTCACTCTGTATTCTAAGCAAATAAACTACTTGTTTAATTTTACATAATTTCTTGATTTTCGCTCTTTTCTGTTACTTAGCTTAGACCATGGAGGCGTAACAATATTATCGGTGTTGTTGTCGTCGTCGTTTTAAGTTGACGCCATTTTTTAAAGAGTATAATAGGATGTACATGGTGGCCAGTATTGCAGGTGGAGGAAAACCCCGGGCAAAGCTCGGTACGATCCACCGACCTATGAAAAGCTACTGGCAATCTTTCCCACATACTGGGATTGCGCGATTAGCCGAAACGAGATTCGAAATCACGCTGACAGATGCGAGATTGCATTGATCGGTAAAGGCTGGCCATTTAAACCAATCAGTCACTGACTAACACACTTAGCTTCCTATAAAACGGTGGGCATAAGATACAAAGCAAGTCATTTCTTCATAATATAATATTATTAGCAACCTAAAACGTTATTCCGTTACCAATTTCGCTTTTGTTCAGTAAAAACAAAATGTTTGATATTTATTTATTTATTTTCAGGCTTTGTACCAGATAAAAGTTTGCTTTCCTTTTTATTGTTCAGTAGGTCCTTGACTCTCGTTTATTCTTTCCATGTTCTGTAAGCAGAAAACTGTACATTGTCATCCAACATCTAGAAGTTGAAGCGTTAAAAAAGAATTCGTTACGCTTATTAATTTCATATTTAATCATGTTCTATATTGTTCCTGGTTGACCCTTATTCTGAACATCTTCTTACAAACTTGACGCCGTGAAAACAGACCTGTAATTTCTACACGGTGATTCACATTCTAAAATAAACTCTCATTTTCTAATGCCTTTACAGCAAAAGCATTATTATTACAAAACAATTCAGAGATTTAAAAGTAGAAACATTGTATAAAATAGTCAGCAATCGGCACAAGCATGGTAAATGCTGAGCAGCCTCTGAGCTCTGATAGGACAACAATAGATTGGAACAATGCATCGGTATACAAGAAAATAGTGCACGTGGAAAAGCGGAAGACACGCTGAATGAATTTTTCATTTTGAGTGAATACCTTCCTCTCCCAAGGTTCAATTGTGTTAAACCACGTTGTACTGTAATAATACAGAAACAGAAACGCCCAAACATCTCAGGTGAATCAAATTAGCTGGTCAACACGCAAGCAAGACCATTTGATTCCGTAGTCGGACACGTTTTGAGTTGCCAATAAAGTCTTTTAATGCTAGATCCGCTAGTTAAATTTTAGAACTTTTTATTTTTTAAAATATATTTTTCCAAGGAAATTTATGTAAGAATAATATCCGGAAATGTTCGCAAGATTGTTTCAGGATTAAGTTTGTGGGAGTAGCGTTTCGAGAGAAACAAGAGCACCACGTGTTTAATTTGTTTAGGAATGGCATCTTTGAAGATGTGGAATCATTGTCCTGCTATTAAAGACTATATTTAGTTGCAAAAGAAATGTGAAAAAATACTTTTAGTTACAAAATAAAGAAGCCCAGATCAACGTTTTGAGCAAGGGGGTAACTGAGAATCAGTTAAATTATCCTCCATCTTAACACTAACTAAATTCTTAGAAACAAATCCAAGGAAAATAGCTACCCTCCCCATGTATGTATCTATTCAAAGAAAAGGGGAACTAAAGCCCACGTGAAGGAAATGCATAATTAAAAGTTTACACATTCATTTTTTATCAAACTCAATATTAACATCGTATAGAACGAATTTAAAAATGAATGAAAGAGAGAAAAACAGTAAAGCATTAAATGATATGAAATAATTAGGACATTGTAATGGATGGATCATATTTTATACAGATTCATCGCATTTACGTATAAAAGTGACCTGACAAGGTGTCTGAAGCGGAAAGCTGCTTCGCATTGCTTTCAATAAGGCGCATTTTTCAACATATTGCGGAAAAGAAAACTGTTCATTATTAAATACGGTAGTATAATCGCTCAGTATGCATATATAGTTTCAACGGATCAGAAAAAAAAGAGTATTTTTCACGAGCTAAATGCGGACGTTCAACATATATCGAATAACGCAAGAAAAAGGAACAGATATTTAACATTTCGGAATCGAAATACAACTAAACGTTAAATTCCGCTTGCCTAGAGAATAAGGTCTCGTGCACCATAGGACATTCTCTTCAACCTTAATCGACCCTTTTCGGTAATGATAGCATGGCCAAGCGGATTAGGATGTGGGTACATGGGAGCTTTGCGATAGATGCTGTCAATCGCGATAATAGCCAGATTGTACTTTTAACGAATTATACTTCTCTAACCGCCTTCTTTATTGTCTCTTAAGAAAGACTTTGTTTACGTCGGAACTTAAGGAAACATTGCTTATTTCCCAGTACAGCTTTCCACATTGAGATGTAGGCCTATATGCGTACTCGTGTATTTCCTTCTTCTCTATCTTTAGTGCTGTCCTTCTTTCTAATTCTTTATATTGTGTATGTAATTGTTTAACAAATGAACAGATTAAATCATGTATTTCAGGTGTTTGATAGCTCTGACATTGATTGGTTGAGGACAGGACTTTCGGAAAACTATTTGTATTCACTCAGTTTCATGCATCAGCCGGATACCCCTCGAAAGGATAGAAATGAACCTCCGTGCAAAAGCCCAGAATTTTCCGAATTCCTTACATGTGTATCGACTAACTGTTTGCAGTTTGACACAAGCGTTGAAGAGCAGAAATTTGCTTTCTACGGCTGCTTACAACAGCAATGTGCAAGGCAGGTGTTTAGCCTGCCACAAGAGTGCTTGACGTGTTTATTCATCCGAAAAGATATGAATGAGGCACGTGAAGTGTAAGTATTAATATATATATATATATATATATATATATATATCAGATCAGTTCTGCTTTCAGCACATAGCAGTTGCGATTATTTTATTGCTTTTTGTCCATTTTGACGTTAAATGTGTGTGTGTGTCTGTGATTTGGATTTGTAATGTAGCTTTAACAATATTTCAGTCAGATCGCTACGATTTCTGCAGTGTGACAGTTTATTGTCATGTCTAGCACTTGAGGCATCATTTATCAGACATGTCGCACGATGTCCCACCCAGGCACACTATGCTGACACCAGGCCGACCAGTCCTAACGTTAACCTCTTAATGCTGAGCGCCAAGCGAGGTAGCTGTTAGAACTATTTTTATACGTCTCTGGAATGACTCGGCCGGGGATCGAACTCTCGACCTCCCGCATCTGAGGCGGACGCTCTAACCACTAGGCTACCGGAGCGGTTTGACATTAAGTAATCACGCTCTCAGATGTTGAGTTACATAAGGAAACTTTGTAAGTCAGTGAATTACGTTGGTTGCTGGCTTGCATACTTCGACGTCTTTTAACACATTATTTGTTATATCATGCCGTGGAAATGAGAACTAAATACATTTTGCAAAAATACACCAACGCATCAAAAAAGTCAAGAGGATGTGACTACATTCTGAATATTGCAGTTTTTGACTTTAATCTACTGTTTTCAGTACCTGAGAACAGCAGTAAATAATGTCGCCCTTTCTTGCAACATGTACATTTTCCTTCATATTATTTTGAAGAATTTCTTGCCCATAGAGGTGTGTGGGACAGAAGCTTTGATAGGATCCATGAGCTCGAAACATCCAGCTGCTCGTGCATTTTAAGCGTTTTCAGCCATACAATCTGACAAATGAAAACGTACCGTATCTTGATATCGTTTCGCTCTCATTGCTTTCATTGTTTTAGAGGGGAATTACCCCCCCCCCCCGCATTTAGAGCAGGGGTTTATTGCTGTGCGAACGCTTGCGAACGGCGTTCCCTTACCTTTTCTCACGTTCCCTTACTGTTTGCGCTCTCCATTGTTCTCACATATCTGAGTAACATACTTTAGCACATCTACACTGATCTAAAGTATTTCTGAGTGCCGATTAATGCAGCTTCGAATTGCGTTCTAGTCAGTGGCAGATCTAGATAAAATACAAGTAAACGTACACATTTAACTCGATATCCTATTTGCTTCTTTCATCAGGTGTCATTTAAATTCTACGACGATGATAAACGTGCCGGGTCTTTTGTTATTCAGCAAGCGTCAAATGCTAAACGCTAAGGCAGTAGAGTATCATCCGGATGTTAAGGAGATAGCAAAACGAGGCTATCTTCAAGCACATGTAAGTGATTTTCAAACGAATGACATATCTATATTAATATTTCGTATTCACTTTCTTTGATATTTTTTGCATTGAGACCGCAATCTTTATATTTATTTCAGATCAATCCAAATGTTATTTGAACAGCTGTTATAATATTAACCATATGTCCTTTTGTTAATGTAGTCATGTTTCTCTGGCTATTTATTTATTTATTTATTTATTTATTTTTTTATTTATGACACTTTGGTGCGTTTGGGATTATCTGCTTTAACATTTGCTTCAAAAGATCCTAATAACTATGCTGGAATAAGATACAACTATCATGTGTAAATTTACGTTTCATTCCACTGAATAATATTGCTATAAACTTATTAAGTTTATTGTAGCTCTCTTTCGTATGTTCATCAATCGTATTAGTGTGTTGGTGCATGGATAGCGTAGCATGAAATGTAAAGAATATTTTACCGAATATTTGAGCTTTTTTCAGATCAAGACAATAGGTACAGTTGTGTGCACGCATCTATCAACACCTTTCTTGGGAAACCTCTATCCTGAAGGTAAATTTTTAAAAAAATTGTAAGAAGAGAATAATCAAGAAATATAAATTTTGTACAAACGTTTCAAATCATACCTCAGACTGGCTTTTCTCTCCTCTAGATTTAGTTTTATTGCTGAAATGATGATGAAAAACAGACTTTTTCTACTGCTAAACTTTTGACTTTTGTTTATTTGCTGGAAAGAAGACTACACAAATTGTATCAGGGCAAAATAGTTAGGTTTGATATCTTTTTATTCCTGGGCTTCTGGAACAAAAAGGCGGGGACCATTTGGTGCTGTCCGTTTAGACGTGCATGCTTGTGTTTGTGCGTACATATTCGTGTATCGTCGAACACGTAACCAGGTACCGTTATAAAGAGACTTGAATCTTTGGGTTATAATTGGGATTGGTCTACAGATATATACAAGGCTTCTCGAATTTGTGGGGGTGGAGAGGGAGATACATTTTCATCTGTATAATTATATCTAAAATATATTCTCATTTTAAGAAGACATTTTAATATCTTAAGATACAATATATATGATCTGTTCATGTTCAAACTGGGTTTAGAATCTCGATTCAGTCTTGAGGATGGAGCGAATGGGAATGCGGTCCCTAGATGAAATCTCGAAACCATTTAAATCTCCACCTTACAACTATACCTAACTCATTTACTCTTTATTAAACCACATATACATTACTTGGCTCGACAGACAAATATTTAGATATTGCCACAGGTGGTCCTCGGTCTATATCGAAGAGGATGTACGCCATAATTATAAGCATGTGCTTTTTTAAAATATGCAATGTATATAATTTCCTCTATTGTGTATTTTCTATGTGTGAAAGATATACATTCTGGGTTGCACCTTTGTAGCTGCCAATAACTATTTCTAAGTTCAAGATGCGTGATGTTGGAATATTGCAATTTCATCATACCAATTTCTGTGTGAGTGATTATATGTGCATGTTTTTAATATTACAGATCAATACATTATTCATTGTATCTTTACATCTCTCAATATCTTCATCGCATGTTGACAATTCGTTTGATGCCATATGTTAATTACCATAACGGTAATATACATAACATCCTTTAATTTGAAAGTTACAAGTAAGAAGTAATCATAATCCAAAACATGTCCTGGCTAATTTGCCCTGCCTCGCAAAAAATTGTTTGTTTGTTTGTTTTTAAATCCTCATTCATTGCTCTAGCAGTGACTGAGTGATTATATGTCTATTTGTATTACACACGCTAGGATTCTTTATTGTGTCTTTCTAACTCTATATATAGTGGGGACGAAGGGCGTTGAATGTTACTGTTTACTGTTACTGTTCCTATTTTTGCCCATGTACACAAACTGTAACTAATGCATATCATACTTCAGTTAAATTAACTTATTTTGGTTTTTGTAAAGTTTGAATTATTACATTTAAACCGCAATTATTATAGTTCGACGTTTTTTTTTTGACAAGTCGGTATAGCATCTGCAACATCGCTACCGGCTCATACCACCCATCCTTCTCCTCCACCCGTCCCCATCTCTCTCTCTCTCTCTCTCTCTCGCACTTCGATCACAATTAACGTTCTTCATTAAAACACCAATTGTGAAGTCAACATGAAATATTTTTAACAAATCAATAAGATTCTTAATTTCAATTTGTAACATTACTGTCTTGGTAAAAATGAAAGTTTTAAAAACATACAATTCAATGACTGCTAATATTCCGCATCATTATTGTATTACTGCATAAGAATGTATAGCTATGAACACAGAGTTACAAATAAATGAACAATGCAAGGTGGTCATTTATTCTCATAAACTGATTAAACTTTCTCTTGCCAGAAACATTTTCCAGATGCTTCATCATAAAAACGTCACATAATGCTCTCTTATGAAGTTATTCACGTAATCAGCCACTAGCGACTTTGACGCATTCTTTGGTTTAAAATGGACAGTATGTATTGGTAAATGAAGTTAAATGTATATCATAGATCCCTGATAACACACGCACACACACACACACACACACACACACAAACAAACAAACACGCGCCAGCGCGCGTGTGTGTGTGTGTGTGTGTGTGTTTGCCACAGTATGTACATATGAGTGTTAGAGAGAGAGAGAGGTAGAGAGAGGGGGAAAGGGGTTAAAAACTTGGAAGACTACGTGATTTTATTGAACTTTTGAAAAATTCTTCTTTATTTTAAAATCCCCAGTCAATTAATCTGAGATATGAGTGTCAATTTAAAATAAGTGCGGTACAACAACAACAACAACAACAACAACAATAATAATAATAATAATAATAATAAAGATAATAAAGATAAACATGAATTAGGAAAACGGAGAAGACGCTGGAACTACTAACGAATGGTGAAGGTTACGAATTGTTACTCCACATGCAGAGGGACTATACGTTTATGCACACACACACACACACACACACACACACACACACACACACACACACGCGAACAACAATAATATCAACAAGGGAAACAATACTCTAGGACAAAGAAGCGTCTATATTGTGTTTATTACTTATCAATTTTTTTGTTGACGACCGATCCGGTTTCCAAGTGGTTAGAGCGTCCGTCTAGGATGTGGGAGGTAGTGGGTTCGAACCCCGGCGCTCAGCATTAAGATGTTAGTGCTAGGACTGGTCGGCTTGGTGTCAGGATAATGTGACTGGGTAGGACATCATGCTACATGTCTGCGGAATGATGCACCAGTGCAAGACATCACTATAACTGCCACACTGCAGACATCGTAGCGATATGACTGAAAATCGTTAAAGCTACGTAAAAATGCAAATCACACACACACGAGCGCGCGCGCGCTTTGATGACTCATTAATGCAGGCCTCATCCCTTTATCAGTCCACATTGAGTAGAAATTGCAAAATAGCGGACCTACTGTCATTCTATTCGTTAATATAACGGCGCCCTCTGTTGGAGCAATAATTTATTGAAATTTGCATCATGC
This sequence comes from Sinohyriopsis cumingii, assembly GCA_028554795.2. Taxonomy (NCBI): domain Eukaryota; kingdom Metazoa; phylum Mollusca; class Bivalvia; order Unionida; family Unionidae; genus Sinohyriopsis; species Sinohyriopsis cumingii. The sequence goes on along the minus strand of CM068827.1, from coordinate 7,946,170 downwards.
TAACAGAAATTTTGCAACTGTCGCTGTGCTACAGTGGAATGTCCGAGAAATCAAACATTTTACCAATACGATACTTAAGAGTTTGCTATCAAATGAAATCTGCAAATTGTAAAGTGGAAATTCAGAGTTAGGAAGACACAATTAAGAATCCTAACGTGTGTAACAAAGCTCCACATAGAATCAATCTCATGGAACCATAAGACAGGACATTGCAGCACAATTATATCAAACTTAACAATTTAGTAATAAATGATGGCCGAGGTAAAAGTACAACTCGGAATGTATATCCGATATACCTAGAAAAGACAAACAAAGAGTAATGTAAACTACATAGTATAATAATAAAAAATATATCGTGACGATGCAATGGTCAGAAAGTAAGTAACAGAAAGAAGCAAAACCATCACGTTTTGTAACACTTAACAATTATCAAAGACATAAATTAAAAGGTGAGAGGAACTTACAGTAGTATAATGTGAATCCAGAATAATCCTGATTAAATTCTATTAAAGTCCTAAGTGAACGAAAAGTTCTGTATAAATTGTTAAACCGGAAATGAAATTTTCCGCCAAAAAGCGTGACGTTATTAAGATTTCATCGTCCACAACTCCTTCTAATAATTCACAACAGTTTCCAGTATAATAGTATAGTCCAAATAATGAACACTTTCTATTTCCACTGAACAGTCCAAACAAATGTTTTTTTTCCTCTCGAATAATATCTAAGTAAACAAAACACGCATGAGGACCTACAACAGGGACACAAGAAATGAGGATGACTACAAAAATCGGAAATAATGTGATTGCTCAGTTCTCTCCTTATATCTAGCTTTTATTGCCACTAAATTTCAAAATATACCCCACTTGATGGATCTTACTACTCATTTTATCTCGAAATTGCCTATTCATGTGACTCAGCCCGACCAATGGGAATTTACTGAATTCTTCTAGAAACGCCGAAACCCCATCAGCTAGTGAGAAAATAGTTCAATGGCGCCATTAAGAATAATTATCAATTTTATTACTAATAATTGTCAATACATACGTAAACATGCGTTTACAGATCCCATGTAATTTTTGCTCTCAACAGACTCGGGTCGTAGGCCAATTCAACTAACGATATTCTGTACAATTTACAAGCATGAATATTAAATAAAATATTGTACCAGGATTTAAGCAAAACTATAGATATACATAATAATATACATAAAGTTATGGCGGTAATGCTCCTCCATAGTTGTATACCTACCACCACTCCCACCCTACATCCCCATGGGCACATATTGAATGGGGTGGGATAAAAAGAGAATCGTATGGATCTGTTTAGCAAACGCTCATAGATTTTTAGCGTCAGTTATAAAGGTTCTAACAGCTTATGCTACATACAACAGAGGGTTTTATCCTGCATGAAATGGTCACCGAAATGGAAACAATCTTCAATAAATAATGCCCCCAGTTAAACGAGTGCTGGACCTTGCATTTGCTGGAACCGAGGTTTGAATCTAGGACCTCAAAGGAGTAAAGTGTGTGTATTGCTACTGTATTATACAGGCCTTAGAGCATCACATACTTTATAAACCTTGGTTGATGATAATTTAAAGTATATATAAATAGTTTGTACTTTACAACGTAGCGACATTATATCCAACCAAATGAGGTTACGTCTTCAGATCGTGTACAAATTGTACCTAGTCTTCTGAGTCAAGTGTAGGCACAAAAATGGTGACATGACGATTAGCGACAGCGAGCTATCTAAGTTGTGTTAGTTTTTATTTTTATACTTTTTTAGCATTCCACCAGTATGGTAACTATACAGCTCAGAACCGGGCAGAGGTTGACAAACTCCTTGCAGCTATCAAAGATAAAACTCGACTGGTGCTAGCGGGAGACTTCAACACAGGCCCCGAACTACCTGAAAGCAACGTGTGTTCTGAACTGCCAGGTAATCTCAAATAACTGGGTAACTTATAAAACAAGACCGTTGTAAATTCAACCTTGCGATTCGCAAAGACACAACAGAATATATATATATATATATATATATATATATATATATATATATATATATATATATATATATATATATAGAGAGAGAGAGAGAGAGAGAGAGAGAGAGAGAGAGAGAGAGAGAGAGAGATTATGTGAAGCCCCGAGTGACCGAGTGGTCTAAAGCGCTGTCCGTTACGGATCACTGCCATCTCACCTCTGTCTGCGTGGGTTCGAGTCTCGGATTCAGCCAATGTGGGTATGAGAGAAAGCTTGCCAGTATCTTCTCGTGGGTCGGTGGTTCTTTCTGGGGTTATCCCGGGTTCATCCTCCACCATTAATACTGGCAGCCATCTATAGCCTATCGTGTGCTGAAAAATGGCGTTAAACCCTACAACAACAACAAGTGATTATGTAGGTATGTATGTGCGGGTGTGGTTGGGTGTTTGTAGACAGCATTGACATGCATACAACTTTTGAACGTTATGCAAGTCGCTTCTGAATAAACCAAATTTTGAACGTAATTGTTAAATTAAGTTAAAACTTGACCGTGAACGTTTCAAATGTAAGTTAGCACAGAGATTTTGTAATATTATAATTCATTTTGACTTTTCCAGACTCTTATGAAGCCTTAACCAGCACTAAAGCCAGACTGTCTCACACTGTCATTAATAAGTGTACCTTTTGTAACGGCAACACATGGCTTCAACAAGACTGCGACTGGACTATTGACCACATCTTTCTACGGGGTCACACCCTTATGTGTATTACGGTAAGGAAGACTTGTCATATTTATATTGGTTTTTATTAATATAATCCATACTAAGAGCAAGTGGGAGTAAAAATCGGTTTTCCGATTTCTTGAATGCATATAAACAATTGCAAGCCCGAAACGTTTAGACACAGAGAAAGGACACGCAACACATCTGGTATCTTCCAATACATAGCAAGACCATATTCATGCACAGTGGGGCTTGTTTTAGAGCAGATACTATTGTTTAGATTAATGCATGTTTGTTTTATAGTTTTACAACTTTTTGCTCAATATGTACACGTTTGCTTCTTAAGTCGAATGTGGAGACTAATAGTTCAGGACTCTATTGGACATGAATTATGGAAAATGAAAACATCGACTCTATAGAACGTGTATTAATAAAAATGAAGAAACACAGTTTTTTAGTTATCATTGATAACACAAGATGTTCGGTTTGTACGTAAATGAACATTCTGAATTAGCAAAAGTATTGTCTGAACAAGATCTTAGTACCCTTATAAATGCAAAGAATGATTACGCATTAGCATAGCATGTCAAAATGGTCATTTAGAATGGGTATATTTACTTATAGGTATTAACATTATGGATCTAATATATAGAAAAGGTCATCCATTGCAAGAGGTCATACAAATGTTACACATACACGGTATATTATCTAATGAAAGACTGGACGATAGTTGTATGATATATTTATAAGAAGAATGCAAACATTTCTGTTTTCTTGAATGATTAATATAATGGATGGTTATTTCAAAAGAAACCATTGCCCAATGTGTAAACGCCCAGTACAATTTAATACATACATACTACTTTAAGCTTGGGTTTCATAACCGTTTAGCTTTTAACGCTTCAAATAAATCTGGAAAGACTCCATATAGCTTGTTTTCTTTATTGGTTAATGTATTTGTGTGAGAAAATATGAACGATGTTTTTTTCTTCTAAGATATACTGCACGGGCATGGAGTACAGTATTATTCCGAAAAAACGAGTTCATATTTTCCCGTACAAATGCAATAACGTTTAATTATATACTCATTTCGTTTTCTTACCTAAGGGTTAATATTAAAGGAATACACTACAAGAAACAAAGTAATTGAATTCATGCTGTATTTTAAAATAAATACACAATTGTGGATTCATCAATACACTGTGGCAATATTAACGCGAACATAGCACCGCCCAGCGATCTTTGAACTTCGTCGCGCGATCAACAATACTTTATTTCTGTAAGTCTTATTTTGGTCTGCTTAAAATTGGAATGAAGTCATAATTTTACTAAATCCGCATTTACCAATTTTATGATTTTCTGTAACCGCTATATAAACTTGTTACAAGATCATGTGGTGGTTAACAGCTGTTTTGCTGGTCAACATTTGTATGGCATTACATTACATTAGATCGCAAAACTAAATATGTGTATTTGAGCTTTCCAAGAATAGACAAAAATTCACAGTACGTTTTGTTTATTCTGATAAATATCCACGCCATATACTTGTACTAACGGTTGAATTAAAAGTTTGTTAAAAATTGTATGCATAAAGCAATGCCAGTGAATGCATCAATATTTGTCAATCGCGATCCAACCACATAGGTGTTATGATAACCTAGAGGCAACATGATGTTCCTCTTATTATCATTATCTTCAAGTATTTAAGGTTTCAAATGGTATATCTTGATTGTCTCGTGTACTTCCAAATAAACCTGTTTCAGCAATGAAAATATAGTCACCTTTAAACAGGATGATTTTCTCATTAATTTGTTGAAGGGTTTGTTTGCTCATATCTTGTATTTATTTCTGTTAAAGCCATTGATGTGCTGTGTAAAGATAAGCGCCGCCTACGTTGGCGATACTATATAACGCTAACTGGCTTCCTGCAGGAACAGATACAAAGAACTGTGACACATGTATTTTGGTTGTTAGCGTATTTTCATGTTAACAATAGTTTAGAAACTATTTAAATATTTTGTTATTTCACCATTCAAAGTCCAATAAAATATTTTGTTTTCTTTATATCACAGATACTAATATATGCATAAATAAGCTCCACACCTTCCTCTGTGAAGACAAACCAGTTTTAAGAAATGTTATTCGATGATATGTTTATATTTCCTGGCTCATCTTCCCCAACACCAGTGTCGGTGTTTCGAATTACATTGTATTGTGGTGTGGTATTTAAATAATAAATTAATAATAGTTTCTACCATAAGATAAAAATATATTTGGGCTTTTGTTACCCACATAAAATTTATTAAGACAATCTTTCCTCACCAGCTGGGTTACTGACATTCAAGATAAGATTATTATCAATGTTCAAATCTCCTTTTATAATATTGCCACTCTTGTTCAAATAATTGCTATCCACCAATATTTGTTGCAGTAAGATTTATAGCTTTAATTGCTAATAACTTGATGTTCTATTTATGCACATATTTAATTTGCCTGTTAGTATATCGCCAGATTCTCAACGTAATTGTCATGGCTTACCTGGGGCCCCGAGTGACCGAGTGGTCTAAAGCGCTCTCCGGTACGGATCACTACCATCTCACCTCTGTTTGAGTGGGTTCGAGTCTCGGATTCAGCCAATGTAGGTGTGTGAGAAAGCACGGGTTCTTCCTCCACCATTAATACTGGCTGCCATGTATAGCAACATCTGTGCTGAAAAATGGCGTTCAACCCAACAAAAACAACAACAACATGGCTTAACTGATAATGTTGTCTGGTACCTGTACCTAGACTAGCATTACGGTTGCCAACATTCCAGACTATATTACTGGATATTAACTACTTCGTAAAACCCTATATTACTATAATTCTTTAAAGCAAAATGTAGAAGTATTTGTTGTCTTTTCTCAACAACAGAACTGGTACTGTTTAACAGATGGATAAAGTGATTGAAACATGGACGTCTGAGTTGCCAAATTTAAGCATAATGATTTTCCAGTGGCTGTAATATAATCACATCTACGAATTCGTGCGTTGTATGTGTGTAATTTTTAAAATAAGTCACCTATTAATGTGTCAAAATAAGTTCTAAAATAACCTATTAGCTGATTATACACATGCAGGATTAATAAAATCTATGCTGGGGTTCAGCCTTGTAGAGATACTTTGTATCCCTGGGGTATAGCCTTGTGGAGAGACTATTTATCCCTGGGGATTAGCCTTATGTGGAGACTATGTATCCCTTGGGTTTAGTCTTGTGGGGAGACTATGTATCCTTGGGGTTTAGGACTTGTGGGGAGGCTATGTATCCCTGGGGTTTAGCCTTTTGGGGAGACAATGTATCCCTGCAAAAAACTGAATACAAACACTGAGATTATTTTTCTAACCCAATTGTTTCCAATTAAATTAAAGTAACCCTGGTTGTTTGCAGTATAGTTAGCATAATTTACACATGTAGTATTAATTAGCTACTATTATTGCCTCTCACTTTGTATAAAGCTCATCAGATCTTATATACTTTTATGAAAATCCGAATAATTACCAAAGTAGGATCTATATATATTTGCCTCTCTTAGAAAAAGTCATGAAAAATGTATAATTGTGATGTGTTAGAAGTATTGCACAACGTCTAGCTTGGAGCAACTTGCTGTTATTGTTCATATAAATACCGCCCATTAATACAAACATGTTAATAAGGGCAATGAGGTTATCTGTCAACCCTAAGTACACACATGAAAATAGAAACCATACAAACATTTGAAATTATTACTGTATTATCACATTTAATCCACTGATGTCATATGAAAATAACAGTAAGTTAATTATATCTTTTATAAAGTTAACTTTTAGCTTTCATCAGTTCTTATTTTGGAAAATGTTCTATGGAAGGCAATGGTACGATACTGTACAGTAGACCTACTGGGTACACTTATAACAATGTGCGTAGTAACTGTGGAGATTTCTAGTTCATGACTTTGTTGCAACTTTATATTTTCTGCCCTGGAAATATGGCAAGTTTTGCTATCACTAGTGCAATGACACAGTGCACGGATTAGCATGTAGACTACTGAATGAACCACTCTGTTTGGTAAGGCAGAGTTTTAATTTCCAGTCGCATTATATTTGATTCAGCTGGGGTAGATTTTTGGCTGGGGTTTGACAAAGCAGAAACCAGTTCAATATTTTTATTTCTGCTTTTCATCTTTCAAAAATAAAATTTCCACATAGATTGAAATAACAAACATTTCAATATTCTCCTTTTGCTTGCCTTTGTCAGTGCCATTTAAATACTGTTGTGTTTTTAATTACATTTATCCAACATTCGTCATAAAACATCCAAAACAATTTTGTATCTTTTGCTGAAAGTACATATTTCGTAATGGTCATTTAGATCTTTCAAGAACCAGAGCTTCACTTCATTATAAATCTGGCACATTTTCATGCGAGAAAAAAATGTTTTTAATGTTTCTGAAATTTACTCTTCTGGTTTACTAATTTACAAAATGTATGTAATATTTTGGTTTAGTATACTTCAAAGTTATTTACTAAATGTGTAATTTCTTCACCATTAAATCTTTTATTTTGTCCTCAACTGGGTTAGCCGTCCTAAGAACTATTTTAAATATTCCTCTGTCCAGTTTGTCGTGTATAATTTTTTCAAACGTTCATTGTTTTCTGTGACATTCTTACCATATTTGCTTTTCATTATTCAAAAATAGAATCCACATAGAGATTCAAATAATATTTTATATTTCTCCTTTTGCTTGCCTCTATCGGTGCCATATAGATTCAAATATTTTAATTTTCTCTTTTGCTTGCCTCTATCGGTGCCATTTTAATACTGCTGTACTTATAATATTTATCCAACATTTGTCTTAATACAAACAGTGAGATTATTTTTCTAACCCAATTGTTTCCAATTAAATTAAAGTAACCCTGGTTGTTTGCAATATAGTTCGTAGAATTGACACATGTAGTATTAATTAGTTACTATTATTGCCTCTCACTTTGTATAAAGCTCATTAGATCTAATACTCTTTTAAGAAAATCTGAATAATTATCTAAGTAGAATCTAGATATATATGCCTCTCTTAGAAAAAGTCAAGAATTTTTTTAATAATTGTTATGTGTTGGAAGTATTGCACATTGACTAGCTTGGAGCAACGTGCTGTTATTGTTCATATAAATACCGCCCATTAATACAAACATGTCAATAAGGGCAATGAGGTGATCCTTCAACCCTAAGTACACACGTGAAAATAGAAACCACACAAACATTTGAAATTATTACTGTATTATCACATTTAATCCACTGATGTCATATGAAAATAACAGTAAGCAAATTAAAACTTTAATATAGTTAACTTTTAACTTGCATCAGTTCTAATTTTGGAAAATGTTCTTTGGTAGGCAATGGTACGATACTGCACAGTAGGCCTACTGGGTACACTTCTAACGATGTGCGTAGTAACTGAGGAGATTTCTAGTTCATGACTTTGTTGCAACTTTATATTTTCTGTCCTGGAAATATGGCAAATGTTGCTATCACTAGTGCAATGACACAATGCATGGATTAGCATGTGGACTGCTGAATGAACCACTCTGTTTGGTAAGGCAGAGTTTTAATTTACAGTCACATTATATTTTGATTCAGCTGGGGTAGATTGTTGGTTGGTGTTTGACAAAGCAGAAACCAGTTTAACATTTTTATTTCTGCTTTTCATCATTCAAAAATAAAATTCCCATACAGATTCAAATAACATTTTCATTTTCACCTTTTGCTTGCCTCTATCAGTGCCATTTAAATACTGTTGTGTTTTTAATTACACTTATCCAACATTCGTCATAAAACATCCAAAATAATATTGTGTTGTTTGCTGAAAAGTACATGATATTTCTTAATGGCCATTTAGATCTTTCAAGAACCAGAGCTGGACTTCATTATTAATTTGACACATTTTCATGCTAGATTTTTTTTTCAAAAAAGTTTCTGAAATTTACTCTTCTGGTCTACTAATTTACAAAATGTATGTAATATTATGGTTTAGTATACTTAAAATGTATTTATTAAATGTGTAATTTCTTCACCATTAAATCTTTTATTTTGTCCTCAACTGGGTTAGCCATCCTAAGAACTATTTTAAACATTCCTCTGTCCAGTTTGACGAGTATAATTTTTTCAAACGTTCATTCTTTTCTGTGACATTCTTACCATATCACGTAATTGTAATTTTTGCTTTTCATCTTTCAAAAATAGAATCCACATATAGATTCAAATATTTTAATTTTCTCGTTTTGCTTGCCTCTATCGGTGCCATAAAGATTCATATATTTTTATTCCTTTTGCTTGCCTCTATTGGTACCATTTTAATATTGCTGTACTTATAATATTTATCCAACATTTGTTTTAAAGCGTCAAAAATATTTATTGTGTTGTTTGCTGTAAAGTACATTATAGTTGTTAATGTTCAAATAAATCTTTCAACAATGAGACCTTCACCATCATCATAAATCTGGCCCATTTCAAGACAGTTTTCATTCAAGCAAAGATTGTTTTTAATGTTTCGAAAATTTACTCTTCTGGTATAATAATATATTTTGTCATTTCTCAAGTTCTTTTTTCTTCAAAAGTATTTATTATACTAGTGTCCATAAAAGTATGGATTAGTATACTCCAAAGATATTTACTGAATGTCTCCATATTAGTATGGATTAGTATACTCCAAAGATATTTACTGACTATATATATATATATATATATATATATATATATATATATATATATATATATATATATATATATATATATATACAGTATAAATATATAAACCTTCCTGACTTTTATTTCCTGCTGTTGCACGTCCTAAGGAATGTAATACTTTAACCAATTCCTAATAAGACATCCAATAGACTGTCAACTTCAGCAAGTCAAAAACCTAACAATCCATCAGTTTTATTTTGTTTTAAATGTGCATATGAAAATTTTAGATTAAACATTTTGGGATCTTGCCTTCATTATACATTGTATTCATGTTTTTGTCAACTTCTTACACTTGTAAAAGACACAATTGCAGACAACACATTTCCAAATATACTATGATAATAATTTTCCGTATCTTGTGTTTTTTGAATTGTCACATGACTTTTCTGATATGTTGTTCTCCCTGGCACAAATATAAATTTGATATTAAATTCAGCGAAGTTTGTTGTTGTCTTTGTAGGGTTTAACGCCATTTTTCAGCACAAGATAGGCTATATATGGCAGCCAGCATAAATGGTGGAGGAAGAACCCGGGGAAAACCCCGGAAAGAACCACCGACCCATGAGAAACTACTAGCAACCTTGATCTGTAACGGTGAGCACTTTAGACCGCTCAGCCACTCAGGGCCACCAAATTCAGCAAAGAAACAGTAGGGCTTTTAGGAGTGAAATCATATACTGCATCTGAACTTGTAACCAAGCTAAAATAAATTAGTAACGAGTCTACTTCTTTAATTCTGACTCAGTGATGGCCCTCATTTTCCATTTCTATTGCTCTCGAGTCAATACGTAAGATGTCTCTAATAGAGTTCATAATTGTAGAATCAATTAAGTGTCATTATTATTCTGCAGCTTAATGTATTCGGTGCAATTGCAACTTTCCAGGTTTTGTTTATTATTATTATAAAATGAAATATTTGAAAACATTCATCTCAGATCTTTCTTCGATTACGCTTTCAGAGAATATTAGATGATCCCTATGTTCAGAAAAGACATCACATATCTGACCACTATGGAGTGATGGCCACATTCCAGCCACGATAAAGAATCGCATAACACGGCAAGAAAGTCAAGGTAGATGATGAAATGACCCAAGTCATGAGACCAACAGCTAGGCTCTTTCTCCACCAATCATGAAACAAACTGTAAATTTAACATAATTATGAATTTTACCACTGACAATAAAGGTGATTAAATGACAAATATCCAGAGACCAACATCAGTGTAAAGATGTACATGCTGTAACAGAATACAACAAAACTCATTAAAAGATAAATTGTAAAATCATATCGTGTAAGGTTTGATAATATGCATTATCCTGGATTTATTAATATTATATTCATATTTCTGACATTAAAAGAAATTCATGGAATCACTCTGAATTGATTTTATGTTGACATTACTAACAAAAACAAAAACCACAGTTCAGTTCATGTCTTAATCTTTATTGCTTAAGGAAAATGAACCATTTAATCATGAAAAATTACAAATAGCCTTGATTTAATAAAAGCTGTCAAGATGCCAACATTTTTGCCTTGGCAAAACTGTTATACATTTTTATGACAAATTACATATTTTATGTTATTAAATTCTGGGAGATTATAGTTGCATGCAGTAGTATATTTTAAAAGCAGTTTGCTTTGTGCACAAAAAAAGTATTTCCATATGAATACAATAAACTGATAAAAAACAAAAAGCAAAGAGTCTAATGCAAAGTAAATAGGTAACAATTAGTCGCAGTGATGAGGAGAAAAGAAAGATGCAGATAATTTGTGAGAACAAAATAAAGTGTGTGATGATTGGTTGGTCAAAATAAGAATTAATGGTTTTGGAAATGGATGAATATGGATTGGCGATTCTGTACTAGGAATGAAATATTAAATTCCACTAATGTGATACATTATCAGAAAGGACTTGTGAGAAGAGAACACTGCACAATTAACATAAATAAGCAATGATGAACATGTTCGTCACAAGATGAAGCCGGGATGGGACTGGATTAGGGAACACACCAAAAACAACTGCGTTTATAAGATGCTTATTTATAAACACAAACTAAATATTAACAAATCTGACACCATTATGAACAAAAAGATAAGGAAAATTATAAAGTTCCTAACATGGAACTATCAACAACAATTAACTCAACGAGGAAAAACTCAAACATGAATTTAACAAATGGAATTTCAAACAAACCTGACTTAAGTCCTATCACCGATCAAAAAAATAAAAGTATATGATCTACACCCCAATATAAACACATTCTTGAATGTATCGTTCATACAACGATATTGAAATGCATGTTAATTTGAATGTATCTATCATATGACGATATTGAATTGCATGTAAATTTGAATCGATTGTCCATAAAACGATATTGAAATGCATCTAAGTTTGAATGTATCGTTCATATAACGATATTGAAAAGCATGTAGATTTGAATGTATCGTTCATAAAACGATATTGAAATGCATGAAATTATGAACCTATCTGTCGTTCATATAACGATATTGCAATAGGAATGAATACAATTATGAACCTATCGATCGTTCACATAAAGATATTGAAAATGGAATGGATGAAATTATGAACCTATCGATCGTTCATATAACGATACTGCAATAGGAATTAGTGAGATTATGAACCTATCGATCGATCATATAACGATATTTCAATAGGAATGAATGAAAATTTGCTCAGATAGCAATAGTGAAAATAACAACATGGAACACACACACACACACACACACACACACACATTATATATATATATATATATATATATATATATATATATATATATATATATATATATATATATATATATATGTATCTATATATATCAATACAGAATTCGTTGCTCCAGTCAGAACAGCTATGTCTTTTCCTTACAGCGATTCCGTACCATATTCCCCAAGATGTATTCGTATCTTCACGATTATTAGTGACACCCTTGTTAGAGAGCCTGAATTGCCTCTTCTCTCTCTCTCTCTCTCTCTCTCTCTCTTTCTCTCTAACCATGGGCAAAGACATTTCTTAACTTATGAGTAATCCCTTCTAATAGCAAGAGATGAGAAGAAGGTTATGATACAAAGCAATGTCATAACAGTTGATGGAGAATCTGGGTAACAAAGGAATAGTGAAGATTATCATGAATAAGGGTGTCACTCCTCATAATTATGATCTACGGAACAGACTCGCACCGAAACTCTTGCGACCATCAGACTTCACGCCGCCCAGCTATGCTTTATCAACTCCACAAGTGACAACGCCACCATATTCACAAGACAGATTCCTGAGCCCTACAACTTCGCTCCTATTTGATGGTGCATCAGCCATTTACACATCGCCAGTGACAATCCACCCACCACTGACCACTTTGCAGACAATTTCGACAAGTTCAACAGGTACATTGTCCACACCAAGGTCCGCACCTCTGATTTATTCTATTTGACCACGGTTAAACTGAACTAACACCACAAAAAAGCCCAGTCTAACACCAGTGATCCAGCCCCCACTTGACGTAACCACAGTAACGTTCGAGAATTCTAACCAGTTACAACCAACCTTTCCGACAAATTCGCCAATGCTTGTGACTCCAAAAAGTACTCTTTTCATGGCAAACCCACTGAACATTGCACAAAGTTTGTCTGCTGTGTCAGAAACTAGAACATTTACGGTTCAGCCGTCTAATTCAGTGCCAGGACATTTTTCTAGGAGTGCAAGCATTTTTGGAAACAACCGATTCTCGCAAACAGATGTCTTCTGCTATTAAATTATATGTTTTTAATGGTGATCAATCGCATAATCCTGTTAAATGGTTAGATCATTATGTACAATGGGCTAAATTTATGAATTGACAGAAGTTAAAGTTTGAAATGCGTTTCCTTTTTATCTTCAGGGGCATGCTAAAATCTAGTACGATACCTTACCGGATAATGTTACAAACGATTGGCACATTTTAATCGCAACTTTTAAATCTAGATTTCACAAGGACGATGTCATTTTAGATCTGTCAATTTTGCAAACTCAGCAAGGGTCTTCTGAATCAGTTATGAACTATCTAAGTCGCCTTTTGCAAATCGCAACTAACAAAGCTATCGCAGATCAAGTTTTTATTAGCGGTGGCATTAAATGGATTGAAACCTTCCGTAAAAAAGATCGTAATGAACAAAAACCCAACAAATATGGCAGATTTACGCCAAGCAGCAGCGCTAGCAGAAAAATCCATTGCCACTACTGATAACACTGACCTGTCTGCCCTTAACACAATTTTAGATGAAGTAAAACAACTAAAAAATGAAGTTAAGGTTGCAAACTCAAAACAAAACCCATACATTGATTCGTGCTCTCAAACACATGCACATATTAATGCCACTCAACAGCAATTTCGCCCTCGTCATTCAAACTACCAACAGCGCGGCATGTATTACAAACAAAATAAAAAATTTCAAGCACAGCCACCAGCATTTCCAAACAATTATAATAGTCATAACTACTCACGTACTCGCTACCAGCCACAACCACAAAGTCGTCCTCCCACTCCTTGTTTTGGGTGTGGCGGCCAATGTACATCACGTTCAGTCTGTCGTGCTCGCAATGAACAATGTCATTTTTGTCACAAGATAGGTCACTTTTCGCGTGTGTGCTGGACAACCCGAAAACAATAAGGATTCGCATCTCACGAGAGGACACAAACCTGTCGTGAGTATGATCAACAGCCACAAATTACCTTAGTCACACCCATTCACAAACATTTGGCTAGAATTTCTGATAGACACAAACCAACACATGCATTAGCAGATAAAGGCGCGACTATTTCAGCCATTAATTTAATTTTCCTTCGTCGTGCAGGTTTAAATTCACGCCAGTTTCAGAAATCAAATATTTCCCAAATTGTAGGAGCCGGTGGTGAACATCATTGTCTTTCAGGTCTAATTCAACTTAATTTGAAAATAGCAGGCATACGCTTCTATCATTCATTCTATGTTGTACCGGATTTACGACATTCAGTAATTCTGGGTACAGATTTTTTGACTAAATACAAAGCTGTCGTGAATCTAGATACACAAACACTCTCCTTGCTAGACGATTCAGTAACTATAAATTTAATCCAAAATCAGTCTGGTCTAGTACGCACGACGAAATTTGCGATCATTCGGCCTAACTCAATATGCACAATCGCAGTCAGTATAAGTAAGATCCCGAAAGGAACATCTGTTTTACTTCAATCGATTTATAACATGCCAAACTCTAAAATACTTCCAGCTAGAACAATTTTGACAGTTGCCAAAAAGAACTTTGTAAAAATACTTAACCTAGTCCAATGGCTATGCATGTACGTGCCAATACTGTATTGGCATGTGTTCACGAACTAAACCCACAAACGATATTTACCATCAATGAGAACACTCTTAACAGGAATGACACACAAAGCGAAGAGCATCTCGGAAAATTATATCTCACCTGCAAAACGGATGGAAAATTACCTAGGTTACATTTCTATAATCGATGCAAAACTGACTTTGACAATGATTTTAAAGAGAATTGTTAGCGTAATTCGACATTAACATGAACTATTTTCACGTGAAAGAACCAAATGTTTTATTTTATATTTACATTGCTGAGTGCTTTGTGCAGTTAAACCAAATTTAGAAATGCATTGTAGAAAGACAGTCGAGTCAGAAAATGAAGAACCTAACGCTCGGTACTGGTGAATAGTGACTCAACAACTATATTGTCGCGGGATAGTGCAGGAAAACTAATTTATCCTGAAGCAGAACGATTATAGGCAGTCGATTTATTGGGTGCTTACAGCTCCCAAAGTATTATTTTTTTCTTTTAATTTTTTTTCCCCTGGCATAACAAAATATAAAGCAATAGTTGCATTTCGTAGATAGTTCACACCGAGATATCCATATTTCATAATATACACGAGTACGTCAACCTTGGCCTTAAACTTAATTCGCAGTATTTATAGTATGTGTATTCCATATGCTGGCACGTCGACTCAAATCTTGTCAGGCAGTGTCTACTTTACAGACAGTTTTACTACAACGACAGGGGTAAACAGGTGTTTATTTTAAATTATTACTCAGTTCTGTTCCTAATTGTTTTTACGTACAAAGTGTCAAGTAAATTTACCATTTCAACTTTTGTTCTCTTTGTATACACATTCGGTAAATCATACCGTATTTAGATGTGAAGAATACTCCTTGCGATAGAATCGAAGTCTTGGAAATATTATTGCCACACACACACACACACACACACACACACACACACACATTCATTATTATAAACACCATTATATAATTACAAACAATGCCCCTGTTTGTTCTTAATTGTTTGATCAGGGTATTTTTTATTCTGTAATAGATCTTTGTAATTTATAAATGTGGGGCTTTCTTACAAACATGTATCAAATACGTTTTGAAATAAAAAAAACAAAACATCTACATGCAGTTTTAGAAAGCAAGTGCATTTGGACCCATTGAATTGAATTTATTTTTTATATATGGACATATGCATTGGTGCAATGATGGATGGATATAATTATATTAATATTAATACATTTAAAATTCTGATGATTGGGAAATAAACAACATATTTTACTTTTGAAATAAACAGGCTGCTTAACTCAACGCCATAAGCATTCGATTCGCGTGCATTTCGTTGTGTTTGTTCGTCGTTTTTGTGGGTGGAAGTGTCAGTTCAAATGCTAGAATTATATATGTAAGATACAATACAATACAAGCTATTTATACCTCTTAATCCTATGTCAAAATAAAAATTAGGATAAACTTCAACCTACATACAGAATATTTATTACTTTCAGGAATGCAGAATGTTATACGACTGGTGACTTGAATGGATTACTGAAAACATAAGAGTTTAAAAATAATCCTAGAATCTAATGTAAATAAATACGACAAGCTGCAATATTGAGTAGTGTTAATTTGTTGAACCGAAGCAAGAAAAATGCTTCGCGTGAATGGATGATCTCTCTCTCTCTCTCTCTCCTTTTAACCTTTGATGATCTAAAGCTATAAGAGCAGACTCTCATTTCCATGCAAAGTTAACGTAAATAATCTGAATATATTATTTGGATATACCAAGTAAATTCATTGACAAGTAATATTCTATGACGCTCTATTGACAACAACAGTTATATTTTATCATTTAAATTTATGAAAGGTAAGTAAGATTTGCTTATTTTTATTGCACACACACACACACACACATATACACACACACCGACGTACACGATAGATAGGTCACACAAAAAACCTAAAAGAAGACGGAAAATGAGTATTGCTAAAGAAGGCTGAGAGGAAGAAAATGTAGGTATATCAGGTTGAAATTTGTCCGAATATATATTTTGTTACGCCAGATGAAATTCAAGAATATACTAAACAAAATATCTTAGAACGTATTCCGCCTGTTAAAATGACCCCTACCATTATGTATACGTCATTCCAATGCCAACAAATTTTGCTGTCGGCATACATATATAAAGAATTGTGCCTAGCGTATTCTCAAATCATATCAGATGTTCAACAAAATGTAAACTATTCCGGCAGATTAGACCCTGCTAAACCTATATTCCCGGGTGGATAAATGGTCTAAGGTGCTTACCTTTACAGACTGCACTTATCTCACCTCTGCCCTCCTGGGTTCTAATCACGGCACGGCCAACGTATGTGAGAAATCTTGCCTGTAGCCTCCCGTGGGTCTATGGTTCTTCTTTGGGTTTTCCAGTGTTCTTCCTCCACCAATTATATTGACCGACATGTACAGCCTCTCATGTGCTCAAAACCTGGTGTTAAACCCACAAATCACTTCCTGTCAGCCACTTTTGGCATATTTAATGTGTGGATCCTTTCTTATTTTATATTAAATGGTTATCCAGAACGAACAAAGCTTAGCAATACAGAGCTTAAACAGTTGACATATTGTTAATATAACATATTTGATCCAGTCAGCCCTTTCTCTCATTCCACTGCGGTATTTAACAAATTAGAAGCATCATCCTTTCACTTTAGAAAGAAAATCGGGTATTAGTCCCTAAAGATCCTTGAAATTTACTGGTCAATATAATCATATGGTGCTCGAGTATGATTTTGATGAAATTCCTGCCGAATTTGTTAAATTTATGTTCACGCTTTTCTTAACACTATATTAGATTTTTAATTGCATATTTAATGTCTAGGAAACTTAGGTGTATCCATTTGGAATGTCAATGATCTATACCATAGTGAATTTCTATGTTTAAAAGATTCCACGGACTTCCTCGTCTTACATACCTCCGCCACCACCACCCACGAAAACGGTCACTAACATTGCAATGTCTGCTTTGAGCGATGTGATGTACTTCTCTCCCTGTATATAGAATCTATACGCTGTTTCAGTTTTAGTTAAATATTTTCTGAGAGTAACAATTATTTTGTTATTCTTCAACTTATCACAATCAGGAGACTTCTAGAGACAAGTTGTACTAAGCTTCCCAACGACCACAACGGAGGTTGACCACTCTTTCCTCAGGGAAGAAGTAGAGGCTGCAGCAAAGGCTGTAAAGAAAGGAAAGTCAGCTGCGATAGACGAAATAACGGCAGAACATGGTGAATCAGGAGGAACCTTCATCATAGATGTCCTCACAACAATCCGAAACAAAATCAGGCAAACCAGAGAATAAATCACCATATGGACTCAGTCTCCGATCGTCACTCTTCAGATGTGTCAGGACTAGAGAACAATCAGCCTCATCATTCACCCAAACAACGTTATGTTTAAGATGATCCTCAACAGAATGAAACCCCAAGCAGAGCACATCATTGCGGAAGAACAATCAGATTTCACAGCTGAACGTAGTATTCGAGAACGGATCTTCTGTCTCAGAATCCTCTGTGAAAAATATCTGAAAAATCAACAGGACCTCTGTCATGTCTTCATTGACTTCAACAAGGCTTTCGACATGGTATGTCATGCAACCTTGTAGGCCACGATATGGTTATACAAAATTAACTCAAAACTAATTAGTACCTTAGAAAACCTGTATGACAGGGTGACTAGCACAGTTCTCGTCATTGTCAAATAGAAGACTGATTCAATCACAGTCGGAGTCAGACATGGGTTACCTTCTCTCATTCACTCTGTTCAACATCTACCCGGAAAGGATTACGTCCGATGCATTGGAAGACTATTAATGTAGTATCCGAGTTAGAGGAAGAACAATCACCAACCTGCGCTTCGCTTACGATATCAATTGCTTAGCAAGGATATGAACATGAACTGGAGCTTTAGTGAACCGTCTCAATCAAACATCTTTAGGGTATGGGATGGGGTTCTTTGCTGACCAAGCTAATGCCAAACAACCCGAGTGACGGGAAATAAGAGTGAATGGTGAGAAATTTGGCACAATGAGAAGAATCAAGTATCTAGGTGCTACAACCTCGGTTGAAGGTTTCAAACCTGAGGTTCTTTCCAATATTGCGCAGACAACTACTACACTGACTAGGAAGAAACCTAGTTGAAATGACAACTATTACGCTTGGGTACCAGATCAAGCGTATGCAGTTGATCGTCTTGTCCATGTTCACGTATGCATGTAAGACATAAACTCTGACAGCAGAACTAGAGAGATGAATCCAGACTTTAGAGATGTGATGGATCATGTAAATCTCACACTTAGACCAAGTCTCTAATGAAGCCATGGGCATTAGAATCCATGGTGTAAATGGACCATATTAAGATCTGCTTACCACCGTAAAGAAACGCAAACTAAGATTGTATGGTCAGGTTTCACGCTCATCTGGACTGTCAACGACAACCATCCAGGGTAGAGTGAGAGGAAAAATAAAAGAAGGCAGACAGAAGAAGAGGTGAAAAGGTTAGATTCAATGTCCCAAATAGCAGTGGAGAGGCCAGCTAGGCGACGGAAGATCTTAAATGAAAATGAACTTATTACACGTAAAATGTAGCTTCTTATATTAGTCCGACTCATGCCACTGCCTCACACACACACACACACACACACACACGCGCGCGCGCGCGCGCGCGGTAGAGAAATAGTATGAGTCACCGACGTGAACCATCGAGAAGCATAAGTGGTACATAGAAAGAACATGTAGGTTTGGCAGATTCAAATATGCCTAATATATCTCCCACTATGTTACATCTAACATGATTCAAGAATGTATTGAACATAATCTCAAATCGTTCTGATGTTCTTTGTGTGTGGTTCATTTTAAACAGACAATGCATGGGCAGTTCGGAGAATATTCAGCTGATCCGGTATGAAAATAACATATAACGACGCAAATTCGGGTTTATTTACATTTCTTGCTTTGTTTTGAAAAAAAAAATTGTTTCTTCTAGGAGTTGTATATTGGTAATATGCAATTACAAATACCGATTGTATATGTTACATTAAGCATCGCTTCAATGCGCATTTTCACTAATGAAGGCGTTATGGTATAATTGCAGTTGCATCAGCTGATAAATGTAGGGAAGATTTCCATTGGGCAAAACATAACCGTGTAATCAGACTCGTTTGCGTTTATTGTTTTAATAAAATATGCAGAGAACTGTTATGTACTTCTATCAGTAGAGTCAATTCTAAAATAACTAATGTAAACACTGAATCGGAAATCATACACACTGCATGCCTTTGAAACGAAACAAAAAAACGGCGGGTTTATAATCTATTTAGATAACTTAATATATTGACAGACATAATCACATAAAAATATTTATAACATTTATAACATAAATAATTCTTTCTTTCATTAGGTTTGGAAAAAAGGTGGGAAACTCCAAATGTGCAAAGAAGAACAATGAGGCTATGTTGTACTGAACTTTCATTGCGACTCGTTACAAATGAATTTAAAACTTTAGGGAAATGGATCAAGCGATCGAGAGGAAGAGGTTCAAATACTAACATAATAACAATTGGATTCACTGTCCTACAATGTAAGACGCCGATCTTGATAGTTACGATGCGGGTTTGGGTGGGTAGAAATCCCGCTACTTTCCCATTGTAACTGTCATGGTCGACGTCTTGTACTGTTCGACTATTGGACCCCCATCACTATAACCATTTACCTATAGTCTTAATTTCATTTGTAAGTTTCCCTGCAGGTAGCCTTAACTTTCAATGAACACGAAACTAGATTTATAGAAACGAAAATTGGTTACTCACACGTCTGGACAATAACGATTCAGCAAAGTCAGAATTAAGACATGAGACCATCCAAGAGTCTTTCGTGTGCCAACTTCATGAATTAATTTGTATAAATGCACAGCAGTCATATGCATTTTTCCCATTTTTGCATGCTACACTTCACGCGTAGCCGCTGGTGGCATCAACTCACGCGCCGAATTCGAAACAGTATGTTTCTTTTTAAGGTAAATGCATGTCGACATAAGTTACAAAAAAATACATTTTTGCATAAAGAAACAAGACTTGGACATTTTCTGAGGCCATTACTGAGTTATAGAGGACATAATCATTTTGTTCTCATATTTTGAATTTAACTATTACAATCCTGAAAGGGGGCACTGATTGGCCGAGTGGTCTAAGGCGCTCACCGTTACGGATCAATGCCATCTCACCTCTGTCTGCGTGGGTTCGAGTCTTGGACTCGGCAAATGTGGGTATGTGAGAAAGCTTGCCGTTAGCTCCTCGTGGGTTGGTGTTTTTTCCCCCGGGATTTTCCTAGGTTCTTCCTCCACCATCAGTACCAGCCACCATGTATATCCTATCTTGTGCTGAAAAATGGCATTAAACCATATATATACAAAAATCCTGAAAGCTTACAACGATTTGAGCTTGGCTTGCCTTACACTTTTCCTTCATATATGACGAATAGTGAAACTATTACGCATGAATGTGGAAATGCAGGTTCCTGAATGGTCTAAAACTCTCGCCTTTGCCGATCGCTGTCATCCCACCTATGAACGCATAGTTTCGAGTCACGGGCTCGGCTAATATGGGTCTGTGGGAAAGCTTGCTAGAAGCTTCCCGTGCGTGGGTACTTCTTACTGGGGTTTTTCCTGTGTCCTTCCTCGACAAGGTGTGCTGGCCGCAATGTAGAGCCTATCGTCTGCTGATAATTGGCGTTAAGCCAACACCAATGTTACCTATGAACTGTTTTGAGAACAGCATGTTTCCGAAAGTTCTCAAAAAACATCTATTTTTAAAAATGTCAAAATTTATTTGAACATTCACTAGACAAAAGAAATGTACCATATGAAGAAGAACAAACCAATTCTATTTTTACGTAGACATTTTGACTACGGCAAGTCATTATGACATACACAAACAAAAGCACAAAGACTGGTCACGATGGAGTAGTATTTCTGTTTTAATGTCAGTAACATTTTACCTGCAGCGATTGCATAGCTATTTACTTTCCGGTAAGAAAATACCCGACCGAACAACGGAAATTCCATCAAACCATTTGAGATAGGGGTCTCAAACTCAAACCACCCTAAGGGCCACATGAGAGAATTTTCGAGGGCTCAAGGGCCTCACCACCTTTGTTATCTGTCATGACACCTTGTGAAGCCAATCATTTTGCGGGCCAGTGGATATGGCTTGGCACGTGCCTGCGGGTCGCGTTTTTGAGACCCCTGATCTGTGTGAACCAGAAACGATATATCTACTTCTAAGTGCTTGTGTGCACGTGTTTGTTTCAATCTTATTCATGCTAAGAGATAAAATAGTAAACAGTTATGTTTCTGGTATATTGCTATAGACAAGAATCACAATAACATTTCTAAAACACATAATTATAGTCAATTTTATTTCTATTTTGCTGCATTTTTTAATTAAGAATTCCTCCACAGACTGGCTTTTCCTTTACGTCAGTACATATTCTAAGGGGAATATAAGTGATGAGTTTATAAAGGAAATACACAATATCAGTCACACACTACGTCTTTAGCAGAGTCAGCTACTTCTTATGCCCGAGTGTCTAATCGATGACACATACATCCTTCCAGTCGTAAAGTGGTTGGTGTAACTAATTTTGTATACACAGTAATTGATAAAGTAAGAACATTTTCTTTTTCACACTGTATTACAGAGGTCATATTCACCACTGTTCGTAGCAGTTTTAGATAATTATTTTTTTCCATGCAATATAAATATGATAGACATATTTTGCATATTCTATACTGTAAGTGTAATCCCAGTTCGTGTTGTCAGCAAAAGGAACATTATATACGCAACCTTTTCCTGAAATAGTCTCGGTGATTTCGTCTGAAGATTGTTCAGTTGGGCGTCAAAAGGTTCTCGCGCCATGACCTTGCGCGCTACACCGATACATAAACAAAAATTAAATTGATGAGCATACGCAATCAAAAGTTAGAAATTCCGGCGACATATTGAACTGAAACCAAATCTGACGTATGTATGAAGCCGATTCAGCGACTACAGAAAACGTGAATTGACTGATGTCAAGGTCATGGCTGACAACGTCAAAGTAACTGACAATTGTATACATTTCCTCCTTGCGAACCTCATGATATATTAAAAGACATGCACTCTGGACGATTTATTGTGTTAGATGTGTATAATTAATGGATTTCCCGAGGGTAATTTTAGACTGGTTACTGCAGAAAACGGATCAGTATTACATTCTCATTTACTGACTAACGGTTAACTCTTAATATTTAAGCAGTCGAACACTGATAACAATTGAAAGATCTTGAAATCTAAAGTTTTGCAAGCTAGATATTTTATATGTAGATCAAATCATAATGACATGTAATCAAAATCTTTTTTGGATGTTGTCTGTCGCTCGATTAACATAAAGAAAGGATACATGTTGTAAATGACGCACAATTAATCATTTCTGGTATTTGTATCTGAAGACTGATAACAGTTCAAAGGATATGCATTAACGTTTGTGATTTTAAGCATGAATACAAGAGAAAATTGTATAATTTGGATTGCATTAGGACCGTTTCGTGTAAAATGCTTTTACAGGTGTCTTCACTAGTACTCTCTAAATTATCACTTGTATTCTTGTTATTGTTGTGTGCTGCCGACTTATTTTGATAATTTTGAAAGTTGCTTATGGGGATTTGGGATTATTAATATATATGTGGAAGGATTAATTATTTTAAGAAAATGCCAAAATTAAAAGCTTAAAAAGACGTTTCTGACATAAAAATATTTGTTATGCTTGAATTAATTGCATTACCATCCGTGAAAAAGACGTTTAATTATATACCGTCACTGCTTTAACTTTATGGTTTCATTATATATTGTCAATGGCTTAACTGTACGGTTTAATTATATATTGTCAAAGGTTCAAATGTACGGTTTAATTATATATTGTAAATGGTTTACCTGTACGGTTTAATTATATACCGTCACTGTTTTAACTGTACGATTTAATTATATTTAGTCAATGCTTTAACTGTACGGTTTAATCTTGTCAACATCATTATTATTAGGTTGAGCAGGGATGTCTTTCTGGTGGATGTACGTCCATCGCATTTTAGAGCGGTAAAGCCGACCTTAGCACAAGTTAGCGGGTGGACAGAACTAGTCACATTGATATTATAACCGGGGGGAGGATGTATATATAAAATACAGGTATACACACAGGTATACACTCAGACGTGGAACTTATAATATAATGCAGTCCGGTGCAATGCTTTCTTACATCATCTGCCAAGTAGTTTAATTGACATCTTCGTAGGTGTCAATTAGATACTGAAGTGTCTTTTATTTTCTACTGAGTGCATTTCATAATATTCTAACTGACCGTCTGTTTTCATGGGATTGTATTATCGAATAATATTATATTTGACGTTTGTCACTTTCAATATAGGCATTTTCTTGGATTGTATTGTTTCATTTTTATTTCATTCATATTTAAATTAGAAATTTTTTATGGTGTCAGCGGAAACGAATGAAGGAATAAATGCTATATCAGATCTAAATTGCTGAAAACGACTTGCAGGAAAAGAAGACTTCGAAATAAGAAAAGGAACTTTAACCACTGTAAGAACTCATTCACGCATTTACACACACACACACACACACACACACACACACACACAGACACTGTACAAAACACTAGGGAAAATGGTTTTGTCACTTAGGTATTTCATCAGCAAGGCTTAATTATTTATCATTTTATTTTTTCCAAACGAACACAAAACGCAAAATAATGAATGATTTAGCTAACTGTGAGGGCGAGAAAGAATGTACTGTCCCAAAGCACTAGAGTAAAGTGACCTGTAACAGTTCCACCACTACAGGCGACACAGGTCAGTGTGTGCCGTATTCGACTTGTGTAAAACATCTTTCAATAGGAAATATTGAAATATTGCTCGAAAAGTATACACTGGGCCAGACATTTTTGGTCGATGTTCTAGCTCATGTATATAATTTAACTTATTTCTTGATAAATTAATTGCGTTTGATGCAATATAAAACATATAAAGTTTAATGACTACACGTCAGGTGGATATGTGAATATATCCCTTTCGGGAGTTGGAATTATTTCCTTTGCAACGTTGCTTACTGCACGTGCCGTGCTCAATTAAGTCCATGGAACGTTTTTATCTTGCAAGAGTGACCACCTTTACTGTAAATATGTAGCTTGGTAGAGACCCGTTTCCTATTTGGTGAGCAAATACCCAATAGATTCGTATTATTTTGACAATTTCATGCATTTAGAATTTTCTCTTCCTTGCAACATTTCATTATTCTATTTTGGATAAGCAAAGGCAGACGAGAAAACAAGAGATAAGGATAAACGACGTGCAGGCAATTGTTGTTTCAACAAGAGCAACAAAACCACCAACGTATTTTCTGACGGAAGTCGTAAGTGTGCGACTATACAAAGAAGACTACGCCAGATGGACAATAAATGAATTTAAACAATGGCTGCACTATGTGTTCTATGCTGGAGTTGAACAATTCTTTGTCTGCAGCCATTATTTAGACGAGAGTGAAATAACTGATCCATATCACCTGCTACTCGACCAGCAACAAAGTTTATTCAGTTCTACGGCTGCATTGGTTCGGCTTCACATCTGCTATGGTCGGAGTATATGGTTAGCTCGACAGCTGGCACCACGTCGACTCGGATCACTCTGATAACTCGGATCGCTTCGGTCTCTACATCTAACATCGTGTACGATGCATGACACGGGCATGTACGATACAACGTAATGGCGTTATATAAGGTAAGTTATACAGATTACATTATCATCACAATGATTACCAAATAAAAACCAAACAAGTTCAGAAGTAAACCTAACCGTGCATGACAAGAATCCTACGATACTAAACGTTTCTTAAAAATACAGCTTTATTTTGCTAATTTAAATCCAATGCTAAGTCACAAACTAGAATAGAAAATATTTACATTGCACTACGTAAACCGAAGGTACATAGCGAACATACAAAAATAAACGTGCTAGTACAATAGTTATAACTTATAAACAAGAAATTAGTCATTCACATACCTCTACAGCTGAAATATGCAAGTACTTAAAGTAGACCGCTCACTGACAAGACGTTCCGTAATGTGAAGATTTAAACTTACGGTGAGTTATTCATACATAGACGATGCCACAATACATTGTGCGATGGAAGTATTCGGTTGTTCCCATTGAAAGCACGTCTCGAAACATTGTACAATATACACCAATAACAATAGATTATCGTTGTACACAATAAAAACGAAACCCGAGTACATGTATTTAATAAATAAAAGGATTTATACAATTACAAACTTATTTATTGCTGGTAAACATGCAAATTTATATTCTGCTGAATTTTCAGTGCTTTTTCGAGATCTTTAAAATTGTACATGGTAAAACTACAACGATCAGTCCAAAATAATTTTTTGGAAAAACCGTTCGTTATTAAACATCATTCATTTCCTTATTCTAGCGTAAATGATTTTATGTTCTTTGTTCTTACGAATGCAGTCAATGGGTAAAATGTAGGATAGAAAAAGGATTGGGGTGTCGGGAAATATTTCAAAAGTAGTTGCACAGATGTGCTGTGATGTTTTATATTAAGGTAGATAGAAAGAGAAACCAACACAAAGACAAATATATGCTTTACAAGATAAATACGTTTAGAAAAAAAGAGAGACTCCGAAGAGACAAGATTCACAAGCCAGATAATTCAAAAGAGGAAAAGGTTAAATTATCTGTTAATAAAATACAACCAACCTTGTGTTAATGCTGGCCTCTTTCATGACTTTCTATTAAAAGTGAACTATACTTAGAACCAGAAATTAACGATGTATTTGCAAAGCATAAAATAACTAGTTCGATTATGTCGATAAAGTAAGCGTGTTACAAATCAAACGTGAAGCATATAGTGTTATAAAGAAAGATCGAGGCTGTAACAACCAATACCAGAAGTACAGGATATAGATCATAGCCTTGTTTGTGGCAACCCAATAATTACAAAACAGTGGCAAGTGAATAAAATGGCATGCATCAAACAAACAGCAACACGAATTTGACAAATTTTCATCGTTGATAAAAGTTGTGAATGATAAAAGAACCATTTTCAAATGGCAAAGTAAACTATAATATTTACAAATCAAAGTGCAATCGAAAATGTTCGCATCCTTGTCCTAAATGATCATCCCAATACTCTAACATATTGCAAATGGAAAATTTGCACATGGAAGATGGAATGTGTACGTCTTAATAGTCCACAGTCAAATTGTATCAAAACGAACCGCAGGTCCTGGAGTAGAGACCAGTCAAGTTGGTCTCAGCATGTCAGGAACGGAGTGTTTATTGAGAACCCAAATAAAGCAGTCTCTGCGGCTGTGAACAAGGAGGCATTATCCTTATACACTCATGGTAGCCGAGATGATTGGTAGACACAAATGCACCATGGTTAAACCGTACTGCATATGCATCTTTATGATCTAAATGCAGACTTGTTTCAGTCGATTGTGGAGGAGACCTTGTAAAATCCCTGTATACATCCTGTCTCAACTGCCGTTCCGCAGTAGCCGGTAGAGCTCCCTGATGCGCTGCTGGCAGCCAAGATGGCGGTCAGATAATAAAGTAGAGCATCGTACCTTTCCTTGAATCTAGGTCCATGAATGCCATGAGTTCTGAAAGAGAAAGTAGAAAAAGCTGAAGAGCAGTCATTATGAAAGGGAAGAATTTGTTTACACATCTGCGACCCTGCTGCGTAACGTAATATATTTGTTAAGGCCACAGATTTTCACTGGTCTAATTCCCGTATTTGGTTGAAACCTGAACGGATGTTTAATTCTAAATCTTTTAGACTTAAAGTAATTGGAGTTATAATCTCTTCATTGCAGAATTTTACTCTGGAAACTGATTGCCTGTTTTGCGTACATAAATAGGAGTTAAAGAATATTTCCCACCCCTTAATGTGCAAGCTATCTCCTAATCAATTAATGCGGCAGATAATGAGGTTAGGTTGGGCTGTAGCAGACCCTTAATAGTGTTGGCCCCATCTGCGTTTGAAGGTGCCAAATTTGATGTCAGAGAATATTGGAAAAAGCGTCTTTTAATGAAACATGGCTTTGAAAGTTTTGGCATGCAAACAATTTGACATACCAATATTGTTGGCATATCAGATTGTGATCAGCCCATTGGAGCATTAATGCGCATATATAAATAATGTTTTAAAAGCAGGCTATCTCTTTTATACTCACTAGATAGGTGATGAATTTCAACTGATTATTCGTTAACGACATAAAGAAAAGAACCATACAATTATTAACAATCACTGTTTTCTACTCGAATTAGAAAATATTCTACACAGTTTCATTGAAACAGCCCACTACTCTCTCTGTCTCTGTCTTTGTCTCTCTCTCTCTCTCTCTCTCTCTCTCTCTCTCTCTCTCTCTCTCTCTCTCGCCCTCTCTGTCCCTGTCTTTCTCTCTCTCTCTCTCTCCCTCATGTAAAGGAAAAATACGCCCACATCTGTGAAGCAAGAGAGAAAACGAAGTTTGGATTTATGATATCTTTGAAATTGAACTTAAACCATGCAACCTAAGAGAACCTATGTACTCTGTTACTTTGATCTCTTAGTAAATCAGCAAAACTATCTACATGTATTCTGTTACTATAAAATAAAAATAAAATAGTAAGCAATACTGACCGCAACAACACGTTTAGGAAAAGAAACGACTAAACAAACAAAATACATTACTCCCTCCCTCATCATTTCCTTCACAAGAAAGTCAAACCAACAAACCAAACAAAACAAATAACTTAGAAAGAAAACAAATAACTGCAGGAAATTTAATTGGAATAGGATTTTTAACTGCATAGCGACGACAATTCTAACTGACCATTCTAACTGACTTCATCATATACTTCAGGTCTTGTGGCTGTTATACCCTAGACTAACCTAAAAAGGGGAAAGATGGACTATGTAAAGATAATTCATGACAACCAAATAGGGTGTTACAACTAATTTCTCAGGGGAAATGGCGCGACACCGTGTGGCAGATGTCTATAGATATCTGTATGAAAGACAAGTCTCGAGGGTGTTTGAGACAATATTTGCAGGAAGACAATTCAAGACCGTCTCGGAAAAACGTTACAGTGATAGCGATGCAGAATTTCCTAATGTTTGGAGATGGGGATCGAACCCACCATATGCTTATCGATCGGATTAATCGCATGTTGATGCCGAATACGACTGACGCTCTTTGGAAACCTGTTTACAAGACAAACTGTACAGTAATGATGAGAAGTCACAATGTTAAAGCTGATGAATGTCACATCAAGGTTTAAAGTAATCCAGCAGAACTGCGCATGCTTGATTATTGGGTTTCAAGGGCAAAACTCACTGGTTTTCTCATACAAGAAATCAAAAGGACACTTGAATATAATTATGTTCACGGTACCATTAGTAGACATGTGCGCGCAAATCGCTCCGTATGTTTGTAGAAATTGATGGATTTAGTGACTCAACTGGTCCATGAGAGAGAGAGAGAGAGAGAGAGAGAGAGAGAGTGATGATAATGATGCTGATGTTGACGATGATGGAGGAATCGAAGGTGAGCTTTTAAATCGCCTCCATAAACAACTAGATCTAGTAGATAATGGATATGTTCCCGGTGACTGACATTTAATACTTGTCTTAGAGATGCCTGACGTGACATTATAGTAATTCATACTAACGAGGAAATATGAAACATGTCACAGCTATTTAGATTTACAATGTTCGTTTGTTTGTTGGAAGCTTCAAAGGAACCCGATACAAGCTTATCTATAGGATCGACGTATTAAAATCGAGACAGATCAACTTCGGATGTTACAATGACTGTTACGATAAAGATTTATATCTTCCACAGCTCCAATAAACCCATACTAAATCCAAGTTTAATTTTGTCTTTGTTTACTCCACCATCACCCTTTCTCTCGCACAGAAGCTGCTAATACATTTGATGCATTGTCTGTATGTATTTCCACACAGCAAATCTAGATAGATAGCATATAGAATAACACAAGTGTCGCTGATACTGACCTTTGTTGACACATTAGAACAGGGTTAACATGTTTGTTATTGTTACTAGAATACTATTTTCGATTCTGTTGAACAATAACCCAACGTTGACTCTATTGCACTGTGCTGATTGCGATAATTTCTTATTCAGTTTTATTCTATTTCTCTATCTTTTTTCTCTATCTATCCATATGGATATATATATATATATATATATATATATATATATATATATAGAGAGAGAGAGAGAGAGAGAGAGAGAGAGAGAGAGAGATAGAGAGAGACAGAGAGAGAGACAGAGAGAGAGAGAGAGAATTATTGGAGAGAGATACATGTTTATTTGTATCTGAGTTAGTTATTAAGTTGCAAATTCTTTATCTAGTTCACAACTTCTAATGTTTTAGAAACGACCCTTGCCTACACCATTGCTCTTTTATTGTGTCTTGGCCCTTTTTTATTAATGTTGTTTTCTTCAAAACTATTTATTCATACTTTAAAACCCGAAGTGGAATCATTATTATTGCTGTATTCAGTTCTAATTAGGGTGGACATTTTTTGTAAATTATTCACTGGAATTACAAAGTGCTCATTAATAATTCTTGGACTAAATAATAATTTTGGAATTATTGTTTATGCATTCAGGAACCTTTTGTATGATATTATAGTGCTACATCCAGACAGTTACCACATCGCCACATTCTATACCGTTGGCACATTAGCACATGCGAGACTACAGATACATCAACACATTCAATATTGAAATTTATCTGAACACCACTTGAATTCATTTGGAACCATACCCATTTGGACTTATGATCTTGTGATATACTGTTTAAAACTATTTAGGAGTCGTTTCACAATACTGTAATTTTGTTTTTGAATTTTCACTTTGTATTCTAGGGAAAGAAATATTTTTGATTTTTTACAAAACAACGGTCTTTACCTTGTCAAATACAATGGAAAAGAAAACTTGGAACGAACACCCTTCATCCTCACATTCGACCCAGAGAACCTAAAAGTAGGTCGCATCATTCACAAACTTTGGTTAGTCACTGAATCGTGTGAACCGCTTTAATTGGTCTTTTCACACAAACAGGTATTAGCATTTCGCAGACCTGAAAATCTATTTAAGGAAAATTTAAAACCACTTTAAAATAGAAGCATGAATGGGAAATCGAAAATCGAAGTCTTGTGGAAACATTAGATGCAAGACGTGCCAACTCACGAAGGAAACACATTTCCCATCAAAGTCTCATGTGACAAGCTTAATATTCACAACCATACTAAAACACGCGACACAAAAAATGTGATCTATCTCATCACATGTAATGTATTTAGCTCAAATATGTTGGAGAAACGCAGACAATCAAACAGTAGAATGAATCTCCACAGAACAGACTGACAAACCAATAAGTTAGAAATGAGCGCAGTGGCAGAACATTTCTCTTCTCCAGGCCATACGTTCACTGATGTAATCTTGAGTGCTATGACTCAAAATAGGGCACAGAAAATAGAAAATCCAAAGCTTATGGATTCGCCCGATCTGTACACTCAAACACAGCGGATGATATTCCGAATAATCCGAATGGGCATTTGTCATTGCATAATTAACAAGGATTAATTACAGGTTACCTAAATCAAATGTTCCTTCCATGTATTTGCTTTCCCAAACATACGGTCTTTAACCATTATTTTTATGTATATGTGTCAACCGTACCAGAAAAAGATCACTCTAAAAGGTACGAAAGGTTAGAGAAACGACAGAGAGTAGGGCAAATAAACTAATTTCAGACTAATATTGAAATGAGGGAAATAGACGTAAGAACAAGACACACGAAACATAAATAACTTATAGAATCCAAGCTCAATAGCGGATAAACCTGAAATGACATGAATAAAATTACAAAGTGACAGACCATAACACTGAATGAAATAGCGAACATGCAGAATAAATCAAAATGTATGTTTTCATTTAAGTCCATGCAGAAATATGTTTCATTATCTTGGCACATACAATTTCTATATTATTATCAGCATCTTCCTTTGATCACTTGGTCTGGTAATATTTGGATACTAAATATAATATTCATAAAAAGAAAAGAAAAAATACATGCATATGCACGCACATGAACGCAGAAACGCATTTGGATCGTCCTCTGGAAATAACGTTTATATACACAAAGACAAAAAGTCCACGTTTTAGTAAAATACATTTTGTCCCTGTCCCTGTTCACCACTACGGTGGCGTAATGGTTAGAGCGTCCCACACGGATGCGGGAGATCGCGGGTTCGAACCCCGGCCGAGTCATGCCA
The DNA here is from genome assembly GCA_028554795.2 of Sinohyriopsis cumingii. NCBI lineage: Eukaryota > Metazoa > Mollusca > Bivalvia > Unionida > Unionidae > Sinohyriopsis > Sinohyriopsis cumingii. The sequence continues at coordinate 7,913,897 of CM068827.1, read as the reverse complement.
AAAACTTATACAAATGGTACTAACAGCTGCCTCTCTAGGCGCTCGCCATTTAGAGATTAGTGTTAGGACCTGTTACATTTGCAACATGCATAGTGGAGAGAATGTTCGCATACCTCTATATTACTTTCATGTACTGTGGCTGAAATTTCCTTGGATATTGTACCTGGTGAAAGTTGACATGATTTAAGTACACAGCTTACTTCGCAAATGATCAGCCTGAATTAGTCTAAAGTACACTATCTTTAGGAGTTACTACAATAGAGAAAAGGAATTTTGCCAGACGAGACAGTATCAGTTTCTGAATGTGCAAAGAATAAATAACAAAATATATAGAGAGTAAAACAGTTATCTGCCCTTTTGTTTAAATTTACCTCTGAAGTCCAGAAGGTGAAAATGACCAAATGGAGCTAGCAGGTTTTTCAAAGGTGTACATCTAAAGTAAGGCCACGCTGTAAACTTCATAACCCACAGTACACTCTTCAATCATGCACCACTATAATGGGAATTAAAAGTTCTTCAAACGATACGTAAGATATACAAGGCTTTATTAAAAAGGCAGTATAACAAGTGAGGAAAAGTGGGGAAATTATGCAGGAACAGGTTGCAGATGGGCATCAGGTATCTTCTAAATAGGTTTTCCAATCATTTGTCAAGTGTAACAAAATCTACAGCTAAACAAATTACACTTATCCGAAAACGTGTTTTCATAAAATTACGAAATAAGAACAATTGTTCTAATTCCATGTGTTCTTTTTATTTCTGAATATATTTGTATGGACTAAGATCGCAAGACTCCGTCCTGATTTTTAAGGAAAATCTTTCAACCCATATAATCTTAATATACCTAAGGAATAGATAAATGTGTATAATTTTGAGTACCCCGTTCTAAGGGCTACTAGTATATCATGTTTAAATCTCTCTATTTTACTTCTAAAAATAAAATTTAAGTAAGTAAGGAATTAGTTCCGTATCATGTTTTGCTGATGGATTTGGAAGTGCTGAAATTCAATGTATGAACATGGTCTAAATGAGCCATTACAACAATTATTAACAGCTGAAAGAGGTCTTAGACTCCAGCTCCAGACTCTTTTTTTTTGCATTCTTTAGTTTCTTCCTCAGATTAATTTCCACCATTTGTTGTAAATCAGAAGAAAAAGAGACGCCAAGGACAACAATGTTAGGAGAAGACGACATACTCTTTATATGGATAATATCCTTTGATTTTGTGTTACAGTTAAATCCAGAGGATAGAAAAAAAAAACGCAATTTATTCATAGTTGTTTTAAGAGTATGTTGTGATTTGTCCAGAACAACAAAAGCGTAATACTCACTGACATCAAGGACCTCGCACACCACAGTTTGCTTTAAAATTGCAGCTAAAATCTAAACACAGATGATAAACTAACAAGGCGCAAGGGGAGCTCCTTCACGACATCCTCTTTAAAAGTCTAAACCATAACATTACATAATTCCAGTATTCATAGCACAACATTTAGCTTTATTACAACGCAGTTTAAATCACTTGCAAACAAAATCACCAAATTAAAAGGTTGTTAATCCTTTTCAACAAAGCTCTAGTTAATTGAGGAAAAGATGCTTTCTACGTTTACTAAAATAATAGACTATATGTATATTTTTATTTACCTGGTGCATGTCATAATATCCTTGTGCTTTCTGCAATGAATGTACTCTTCATGAATCCTCTTTGAGTACTGACGGAAGATAGTTTTTGATTTACATTCTACCTGCAATTGCTCCCTTGGCAATATTTAAAAAAGATCTTAGTCTCCAAATTTTAAAGTGTCTTCTGTCGTTTGCTTCCTCTGATAAATATATGACGATTCTATGACTCTCAAAATTTGATAGATTTCCTTCAGTGTTTTAGAACTCTGTTTCTTCTTAATAGAATGACCAATATTTTCAAATATTAATTTCATTTACAAAATTTAAAAGAACCTATGATCATTACATCGGGTGTTAAAGTAGGAATTAATAGTTTTGAAGGATACAACATTAATAAAAAAAATGCTAAGACACAATAATAGAGCAATGGTGTAGGCTAGGGTTGATTCTAAAACATTCGAAGTTTTGAACTAGATAAAGAATTTTCAAGTTAATAACTTACGAACTAATGTTCCATTGTCCTTAACTCAGATACAAATAAGCATGTTTATCTCCAATAATTATATATATATATATATGTATATATACATGTATATATATATATATATATATATATATATATATATATATATATATATATATATATATATATATATATATATATATATATATATATATATATATATATATACATACATACATGCATACATACATACCTGGAGAAATAGAGAAAAAGGATAGAGAAAGAGAATGAAACTGAATAAGAAATTATCGCAATCAGGACAGTGCTATAGATTCACCGTTGGGTTATTGTTCGACACAATCCAAGAAAGTATTCTGGTAACAATAACAAATATATTAGCCCTGTTCTAATGTTACAGTAATGGTCAGTATCAGCGACACTTGTGTTAATTTATATGCTATCTATCTAGATTTGCTGTATGGAAAAACATACAGACAATGCATCAATGACATTAGTAGCTTCTGTACGGGAGAAAGGGTGATGGTGGTGTAAACAAAGACAGAATTAAACTTGGATTTAGCATGCGTTTATTGGAGCTGTGGAAGATATAAATCTTTATCGTAACAGTCACCGAAAATCCGAAACTGATCTGTCTCGACTTTAATACGTCGATCCTATAGATAAGCTTGTTTCGGGTTCCATTGAAGTATCCAACAAACATTCAAACAATGTAAATCTAAATAGCTATGACATGTTTCATATTTCCACGTTATTATGATATACTATAATGTCAAGCCAGGCATCTCTTAGACTAGTATTATATGTCAGTCAAGGGATATTTACTAGATGTAATTGTTTATGGATGCGATTTAAAAGCTCATCATCATCATTATCATCATCGTCATCATATCTCTCTCACTCTCTCTCTCTCATGAACCAGTTGAGTTACTAACAGCATCAATTTCTCCAAAACTAAGGAGTGATTCGGGCGCACATGTCTACTAATGGTACCGTGAGCATAATTATATTCAAGTGTCCTTTTCATTTCTTGTATGAGAAAACCAGTGGGTTTTGCCCTTGAAACCCAATAATCAAGCATGCGCAGTTCTGCTGGATTACTTTTAACCTTGATGTGACATTCATCAGCTTTAACATTGTGACTTCTCATCATTACTGTACAGTTTGTCTTGTAAACAGGTTTCCAATGAGCGTCAGTCGTATTCGGCATCATCATGCGATTAATCCGATTGATAAGCATATGGTGGGTTCGATCCCCATCTCCAAACATTAGGAAATTCTGCATCTCTATCACTGTAACATTTTTCCGAGACGGTCTTGAATTGTCGTCCTGCAAATATTGTCACAAAAACCCTCTAGACTTGTCTTTCATACAGAAAGGGTATTCATCCATATCTATAGACATCTGCAACACGGTGTCGCGCCATTTCCCCTGAGAAAGCAGTTGCAACACCCTATTTGGTTGTCATGAATTATCTTTACATAGTCCTTCTTGCCCCTTTTTAGGTTAGTCTAGGGTATGACAGCCACAAGACCTGAAGTATATGATGAAGTCAGTTAGAATGGTCAGTTAGAACGGTCAGTTAGAATTATCGTCGCGGTGCACTTAAAAATCCTATTCCAATTTAATTTCCTGCAGTTATTTCTTTTCTTTCCAAGTTATTTGTTTTGTTTGGTTTGTTGGTTTGAATCTTTTGTGAAGGAAGTGATGAGGGAGGGAGTAATGTATTTTGTTTCTTTAGTCGTTTCTTTTCCTAAACGTGTTGTTGCGGTCAATATTGCTTACTATTTTATTTTTATTGTATAGTAACAGAATACATGTAGATAGTTTTGCTGATTTACTAAGAGATCAAAGTAACAGAGTACATAGGTTCTTTTAGGTTACTTGGTTTAAGTTCAATTTCAAAGATTTCATGAAGCCAAACTTCGTTTTCTCTCTTGCTTCACAGATGTGTGTGTATTCTCCCTTACACTTGAGAGAGAGAGAGAGAGAGAGAGAGAGAGAGAGAGAGAGAGAGAGAGAGAGAGAGAGAGAAGCAGAGAGGGAGACAGAGAGAGAGAGAGAGAGTATTGGGCTGTTTCAATGAAACTGTGTAGAATATCTAATTCGAGTAGAAAACAGTGAATATTAATAATTGTACGGTTTTTTCTTTATGTCGTTAATGAATAATCAGTGAAAATTCATCACCGATCTAGTGAGTATAAAAGAGATAGCCTGCTTTTAAAACATTATTTATAAATGCGCATTAATGCTCCAATAGGCTGACCACAATTTGATATGCCAACAATATTGGTATATCAAATTGTTTGCATGCCAAAACTTTCAAAGCCATGTTTCATTAAAAGACGCTTTTTCCAATATTCTCTGACATAAAATTTGGCAACTTCAAACGCAGATGGGGCCAACACTATTAAGCCCAACCTAACCTCATTATCTACCCCATTGATTAATTAGGAGATAGCTTGCACCTTAGCGGTGGGAAATATTCTGTAACTGCTATTTATGTACGCAAAACAGGCAACCAGTTACTAGAGTAAAATTCTGCATGAAGAGATAAGAACTCCAATTATTTTAAGTCTAAAAAATTTAGAATTAGACGATAAGTCAAGGTTTCAGTGACAACCAAATACGGGAATTAGACCGGTGAAAATCTGTGGCATTACAAATATATTACGTTACGCAGTAGGGTCGCAGATGTGCAAGAAATTAACTTCCTTTCATAATGACTGCTCTTCAGCTTTTTCTACTTTCTCTTTCAGAACTCATGGCATTCATGGACCTAGATTCAAGGAAAGGTACCGCCATCTTGGCTGCCAGCAGCGTATGAGGGATCTCCACCGGCTACTGCGGAACGGCAGTGGGGACAGAATGTATACAGGGATTTTACAAGGTCGCCTCCACAATCGACTGAAACAAGTCTGCATTTAGATCCTAAAGATGCATATGCAGTACGGTTTAACCATGGTGCATTTGCGTCCACTAATCATCTCGGCTGCCATGAGTGTATAAGGATAATGCCTCCTTGTTCACAGCCGCAGAGACTGCTTTTTGGGGGTTCTCGATAAACACTCCGTTCCTGACTTGCTGAGGCCAACTTGATTGGTCTCTACTCCAGGACCTGCGGTTCGTTTTAATACAATTTGACTGTGGACTATTAAGACGTACACATTCCATCTTCCATGTGCCAATTTTCCATTTGCAATATGTTAGAGTATTGGGATGATCATTTAGGACAAGGATGCGAACATTTTCGATTGCACTTTGATTTGTAAATATTATGATTTTCTTTGCCATTTGAATGGTTCTTTTATCACTCACAACTTTTATCAACAATGAAAAATTTTCACATTCGTGTTGCTGTTTGTTTGATGCATGCCATTTTATTCACTTGCCACTGTTTTGAAATTATTGGGTTGCCAAAAAGAAGGGTATGATCTATATCCTGTACTTCTGGTATTGGTTGTCACAGCCTCGATCTTTCTTTATAATACTATATGCTTCACGTTTGATTTGTATTACATTTACTTTATCCACATAGTTGAAATAGTTTTTTTATTCTTTGAAAATACATCGTTAATTTCTGGTTCTAAGTATAGTTCACTTTTAATACAAAGTCACAAAAGAGGCCACCATTAACACAAGGCTGGTTATTGCGTTCGTATTTTATGACTGAATGTCCATGGAAAGAGAATAAAAGTAGATATGGTAAATTTAATTGACACTTTCGACGCATAAATTAGAAATAGAATTGAGTAATAATTTAAAATAAACACCTGTTTACCCCTGTCGTTGCAATAAAACTGTCTGTAAAGTAGACACTGCCTGACAAGATTTGAGTCGACATTCCAGCATATAGGATACACATACTATAAATACTGCGAAATAAGTTTAAGGCCAATGTTGAAGTACTCGTGTATATCATCAAATATGGATATCTAGGTGTGAACTATCTACGAGATGCAACTATTGCTTTATATTTTGTTGAGCCAGGGTAAAATAATGAAGAGAAAAAAATAATAATTTGGGAGCTGTAAGCACCCAATAAGTCGTCTGCCTATAATTGTTCTGCTTCAGGATAAATTAGTTTTCCTGCACTATCCCGCGACAATATAGTTGATTAGTCACTTTGAAGCAGTACCGAGCATGACGTTCTTCATTTCTAACTAGACTGTCTTTCTATAATGCATTTCTAAATTTGGTTTAACTGGACAAAGTACTCACAAAAGTAATTATAAAATAAAAAATTTGGTTCTTTCACGTGAAAATAGTTCATGTTAATATCGAATTACGCTAACAATTCTCTTTAAAATCGTTTTCAAAGTCATTTGTGCATCGATTATAGAAATGTAACCTAGGTAATTTTCCATCCGTTTTGCAGGTGAGATATAATTTTTCGAGATGCTCTTCTTTTTATGTGTATATCCAAAATATGTCCGATCTTCCATCACACGCCACGGATCATTCACTCTCTTCAGTTTTATTTCACTGCGTGCAACCTGTCAACATAGTTGTTGCTGTTGTATCTGAGTTGGCAATTATTAGCATTCGACCTACAGATCTATAATTAGATTCCAGTGCAGCTGAAGAAACTTGAATGCTAAAAGGAGAAAATTAATAACAAAGTATGGAATAAGATTTACAAATTGATATTTAGTGCTTAAATGGACTGAGTGTATATCAAAGTGTGTCTGCGTGTGTCGTTAGATTTTGTATTAATTATATTCAGGTAGAATTCTTGCAAAGCATTTAGGATTTATATTTAAGTGTGTTACAAGGGTTCATACAAAGGGTTGTAGGGCGAGTAGACAATATTATTGAACTAGAGCAAACAAGCTTTACTTATGTACCTGAAGAATGGATTAATACTCGGATTAAAAGGAGCACATGAATAAAACCTAATAAAAATGATCTTGAAACAAATTTTTAAAACCCTTACAAAAGCGTCACTTAATAACTAGACGAAACATTACTACATCTCATTTTGATCCTTGCGAAATGTTCAGCTGGAAACTTGAAAACGATTGGGTTCAAGTAAACATGCGAGTATTTTTTTGTGTGCTTAGGTCTTCCGCTTCTAATCCAGTATGAATTGGTGCATAATTTGACAAATCAATGAATGGTTTGGTGGGAAAATACTCTGAATAATAGATTATGTAAGAATGCTAGAATCTGATTGGATCATTCTTTATATCATGTTCTTCTTAAATATCACACGTGCCCAAAAGAGTCATTCCCTGCCTGATTGCCGAGGTAGAACAACATAATCAACCATCAGTTTAACAACGACATCTGTTTATTTAGGTAAGTAACAGGTTCTGACTCTATCTGCGTAAAAAAATTAAGATTCGTCGCTTTTATAAATTAACATTTATCTTCACATTTTACATTCTAATTACAATTTATTATGTTTGTGTATTTGCTATTCATTCCATTTACAATTAAATATTTCTAAATGAGATTGTCGTCTGTAAGAAGGTGGGAGATTTCATTTCGTTCTCAAATTTGATTCCTTCAATCAGTAGGACATTATGTTCCCATAAGAAGCTCTGTTGTATTTTTATTTTCGTTTCTCTCTTTCTAATTCTCAATGTCCATTTATAGATCATAATATTTAATCTGTCGTGGTTATATTTAATCTCACAATTATCAATATTAATTTGAAATTTAAAAATAAAATAGGATCGATTTACATATCTCTTTATTTTATTTTTTATTAGATCTTCAAAGTTAGCACGATATTAAAACGTATTGTGATCTGCATAAGTTTGTCAAGTTAAATATTAACGTTCATGTCAATCGAGATTTAGTTTATAATTTGAAATATTTGAACAAACAGGATCCTGTCGTTTTGTATGAAAACATAAGAAAGAATGAAACATTTGAAAAATAGTATCCGTCTGTGTATAGATGGAATTAAATGAAAATCAACAAAACGCATCAAACCTTGCAATAAAAGACACAAATGTGAACGTGGGTCATTTCAAGGTGATTTGTTTGTTTGACCAAACGGCGCGTTTACATTTACGACGGGAATACCATACTAGAAATCAACACCTGTTTACCCCTGTCGTTGCAGTAAAACTGTCTGTAAAGTAGACACTGCCTGACAAGATTTGAGTCGGCATGCCAGCATATAGGATACACATACTATAAATACTGCGAAATAAGTTTAAGGCCAAGTTGAAGTACTCGTGTTTATCATGAAATATGGATATCTCGGTGTGAACTATTTACGAGATGCAACTATTGCTTTATATTTCGTTGAGCCAGAATGAATATTAAACAGAAGAAAAAAATGCCTTGGGAGCTGTAAGCGCCCGAGAAATCGACTACTTATAATCGTTCTGCTTCAGGATAAATTAGTTTTCCTGCACTATTCCGCGACAATATAGTGTATCAGTCACTTTGCACCAGTACCGAGCGTTACATTCTTCATTTTCTAACCTGACTGCCTTTCTACTATGCATTTCTAAATTTGATTGAATTGAACAAAGCACTCAGCAAAGTAAATATAAAATAAAACATTTGGTTCTTTCACGTGAAAATAGTTCACACTAATGTCGAATTACATTACAAATTCTCTTTAAAGTCGTTTTCAAAGTAATTTTTGCATCGAACATAGAATTATAACCTAGGTAATTTTCCATCCGTTTTGCAGGTGAGATATAATTTTCCGAGATGCTCTTCTTTTTATGTGTATGTCCATATGTCAGATCTTCCATCACACGCCACGGATCATTCACTCTGTTCAGTTTTACTTCCGGTTCTAATCCAGTAGGATATGATGCTTATTTGGACAAAATGATCACTGATTCTGTAAGAAACTATTCTGAATACTAGATTATGTATGAATCCTAGAATCAGATTGGTTCATTCTTTATATGATGTTCTTCTTAGATATCACATGTTGCCCGAAAGAGTCATTCCCTGCCTGATTACCGAAGTAGAACAACATAACTAACCATCAGTTTAACAACTACTTACGTTTATTTAGGTAAGTAAACAAGTTTTAACTCTAATTGCGTTAAAAATTTAAAATTTCGTCGCTTTTATAAATTAACATTTATCTTCACATTTTATCTTCTAATTACATTTTATTATGTTTTTGTATATGCTATTGATTCCATTTAAAATTAAATATATCAAATGAGATTGTCATCTGAAAGAAGATGGGAGATTTCATTTCGTTCTCAAATTTGATCATTTCAATCAGTAGGACATTATATTCCCATAGGACGCTCTGTTGTATTTTTATTTTCGTTTATCTCCTACCTCTCAGTGTCCATTTATATATCACACTATTTAATATGTCGTAAATATAATTTAAAAATAAAATTGCACCGTTATTTACATATCTATTTATTTTTATTTTTTATTAGATCTTCAAAGTTAGCACGACATTAAAACGTATTGTGATCTGCATAAGCTTGTCATATTATATATAAACGTTCATGTCAATCAAGATTTAGTTTATAATTTAAAATATTTGAACAAGCACAAGCCACACGTTTGGTGTGAAAACATCAAAAGAAGAAAACATTTGAAAAATATTATCCGTCTATGTATAGCTGGAATTCAATGAAAATCAACAAAACGCATCAAATCTTGCAATAAAAGACACAAATGAGAACGTGGGTCATTTCAGGGTGATTTGTTTGTTTGACCAAACGGTTTGTTTACGTTTACGAGGGAAACACCGTACTAGAATTTCAGTCATACCCGAATATAATATCGAGAGGTGGAATTTTCGTCAAACCCGATTATAGTTCCGGGTGCTGAAATTTCGTCAAACCCGAATATAATACTGGGCAATGGAATTTTCGTCGACTCGAATATAATACCGGGTATTGCACGTTTGTCATATTCTGAAATGCGATTACAGTGTCACATAAGTACTCATTAGAAAATTTTACATCTATCTTGTGTAAACTACTCCGCCGAAACGTGGTTCCTTTGGATTTGATTTAAAGGGATGAGAAATGTTCTGATCCGTAATCTACTTCTGTTCCGCTCTACACTTAGGTACTTCTGAGATAGGGGCCGGTATAAGGTGGAGTTCTTTGTATTTGGAACATGCACAGCGGAGAGGGAGAGTATTCATACCGCTATTGTTACCTTCCTGTTCTATGACTGAATGGTTTCAACATGTTGTATGGAAACTGCACTCTAAAGCCGACAGTTGATCAAAATGGCTGCTCCCGTATGGTCCAAAACTGCACCTAAACTAGTTTAAAGGATATGAATTTTGGCGCTTATTAACAACATAGGACAAAAACATTTGCCAGAACAGAGATTATTGAACCAGTTCTGAAAGTGCAATTATTGAATTATAAACTATATAAAAAGAGAAAAGTACGTTATCTGAGTGTTTTATTTCCACGTTACCTTTGAAGTCCAGGAAGCGAAAATAACCATGAGGAACGAGCAGTACGGCCAACCGTAAAAACGCTACCACCCGAATTACACCTATCGATCGTACACCAAAGGTAAGGAAATTTAAAGTCATTTTAACCATACCTGAGTTATACAGTCTTTTAAACATTGCCAGGAAAAAGCATATCATAATCGAGTCTAAAACTGTAAGGCCACTTACAACAGAGTAGAGCGCAAAACTTACAGTAAAATATTACAGTCCTGTGTATTAAACTTGGAATGATCATCCCTTAAGTTCACTAAAAATTATTTTCCCAAAGATTGCATTTATAAACATATTTGTTGTACATATACCAAATATGCAAAGCGTTATGATCTTCCATACCAACCCTGATTCCTCGCTGGGTCAATGCAAAGTAACGCCAATCACAAAAACTATGAACGCTCTGTTTTCCTCATATTTTCTTGAGGCAATGAGTTATTCAAATGCTAAAAATGTTCCCTTATTCATTCTATATTCCACATAAACTGATGTTTATTCTTTGTGAAATAAATGAAAGCAGAAAATCACAGTTACTCGCACCAACGACACGCATCATTCTTTACGTTAGGGGTGAATGAAGTGGTTGGAGATGGGGGACATTGTCTACGATCACTGATCGGACGACACCGGGTCTTAACCGTGCATGCTGCTCTGGGCATTGTCCTTTCTAGATTTTAGCATAGGTGGATCAGAAACTATTAACCAACTCACACATGCTCCGTTTTTGACAGGTTCTTACACATTGCACATTTGATTTGTAGACACTGAACGATCTGAAGATGCAGGAGGCGGTGACCTTGTTGACCATTTCCTCGTTAATCCTCTGTCACGGTGCCACACCTAATCACAAAGTGATTACATTCAATGCCGCTTTGCAAGACAGCCTTCCGATGAAAGTAGAGAGAAGGGAGGCACTACTTAAAGGTGTGAAAGCTTCCGGTGCCGATGTTGTCTGCCTGCAAGAGGTAATGATGCGAATCTCGGTGGAGGACGAATCAAAATTCTCGTACATGTATTAGAGTATTATTTCTATTAAATGTTATTTCTGCCCAGTATAATCAAAATTTCATCTCTAGAATCAAGAGATAGCACATTTCGTTATGTTTGTCGGTTTGGTGCATATATATATATATATATATATATATATATATATATATATATATATATATATATATATATATATATATATATATATAATATTTTAATTTCTCTCCTACTAGGATTCAACCCAGATCCACAGGTTACGATATCCATCGCCTTGTCAGCATGCACCAACACCCATTTACGTAATGAATATTTAGAAACTGAATTCAGTCTCATTTTATACGATGTGAACACCATGAGATTTGGAAGAAATTCGTTTCTTTATTCATTCTTGTCCATACTTCATGTATACGATGTTAGATTATAATTTGGCAAACCCAACTTTTTAGTCTCCGGAAGAGTCGCAATTGCTTGATCGGTTTGGAATCTATAGTAAATTGTAAAAAGCACACATGTTGAACTTTTTCCAAAAATATATAAACCATTTTGAATTATAACTTCAAAGATATGTTCAATGTGTGTCAATAGCGATGCAATAAATAATGTTCCCTCCTCCCGCAAAACTTATTTATGCCCCCTTCCTCCAAAAACTAAAATGTTTTCTTTTTTTTATGTGAATCTCTGGACCGATATGGCCTTCGCATTACATACCCACTAGCCAACTCCCTCACAACCCATCCCACAGCAGTTTTTGGGTGTTGCTTCTGTGGTTACTGTATGAGCGTAGTACCAGTCGAGTCTTCCTGTTTTCGACGCACTTCCCATTTACATCCTTTTTACTTCTTACACTATTACTTCCGCGGCAATACTGGAAAAAAAATAATATTAACACATCGAAAACGGGCGTTTTTGTGGTAGACAACTAAAATTCTAACCACTATCCAATCGTAAAACGAAAGCAAATAGTTCAAATTAAGTATATAATATCAGATGCGGTTATTAAAATGAAAACAAAGAAACTACCCTGCAAGTAAAATTGTAGATGGAACATCAGGTAGAATAAAGTAATGCTTTTATTTAAATTTAAAAATATATTTGACACTGAATTGAATGTAAAATAAATGGTAAACGCGTTTATCCTGGAAATATCTACAAATTGCAGTAACAATTATCCACTAATAAACATCAATACCGACATGAACACATATTTGTAAACAGTTTCAATTATGACTATGCCCGAAATGAGTCACGTGGTAATATCATTTCAGTACCATGTGACACTGACTTATGGCTGGATGCCCATTAGTACTGTCAGAATATTTCGTAAGAAATTGTTTATGACCATTTACTGCCTGGAATTAATTCTATTTAGTTGGGGGGTTTAATGGAGATATTTTGATCAATTCACGGCTATTGATGATAAGTTACGAATTTCCATAATTTTTTTGTCCATGTGGACCAATGTAAGTCCAAAAGAATAGTATGGTCAAGACGTCATTGAAAGATGCGTTCTTGCGTGAAGCTTTAGCTTCTGAGATAAAGTCAAAATTAGGAAGATGCCGTTCTTCTATATATTTAATTTGAATTCTTTGTTAGCTTTTCATATTGATCACAAATTATGTATATCTGTATTCATTACTTGACCTATGCCAAAAATCAGGTTAACGGGGTACCTGACCAGAGACATTTATTTTGTAAACAACATAATACATAGCTTACACTTGTCTTAGACTATAAATTTAATGTTCTAATCATTATCAATGGAAGTAAACATGATTACTTCTATCTGAATGTAAATGTTAGTTTTCACTTGGAAATTCCTAAACTTCTTTGACAACTTTGAATGCTTCAGAGAGGAGGCTGACCACCAACACGGCTCTGTTATTGCTTCTTAGCTTTTGATATTATGTTGTTTACTTGAAACATTATTTATTCCTGCTATAACATCAGAAGAAGGGTCATTGTTATTGTTGTGTTCAGTTTTTAATTTGGGTGGATTTATTTATTCAAATTAGTGTTCACTATAAGTAGAAAGAGCTCAATAATATTCTTGGCCTAAAACATTAATTTGGAATTATAGTGAATTCAGACAAGGAAATTTGGATATTAATGTGATACATCGCCATAGTCAGGACCATTGGAACATTATCACATTCGAGATTACAGGCACATTAATACAATCAAAATTTGAACTTATTTGGAATACCACTGGAATTCAATTAGAATTGAAATTTTAGAAAGAACTTGTATGACTGTTTAGGATTTAATTCACAATACTGCAGGGTTCTTTTTAAATTTTCACTCTGTATTCTAAGGGAATAAATTACTTGTTTAATTTTACAAAATTTCTTGATTTTCGCTCTTTTCTGTTACTTAGCTTAGACCATAGAGGCGTAACAATATTATTGGTGTTGTTGTCGTCGTCGTTTGGAGTTGACGCCATGTTTGTAGAGTATAATAGGACGTACATGGTGGCCAATATTTCTGGTGGAGGAAAACAACGGGCACAGTTCGGTACGATCCACCGACCTATGAAAAGCTCCTGGCAATCTTTCCCACATACTGAGATTGCGCGATTAGCCGAACCGAGATTAGAACTCACGCTGACAGATGCGAGATTGCATTGATTGGTAAAGGCTGGCCATTTAAACCACTCAGTCACTGACTAACACACTTGGCTTCCTATAACACGGTGGGCATCTGATACAAAGCAAGTCATTTCTTCATAATATAATATTATTAGCAACCTAAAATGTTATTCCGTTACCGTTACCAATTTCGCTTTTGTTCAGCAAAACAAAATGTTTGATATTTATTTATTTATTTGTTTCATGCAGCACAGATATTACACGCGTCCGCAATGAATCGTTCCTAGGTCGGATGTGTACTCATTTTCAGGCTTTGTGCCACATAAGTTTGCTTTCGTTTTTATTGTTGAGTAGGGCCTTTACTCTCGTTTATTCTTTCCATGTTCTGCAAGCAGAAAAACTGTACATTGCCTTCCAACATCTAGAAGGTGAAGCGTTAAAAAAGAATTCGTTACGCTTATTAATTTTATATTTAATCATGTTCTATATTGTTCCTGGTTAACCCTTATTCTGAATAAATTCCGGGTCGTACATTGTTTGATACACACATGAAGCCTTGTAATAATTTTGGGTTTAGATAGTGAATTCAGATTTGTATGGATTCTATTACCACATATCTAGATTTGTCCTGCTTTACCAGAATAGACAAAATGCTAATATACCTTTCTTAAAATGAAAACTGAAATATTACTAATCAAGTAATTAATTGACATAATTGGAATTGGTCAATAACAAAATATGGGTAGATTCTTTGAGATCCACGCTATAGCTTTGATGCGGTCATACCAGAAAATATGCAGCATGAAAGAAAACAATCGTAGACCTACTTGTTGGTCTAGAGTCGTTAGTGGTGTGCTTAGAGATGTGGGTTAAACAAATGGGTTATAAAATATATACCTGCCCTCTTTACAAACTTGACGCCGTGAAAACAGACCTGTATTTTCTACACGGTGATTCACAGGATAAAATAAACTTTCATTTTCTAATGCCTTTACAGTGAAACATTATTATTACAAAATGATTCAGAGATTTAAAAGTAGAAAGATTGTATAAAAAAAGTCAGCAATCGGCACTAGCATGGTAAATGCTAGCAGCCTCTGAACTCTGATAGGACAACAATAGATTGGAACAATGCATCATTATACAAGAAAACAGTGCGCGTGGAAAAGCGGAAGACACATTGAAAGAAATTCTCATTTTGAGTGAATACCTCCCTCTCCCACCGTTGAATTGTGTAAAACCACGTTGTACTGTAATACTACAGAAACAGAAACCCCCAAACAACTCAGGTGAATCCAATTAGCTGGTCAACACGCAAGCAAGACCATTTAATTCCGAAGTCGGACACATTTTGAGTTGCCAATAAAGTCTTTTAATGCTAGATCCGCTGGTTAAAGTTTAGAAGTTTTTATTTTTTAAAATGTTTTATCAAAGGAAATTTAAGTAAACATAATATCCGGAAATGTTCGCAAGATTGTTTCAGGATTTAGTTTGTGGGAGTAGCATTTCGAGAGAAACAAGAGCACCACGTACTTAATTTGTTTAGGAATGGCATCTTTAAAGATGTGGAATCATTGTCTTGCTATTAAAGGCTATATTTAGTTGCAAAAGAAATGTGAAAAAGTACTTTTAGTTACACAATAAAGAAGCCCAAATCAACGGTTTGAGCAAGGGGGTAACTGAGAATCAGCTAAATTATCCTCCATCTTAACACCGACAAAATCCTTAGAAACAAATCCAAGGAAAATAGCGATCCTCCCCATGTATGTACCTATTTAAAGAAAAGGGGATTAAATCACACTTGAACAAAATGCATAATATTAAAACCTTACACATTCATGGTTTTACCAAACTTAATATTAACATCGTATAGAACGAATGTAAAAATGAATGAAAGAGAGAAAAACAGCAAAGCATTAAATGACATGAAATAATTAAGACATTGTATTGGATGGATCATATTTTAAACAGATTCATCGCATTCACGTACAAAAGTGACCTGACAAGGTGTCTGAAGCCGAAAGCTGCTTCGCATTGCTTTCAATAAGGCGCATTTTTCAACATATTGCGGAAAAGAAAACTGTTCAGTATTAAATATGGTAATATAACAGCTCAGTATGCATATATAGTTTCAACGGATCGGAAAAAAGAGTATTTTTTCACGAGCTAAATGCGGACGTTCAACATATATCGAATAACGCAAGGAAAAGGAACAGATGTTTAACATTTTGGAATCGAAATACAACTAAACGTTAAATTTCGCTTGCCTAGCGAATAAGGTCTCGTGCACCAAAGGACATTCTCTTCAACCTTAATCGACCCTTTTCGGTAATGAGAGCATGGCCAAGCGGTTTAGGATGTGGGTGTATGGGAGCTTTGCGATAGATGCTGTCAATCGCGATAATAGCCAGATTGTACTTGGAACGAATTATACTTCTCTAACCGCCTTCTTTATAGTCTCTTAAGGAAGACTTTGTTTAGGACGAAACTTAGGGAAACTTTGCTGATTTCCCAGTACAGCTTTCCACATTGAGATGTAGGCCTATATCTGTACTTGTGTATTTCCTTCTTCTCTATCTTTAGTGCTGTCTTTCTTTCTACTTCTTTTTATTGTGTATGCAATTGTTTATCCAATAAACAGATTAAATCATGTCTTTCAGGTGTTTGATGGCTCTGACATTGACTGGTTGAGGACGAGACTTTCGGAAAACTATTTGTATTCCTTCAGTTTCATGCATCAGTCGGATACCCCTCGGAAGGATAGAAATGAACCTCCGTGCAAAAGCCCAGAATTTTCCGAATTCGTTGCATGTGCATCGACTAACTGTTTGCAGTTTGACACAAGCGTTGAAGAGGGGAAATTTGCTTTCCTCGGATGCCTTCAACAGCATTGTGCAAGGCATGTGTTTAGCCTGCCACAAGAGTGCTTGACGTGTTTATTACTCCGAAAAGATATGAATGAGGCACGTGAAGTGTAAGTATTAACGAGGTACGCGGTGTGTAAGTAAATATTTGGTATCATTATTTTTTTTTGCTTGCACATTAATTTGATGTTTCAGATCAATTCTGCGTTCAGCACATAACTGTTGCGATTTTTTTATTGCTCTTTGTCCAATTTGACGTTATATATGTGTGTGTGTGTGTGTGTGTGTGTGATTTGGATTTGTAATGTAGCTTTAAGAATATTTCAGTCATATCGCTACGATGTCTGGAGTGTGGTAGATTATAGTAATGTCTAGCACTGAGGCATCATTTATCAGACATGTCGCAAGATGTCCCACCCAGACACATTATCCGGACATCAGGCGGATAAGTCCTAACACTACCCTCTTAATGCTGAGCGCCATGCGAGGTTGCTGTTAGAACAATTTTTATAAGTCTCTGGTACGAATCGGCCGGGGATCGAACTCTCGACCTCCCGCATCTGAGGCGGACGCTCTAACCACTAGGACACCGGAGCGGTTTGACATTACGTAATCACGCTCTCAGATGTTGAGTTACATAAGGAAACTTTGTAAGTCAGGGAATTACGTTGGTTGCTTGCTTGCATACTTTGATGTCATTGTAACACATTATTTGCTATATCATGCCGTGGAAATGAGAACTAAATGCCTTTTGCAAAAATACACCAACGCATCAAAAAGGTCAAGAGGATGTGACTACATTCTAAATATTGCAGGTTTTGACTTTAATATACTGTTTTCAGTACCTGAGAACAGCAGTAAATAATGTTGCCCTTTCTTGCAACATGTACATTCTCCATCATTCTATTATGAAGAATTTCTTGCCCATTTGGAGTTTCTTTCATTGCAAACAGTTGCAAACGCCAAAAGATGGGTATGAGACGCTTTTTGATGATATGCACGAGGATCGTTCTTATTCTGTTTGAAGAATGTTCATAAGAACTTTGATTTAGTTTTCTTATACTTCAAAGTAGAAAAACATTGCTTGGAGTAATAATATATATGTTTCTTGTAGGTCGTCTAAAAACGCCATAGTAACTTATATATACTTTTCTTTAATTTCACTGTAACGTAGCATTATTTTCTTTCTAAAGATAAGCGGAAGGATTTCGTTTCCATTAATTTTAGACGATTGTATAAGTTTTCAAATTAAATTTTTGGATATACTCTAAAATTAAGAAGAAAAGAAACGAAATCTCAACGCTACCCTAACTTCAATCATTATTTTCAATATACAGTGACAAGCAAACACCCGGTTATTTTACAATACATTTTCCTGTAACTCGGATGCCCTGCAACACTGTAAGTGATGATTTAACGCAAAACGTGACCGGGATACCTAAAGCCGTTTCAATTGCAAATAATAATATTTGTACTGAACCAAATTATTGCATATGAAAATCAAACTGAGAAAATACTTAATATATAGTTCCCATAGTGTCGCGTACATCAATACTCGATCTTCTGAACTCGGAAACACGAGGTATTGTTTTCAGCCTGATTTTGGAATGTCGAAACCTATACTTGTATCATGTCGTCTGCAATGCTTCTTTACTCGTTACACAATTAACCTGTCAGGGTTAATTGAAGTAGTTAACATTATGCCCACAAGACTTTGTGAGAAGTCGTGCCAGAGTTCAGTTCAAAACCAATCTGCAATATCGTTCTATTTAGTTGTATTATTGGATCACATTCTGCCGTGAGTCACACACACACACACACACACACACAAACTCACACAGTACAGCAATTAAACTGGATATGTACAATCAGATTTCTGTAAAGGTCTCTAGTTCGTTCCTCGCAGAATCACCAATGATACCCATGCATGTTTATCGTTGAATTTGCGTGTCATCGTCTCGAAACATAGCAACAATTACTGAATTCGTTTAGTGCGTTAAGGATTTAACATAATCCTTAAAGACGTACAGCGCAACAACATTCATTCGATACATGATGATAAAGACTGTTCTCTGTACATGTCATACACCATGTTCGTCCTAAGTTCTGGAAGAGTCCATTTTGTTTACTGCAAAGAATTCAAATAGAAACAATTACAATATGGCCGAAAAGAAAAGCTACTCACGCCTGAAATAAATAAATCGACTCATCCACATGTCATGGTGGCATTAAATGTTTTTGAGCAAACAGACCAGCTTGTTTTAGCATGTATTTAATAAGATGTTGCGCTCTATGTCGATACGAAAGCTGTTGGAATACTTCTTGCGCGAAACGAAGCAGTCATTTTAAACTACATTTAATAACGCGAACGGAAACAATTCAATGAGCAACAAACACGAATATGTTGTGTGATGTGATTTCCATTCCTGCATCTAGAGCAGGGGTTTAGTGCTGTGCAAACGGCGTTCCCTTACCTTTTCTCGCGTTCCCTTACTGTTTGCGCTCTCTAGTATACTCCTACATCTAAGTAACATACTATAGCACATCAACAATGATCTAGAGCATTTCTGAGTGCCGATTAAAGCAGCTTGGAATTGCGTTCTAGTCAATAGGCAGTGGCAGATCCAGATACTATACAAGTAAATGTACACATTTAACTCGATATCCTATTTGCTTCTTTCATCAGGTGTCATTTAAATTCTACGATGATGATAAACGTGCCGGGTCTCTTGTTATTCAGCAAGCATCAAATGCTAAACCCTAGGGCAGTGGAGTATTTTCCGGATGTTAAGGAGATAGCAAAACGAGGCTATCTTCAAGCATATGTAAGTGATTTTCAAATGAATGACATATCCATATGAATATTTCATATTCACTTTCTTTGATATTTCTTGTATTGAGACCGCAATCTTTATATTTATTTCAGATCAATCCAAATTTTATTTGAACAGATGATATAATATTGACCATATGTCCTTGAAAATGTAGTCATGTTTTTCTGGCTACTTATTTGTTTATTTTTTATTTGTTTATTTATTACACTTTGGTGCGTTTGGGATTATCTGCTTTATCATTTGCTTCAAAAGATCATAATAATTATGCTGAAATCAGATGCAACTATCATGTGTAAATTTTCGTTTCACTCCATTGAATAATAATGCTATAAAGGTATTAAGTTTACTGTAGCTCTCTTTCTTATGTTCATCAATCGTATTAGTGTGTTGGTACATGGATAGCGTAGCATGAAATGTATAAAATATTTTACGGAATATTTGAGCTTTTTTCAGATCACGACACAGTTGTGTGCACACATCTATCAACACCTTTCTTCGGAGACCTCTATCCCGAAGGTAAATAACAAAATAATAATTTTGTACAAACGTTTCAAATCATACCCCAGACTGACTTATACCTCCTCCAGATATATATAAGGTTTATCGAATTTGTCGGGGTTGGAGAGGGAGATACATTTTCATCTGTATAATTATATCTAAAATATATTCTCATTTTAGAAGACAATTTAATATCTTAAGATACAATATATATGATCTGTTCATGTTCAAACTGGGTTTAGAATCTCGATTCAGTCTTGAGGATGGAGCGAATGGGAATGCGGTCCCTAGATCAAAACTCGAAACCATTTAAATCCCCACCCTACAACTATACTTAACTCATTTACTCTTTATTATTCCACATATAAACATACACGAGTGTGCATGTATGTGTACTCGCTCACTTACTTGACTAGACAGATAAATCCTTAGATATTGCCACAGGCGGTCATGGGTCTATATGGAGGAGGATGTACGCCATAATTATAAGCATGTGCTTTTTATTAATATGCAATTTATATTCTTTTCTTCTATTGTGTATTTTCTATGTGTGAAAGATATACATTCTGGGTTGCATCTTTGTAGCTGCCAATAATTATTTCTAAGTTCGATATGGGTGACGTTGGAATATTGCAATTTCATCTCACCATTTTCTGTGTGAGTGATCATATGTGCATATTTTTAATATTACAGATCAATACATTATTCATTGTATCTTTCCATCTCTCAATATCTTCATCGCATGTTGACAATTCGTTTCATGCCATATGTTAATTACCATAACGGTAATGTACATAACATCATTTAATTTGAAAGTTACAAGTAAGAAGTAATCATAATCCAAAACATGTCCTGGCTAACTTGCCCTGCCTCGCAAGAAATTGTTTGTATGTCTGTTTGTTTGTTTTTAAATCATCATTCATTGCTCTAGCAGTGACTGAGTAATTTTATGTGTATTTTTATTACACACGTTAAGATTCTTTATATTGTCTTTCTAACTCTGTATATAGTGAGGACGACGGGCGTTGAATGCCACTGTTTACTGTTACTGTTCCTTTTTCTACCCACGTGCACAGACTGTAACTACCGTATATATTACTTTAATTAAATCAACAAATTTTGGCTTTTTATGGTTTGAAGCATTACATTTAAACCGCAATTATTATAGAAAAAAATTGTGTTTCAGTTCGACATTTTTTGACAAGTCGGTATAGTATCTGCAACATCGCTACCGGCTCATACCACCCAGCCTGCCCGTCCACCTCCTCCACCCGTCCCCATCTCTCTCTCTCTCTCTCTCTCTCTCTCTCTCTCTCTCTCGCACTTAGCTCACAATTAACGTTCTTCATCAACACACCCATTGTGAAGTCAACATGAAATATTCTTAACAATTCAATAATGTTTCTTAATTTCAATTTGTAACATCACTGTCTTGGTAAAAATAAAAGTTTTAAAAACATACAATTCAACGACTGATAATATTCCGCATCATTATTGTATTAATTACTGCGTAAGAATGTATAACTGTGAACACAGAATGACAAATAAATGAACATATACATTGATTAAACATTCACGTGCCAGAAACATTTTCCAGATGCTTCATCATAAAAACATCACATAATGCTCCCTTATGAAGTCATTAACGTAATCAGCTACTAGTGAGTTTGACGCATTCTTTGGTTTAAAATGGACAGTTTGTATTGGTAAATGAAGTTAAATGTCTATCATAGATCCCTGATAAATAAACACATACACACACACATACGTGTGTGTGTGTGTGTGTGTGTGTGTGTGTGTGTGTGTGTGTGTGTTTGCCACAGTATGTACATATGAGTGTTAGAGAGTGAGAGATAGAGAGAGGGGAGGGGGTTAAAAACTTGGATGACTGGGTGAGAGTATTGAACTTTTGAGAAAGTCTTCTTTATTTTAAAATCGCCAGTCAACTAATCTGAGATAAGAGTGCCAATTTAAAATAAGTGTGATAGAACAACAACAACAACATAAACAACAACAACAACAATGATAATAATAATAATAATAATAATAATAATAATAATAATAAACATGAATTAGGAAAACGGAGATGACGCTGGAACTACTAACGAAAAGTGAAGGTGATGAATTGTTACTCCACATGTAAAGAGAGCATTCATTTATGTACACACATAACCACACACACACGAACAACAATAGTATCAACAAAAGAAACAGTACTCTAGGACAAAGAAGCGTTTATATTGTCTTTATTACTATTTGATTTATTTTGTTGACGACCGATCCGGTTTTCAAGTGGTTAGATCGTCCGTCTAGGATGTGGGAGGTAGCGGGTTCGAACCCGAGTTTTACCAAATACTTATAAAAATGGTACTTGCAGATGCCTCATTAGGGGCTCAGCATTAAGATGCTAGTGCTAGGACTGGTCGGCCTGGTGTCAGGATAATGTGACTGAGTAGGACATCATGCTACATGTCTGCGGAATGATGCACCAGTGCAAGACATCACTAGAAACTGCCACACTGCAGACATCGTAGCGATATGACTGAAGATCGTTAAAGCTACGTAAAAAATGCAAATTACACACACACACACGCGGACGCGCGCGTTACTGACTAAGCAATGCAGGCCGCATCCGTTTATCAGTCCACATTGAGTAGAAAGTGCAATATACCGGATCCACTGTCATTCTATTCGTTAATATAATGGTGCCCTCAGTTGGAACAATAATTTATTGAAATTTGCATAATGCTAACAGAAATTTTGCATCTGTCGCTGTGCTACAGTGGAATATCCGAGAAATTAAACATTTTACCAGTACGATACTTAATAGTTTGCTATCAAATGAAATCTGCAAATTGTAAAGTGGAAATTCAGAGTTAGGAAGACACAATTAAGATCTTAACGTGTGTAACAAAGCTTTACATAGAATCACTCTCATGGAATCATAAGACATGACATTGCAGCTCAATTATATCAAACTTAACAAATTCGGTAATAAATGAGGGCAGTGGTAAAAGTACAACTAGGAATGTATATCCCATGCACCTAGAAAAGACAAACAAAGACCAAGACAAAATACATTGAATAGTAATAGAAAATATATCGTGACGATTCAATGGTCACAAAGTAAGTAACAGAAAGAAGCAAAACCATAAAGTTTTGTACCACTTAACAATTATCAAAGTTATAAGTGAAAATGTGAGAGGAACTTGCAGTAGTATAATGTGAATCCAGACTAATCCTGAGAAAGTTCTATTAAAGTCCTAAGTAAATGAAAAGTTCTGTATAGATTGTTAAACCGGAAATGAAATTTTCCGCCAAAAAGCGTGACGTTATTAAGATTTCGTCGCCCAGAACTCCTTCTAATAATTCACAACAGTTTCCAGAATAATAGTATAGTCCAAATAATGAACACTTTCTATTTCTACTGAACAGTCCAAACAAATGTTTTTCCTCTCGAATAATATCTAAGTAAACATTAAAAAAGGCCTGCAGACCTAGAACAGGAACACAAGAAATGAGGATGACTCCAAAAATCGAAAATAATCTGATTGCTCAGTTCTCTCCTTATATCTAGCTTTTATTGCCACTAAATTTCACAATATACCCCACTTGATAGATCTTACTACTCATTTTATCTAGAACTTGCCTATTCATGTGACTCAGCCCGACCAATGGGAAGTTACTGAATTTCGCTCTAAACAAACTTGGGTCGTAGGCCAATCTAACTAAAGATATTCCGTACAATTTACAACCATGCATAAAAATTACAAATATTAAATAAAATCTTGTACAAGGATTTAAGCAAAGCTGTAGATATACATAATAATATACATACAGTTATGGCGGTGATGCTCCTCCATAGGTGTATACCTACCACGACGCCCACCCTCCATCCCAATGGGCACATATTTAATGGGGTGGGATAAAAAAAGTGAAGCGTATGGATCTGTTTAATAAACACTCTATATATTTTTACCGTCAGCTATAAAGGTTCTAACAGCTTATGCTGCATACAACGGAGGACTTTTATACTGCATTAGATGGTCACTGAAGTGGATACAATCTTCAATAAATAATACCCCCATTTAGACGACTGCTGACCCTTGCATTTGTTGGAACCGAGGATTGAATCTAGGACCTCAAAGGAGTAAAGTGGGTGTATATCTACTGTATTATACAGGCCTTAGATCATCACATAATTTATAGACCTTTCTTGCTGATAATATAAAATATATTTAAATGCTTTATACATTACATCGTAGCGACAGTATATTGAACCAAATGAGGTTACGTCTTCAGATCGTGTACAAATTGTACCTAGTGTTCTGAGTCAAGTGTAGGCACAAAAATGGTGACATGACGATTAGCGACAGCGAGCTATCGAAGTTGTTTTAGTTCTTATTTTTATATTTTTTAGCATTCCACAAATATGGTAACTATACAGCTCAGAACCGGGCAGAGGTTGACAAACTTCTTGCAGCTATCAAAGGTAAAACGCCACTGGTGCTAGCGGGAGACTTCAACACAGGCCCCGAACTACCTGAAAGCAACGTGTGTGCTGAACTTCCAGGTAATCTCAAATAACTGGGTAACTTATAAAACGAGACCGTTGTAAATTCATCCTTGCGGTTCGCAATGACACAGCACAGCATTAATAGATATATATATATATATATATATATATATATATATATATATATATATATATATATATATATATATATATATATATATATATATATATATATATATATTGAGAGAGAGAGAGAGATTATGTAGGTATGTATGTGCGGGTGTGGGTGGGTGTTTGTAGACAGTCTTTTCTGAATAAACCATATTTTGAACGTAATTGTTAAATCAAGTTTAAACTTGACCGTGAACATTCCGAGATTTTGTAATATAATTCATTTTGACTTTTCCAGACTCCTATAAAGCCTTAACCAGCACTAAAGTCAGACTGTCTCACACTGTCATTAATAAGTATACCTTTTGTAACGGCAACACATGGCTTCAACAGAACTGCGACTGGACTATTGACCACATCTTTCTACGGGGTCACACCCTTATGTGTATTACGGTAGGGAAGAATTATCATGTTTATAGTTGGTTTTATTAACATAATCCATACTAATAGCAAGTGGGAGTGAAAATTGGTTTTCCGATTTCTTGAATGCATATAAACAATTGTCAGCCCGAAACCTTTGAACACAGAGAAAGGACACACAACACATCTAGTGTCTTCAAATACACAGCAAGACCATATTCCTGCAGAGTGTTGCTTGTTTTAGAGCAGATACTAGTTTTTAGATTAATGCATATTTGTTTTATAGTTTTACAACTTTTTGCTCAATATATACACGTTTGCTTCTTAAGTCGAATGTGGAGACTAATAGTTCAGGACTCTATTCGACATGAATTATGAAAAATGAAAAGCATCGACTGTATAGAACGTGTATTAATGAAAATGAAGAAACACAGTTGTTTAGTTATCATTGATACCACAAGATGTTTTGCTTCTGTGAAAATGGACATACTGAATTAGTAAAAGTATTGTCTGAACAAGATCTTAGTGTCCATATAAATGCAAAGAATGATTAGCATCAGCATAGCATGTTCAAATGGTCATTTAGATTGGGTATATTTACTAATAGGTATTAACAGTATGGATCTAATATATAGAAAAGGTCATCCATTGCAAGAGGTCATACAAATGTTACACATACACGGTATATTATCTAATGAAAGACTGGATGATAGTTGTATGATATATTTATAAGAAGAATGCAAACATTTCTGTTTTCTTGAATGATTAATATAATGGATGGTTATTTCAAAAGAAACCATTGCCCGATGTGTAAACGCTCAGTACAATTTAATACATGCATACAACTTTAAGCTTGAGTTTCATAACCATTTAGCTCCATGTAGCTTTCTTTCCTTACTGGTTAATGTATTTGTGTGGGAAAATATTAACGAGGTTATTTTCTACTGCAAGGGCATGGGTTTACAGTATTATTCCGAAAAAACGAGTTCATATTTTCCCGTACAAATACAATAACGTTTAATCATATACTCATTCCGTTTTCTTACCTAAGGGTTAATAATAAAGGAATACACTATAAGAAACAAAGTAATTGAATTCATGCTGATTTTTAAAATAAATGCACAATCGTGGATTCATCAATACACTGTACTGTAGCAATATTAACGCGCACATAGCACTGTCCAGCGACCTTTGAACTTCGTCGAGCGATCAACAATACTTTATTTTTGAAAGTCTTATTTTGGTCTACTTAAAATTGGAATGAAGTCATAATTTTACTAAATCCGCATTTACTGTTTATGATTTTCTGTAACCACTATATAAACTTGTTACAAGATCATGTGGCTGGTTAACATATTTTATGTTGGTCAACATTTCTATGGCATTACATTACATTAGATTGCAAAATTAATATGCGGATTTGAGCTTTCCAAGAATAGACAAAAATTCACAGTGCGTTTTGTTTATTCTGATAAATATCCACGCCATATACTTGTACTAACGGTTGAATTAAACGTTTGTTAAAACTTTGATGCATAAAGCAATGCCAGTGAATGCATCAATATTTGTCAATTGCGATCCAACCACAGACGTGTTATGCTAACCTAGAGACAACATGATTTTCCTCATATCATCATTATCTTCAAATATTTAAGGTTTCAATTGGCATATCTTGATTGTCTCGTGTACTTCCAAATAAAACTGTTTCACCAATGAAAATATAGTCATCTTTAAACAGGATGATTTTCTCAATAATTTGTTGAAGGGTTAAAGCCATTGATGTGCTGTGTAAAGATAAGCACCGCCTAGGTTGGCCATACTATATAACGATAACTGGCTTCCTGCAGGAACAGATACAAGGAACTGTGGCACATTTATTTTGGTTGTTAGCGTATTTTCATGTGAACGATAGTTTTGAAACTTTAATATTTTGTTATTTCACCGTTCAAAGTCCAATAACATATTTTGTTTTCTTGATATCACGGATACTAATATATGCATAGATAATCACTACACCTTCCTCTGTTAAGACAAACAAGTTTTTAAAAAATGTTATTGGACGATGTGTTTATATTTCCTGGCTCTTCTTCCCCATCACCAGTGTCGGTGTTTCGAATTACATTGTATTGTGGTGTGGTATTTAAATAATAAATTAATAATAGTTTCTACCATAATATAAAAATATATTTGGGCTTTTGTTACCCACATAAAATTTATTAAGACAATCTTTCCTCACCAACTGGGTTACTGACATTCATCATGAGATTATGATCAATGTTTAAATCTCCTTTTATAATATTGCTACTCTTGTTCAAATAATTGATATCCACCAATATTTGTTGTGGTAAGATTTGTCTTTATTTGCAAATAACTTGATGTTCTATTTATGCCCATATTTAATTTGCCTGTTAGTATATGGCCAGTTTCTTAACGTAATTGTCAAGACTTACCTGATAATTTTGTCTGGAACATGTACCTAGACTAGCGTTACAGTTGCCAACATTCCAGACTATATTACTGGATTTTAACTACTTCGTAAAACCCTATATTACTATAATTCTTTAAAGCAAAATGTGAAAATAGTTGTTGTCTTTTCTCAACAACAGAACCGTTCCTGTTTAACAGATGGATAAAGTGATTGAAACATGGACGTCTGAGTTACCAAATTTAAGCATAACGATTTTCCATTGGCTGTAATATAATCACATCCACGAATTCGTGCGTTGTAGGTGTGTAATTTTTAAATTAAGTCACCTATTAATGTGTCAACATAAGTTCTAAAACAAGCCATTAGCTGATTATACACGTGCAGGATTAATATAATCTATACTGGGGTTTAGCCTTGTGGAGAGACTATGTATCCCTAGGGTTTAGCCTTGTGGAGAGACTATGTATCCCTGGGGTTTAGCCTTGTGTGGAGACTTTGTATCCCTAGGGTTTAGCCTTGTGGGGCGACTATGTATCCCAGGGGTTTAGCCTTGTGTGGAGACTATGTATCCCTAGGGTTTAGCCTTGTGGAGAGACTATGTATCCCTGGGGTTTAGCCTTATGGAGGTACTATGTATCCCTGGGGTTTACCCTTGTGTGGAGACTATGTATCCCTAGGGTTTAGCCTTGTTGGGTGACTATGTATCCCTGGGGTTTAGCCTCGTTGGGAGACGATGTATCCCTGCGAAAAACTTAATACAAACACTGAGATTATTTTTCTAACCCAATTGTTTCCAATTAAATTAAAGTAACCCTGGTTCTTTGCAATATAGTTAGTAGAATCGACACATGTAGTATTAATTAGCTACTATTATTGCCTCTCACTTTGTATAAAGCTCATTAGATCTTATACTCTTTTAAGAAAATCTGAATAATTATCTAAGTAGAATCTAGATATATATGCCTCTCTTAGAAAAAGTCAAGAATTTTTTTAATAATTGTTATGTGTTGGAAGTATTTGCACATTGACTAGCTTGGAGCAACGTGCTGTTATTGTTCATATAAATACCGCCCACTAATACAAACATGTCAATAAGGGCAATGAGGTGATCCTTCAACCCTAAGTACACACGTGAAAATAGAAACCACACAAACATTTGAAATTATTACTGTATTATCACATTTAATCCACTGATGTCATATGAAAATAACAGTAAGCAAATTAAATCTTTTATATAGTTAACTTTTAACTTGCATCAGTTCTAATTTTGGAAAATGTTCTTTGGTAGGCAATGGTACGATACTGTACTGTAGGTCTACTGGGTACACTTCTAACGATGTGCGTAGTAACTGAGGAGATTTCTAGTTCATGACTTTGTTGCAACTTTATATTTTCTGTCCTGGAAATATGGCAAGTGTTGCTATCACTAGTGCAATGACACAATGCATGGATTAGCATGTGGACTGCTGAATGAACCACTCTGTTTGGTAAGACAAGGTTTTAATTTACAGTCACATTATATTTTGATTCAGCTGGGGTAGATTGTTGGTTGGTGTTTGACAAAGCAGAAACCAGTTTAATATTTTTATTTCTGCTTTCATCATTCAAAAATAAAATTCCCATACAGATTCAAATAACATTTTCATTTTCACCTTTTGCTTGCCTCTATCAGTGCCATTTAAATACTGTTGTGTTTTTAATTACACTTATCCAACATTCGTCATAAAACATCCAAAATAATATTGTGTTGTTTGCTGAAAAGTACATGATATTTCTTAATGGCCATTTAGATCTTTCAAGAACCAGAGCTGGACTTCATTATTAATTTGGCACATTTTCATGCTAGATTTTTTTTTCAAAAAAGTTTCTGAAATTTACTCTTCTGGTCTACTAATTTACAAAATGTATGTAATATTATGGTTTAGTATACTTAAAATGTATTTATTAAATGTGTAATTTCTTCACCATTAAATCTTTTATTTTGTCCTCAACTGGGTTAGCCATCCTAAGAACTATTTTAAACATTCCTCTGTCCAGTTTGACGAGTATAATTTTTTCAAACGTTCATTCTTTTCTGTGACATTCTTACCATATCACGTAATTGTAATTTTTGCTTTTCATCTTTCAAAAATAGAATCCACATATAGATTCAAATATTTTAATTTTCTCGTTTTGCTTGCCTCTATCGGTGCCATAAAGATTCATATATTTTTATTCCTTTTGCTTGCCTCTATTGGTACCATTTTACTATTGCTGTACTTATAATATTTATCCAACATTTGTTTTAAAGCGTCAAAAATATTTATTGTGTTGTTTGCTGTAAAGTACATTATAGTTGTTAATGTTCAAATAAATCTTTCAACAATGAGACCTTCACCATCATCATAAATCTGGCCCATTTCAAGACAGTTTTCATTCAAGCAAAGATTGTTTTTAATGTTTCGAAAATTTACTCTTCTGGTATAATAATATATTTTGTCATTTCTCAAGTTCTTTTTTCTTCAAAAGTATTTATTATACTAGTGTCCATAAAAGTATGGATTAGTATACTCCAAAGATATTTACTGAATGTCTCCATATTAGTATGGATTAGTATACTCCAAAGATATTTACTGACTATATATATATATATATATATATATATATATATATATATATATATATATATATATATATATATATATATCTACAGTATAAATATATAAACCTTCCTGACTTTTATTTCCTGCTGTTGCACGTCCTAAGGAATGTAATACTTTAACCAATTCCTAATAAGACATCCAATAGACTGTCAACTTCAGCAAGTCAAAAACCTAACAATCCATCAGTTTTATTTTGTTTTAAATGTGCATATGAAAATTTTAGATTAAACATTTTGGGATCTTGCCTTCATTATACATTGTATTCATGTTTTTGTCAACTTCTTACACTTGTAAAAGACACAATTGCAGACAACACATTTCCAAATATACTATGATAATAATTTTCCGTATCTTGTGTTTTTTGAATTGTCACATGACTTTTCTGATATGTTGTTCTCCCTAGCACAAATATAAATTTGATATTAAATTCAGCGAAGTTTGTTGTTGTCTTTGTAGGGTTTAACGCCATTTTTCAGCACAAGATAGGCTATATATGGCAGCCAGCATAAATGGTGGAGGAAGAACCCGGGGAAAACCCCGGAAAGAACCACCGACCCATGAGAAACTACTAGCAACCTTGATCTGTAACGGTGAGCACTTTAGACCGCTCAGCCACTCAGGGCCACCAAATTCAGCAAAGAAACAGTAGGGCTTTTAGGAGTGAAATCATATACTGCATCTGAACTTGTAACCAAGCTAAAATAAATTAGTAACGAGTCTACTTCTTTAATTCTGACTCAGTGATGGCCCTCATTTTCCATTTCTATTGCTCTCGAGTCAATACGTAAGATGTCTCTAATAGAGTTCATAATTGTAGAATCAATTAAGTGTCATTATTATTCTGCAGCTTAATGTATTCGGTGCAATTGCAACTTTCCAGGTTTTGTTTATTATTATTATAAAATGAAATATTTGAAAACATTCATCTCAGATCTTTCTTCGATTACACTTTCAGAGAATATTAGATGATCCCTATGTTCAGAAAAGACATCACATATCTGACCACTATGGAGTGATGGCCACATTCCAGCCACGATAAAGAATCGCATAACACGGCAAGAAAGTCAAGGTAGATGATGAAATGACCCAAGTCATGAGACCAACAGCTAGGCTCTTTCTCCACCAATCATGAAACAAACTGTAAATTTAACATAATTATGAATTTTACCACTGACAATAAAGGTGATTAAATGACAAATATCCAGAGACCAACATCAGTGTAAAGATGTACATGCTGTAACAGAATACAACAAAACTCATTAAAAGATAAATTGTAAAATCATATCGTGTAAGGTTTGATAATATGCATTATCCTGGATTTATTAATATTATATTCATATTTCTGATATTAAAAGAAATTCATGGAATCACTCTGAATTGGTTTTATGTTGACATTACTAACAAAAACAAAAACCACAGTTCAGTTCATGTCTTAATCTTTATTGCTTAAGGAAAAGAAACCATTTAATCATGAAAAATTACAAATAGCCTTGATTTAATAAAAGCTGTCAAGATGCCAACATTTTTGCCTTGGCAAAACTGTTATACATTTTTATGACAAATTACATATTTTATGTTATTAAATTCTGGGAGATTATAGTTGCATGCAGTAGTATATTTTAAAAGCAGTTTGCTTTGTGCACAAAAAAAGTATTTCCATATGAATACAATAAACTGATTAAAAACAAAAAGCAAAGAGTCTAATGCAAAGTAAATAGGTAACAATTTGTCGTAATGATGAGGAGAAAAGAAAGATGCAGATAATTTGTGAGAACAAAATAAAGTGTGTGATTATTGGTTGGTCAAAATAAGAATTAATGGTTTTGGAAATGGATGAATATGGATTGGTGATTCTGTACTAGGAATGAAATATTAAAATCTACTAATGTGATACATTATCAGATAGGACTTGTGAGAAGAGAACACTGCACAATTAACATAAATAAGCAATGATGAACATGCACGTCACAAGATGAAGCCGTGATGGCACTGGATTATGGGACACACCAAAAACAACTGCGTTTATAAGATGTTTATTTATAAACACAAACTAAATATTAACAAATCTGACACCGTTATGAACAAAAAGATCAGGAAAATTATAAAGTTCCTAACATGGAACTATCAACAACAATTAACTCAACGAGTAAAAACTCAAACATGAATTTAACAAATGGAATTTCAAACAAACCTGACTTAAGTCCTATCACCGATCAAAAAAATAAAAGTATATGATCTACACCCCAATATAAACACATTCTTGAATGTATCGTTCATACAACGATATTGAAAAGCATGTAGATTTGAATGTATCGTTCATAAAACGATATTGAAAAGCAGGTAAATTTGAATGTATCGTTCATAAAACGATATTGAAATGCATGAAATTATGAACGTATTGTCGTTTATATAACGATATTGCAATAGGAATGAATGAAATTATGAACCTATCCATCGTTCATATAACGATATTCCAATAGGAATGAATCAAAATTTGCTTAGATAACAATGGTGAAGATAACAACATGGAATACAATGTATATATATATATAACTATCGTTGAGCCCATTTGACGTCCAAGATGTAACTCCGGTTCCACTCGCTCTAGTCCATGGTCAGAGAAACGCCCACGCATGGTCCGCCCTTCTCAGTCTGTTGAAGTATTCCTCGAGAGTCCTCACATTTAACACAGACCCGATGGTCGTGATGCCTTGGTCCCTCGCATCGAGAAAACCAGTACATTCTTCCGATCCAACGTCACCATAACACAGCGTATACGTCAAACGAAACCACAAAGAGTTCTGTGACTCCACATCAAACCATGTATAAAGGCATGGCAGCATGTATAAGGCATGACAGGCAGCTCTACAGCTGGAGATTTGCTCCCGGAAAGGGGTAAGCTTTCTGACAAGACTCGTCATAATGTAATTTGGTTATAAAGAATTTGCTCTATATGTACACTAGCTGTGACAGATATGCGCAGCTATGTACTTAGGTTTTCCCGCTGCAGGTAATTTGCACGTGCTGTGGTCTGAGTTTCGCTCAGCATTTCGAAATAACTAGACCGAACAAATATACCACCCTCGGGTGACGCAACGAAACCCGAGTTCATTTTTGACAACATATACATATTGATATAACTCATACACAATTCCGTGATTATACCTCCCCCCTTAAAAAAGTGGAAACACTAGAAAAACACGGAATTGTGCCAAAAATATAAACTGATACGTTACTTATATTCGAAAAAAAAACTACAAATCAGACTCTGCTTAAGTTACCGGCCCCTACGTTTTCTGACCCTCTGATTGCTTCGATCCGGAAACAATATGGCTGCAGAGTCAATGCCCAACGCATCAATCTTGCGTTGGTAACTTTTGCCTTGTTCACATATAAGAGAGGCTAATGGTTCGTTTTAAGGAAAAATTCCTTACGGAAAAAAGTATATGTGGAATTTCCCTAACCCCACACCAGTGCCAACACTCCTTTTCAATCACGGAGCAATTTTGCTCCCTAGGCAGCAATTTCCTACTAGCATAAGCTATGGGTAATGTTACAACCTCTTGTTCTTACACCAAAATTGCTTCTAATCCCGTGTTGGAAGCATGAGTTCTCAATATGAACGATTTATTTAATTTTGGCAACTTTAGGATCAGTGCACTAATCAATCTTCCCTTAAGAGCGTTAAAAGCTATATAAAATTTGCTCTATATGTACACTAGCTGCGACAGATGTGCGCAGGGGGTACGTCCAATGCTTCTACGGTAAGATTGGTTGTACGCTTCAACCAGGTGCGGTAAGATGTTGATGTACTTGAGAGTGTGGTGATGCGTAAATTATGTCCACGTCCGTTCTTTCAAGGTGCGTTGAAAACGCTCCATAATGCTGGCTTTGGTTTCGGAATTCTCGGTGGTGAAGAAAATGAATGTCACGTTTCTTTAATTCATTTTAGAAAGCTTGTTTCAGAAATTCGGTGCCTTTGTCAGTTTGCAATCGAAGAGGGTGACGACCGCTTTGTTTCAACACCCGTTGGAGGGCTCGCACTAACTCGTTGATTGATTTGGAAGTCCATGGCACGACCCAGGCAAATTAAGAAAAGACATCGATGACACAAAACAAATATTTGTAGCCACGATTGTGGGTGGCCAAATGAGAGACTTCGGCTAAATCGGCTTGCCATTAATGATCGATGCCTTCCACTTGGGTGCGATTTCTGGATAACGTTCATCGAATGGGTTTGTCTGAAGTGTTGGTAGCTTATTCTTGTAACCATCGTTGCACTTGAGGTAAACGGAGACTTTTCAATCGAGTTTTGGCAGCACGATACAATTTCTGAACTCCTCCGTAACCTGCAGGATTGGATGGATCGTAGTAAATGCTGACTAACATCATTTCCATTTTTTATTATTAAGTCACCCACTCTTCGCTGGTGCTACTTTGGACGAAGCAAAAGGGTGGTTTGGAAACGGATGTACGTGTCCGATCGGCCACGGGAGTAGAAATCAAAGCTAGTGGTGACAGTGGTAATGAAATGGCTTTGGTCTTCTTTTCGTTTTTCACTTCTGGTTTCTCTTCTTTCTTTTTCACTTCTGTCGAAGGAGGAGTTGACATCATCTGTTTAACCCAAGCATTCATTTCTTCTCGTTGGGGAGTGGGGGATGGGGTCAACAAGAACGCAGCAATCCTACTAGAAATGGGAGCTGCTGACGGTGTTTGAAAAACTTATTGCATCTCTTCTTCCTCGGGCTTTCATGGGGTGACGTTTCTGATGACCACTGGGGATGGTGGTACTGGTGGAGGTGGTTGTGTGGGTAATGACATTTTCATCAAGGTTTTCAAATCTTTCAGAGTGGATAGAGCTGTTTCGTCTGAAGCTTTCTGGTGAACGAGTTGCAGTGGTTCAAGATTTGACCGTACTTTGGTGATTTTTCTGTTTCGGACAAATCGTGTCGATCCATTAATGACTGCAATTCGTGTTGTAACTGGGACATCTCGGTCAAATTTGGATTGGGAGACAAATGCGGGGTTCGTTGTTCTTGCCAACGATGTTATTCCATCCATCATTTGTAAGACACCAAAGCTAGTTTTAGTCCTTCCATATGATGTCATAGGTCACTTCTGAGATCTTGGGAACTCATGAGGTCCCTTTTATCTTTCTCCCACAACCCCTTCCAGTATGGTTCCCAATGCTCCTTTCAGCAATGGTCCTATCAACAGAGGCAAAATTCCTCCACGTTGGACCAACATCTTCTTTTGACGAATGGGGATTTTCTTTTGAACCATTTGGCGACGAACGTGACAATGTTTGCCTAAGCATTGTTTCTGGTGTTTTGACAAAGGTATCGTGCCTTTCGAGACGTTCAAACAACATTCTCACACGGTATCTATGATATCTTTGGAGGCGTCTTGAATGAGTTTTTTTCGCATGGGTGGAGAAGCTTTGGACAGGAAAGACAACATGTCTCCATGTTTGCCTAAACGAGGAGTCAGTCCTTTCCTTTTCTTTCCATTGGGTTTAGAAGATGGATGTTTTCTGGAGGGCGACATCTTTGCTTGTTTGTTCTGAGACACTCACCAAAAAATACACCAACGTCGATGACTTATCACACGCCATTTTTTCTTATCTTTGAATATCGCTTCGTCATAAAGGTGACTATGTGTTTTCCAAAATCGCGAAAGACTCCTCCTCTTTGGTTACTCCTCTTTGTCTTTGGACGACTGTGTTATTTCTTAGGGTAACGCTTGGCTAAGCGCTTTGTCAGATGACGAGACTGTCCTTGTTTCTGTCATTTTTGGACAGGAGAATGATGATAGTGACGGTGTGCAATTCTTTGAGTTGACATCTTTGGACGTTCATGAGCACAACAAAACACTGATACCCACGCTTTCTCTCATGTCTTTTTTCTACTTGAACGCGTCGCCACTGATTGTCTTTGCGTCGTATCAACTTGATGACAGACATCACGCGTCATGGAGGGCTTCGCACATGACTAAATTGGGTCTGTTCTTGCAAATCCAGTATACTATGTAACATGCCCGATCTCTTTTGGACTTTGATTTTGGGAGCAGGTACTTAGTGAGCAGATGCCACAGCAGCTAAAGAGGAGGAGGGTGTCTCCGCTAAGGTGGTGTCATCAAATGAGGTCGAACGGGTGTCAAATAGGGTTGGGCAGGCATCGTCAGCAACGGAGAAGTGGATGAACCTGAGGCTACCAGAGACACGGTCACCGTCGTTGCAGGTCCTGTGGAGTTTGAGTGGCTTCGTCGTACGCATGAGTTAGCCAAGGCGTTCCTAACTGTTTGTCTAAGATATGCATTTGCGATTTACCTCTAGGGCTTTTAAACAAGACCACGTAATGAGCATTGAGAATAATGGTGCGATGGGCTTTGCTTTGTTGAAACAAATTTTGAGTAATGTAAATGATACTGGCATTACGATGATGCCCTTTGTGCGTAAACCAAAGTTTAATTTCTTCTTCGTCTTCTCCTAACATGTCGTCGAAAATGACCAGATGGGTTTGACGGGGGTCAGAGAGAACTCCGTAATCTTCGTTAGGAATGCCTTCCACAAACACGATGGAATCGCCTTGACTTTCTCGCAAGAGACTGTACGCCTATTGCCACTCTTTGTAACACCACACGATTCGTTGAGGTGGACGATGGATCAAATAATGTTTATGTTCCATCAAACGTTTGAGAAATTCGGTTTTGCCTGAACCGCTAGGTCCATCAATGAGCTTGTTAATGGGATGGCGAAGATACAAGGTCTCCCAAATGGCACGATCTAAGTGTTCGTCGATGACTTTGAAAGTGGAGGAAGAGGGAGCAGAGACAGTAGATGTAGCCATAGTGCAAGGAATGTCACTTGTGACAGGAAGATAGGTAAGACAAGATGTTTTTATAATTTTTCAGGACACGTTTATTGGCTTTTTAAAAATAAACACGAAAGATTAAAATGCATAAAAGCCAAGGGGTTAAGTACAACGATAAAATACTCATCGAAATGATCAAAGTGGACTAGAAACAAATCTCTGTACTACATGTTTTTGGTAACCAAGATGGCCTAGAGACAATGTGTATTGTTCTTACATGCTCTACATGGGGTAATGTCAGACAAGTGCCCGTGCGAAATGGTCTTTCGGGAATGTACATGACAGTCTTGTACTGAAGTAAGTGATTGTCTTCGGTGACGGGTTCTTCTGGCACTGTCACTAACACATGTTGAAAAGTGACTTTTTTCCTTGGACGTTGAAATGTTAGATCACAACTCTTGAGCATAATGGGCTACTTCTCGAGTCCAAGCCTCAAAACCCCAATGTTTCCAGTCACGTACATCTGTCCAATGAGGGTGTAAAAACAAGAAACACACACATCGTCATACACATCTTCGGTACCTAAAAGTTGTCGAATCTTTCTTTCCCGTAGAGGTCGAGACGTATCCAGATGAAAACGCAAAGCTTTGAGCAAAATGAATCTCTCGTGACCATTTAAGGCCATTCGGGTGGTAAGTACTGTTCGTAAAGAGTCCAAAAGGAATCGGCTAGTAAACGAAATCCCAGCAAAAGTCACTAAGACCCACACCACACGTCGACCCCAATGGAACGGATCATTGATTTCCTTCCAAGGGATCTGTTGAATCACTTCTGATAACAGTTGTGGCATGCATGGTAGTCTGTTTTTATACCTCTTTTTGTCGGAGATAATAAGTGTATTTTCTGCACAGAGATGATATTACTCCAGTAGCGAATCTAAATAGTTTAGTCACTAACTTACACATCAAAAGGCACTTTTCAGAAGTTTCCTCTTAAACTAAGTTGAAGTTGTCTAAAATATTTTGGTAACTCTCTAACTCTTCCTCTGGAATTCTGTGCATTCAGGTACCAGTGGTTTAAACATCGGTGACGTAAAGGATGCAATTGTTCTTTACGCTTGAATTGTATTTTTGACCAGTTCTCGGTAAATGCGTTCTCTCAACTCCACGGGCAATCCCCGAATGTTCTCTTGTAAAGTATACATGATCATATCAGTCAGTATTATTGTATTTACAATTTTCTCCTAGAGCGAACGTAATCAGCATAGTGAATAATTTTTGGCCACTGCCATTCAGGGTAACGATCAAGAATGCCACTGAAATCTTCCAATGTAAACGGTCTAAAGTAGAATAATAGGGTGAATGCACAATTGATCCAGAAAAATCTAATCCGTTTGTTGACTTTTTTCACTTTGGTCTTGTGAATTTCTCGACACAAAGGTTCTACAGTCGCCCATTGAGATTTTGCCCTGGCAAGTCCCTGCCAAACTTCCTTGTAGATCTTATATTGTAGTTCGTTTGGTAATGATTGAATATTATTTTTTAAGTGGGGTTTAAATACTGGTCTCGGTGGTGTAAAACGTTTGACTCCTATCCAATTGGTTTCTTAAACGACATGGTCTGTCACTTCAAGGTAGGTAGTGACAATTGGGAGACCATCGAGCATGTTCCATGTATGCTGAATCTTCCCATTGGTGTAGTGACACACCGTACTCCACTGCAAACTCCGTTACGCAATTACAATGCTAACCACATGGACACTTACAGTTTCCTTCCGGATAATTTCCGTCGCAATGCATGGGTCTAATCCATCCACTACTAGTCTCACTATGGGGAGGTAAATGTTTTTTTACAATCCCCAAACTTGAATGATGTTAAAGGATTCATCTTGTTAGCTTGGTCTTGGTTGTCACAATGAACTATCGATCTTGCATATTGTCCCTTTTTATATACTAACCAATATCGATGTGACCGTACGGCAAATTGAAGTTGTTGGGAAGTCGCACTCGCTTCTGGTACACGATTTGATAGACTTTTTCCAAGGGTCGACTGACGATTTGGTGAGTGGGTAAACGTACAATCTTGTTCGGTTGGTAGGTGGTCACTTTAAAGTTTCCATCTTCTCCAGATTGCAAGGTTTCTTTCAATATGCGAAAGTTTGCCACTCGACTGATGGGATAATTGAGAGTCAATCCTTTCACTCGGCGTGCACTTCTCCTTGTTTTTCTCGGTATTCGTAGCCATAATATTTAGGACCACCATTAGCAAAACTTAAAATATTCTCGTCGGGGTGTTGGCCTGTTCAGGCTCCTAAATGGTCTCCTTCCATGTCAGGGTGACGTTGACCCGGACGATCAATATAGATGTAACTGTCCGTGTCACAGTATACGACGCAATCCCTTAACAGTTCTAAAGCTTCACAGAATTTTAAGCAAGCATGGGCTGTAACATAAGCCGCAATGATGACATTTCCAAATTCGTCGGTTTGTACAAAGTCCAGATTTTCTTAGTAATTGACTAAGATCAAATCCTCACGAACAACGTATACGTGTTTCATGTATATGGTTTTGTCGTGAATGGTCTGGAAGTAACGGGAAGGTTCTGTCAAATAATCCATCTTGGCTAAACACGGTCGTTGTGCCATTTGACCCTACAAGCAATTTAACATCACATTGGCAAACGATTACCTGTCTTCGTTTTTCTCGATGTGATCTAAAGTCATGTCTTCTTGTTCCCAGTATTTCTCTTTGGATGTCTTTTCATCTCCGGGAAGTGTGACACCAGGAAGGATAGCCACTGGCTTCTTGTTTCAGTTTCAAAAAAGCATCCACGTAGTCTGGGAAAATGCCCTTCTGGGTCTCGTCGCCCTTGTGGTATTTCTTTGTCTTGGGAAAGTGGTAAATTTCGTATACTTCTAACAGTTAGTATCCCAGGTCCAGAGCTTGGAACAATTTCACGCTGAGCCACGTTCCCGTCAAGGCGCCTTCTTCCTGGGTGTGCTGACAAGGCTGGTCTTGGTTACACGTTTCGACACAAGTACAGCACAAGGGAAACATCAGTTTTGCTTGGCAATGGTAAGGTAACACGGGATGGTACAAGGCGGTGGGAGGCAAGACTTTGCACTTGACCAAGCCTTCGTATTGTCGAATGTTTCCCGGGTCAGTGTGTTCCGTCAGCAATTGCGAATGCCCAGTAGGAAAGCGACAGTATTTGCACACGTAACGATACAATGAACACACGTCCAAGTATTTGATTTCTTCTCCTTTCTCTTCGTCAGCGTGGTACAGCAAACAGGTGGCATTTGTCCGTCCTCAGTACAAACTATTACTCGGGTTCAGTGGGTCCACCAGCTTGTAACTTTCTTCGATGCGTTTAAACTCGGGATCGGTTTTCAAACGGTGATCGTACTCTTGTTCCCATATTTCCACCACTTGGTATCCTTGATGTTGTAACATCAAGCGTCGCTGACAAGTGGTCTGGTACAAGTCTTTCATGGTTCGTTGTAAAATCTGATTTTTAGTGCCACGTTCAGGGTAAAAGACGGGACATCCGTGATGTAAGCAACCGTTAAACTCGTACACGATCTTGGTTTTTTATTAAATCCCATCCATCCACCGAATACATTCCGATTGTCTTTTTGCCTCATCCGTTGCGTGCATGTTTGATCCATTTGTCTTCCTTGTCGCACAAGTAATGTAACAAGCGTAGGGCTTTGACCGAGTATTGACGTTTGACAAAGTTGTTTGTTTGAGGACTGATGACAGCTAGGGTGTTTTCGGGCATGAATCTTTGGCGGTACACTAAGGAACAGGCTTTGGCAATGGTGCATGCTTCTTTGAAAGGATCGACCCCTCTGTGTTCCATGAACAGTTCTCGAAATTTTCCACACAACGCCGTAAAAATGTCCATGTCAAAACGACAATACTTTAACATTTCTTCC
This sequence comes from Sinohyriopsis cumingii, assembly GCA_028554795.2. Lineage (NCBI taxonomy): Eukaryota > Metazoa > Mollusca > Bivalvia > Unionida > Unionidae > Sinohyriopsis > Sinohyriopsis cumingii. The sequence goes on along the minus strand of CM068827.1, from coordinate 7,872,740 downwards.
TGAAAGTCGAAGGGATCCGAGGTGTGAGCCTTCTGCCAAGCGTAGAAAGTTTCTCGTTGTTCCGTACGCATGTTGTAGGGGTAATAATCGTGAGCCTATGGGGTAGAACGACGTGTTCATTGACGTCCGTATTTAATAAGCGTGGAAAATAACCGTTGGCCATTTCTGTCATTCAAAACGTTTTAGACATTCGACTCAAAGGCATGGCCAAGTAGCTCATTGAATATTTAAACTGTACTTGTCCCACTTGCATGGACATGATTATGGCTCCGTTTAAAGTCACTTTAGGCCGTGAGGTGCCTTGTTCTGTATAGTATCTCATAAAAAAATGTCCATCGTATCTCGAGAACTTGTGAGCCATGACAGTGGCATGGCGATGACAATCTCCGTAACGTTCGATGTCCTCTTGGCTCCACGTCTCGTCGATGGGGTCTAAGATCCGTTTGGAGAAATCGGCTTACGTGTTCGGTCCTGGAATTTTTTTTCCACGTCCTCCAGGAATCTGGCTACAGTGAGGACAATGACTAAAGATAGCCTCTTGGATGCACTTCTCTCACGCTTGGTGAGCCACGCAGAAATTAGGAATGCGAATGTCAGTCTCTTGCATGCATTCGAAGATGAAAGTCCCTTTCTTCTTGTGGTCATCATCTTCCTGTTGAGGTTGGTATTTCTGAATGTAGCACTGATGTTCGAAGTCCACGATTTGGTCACAAATGTGACATCGTTTCTTTCCTGAACATGCGTGTGACTTGGCATTATTGGTACATATGCCTTTTCACAAGTAGGACACAATCTCATGAGTTGACAAGCACTTTTCTGCTGTGAACCTTGTGTCTGAAGATGTTGCTGGTAACAGGCAAGGCTAGTGCGCTGACAAGCAGGGTAATGCAATCGCTCTTGTCCTTCGTCCAGACAGGGTTGAGATGCCAAACTTCCTATCCACAATGCTTGTGTTGCTCTCAATTGTTATATCCATAGTCACATTTCTCACAGTAATAACTGTATTCCAAGAATCCTGGTAATAGTATCGAAATGTTCATCGTGATGATAGACGTGAATGTATTTTCCATCCTTCAAATCTTTGCCTCGAAACAACAAAGGTCCGCGCACTTCTTGAGGATGCACTTTCAAGGGGTAGCGTTGAGCCAAGACGTCTTGCACTTTTTGCATTTCAGGACTGCCACAGACTGTGTCTTTGGATAACCCCGCTTGCTGTAACAGGAGTTCTGCTTCATTTCGTTGTTTGGCACGATTCGATTTTTGAATTGTTTGCCAAGCTCTTTTCCATTCTACCGTGTCGTTCTTGCTGGCATAAGTTCGTCCCACCATGATGGCACGGGCTAAACACATCTGGTTTTGAGGGTTGTTAATTCAAACGAGGCTCATTTTGGTGCTGCGAATGTCGTCCACAAATAACACCTTTTTGGGTCCTGTCCCTTGTGGAAGAGAGACGTGGGCCATGAACAGTTTCGCGTTTAAATCTTGTCGTTGGATTGTTGCACGTGTTGAATCTGGTCCATGACTTTGGAAGGTGTTAATTCTGCAAGGTTCCTAAACTCGATCAAAACGGGTGACTTCAACCCGTCGTCATGAATGGAAAGCCTCAAAATATCGTCTTCTTTGGATTGACATTGGCGTTTCAGAGTGGTTAACGAAGAATCCCACACCTCGGTGATGAAGCACTCTGCTTTGTCCAGTGGTATGTGGGACGTGAAATCCTTAAACTTCACCGTGAAGGTGTAAGCCGTGGTTCTAAATTTTCTAGAGGAGCGCTTTTCCGTCTCTCGAATGTGATAGCACTTTTCAGGGTTGAACTTTGGATGAGTGTAGAATCACTGGGTCTGGATTCTGGTTCAATCATGTAATCTTCAAAATCACTTGCATGAATTTGTGTCAAAACTTCAGCTATTGTACGAGGCGATAAATCGCGTTTCTCCCTCTTACTTTCTTCTTCTTTCTTCACGAATTAATGCGATCGTTTCATCTTGACTGCGAAAAGTCAAATGACAATATTTTAAACGCCATGGGTCACTTTATATCCATGGCAGACCAGCGTACATATAAAGGGTGTGTTTCTTGCCTTCCAATATTCATTTCACTCTCGAACCGAGTAGAACGATGGAAGAGCCTACACAGAACGAAGTGTTTGGTCAGAGCTTTACGAGGTGCCATAAGAAACTTTTCTTCAGAGAAGCCAACGGAATACTCACCCTCCTTTCGAGATACAAGTCAAGATACTTGCTGTATCTGTAAGAAAAAAGGGCATTGGTCTTCGGAGTGTCCAGACCGTCAAAAAAGCGAAACAGGTGCTAGAAGAGACAAAAGTCAAGATACCTGTTATCATTGTCAAGAAAAAGTACATTGGTCTTCAGATTGCGCTAAGAAACAACAGGAGCAAATGTGAAGTTCTATGTGACCCACTGTTATGCGTTGGGTGGGATGCTCCCAATATTTATTTGAATTACTGTGGAATTCCCACCCTGGCTCGTTTTGTAGGAAGTGAAATTAGTGATAGAGAGAGGTAAAGCTCCGAGACCGCAGTCAGCAATACCGAAAATCAAATCATTAAGAACACAAAGGTGAAATTCAAAGAATAACAGTTTAATACAAATTAAACGATATTAGTTTCTCAACCAATCTTTTCCTCTCGACCATGTAACAACCTATCTCATCACGTGATTATAGTGTGAGATGGCTTTCCCCTGTACTTGGTTTCTACTCATCTGTGTTTACTCCGCCAATTCCTTGCATTCCTTCCGGCGTTCTCCGTACTCCGATTCTTCTTATCCTCTTCCCCTTTTGTCTCCTTTTCTCCTCCTCTTTCTCTCTCTCTTTCTCCAGCAACTAGGCTTGTTCTCGGCCTACTGCCTTGTTCTATCCTGTCTCTCTGAGACTGGGGACTTGACTACCCGGTAGTTCTGTCCATAAAAGCTTCCTTTATGAAGCTTTTTGTCCTTGAATGTACCAAGGTTTTACCCGCCAAATCACTGGTGGCTCTTGGTGTTATTGCTACAACTTGTCAGCACTATGCTTCACAATGACTAACTCGTTCCCAGCCCGAACGTCTGTTAAATTCTGGTTCGAATTGATGGCCCCACCCTTCCTCAGTTCTGATTGGATATCAATTCTACCCCAGCGGGTTCAGTTTAACAGACGGGCCTCAGGCCATCTGTCAAAGCGGGGAGATATACAACAGCATCGAGGGTCCTTTGTTCTACAACAAAGCTTCTAACGTCTACATGTTAGTTTTGACACTTAACGAAGAGAACTCTTTTTCAAACACGATACGCCGCGGCAGTGCAGGGTCGACATACTCATGGCGCTAACCCATTCCTTTGTTCCTGACTTACGTAATCGCGGGCAGGCAAACGTGACAGCAAGTAAAAGAGAAGGGTTCAGAACAGAAAGAAGAAGAGGTACCCACCCCAAAGGAAGAACCTAGATACGTTCAGAAAGAGAAAAATGAGAAGAAAAGAAGACGAGGAGAAAGTGAGGAAGATTTGGAGGAAAACTTGTGAAAGTGAAGAAATTTTAAAAAAAGAGAGTGAACACACAGAAGAAGCCTATGACAATTTTTAAGTGTTATGTTGTGCTGTGTATTGGATTGTAAAATTTGGACCAGAATAGACCAGTAATAAAACGTAAGTGTCTCTTGGTTTTGATTTTAGAATAAAAACCTACATTCACGCACTCACTCAAACATTCACACACGTAAATGATGGGTAAAAAAGTGTTTTTTAGTTTTAATTAATGTTGGCAATTGAAATACTATCTCTTTTCGAGAGAGGTGGGTGGCCCTGAAAAGGGCCTTTAAGTATCTGTGTGTTAAATAAACAAACTCAGGAATGAGAGGAAATCATCTTTAGCTGCCTTAACCCTTTGCCACGTCCAAGGCTTACTTCTGGACTGCCTCCTGTCGATGATTTGGTAGAAATCACTAGGGGTGGTACGGCAGGTGTAGTCACAGGGTTTGGTTGTTTAGCTCGGGAAGGTCTTTTTCTCTTCGGTCGCAATAAAGAAGTCTGACACATTTGTTTCAGACTTCATAACTCTGCTAAAATGTCTAAAAGTACCGTGACCGTTTGACTTTCACTGTTCTCTTTCTCTTTCTCTCATAGACCTTGTTTCCTTTCTGCTTCTTCTACCTATCGTTTCCTTCTTGCTTCTTCTTCTCGCTGTTGTTGAAGAAGAAAAGTTTGTTCTGTTTCCATTTGCTGATGTAAAAGTTTCTCCAATTCTTCTTTCTGTCTCTGTTTAAAATCCTCCACGTGTGGTAAACAAGGAGAAGGTGGCGAAGGTACTAGTACCGGAACAAATTCTTGCGAAGAAAATCCACAAAATCCCAAATAAAATCCACCTCTTCTGAAAGTAGGCCTGTGCTAACTTGAGTAGTCGCTTCTCGTCTCCACGGCCGGTGCACTCCTATTGATCGTCTTAGTTTCCGTCATGATTGAAAACATGGATTGACTGCGCAAAGACCCTAACAATTATGCATAGGGAATGTGACGTCACAGACTGCTATCTTCGGATTGAACGACAGACTCCGTGTTTGTTACTACATTTTGTAACGCGTGTTTGAATTGGTGAATAAACTCAATCCGTTTCGATCCTCCCTTCCCCTATAAATAACTGCAGTTCACTGCATTCCTTTGCCTGTTCTCGTCCCAAAATGTGGACCGACGTAGAATCCTCTACTCTCGTTTCGTCAAGGCTGTTCCGTACGGACTTAACCATGTATGTCAGATCACCGTTGACCATTGTCAGGATCACAGATACAAGCGTTTGGAAAAGAATAATGTATGCGGAGAGACAAGGCTGTTTGAAGAGGGTTCTGATTTACGGACCAGAAGTCAGACAAAGTCTGAGGAAAAGAAGAAGACCTATGAGATGCCTACTGTGTTAACGGAATAATGTTAACATAAAATCAAAGGCCCTTTTCAGGGCCACTCATATGCCTCGAAAATAAGTTGCTTTCTTGCCTCAATTTTTTTAATAAAAAATGTTGTATAAGTGTTTATCTATTGTCTGTGTTATATATGCACACCCGCTCTTTGCTCAGTACTGTGACGTCACCTCCCCTAGTTGCAACATTGTTACCAATCTCCCCTACCGTGACGTCAGACGCTATTCAGTCTCCACTTTCCCTTGTCCGTCAACAGGCCCAATATTTCCCATGTTCAATTCCCATTATCCGTCAATATGTCCAATCCATTGTCCCTCTATATCCCTATGTTCAATTTCCCATGATAAATTTCCCCTTGTCCGATTGTCCGTACAGTGCCCCACTTCACTACTCCTAGTCCTTCTTCTATTCCTGTAAGCACTGTCACTTGTTCCACTGTAGCCTTTTTAATATTCTCCGCACGCTCAGCGATTTCTTTTGTTGATTAATCAACGGTGCAAATGTTTGTTCAAGACTCGCTGTGAGTTTATCTCGTGCAGTATGCCGTGACAGTAATAAATCTTTGACTCTTTTGTGGTCTTCTATTACATTTTGAATGAATTCATACTGTTCTTTAGCAGCTCAACCGCGTCTCTTATACTTTTCTATGGTATCACTACTCGACATTTCTTTTTACATGATTTTTTAATTTGTTAAATTGACGTATCCAAACCCACGTAATATTATCCATTCTGCAAGTTTCAGTCAAACCAATCGTGATGAAACTATACGGGTAATTTAGAATCCGCGTAAACATCTCATGAAATTCACCTCACGTGTGATCTGCAGCACACAAAGTCCAATAAATATTCCCATTGTCACGAATCACTTTTTCCAGTTGTCACAATCAAACATGTTCGTTGTGATTTTACACGAGATGAACTAGCATCGATATTGCCATGCACACGTGAAACTGGCATCACCAATCTGGATTCATCAACAGGTCCTGACACTCACTGGGCCGCATACTTCGTAACACCTCAGCATAGTTTGTATTTTGACTCTCATGGACTTGCACCACCAGTTGCAGCTGTTAATTATTTATACGGACCCACTGGTGGGCGAAAACTGTTTTATTCAAATTTGCCTGTACAAACTTGGTTGGATTGTCCCATGAGAGCTCACCAACACCGTAAACACTTCTTGATTTCATCTTAAAGTACTTGTAGCATTATTCAATATGGCTATCAACATTTATCACAGTTATTCTGATCGACGACACGGTGCTGACGTAGATCTCAGCCGACTTGACCCCAAATTGGATCTGAGTTTAATAGTCGTGTTTTTGTTGGTGTCGATCCGGGTGAGCTTGTGACTTTTGAAGATCAAACTAGCAAACTGGAAACGTCAAATGTGGGCATTCGAGATATTATTGTCAAGTTCAAAGGCATTGTCGCAAACAACATGGATGAGATCAATGTAAACGGCGGAATCAGATACAGCAGTGTGTCGGTTGCCTATGTTAAAGAATACGTTGATGCCAAGGTTTCAATAAAACAAGATGGAAAGACACCAGTTGAATATAAAATCTTAAGAAATTGCTGACTTGTTTACTTGTCTGGTATAAATGGAGTTCATAGACCTAAACCTAACTTTTTAAAGGTACGCGAAACACACTGATTTATTATAATCAGAGGTAAAATTACATGGGGTCGAACTGGAATGATTATAATAATAAGCGACATCATGGCGATGATTTTGTACCAACAATATCATTTATTCTGAGATTGGACAGATAAATTCCAAACTCTTTCACAGTTGTAATACCAGCATCATTAGTGGTTGGAGATCAAATAGAGTTTGAAGGGCTCAGCGCTTATCCTGACGGTGACTTTAACATCTTGGGTGTTTTTGTTTAGGATTAGAGTTTTGTTAATATTATAGAAGTAATGGATCCTGGCGGTGATGAAGTTGCTGAATTTACCACAGGTGGGGTGTTGGAACAACTAGCAGCGGATGATAAAATCGTTAACAATTTTGCTCCACTTCTCGAACAACATCTGATTTAAAGCGGTGTTACCAAACCTTTCATATGAACTGCCGTATAATTTTGTTAAGGGCCATGTAGAAATTACCTTTTGAAATCACCCTGATGTATCACACACTACTCGAGACCAGCTTGGAATCACCGCTCGTGCACGTGAAAATGCCAAAGCGTTAACAGCAGCAGCAGATGCAGAAGCATTTCGGGATTGTTTCTACGATGGGAAAGTGGCGTTCACCTATGTATACACCCCAGTTACGTTTGCCATCGAATATTTTAAACAAACATTGAGTCAACTGAGAAAAGACAGATCTTGATTCTTTCTACAAGGACGCACTTGTTCAAGTGACATTTATTGGGCAAAGACTACCGTTAGATGTTATGGCTTAATCGGTATGTTGTTGTATGACAGAGGTGCTAAACCATCCGAATTCACAATCGCAGGAGATTTTAGTATAATTGTATGACAATTGTGCCAGTATATTAGGGTAATTGGCTAGAAGCGCACATGGGTATTTCGTCTGCTCGTCATGAAGAAACCGGAAAAGTTCTGACTGGTGTGAAAATAAAATACCCAATTTTATTATTGAAAGAATAACTATGACGGACCCTCTGCCTTACCAACGTGAAAAAATAATCGAAGCGAAACAATATATGCGAAATAAAAACGGATATATTTGGTCATAGATGCCATTTGCGGTCTTGCTACAAAATCAACTGTTTTGGTCTTGGTGTGACTGGAATCACGATCGCATCAATCATTGTAGGTGCACCAATCGGTATTTTTGTCGGAGCTATACCGATAGTTATTGGTGTCTCTGGTGGTGCGAGTAAATTAATTTATTTCCATTCGACTGCATTCCAGAGTACGCACTAATTCCGAATTACTTGTGGTCACATACATAAGGCTCAATACGATCAATAAACTGTCCTCGTGGGCAACTGAAGATAAAGTAATAAATGCGGCTGTCCTTGAATCAATTCTACAAAATAATGGAAAATCACAGACAAGTACGAGCATAAATAAGTCAAGTACACGTTCCCGCCAGAAACTGTTAACACTGTTAAATTACATGCGAACAACAGGCAACTGTCGCATAGGGGCCAATTGTATAACAGAAAAGTATAGGCGATGACGCTAGGAATGACCCAAAAGTGGAAAAAAAAACGCCAAACCTTCAGTTTCATACTACTATAATACTGTCAGTTTCTTTTACATTTTCATTCTATAACTTTGATCACTACATTATTTGTTATGTTTTACAAAAATTTGCTGGTTTTGCTTCTTTCTGTTGCTTAGGTCATGACCATAAAATAGTATCAAGCACCCTTTTCCTTTTGGATGTTTTGAAACTATTGAGCGAACGCAGCCACCTTATTTTGGGAAATCAGATAACTTTTTTGTAAATTGGTACTGTTTGAGAAGTATCTTTCGTCTATGATATATATGCTTATGCTTATGCGAAGGAGTATCGTGCGTCGCTCTTAGTTCTTTCACTTCTTAGCCGACAATTTGTTTTGTCCCAGGGTTTTCCATGTTAAGTGGATAGGCCCAAAATCGACCCTATATATTCAAAGCGTGTCCATTGTGCCTTCCGATGTTGATCTTACGCAAGCTTTTAACATTAAATTCCCCTTGTGTCAAGAGTACAATCTTTCTAAACAGTGCCTAAATGGTAAATTACCATGTACATAAAGTGACATTTTTGTATCGAGCGGGACCCATGATGATAAAATCCCCTTGAGTACATAGCGATCCACAATATTAATCTTATCCGTCTTTTAACGCTATAATACCCTCGCACATAGTTTGAAATCTTTGGAGCCAGTGCGATCCCATTAACATTTTTGACAATATCTACCTCTGAAAAAAATCCCAAATTTCCCAATAGTTAAAAATACAAGATCTTGTGAAACTGAGGGAGAAACTTTTATACATTCTAAAATACAGGCCGTGACATTGTTTAACAAGCTTGTGAAATTAACAACTGATTTGAATGAACATTTGACATTCAGACACTTGCGAGCAGCTGATTGCACGGTTCAATATTAATCTTGTTCTAGTAGTCATTCTGTTTAATGAATAATTAATTAAAAATTCGGAGCCTTGTACAACGAACACATTGAATAGGAAAGTGTCCCTGTAGACAAAGAGAAACAAATTTACATTCAATATAAGCAGTCCGTACTTACAATTGCATGTAAATAATACCATCCACTTCATAAGTTCACATGATGTCCATATAATCTATATGTTTTCGGTAATGAATGGCTGTCAGGTTTCATCTGAAAATGCATGCAATATTAACTCTACTATCTCTGCTAATACGATACATAATTAGACACTCAGTACTTCGGAGATGAAAAGACCCATACTTCTAATCAAGTGTTACATTATTTACTGAAAAAGCTTTATCCTTTATCTCAATAAATGTATCTCAAGCTGTGTTTCAAATTGATCGACTCTTTGTATCTGATACTGATAGATTCCCTGTATTTACTCAGTATTGTTTTATGTAAATTCATTGGTCTTTGATTCTACTGAATACATCATGCAGTGTCTTGTTTGCTATAGTTCAATAGTATTGTCTACTCGCCCTACAACCCTTTGTATGAACCCTTGCAATACCACTTAAATATAAATCCTAAATGCATAGCAAGAATTCTACCTGAATATGTTTAATACAAAATCTAACGACACACGCAGACACATTTTGATATACACTCAGTCCATTTAAGCACTAAATAACAATTTGTAAATCTTATTCCATACTTTGTTATTAATTTTCTCCTTTTAGCATTCGAGTTTCTTCAATTGTACTGAAACCAAACTATATATCTGTAGGTCGAATCTTATTACTTGCCAACTACCATACAACAGCAATAACAACAATAGGCATATTGACAGGTTGCACGCACTTAAATACAACTGAACAGAGTGAATGTTCAGTTGCGTGTGATGGAAGATCGGACATTTGGATAAACACATAAAAACAAGAGCATCACGGAAAATTATATCTCACCTGCAAAACGGTTGGAAAACTACCTAGGCTATAATTCTATGTTCAATGCAAAAATTACTTTGAAAACGACTTTAAAGAGAATTTGTAGCGTAATTCGACATTAATATGAACTATTTTCACGTGAAATAACCAACTGTTTTTATTTGATATGTACTTTGCTGAGTGCTTTGTTCAATTCAGCCAAACTTAGAAATGCATCGTAGAAAGGCAGTCAGGTTAGAAAATGAAGAAAGTAACGCTTGGTAATGGTGCATAGTGGCTCAACAACTATATTGTCGCGGAATAGTGCAGGAAAACTACTTTAAGTTGAAGCAGAACGATTATAGGTATTCGATTTATGGGCGCTTACAGCTCCCAAAGAATTTTTTTTCTCTTTAATATTTACCCTGGCGCAACAAAAGATAAAGCAATACTGAGTAATGTTTAGTAACCTATTCCAAATTAGTATCCTATTTTAGTACGATACATTTCTTCAAAATGATCGTCGCATTATTCGCAACTATTGAATTTTATACTCGTTGGGTATCATAAAGTTAATTCCAATTTAGCTAACTATATTACATTCTAAAAGTTACCAATCAATATATACAATAAAGTTGGTAAGCACGATGGGAAAGTATAAGTTTATATGTATTTCTTGTATTTTAAATATAAAGGCTTTATAAATGTATCTTTAGAATTTAGCATTATATATGTATGTATATATATATATATATATATATATATATATATATATATATATATATATATATATATATATATATATATATATATATATATATATATATATATATATATATATATATATATATATATCAATACAGAATTCGTTGCTCGTCAGAACAGCTGTCTTTTCCCTACAGCGATTCCGTACCACATTCCCCAAGATGTATTGGTATCTTCACGATTATTGGTGACACCCTTGTTAGAGAGCCTGAATTGCCTCTTCTCTCTCTCTCTCTCTCTCTCTCTCTCTCTAACCATGGGCAAAGACATTTCTTAACTTATGAGTAATCCCTTCTAATAGCAAGAGATGAGATGAAGGTTATGATACAAAGCAATGTCATAACAGTTGATGGAGAATCTGGCTAACAAAGGAATAGTGAAGATTATCATGAATAAGGGTGTCACTCCTCATAATTATGATCTACGGAACAGACTCGCACCGAAACTCTTGCGACCATCAGACTTCACTCCGCCCAGCCATGCTTTATCAACTCCACAAGTGACAACGCCACCATATTCACAAGACAGATTCCTGAGCCCTACAACTTCGCTCCTATTTGATGGTGCAATAGCCATTTACACATCGCCAGTGACAATCCACCCACCACTGACCACTTTGCAGACAATTTCGACAAGTTCAACAGGTACATTGTCCACACCAAGGTCCGCACCTGTCATTTATTCTATTTGACCACGGTTAAACTGAACTAACACCACAAACGCCCAGTCTAAAACCAGTGATCCAGCCCCCACTTGACTTAACTACAGCAACGTTCGAAAATTCTAACCAGTTACAACCAACCTTTCCGACAAATTCGCCAATGCTTGTGACTCCAAAAAGTACTCTTTTCATGGCAAACCCACTGAACATTGCACAAAGTTTGTCTGCTGTGTCAGAAACTAGAACATTTACGGTTCAGCCGTCTAATTCAGTGCCAGGACATTTTTCTAGGAGAGCAAGCATTTTTGGAAACAACCGATTCTCGCAAACAGATATGTCTTCTGCTATTAAATTACATGTTTTTAATGGTGATCAATCGCAGAATCCTGTTAAATGGTTAGATCATTATGTACAGTGGGCTAAATTTATGAATTGACAGAAGTTAAAGTTTGAAATGCGTTTCCTTTTTATCTTCAGGGGCATGCTAAAATCTAGTACGATACCTTAACGGATAACGTTACAAACGATTGGCACATTTTAGTCGCAGCTTTTAAATCTAGATTTCACAAGGACGATGTCATTTTAGATCTGTCAATTTTGCAAACTCAGCAAGGGTCTTCTGAATCAGTTATGGACTATCTAAGTCGCCTTTTGCAAATCGCAACTAACAAAGCTATCGCAGATCAAGTTTTTATTAGCGGTGGCATTAAATGGATTGAATCCTTCCGTAAAAAAGATCGTAATGAACAAAAACCCAACAAATATGGCAGATTTACGCCAAGCAGCAGCGCTAGCAGAAAAATCCATTGCCACTACTGATAACACTGACCTGTCTCCCCTTAACACAATTTTAGATGAAGTCAAACAACTAAAAAATGAAGTTAAGGTTGCAAACTCAAAACAAAACCCATACATTGATTCGTGCTCTCAAACACATGCACATATTAATGCCACTCAACAGCAATTTCGCCCTCGTCATTCAAACTACCAACAGCGCGGCATGTATTACAAACAAAATAAAGAATTTCAAGCACAGCCACCAGCATTTCCAAACAATTATAATAGTCATAACTACTCACGTACTCGCTACCAGCCACAACCACAAAGTCGTCCTCCCACTCCTTGTTTTGGGTGTGGCGGCCAATGTACATCACGTTCAGTCTGTCGTGCTCGCAATGAACAATGTCATTTTTGTCACAAGATAGGTCACTTTTCGCGTGTGTGCTGGACAACCCGAAAACAATAGGGATTCGCATCTCACGAGAGGACACAAACCTGTCGTGAGTATGATCAACAGCCACAAATTACCTTAGTCACACCCATTCACAAACATTTGGCTAGAATTTCTGATAGAGACAAACCAACACATGCATTAGCAGATAAAGGCGCGACTATATCAGCCATTAATTTAATTTTCCTTCGTCGTGCAGGTTTAAATTCACGCCAGTTTCAGAAATCAAATATTTCCCAAATTGTAGGAGCCGGTGGTGAACATCATTGTCTTTCAGGTCTAATTCAACTTAATTTGAAAATAGCAGGCATACGCTTCTATCATTCATTCTATGTTGTACCGGATTTACGACATTCAGTAATTCTGGGTACAGATTTTTTGACTAAATACAAAGCTGTCGTGAATCTAGATACACAAACACTCTCCTTGCTAGACGATTCAGTAACTATAAATTTAATCCAAAATCAGTCTGGTCTAGTACGTACAACGAAATTTGCGATCATTCAGCCTAACTCAATATGCACAATCGCAGTCAGTATAAGTAAGATCCCGAAAGGAACATCTGTTTTACTTCAATCGATTTATAACATGCCAAACTCTAAAATACTTCCAGCTAGAACAATTTTGACAGTTGCCAAAAAGAACTTTGTAAAAGTACTTAACCTAGTCCAATGGCTATGCATGTACGTGCCAATACTGTATTGGCATGTGTTCACGAACTAAACCCACAAACAATATTTACCATCAATGAGAACACTCTTAACAGGAATGACACACAAAGCGAAGAGCATCTCGGAAAATTATATCTCACCTGCAAAAACGGATGGAAAATTACCTAGGTTACATTTCTATAATCGATGCAAAACTGACTTTGAAAATGATTTTAAAGAGAATTGTTAGCGTAATTCGACATTAACATGAACTATTTTCACGTGAAAGAACCAAATGTTTTATTTTATATTTACATTGCTGACTACTTTGTGCAGTTAAACCAAATTTAGAAATGCATTGTAGAAAGACAGTCGAGTCAGAAAATGAAGAACCTAATGCTCGGTACTGGTGAACAGTGACTCAACAACTATATTGTCGCTAAATAGTGCAGGAAAACTAATTTATCCTGAAGCAGAACGATTATAGGCAGTCGATTTATTGGGTGCTTACAGCTCCCAAAGTATTATTTTTTTCTTTTAATTTTTTTCCCCCTGGCATAACAAAATATAAAGCAATAGTTGCATTTCGTAGATAGTTCACACCGAGATATCCATATTTCATGATATACACGAGTACTTCAACCTTGGCCTTAAACTTATTTCGCAGTATTTATAGTATGTGTATTAAATATGCTGGCACGTCGACTCAAATCTTGTCAGGCAGTGTCTACTTTACAGACAGTTTTACTACAACGACAGGGGTAAACAGGTGTTTATTTTAAATTATTACTCAATTCTGTTCCTAATTGTTTTTACGTACAAAGTGTCAAGTAAATTTACCATTTCAACTTTTGTTCTCTTTGCATAGACATTCGGTAAATCATACCGTATTTAGATGTGAAGAATACTCCTTGTGATAGAATCGAAGTCTTGGAAATATTATTGACACACACACACACACACACACACACACACACACGCATTCATTATTATAAACACCATTATATAATTACAAACAATGCCCCTGTTTGTTCTTAATTGTTTGATCAGGGTATTTTTTATTCTGTAATAGATCTTTGTAATTTATAAATGTGGGGCTTTCTTACAAACATGCATCAAATAAGTTTTGAAATAAAAAAACAAAACATCTACATGCAGTTTTAGAAAGCAAGTGCATTTGGACCCATTTAATTGAATTTATTTTTTATATATGGACATATGCATTGGTGCAATGATGGATGGATATAATTATATTAATATGAATACATTTTAAATTCTGATGGTTGGGAAATAAACAACATATTTTCCTTTTGAAATAAACAGGCTGCTTAACTCAACGCCATAAGCATTCGATTCGCGTGCATTTCGTTGTGTTTCTTCGTCGTTTTTGTGGGTGGAAGTGTCAGTTCAAATGCTAGAATTATATATGTAAGATACAACACAATACAGGCTATTTATACCTCTTAATCCTATGTCAAAATAAAAATTAGGATAAACTTCAACCTACATACAGAATATTTATTACTTTCACGAATGCAGAATGTTATACGACTGGTGACTTGAAGGGAATACTGAAAACATAAGAGTTTAAAAATAATCCTAGAATCTAATGTAAATAAATACGACAAACTGCAATATTGAGTAGTGTTAATTTGTTGAACCGAAGCAAGAAAAATGCTTCGCGTGAATGGATGATCTCTCTCTCTCTCTCTCTCTCTCTCTCTCATTTTAACCTTTGATGATCTAAAGCTATAAGAGCAGACTCTCATGGCCATGCAAAGTTAACGTAAATAATCTGAATATATTATTTGGATATACCAAGTAAATTCATTGACAAGTAATATTCTATGACGCTCTATTGACAACAACAGTTATATTTTATCATTTAAATTTATGAAAGGTAAGTAAGATTTGCTTATTTTTATTGCACACACACACACATATATACACACACACCGACGTACACGATAGATAGGTCACACAAAAAACCTAAAAGAAGACGGAAAATGAGTATTGGTAAAGAAGGCTGAGAGGAAGAAAATGTAGGTATATCAGGTTGAAATTTGTCCGAATATATATTTTGTTACGCCTGATGAAATTCAAGAATATACTAAACAAAATATCTTAGAACGTATTCCGCCTGTTAAAATGACCCCTACCATTATGTACACGTCATTCCAATGCCAACAAATTTTGCTGTCGGCATACATATATAAAGAATTGTGCCTAGCGTATTCTCAAATCATATCAGATGTTCAACAAAATGTAAACTATTCCGGCAGATTAGACCCTGCTAAACCTATATTCCCGGGTGGATAAATGGTCTAAGGTGCTTACCTTTACAGACTGCACTTATCTCACCTCTGCCCTCCTGGGTTCTAATCACGGCACGGCCAACGTATGTGAGAAATCTTGCCTGTAGCCTCCCGTAGGTCTATGGTTCTTCTTTGGGTTTTCCAGTGTTCTTCCTCCACCAATTATATTGACCGACATGTACAGCCTCTCATGTGCTCAAAACCTGGTGTTAAACCCACAAATCACTTCCTGTCAGCCACTTTTGGCATATTTAATGTGTGGATCCTTTCTTATTTTATATTAAATGGTTATCCAGAACGAACAAAGCTTAGCAATACAGAGCTTAAACAGTTGACATATTGTTAATATAACATATTTGATCCAGTCAGCCCTTTCTCTCATTCCACTGCTGTATTTAACAAATTAGAAGCATCATCCTTTCACTTTAGAAAAAAAATCGCGTATTAATCCCTAAAGATCCTTGAAATTTACTGGTCAATATAATAATATGGTGCTCGAGTATGATTTTGAAGAAATTCCTGCCGAATTTGTTAAATTTATGTTCACGCTTTTCTTAACACTATATTAAATTTTTGATTGCATATTTAATGTCTAGGAAACTTAGGTGTATCCATTTGGAATGTCAATGATCTATACCATAGTGAATTTCTATGTTTAAAAGATTCCACGGACTTCCTCGTCTTACATACCTCCGCCACCATCACCCACGAAAACGGTCACTAACATCGCAATGTCTGCTTTGAGCGATGTGATGTACTTCTCTCCCTGTATATAGAATCTATACGCTGTTTCAGTTTTAGTTAAATATTTTCTGAGAGTAACAATTATTTTGTTATTCTTCAACATATCACAATCAGGAGACTTCTAGAGACAAGTTGTACTAAGCTTCCCAACGACCACAACGGAGGTTGACCACTCTTTCCTCAGGGAAGAAGTAGAGGCTGCAGCAAAGGCTGTAAAGAAAGGAAAGTCAGCTGCGATAGACGAAATACCGGCAGAACATGGTGAATCAGGAGGAACCTTCATCATAGATGTCCTCACAACAATCCGAAACAAAATCAGGCAAACCAGAGAATAAATCACCACATGGACTCAGTCTCCGATCGTCACTCTTCAGATGTGTCACGACTAGAGAACAATCAGCCTCATCAGTCACCCAAACAACGTCATGTTTAAGATGATCCTCAACAGAATGAAACCCCAAGCAGAGCACATCATTGCGGAAGAACAAGCAGATTTCACAGCTGAACGTAGCATTCGAGAACGGATCTTCTGTCTCAGAATCCTCTGTGAAAAATATCTGAACCATCAACAGGACCTCTGTCATGTCTTCATTGACTTCAACAAGGCTTTTGACAGGGTATGTCATGCAACCTTGTAGGCCACGATATGGTTATACAATATTAACTCAAAACTAATTAGTACCATAGAAAACCTGTATGACAGGGTGACTAGCACAGTTCTCGTCATTGTCAAATAGAAGACTGATTCAATCACAGTCGGAGTCAGACATGGGTTGCCTTCTCTCATTCACTCTGTTCAACATCTACCCGGAAAGGATTACGTCCGATGCATTGGAAGACTATTAATGCAGTATCCGAGTTAGAGGAAGAACAATCACCAACCTGCGCTTCGCTTACGATATAAATTGCTTAGCAAGGATATGAACATGAACTGGAGCTTTAGTGAACCGTCTCAATCAAACATCTTTAGGGTATGGGATGGGGTTCTTTGCTGACCAAGCTAATGCCAAACAACCCGAGTGACGGGAAATAAGAGTGAATGGTGAGAAATTTGGCACAATGAGAAGAATCAAGTATCTAGGTGTTACAACCTCGGTTGAAGGTTTCAAACCTGAGGTTCTTTCCAATATTGCGCAGACAACTACTACACTGACTAGGAAGAAGCCTAGTTGAAATGACAACTATTACGCTTGGGTACCAGATCAAGCGTATGCAGTTGATCGTCTTGTGCATGTTCACGTATGCATGTAAGACATAAACTCTGACAGCAGAACTAGAGAGATGAATCCAGACTTTAGAGATGTGATGGATCATGTAAATCTCACACTTAGACCAAGTCTCTAATGAAGGGATGGGCATTAGAATCCATGGTGTAAATGGACCATATTAAGATCTGCTTACCACCGTAAAGAAACGCAAACTAAGATTGTATGGCCAGGTTTCACGCTCATCTGGACTGTCAACGACAACCATCCAGGGTAGAGTGAGAGGAAAAATAAAAGAAGGCAGACAGAAGAAGAGGTGAAAAGGTTAGATTCAATGTCCCAAATAGCAGTGGAGAGGCCAGCTAGGCGACGGAAGATCTGAAATGAAAATGAACTTATTACACGTAAAATGTAGCTTCTTATATTAGTCCGACTCATGCCACTGCCTCACACACACACACACACACACACACACACACACACACACACACACACACACGCGAGCGCGCGCGCGGTAGAGAAATATTATGAGTCACCGACGTGAACCGTCGAGAAGCATAAGTGGTACATAGAAAGAACATGTAGGTTTGGCAGATTCAAATATGCCTAATATATCTCCCACTGTGTTACATCTGACATGATTCAAGAATGTATTGAACATAATCTCAAATCGTTCTGATGTTCTTTGTGTGTGGTTCATTTTAAACAGACAATGCATGGGCAGTTCGGAGAAGATTCAGCTGATCTGGTATGAAAATAACATATAACGACGCAAATTCGGGTTTATTTACATTTCTTGCTTTATTTTGAAAAAAAATTGTTTCTTCTAGGAGTTGTATATTGGTAATATGCAATTACAAATACCGATTGTTTATGTTACATTATACATCGCTTCAATGCGCATTTTTCACTAATGAAGGCGTTATGGTATAATTGCAGTTGCATCAGCTGATAAATGTAAGGAAGATTTCCATTGGGCAAAACATAACCGTGTAATCAGTCTCGTTTGCGTTTATTTTTTAGCAGCAGAGGGGCTGTACAGACCGAAACTTTTTGCACAACAAACCCCTCCAGGAAACTATTCCTCGATAGAGGGCTTATTTCGACGAAATAAACCCTTCTATTCAGAATACAGGACAAAAAAAAATGTCCCCCGAAAACTCGAAGAGTTTCCAGGGACAAACTCGTTGAGTTTGCACTGACAACTTGGGTTACTTCAATAAATCTGAAACAGTTTCCGTGGCGGGGTCGTTATTGAAAAATCCATGGGTCGGGTCCATCCCCTCTGCTGCTCTGGGAAATGAGTTTCCAAGGAAAAACATTTTTATGTTAGCGGAATTAAATCATTGACAAATAAATAATGGCAAATATTGGAGAAGCACATACGACTAGATTAGCTCGAGAACGTCTCGAAGCAATTCAGAAATTTCTTCCTGTCCGTGATAGTGTCAGACAAAAATTACAACTAAGACAGCAAGCACGGGAAGGCTTTGCAGAGACTACGGAGGAATTATTTAAACCCGTGACCAAAGCTACTGAAAAATCCGCAGCTGTTACCAAAGAGGCTTTAATAGAGCAAAGGAAAATTTTACAGGATATTTCAGCTGGACTTAAACCCCCGCCTCCACCCGATGAAGTTGTTGTGTCAGTACCTGCTGGTAAGCGAGTAACAGGGAGAATTACTGACCCCGCCAAAAGATTTACGCCGGATTATATTGAACTTCTTAAAAATGTACCAGAAGAGAAATTACCTGAGACAATACTGTTAGGATTGATTAGAAGAGATGTGTCTTTAAACCCAGAACACGGTTCTATGACAGATGATAATTTTATCAAATATTCGTATCGTATACGTGAAAATAAAAAACAAATCAGCAGGGACGATACAAAATACGATAGACTTGTAGATGCTATACGTAAACTTGAAATTCCACCATCGCAACCTCAAGAAGAAAAATCACCGTTGCAACACACAGAACGACAACAATATCCTTCACGGCGAAGAGCAATAGATCCTGACCTAACTCCGTTAGGTGAATACGAGGCTGCATCTGAAGGAAGTCCACGGGGCCAAAAATCCAAACAAACTAGGTCGCCGATAATTGACTTAACAACATCTTCTGAAAGTTTGCCGCAAGACATTTTATCCCCAAGAATTGTACCATCAACAACAGGGAGGGGTTTAGGATCCGGTTTTATTGCCTGCCCTAATAATATCATCGATGATGTATCACGGTTGGAAGTTCTCATCGGAGGAAGACGTGCCGGAAACAATTCTCCGGAAATTATAAATGAAGCCGCAGATATCTGTCAGAGACTATTTCAGCGTGGCATCATGGATATCGGCACCTATCGTGGACTCATTGATGAACTCGCAGACGGTTACCACAGCGACTAGCAAATTTAGTTAGAGAAACAATAATTAAATAAAATGATACTACACGATTCTTTTCGCAGACCAAGAAGTGTCAGAGTAGTAAACTCACGATTACCAGTATACGAGGTTGTTTACGGAGATGGAGTCGGTGATGTTGTTAGGGATTTAGTCACAAGAATCGCTCCGAAAGCTGGACCGTTAGCAAAACAATTCGCGATGAAAGCCGCTGATGTTGTCAAGGATAAAGCCATTGGCACTGTTGGTAGTCTTGCCGGGAAAGCATTTCAATCAATCAAGGATCGACTAGCACAGCTGATACGAAAAAAAAACCCAGTCGAGAGGTTGGTGCCAGTAAAACTACCATCCACTGAAGCTATGCCGGCAAATGTTAGTAGCGTAGTAAATAAGGCCGTAAATCAGAAATTAGCTGAGATCGCAACAGCAGGAATTACCTCCAAAGCGTTGCAAGATAGTGTAACTGCTAATTTGATAGCTGGTAGTGGTTTCCGGTGACGATAACATTTTAATTAGATCATCACAAATAATAATAATGTTTGCACGAAAATCCAATGACGCGTTTGATATGTCCAAACCAGTACTTAAAGATGATTCTGTACGTGATTTTCAATATTATTCTTATGAAGCACGTGATCCTAACCAACGCGGAAGAATTGAACTACAGGTCCAGGATACAAGTAGATACTTCTTGCCCGCTGAGGCCTTCATCGAAGTTGAAGGTAGGCTTTTAAAGAATGATAACACTAACTACGGAATCGGCGACCGAGTTGGATTTGTTAACAACGGCATCATGGCGTTATTTAAATCCGCTATTTACATGATAGATGGAAAAGAAATTGAAACAATTCATGATAACGTCGACGTTGCCACAACAATTCTCGGGTTGGCGAGATACTCGGATGATTACACCAGATCAGCCGGACCATCAATGATGTTTGCAAAGGATATAACCGACAGCCCCGAGAACAGGAATGTAACAATGAATAATGCCGGTGACGCAGTTGCATCGATGAACGAAAATTTTAATTTGGGTTTTGCAACACGTAGATCGATGTTAAGTGGAGATGAAGAGTTCTCAGGTGTGATTCCATTGTCTCACATCTTTGGATTCTGCAGAGATGTCCACAAGGTCATATTCGGTGCCAAACACACAGTTGTACTTGTGCGAAAACCTGATGATAATGACGCTATCTGGCGAGATGCTGCTGTTGCCCCTGGTCAGGTAATACTAACTAAACTGTGGTTGTGGATGCCAGTGTTGTCTCCGTCAATCACCGAAGAACAACGACTGTTGTCTTTCATGGACACGGGCGGTAAATCACTGCTATCCTGGAAAACAACAACCACAGACGTTATTCAGGGTGATAATGGTGGGTTGTTTACATGGCATATATCATCGCAACAAGGAGTATCAGCACCACGACATATTTTCATTGCATTTCAATACCGTGCTAGAACAGATAGCCAGGAAAGAAATCCAATGGTATTTGATACACTTGGAGTTTCTGAAGTTTCGTTGAGAATAAATGGGCATCAGGAGCCATCTGAGGATATATTAATAGATTTCGAACATCATCGTGTCGCACGCGCGTATCATCGTCTGATGTCATTTATGGGGCGCGACCTTAATGTAGACACTGGCCTGCAAATATCACAGCGAGACTTTATGAGTTTATATCCGATTTATTACTTTTCGCTGGAACATCTTGATCTGGTTAAACAATCTGTTGTCGACCTACATTTCCGAGCTCGTGTAGGTGTTCCTGCTGGTGGTTACAGAGCGATTGCTGTCATACTCTCCGATAAAGCAATGCTGCTTGAAGGTGTTGGCGGACGAATGAGGGTCATCGACGCTCCAATCGAGAATATGTAACGCAATTAAAATCAAACTTAGGATATAATGTCATACAGTCATGTTAATGTCACCTTGACTTCCGGTCAAACGAAGAAATTGCAATCAAAGAACGCAAGCACGTGCGGGACATCAATAACACTAAAACGAGATCAGATTACTGGTGGTCCAAACAAATTGTCGTTGACTAATACTCAGCTTAAACATTTTAATAAGGCACTAACAGCAAAAACCGGTGTCCGACTTGATTTCTCTGCTGCAGCTATCAAGGACATGACTAAAACCGGTGGAATATTTCCTCTTCTCGCAGCAATACCGGCGTTGATTGCCGCGGCAGCACCAGCCGTAGCAAAAGCCGCAGCACTCGGTGCAGTTGGAACTGCAGCTGGAATGGCACTAAAAAAGGCAACGGGAAAAGGATACAAGAAAAAAAGGGACGCGGTCTAAGACTACTAGGAACTCCACCATCATGGTATCCAAAAAAATTCTAACGCCGTTGAGCAATTTTGATTTACTCGATGCTGTTAAAAAATTGCGTGTAAAACATTTCAGAGGCGTATTTATGCGAGATCAATTACCGCAACGACCGAATAATCCAGAAACTGGCATTATCAATCTCGACAACAAAGATGGTCCGGGAACTCACTGGGTTGCTTACGCGATCGATCCACGTGGAATTATCTATTTTGATTCGTACGGTTTAGCACCGCCAGTTGAGTTTCTCAAGTATGTCAGCAGATTTTCTAATGTTCCAGTGTGGCAGTCGACGTTACCAACACAAACATTAATTGATCCGCCCATTTGTGGGAGGGAGGTTTTAAATGTTCTTGATGCAATCTCAAGAAATCCAGCAACTCCTCCTCATAAAGTAGTGTATGAATATACCGCATCGAGAAATGCTAGCATTTGAAAAACAGCAATAAGAATAATGGTGGATATTTACGGAAGACCTTTCACACGAGGAGGTAAACCAAGCACAGATGCTGATCTCTCAAAATATGCGACCAAAGATGAAGTCGATAATCTTTTGAATATAGCTGGAGTTGACCCAGATGAAGTTGCTATTTTCCAAGACAGGCAAGGAAAACTAAGAACGAGCAACATTAAGTGGAATGATATAATTCGCAGAGTTCTTGGAGCTACCAAGGATAACTTCGTTGCATTTAGTGATGGCGGCCGGATCAAGGACTCGAATATATCAATCGCAAGCATCAAAGACAGTATTGATAAAGGTGTTGATAAATGTGTGAAAAAAGCCGGTGACACGATGACAGGCGAACTCAGCATGAGCGGCAACAAAATAACCGCGTTAGCGAATCCCGAATCCGACCAGGATGCGTCAAACAAACAATACGTGGACATCGTCAACGGTAAACTAAATACGCTGCGTGCAGAGCATGATGTTCACGTGGGCGCGTTTACAAGATTTCGAAGAAACTTCGTAAAAACTGATGAGGTCGTGGATAAGTTCTTTGGGACTCCTCCAGTCGTCGATGTAAAACTCGCTGATGTAAAGACCGACATTAACACGATCAAACAAACACAGCAGGATATCGTATCGGGTATTCCTGATATCGTTAACAAAACCAGTTTGATTAAAGTTCCCACTGGAGTTACTCCGGGGCATATCACCAACATCGTATTCACGGTATCATCGGGATTCGCAACATGGTCACGACAAAATAACACTATCAAATATACAGCAACAGCCACCGGTGTTTACAGGTTGTCTGTGTTTTCAGCCGCTAAATTTGAAATCTTCACAACATATCCTTGGAGACATTCCACCGATAAGTATTCCGGGGTTTGCACTGTAATACTAAACAGCGGAACCGAGGAAACATTTATGCTTGAAGCCGAGGACGATAGTTTAACAGCAACATCTTACTGGTTTTGTTTGGAATTCGTCGCTGCAACGCCTCAATTGGTTACCGCGTAATTGAATAATGTCAACGACGCCAGATGCTCAACAATATCGATACAATCAAGTCCGTGAGTGGCAATCTGAGTTAAAAACTGTCATCGAAGTAACTAGTCAAAAAGTAAAAAAATACAAGCGCCGCATAACAGTGCTGGATATTATGGTTTATTCAGTATCTGCCGTTGTTGCATCTGCCGGAGCAATACTATCAGCGGTCACTCCGGTAACTGCAGCAGTCGCCGCCACGATCTGTGTTTCCGCGGCCACAACAACAGCTGGAGTTTTCGGCATCATAGCAAAAAAAATATCATCATGTGCTAACACAAAATTACACGATTACACGACAAAATTAAATACAGCCACGACCGCATATCAGAAATTATCATCGCTGATATCATCATCGTTAGACGTGCAAAGTAGCGACGCTACGATATCAGATTCTGAATTCAAACTAATGTCAGATGCGTACAATGACTATTTGAAAACTAAACAAATAAATAATGTCAATAGAACTGCTTCAACAAATAGTCACAAACACAACACCGGTAAGGACCACAATGATCTCAGTGTCCTCGACGACACCAGAATTCGGTATTAATTTTCGAACTCCAATTCCAGTGAGTGAAATCGCGTTAGCAAAGCTCAGTGTGTATCACAGCTGGCCCAATGTTAGGTCGGCATCATTTGGTGGTCTGCAGCCAAATAATTCATTCGTGTTCGGGAAAAGCAAAGCCGACTCCGGCGAACAGGGTGAACTTGACTGGAATACAATTACACTTCCCACTGGGAGTTATCAGATCGAAGAAATCAATAATGAGATACAACGCCAAATAAAACGAATCACCGGCAAGGAAGCCAAAATATCTATAACAGCTCATGAACCAACGCTGTCTGCGGTCATTGAAATCTCAACGCCAGGATACGCCGTGGATATTTATAACAGCTCAATCCGAACATTATTAGGATGGCCAAAGGCCCCCGAGGTTAAACCTCGTCCACCAAAACCTGAAAAATCGGATTTTATGACCTATAAAGAAGCACTACACGACCTCGAGTACAATTATTATTTACTCCTTGCAGATCAATTACTAGCAAGAAAAAGTACTTTAATGCCCGATACTTGGAGTATAGAAGCTCCACGTGTTAAGGGGGGGCAGGAGCTCCGTGTTTACCGTCTAGATGATATAGAATCTGAATTATTTATTCCGATCAATCTAGTACATAAACAACAGCTACAACTCCTGCGAGTATATTTCCAAGATTATATTTCTGATTTAACAAGTCCGCGTGATAATATTATCACAACCATAGAAAAACTAAACAAACTCGCATCGGCCATGGAAACTATAAATCTAAGAATAATTCAGGCTTTACTGGATCTTAAAGACTATATCGATGATAATTATAGACAGATAGCCAGAGCAGATTTTGCAATTAAATATGGTATTCAAGTGAATGATATTTCAGATTTTAAATTTCCTGGATATAACGTGCCCGAGCTGAGAAAATCAGTCTCTGATCTCATCGATCAATCTTTCGAAGATATTCTTGCCGCGTACGAACGAATAAAACCACAACCTGTTATTCTCAAGCACGACAACAGTACAGCATCCGATGGCAGACACATCTCACCCGGGATCGTAAATATCACAGATGTTATTGCGGTCAATCTTGTATGTGACGTCATCGATGGCAGTTACAGCGCATCAGATACTACGACGGCACAACAGGGGTTTATCCTGTATACGTTCACACCAAGAGACCCCCCTGGTTTTCTGATTGTGCAAGAACCAATCAATCCGGTCTATCTACGGTGTCATAACCCGTGGTTGTCAACGATAAATTTCAAACTCACCGACCAGAGGGGGAATTTGTTGGACCTGCGTGACGAGACTGTTAGTATAAACTTACTGGTGAAGTCCTAAGTCAAGGGATCCATAATATTTATAATAGTTTTTTTTCTGCACTGATCCATTTTCGTCATTTTATCGTGCAAATACCCTATCAAAACCAGCATAAGTTATCGTTGAAAGTGCTAGCACGCATTTAAAAAAAAACGGTTGTGTATAATGTATCAACCCGAGTACATTCATGCACGAGTTCATATTCATGATAAGCAAATTCTTTACGAGGCAATAAAAACCGCATTTCAAATACAGACATTCCCAGAACAGTATTTCCCCGTTAAAATAGTTATTGACGTGTATGGTGACGAAGACTTCTTGTTAACTCCGTCACAATTAACAGAGCTACAGCAAAATCATATGATCATAGTTTGGTGTCAACGAGAACAGATTATGAACTATTCTCATTCCTGTATTGATGTTGAAACGCTTAAGCAAATCCTGAAAATCTGAAAGCGCCCTTCACTTGAGAAACTCTTTGAGTTTCCAAGGGCAAAAAAAATAATACACTTTTTTTTTTACCCGTGGAAATGTGCTTTACACTCCAAGCGGGGGGGGGGGGGCGCTAGCGTTCTCAGGTTCTACTTTCACTTTGTGCTGTGAGTCACACGCTATGCGGTTTATACTTCCTTGTCGGCCTCGTAGTCAGAAACACTAGTATTTTTGTCAGAAATGCAAGGCATTTCCGTGTCTAGATTCTTTATATAACCTTTTAACCGTCTCACCCTAGTGTTAATTAATTTTCGAGTCTCATACTCTTGTGACAATCCAAGACGAATCTTCTCAACTGCACGGCACAGTGGAATAAATTCAGATACCTGATTTTCAGTTATCCCGGCAAGTGATCTGTAAACACGATCTTGCAAACCCTTAATGAACCTATAACAAGCAGGGAGATTGTTCTTCCCCAAGCGTGATAGCTCATTCAAGGATTCAAAATCTGACATAATTGTTTCAGTGTCTAGTAAAATATTAAAACCTCGCTGTTGTAATTCTTTAATTTCAACAAGTATGGTATTTATATTTTCGTGATTCATATTATTATATATTTTTATATTTTTAATAGAAACACTTTGCATGAGAAACGCTAGCTTTCCAAAACAAAACGAGACAGTCGGAAACATTTATCCCCTGCAAGGGCCTAGATCGTCAAATAACGTTCTAGAACCCCACGAGGACTGCTTCCGACATGACAATACAACATGTAACACGAAACACTTTATCCCCTGCAAGAGCCTCTAGATCGTCAAATAACGTTCTATAGTCTCAAGAGGACGTGTTTAGTGAATTGACAAGGACAAACATATAACACGTAACTTATCCTAAGGACGGACCCCTCTGACTGCCAAGTGACTCAGAGGCACATTTATTTACAAGACGAGACAGCCCTGGCTTCTAGGATCGAGTTCTCTAGCAGGCCCGGCAAACATTTATTTGACAACACAAACAACCTTTACCTCTGATTCGAGTATCACAGCAAGCAAAGGTACAATGAACATGTAATCTTATCCTAAGAGACGGTACAGAACAGACAACCTTTAACCTCTGATTCGAGTATGACAGCAAGTAAAGGCACAATGAACATGTAATCTTATCCTAACTTATCCTAAGACCTTATCCTATGACGACACAAACATACACAGGTGGGTCATTTTCTACGGTCAGCAGCAGAGCAAAACCATCCATTGAATCGACCATTGGATGGTGCACAAAAGACACCCGCCATTGGCGGATTAAATTTATGGTTTTGCTTGCGCGTGCTGACTTTAGATCGACCCAAAGGTCTTAGGGAGCGATTTCGTATATAACCCAACTGTTACTTGCGAGTTGGAAATTCGCTCTAGCAGTGGGCGGGACTTGTTTAAAATATTTTAATTGTATGTTTTCTTAAGCGCGGTCATATAACAAGCACAGAAGAGCAAAACAGTCGGATATATTCAGTAAAACGAGGATATTGTTTGTAAAAAAATATATATTCTACGGTAAATAAATGATTACATGTTATGAACTCGATAAAATATTTTATCAGGTTTGACTCTGTCAGGGGAAGTAAATCCTCTGACCCAACGACAACTCTGCAAAGCGTTGCACATTCCCGGAGGAGTTATCGTCGCTTGTGTCAGGGATAAAAAGGTACATAACTAAATGTGATCTTCTGTTTAAGCTTTTTTGAAAATGCTGTTTTGTAGATCCCATCTGCGACATGCTGTACAGAAGGTGGACAAATATCGAAATACCTACCGGCTGCGGCTATTGACTGGAATACAATTTCTTCACCTGTAATTGCGTTTATAGATTTAATAGCTCTTCTTGCAACTGTTTTACGACACCCTGTGTTACCCAGTAAGCAGTTCTTGCTCTGAGTGACCACACGAAGATTGTTTATAGAGTTATCAAGTATGTTACCGTTAATGTGATCAATGACAAAACCTTTAGGGATCACTCCAAAGAAACATTCGTAAATAACACGATGACATAAATACCTCTTTCCGGCGGCAGTAAATCTTGAATAACCACCATTATCAACTGTACCAACTTGTTTCCTCAGCCTGCAGTTTCTCACTATGCCATCTCGGTTTGCCTCATAATTTGGAATAGTTGGATGTCGGACGAATTCTTGATTCATTATACTATAAGCAAATCATTGTCTAATTCATAATTTGTCTGAAAACTTATTTATGTAATCACGCTCGCATTTGAGAGCGTTATCACAGTCTGGATTTTTTTTATCATAATACCGTTTTAGTTCTCGATAGCGTTTTCCACCACACGCTGAACATAATTGCGTTTTTCCTCGTACTCCAATGCCGCATCTGATACACGGTATCGGTCCTAGACTCCCACCGCGGACCTGTTGAGCATGTTGTCCACAGTATTCGCCTCTGCAGGGTTTGCTACACGGCGCTGATGAATTTAGTTTGATCCACTTGCATTGGTTCATCATATAATATATTTGTCTATTTAAATATTTGTCTTAATTATAATAATGGGTTTTGAAAGACTATCCAGAATAAAACCCATATCAGGTTCTAGATTCGATCTTGACCGGTTAACCGCTGATCCACGACGAAGAGAGTTAGCAGAGGTAATTGGTGTTATCAAGAATGCCAAAGAAGAGTTTCGTCGTGATGGTGCCGCACACACGTGGTCTTCGTATAAAATTATCCTCGGAAACGCGAGCGTTTCTCGGGAAATGCAAGGCATTTCTCGTGACCGTATCATTGATGCTACCATGAACGATACAATCGCGCGTAACATAATTGGGTATCTCGACGATAGAAGATATTTCGTACAGATAAAATTTATTGTTGGAGTCGGCGAGGGAACGTGGATTATCAGAGACAAACTAGACCCTGTTCTTGATGCCAGAAGGGGCGGAAAAACCGTTCTGTTAAGTAAAGACTCAAAACCGGGAGTACTTGTTGGGATTGATATACCATATTATTCCAGAGCGTATCCTGTGACCGCAGTCATTTATGGAATTTATCCGATGAAGAAACCACGCGTTGATAAACTCAAACCGATGAAGGTGTCGGTGTTGAATTGTGTAGCTGAGCGAGTAATGGAACATTTTAAAAATGCAATGCGAGGAAACGGCCTAACACCGCTAAGACAAACTAAAATAACAGCGTGGGCGACACGAGTAGCGGATAAAGGAGCGTCAATAAATGATGTTGCTGAGCTAGAGCGATTACTAAAATTTCCTATAACGGTTTCATCGTTAACCGGTGAGGTATTGTATGAGTGTAAATACAATTCCCGTGGAACACCAATAACTATTATCGATCATAACAGTCACGCCTGGACTGACTCGGTTAGGATATTTCCGCAAGACCGTGTTGTGAAGTATTATTCGCAAAGCAATTCTGGGAGCATGTTTGATTTTATTTATCAGATAAGTAAAACCGATCCAGTGTCTGTGTGGTTATTCAGAAGTAGCGAAGATGGAGAATATGATCAGTTTGTGAGACCCAACGGGGAAATATACAGAACAACGGCGTTACAGCAGGAAATGAAAAAACTCGCAGAAAAATATCATGCTGGCAACACTGATACGTTACTGACACACTGTTTTACTGTCCCGGGTGTTGTCGCGCATGTAGCCCGGGAACGAAATTCATGGAGACCAACTCCGAAAAGTTTTCTTGATGATATCCAGCAGAGCTGTGTCGAATACGGACACGGCGGTTTGTGGAATACTCAGTATGATCACCGCGGTATGATATCCGTGGACATGACGGCGTGTTATCCAGGAAGTTTCCTTGGGCGTGGAGAATGCAGCGAATATTTTAAACGGTTTGGCCACGCTGGCAATACCATGACAAGAGTAGCTGTCAACGGTGTTTTACCCGATTTTGACTTGACCGGATTTGCTTGTGTGTCGTCGTTTAAATTCGCTAAGGATTTACATCCTGTGTGTTATGTTTGGTTTGGCAGACATTTCGTTGAGAAGCGATGGGCACCGATAGTGTTATTGCGATACATGCTTGACAGTCGAATACTGTTGTCGCTGACGGTCAGCGAAGCGATTATATGTTATTGTTGTCAAACCGAAGTTTGGTTGCCAACTCCAACGCCGGTTACGTTAGAAGAAGTCATCGAAGATTGGTCACGAGAATATCCAGAAACTTCTATCGACGCTATCATCAAGAAAGCTCCTGAAGTACTTAAAAGCAAACTCAGAAATGATGAAAGCACAGCAAAAGATCTAGGACGAAGAATAATAGGGAAATTCACTCAAGGTGGAGCGTATGATCATAAACAACATCACAGTCGATTAATCATGGACAAGACTGAATTGGATCTTATTGTCGCTGATGCAGCCACGAACAACATGTTCTGTAACCGCGAAGATGTGTTTCTGTCAAACGGGGAAAAACTAGGGACTGTTTTTAGTTATATCGACGGAGAATCATCTCAGTACACACATTTGAGATCTTCGATGCTGGCTTATGTATCCATAAATTTGTTGTCGATGATCAATAGATTCCCCGTTGCCGCAGTGAGAGTTGCAACGGATTCATTTTATATCGATAAAAAACACTCAGCGCTGTTGGATAATGTTATATCGGATGATCCATCGTGGGGCTCGTGGAGAATAAAGAATGAAATGTTACACGGATATTGTGAATCGGCTGATGTTGAAATCGAGGATGAGTATCGCAGCGCAGAAATATCTTCGACGGTTTCGTCGGGGACAACTTCGTTGTTGCCGCCGGTGCACGATCCTGTTACAAGACACAAAACAGTTTATCTGAACGGTCCTGGTGGTTCCGGTAAGACAACTCGAGCGATTGAATTATTTAGAAACTCTGACATGATTGTGCTAACACCCACACACAGACTTGCCAGGGAGATGAGACAACGGGATGTTAACGCGAGCACGTATCACAGTTTTTTCAAATACAGCGGCGGCACGTGGACACCTGAACGAATGGGAACGAAATATATTCCCGAGAAAATCATCTGGGATGAGATAGACACTGTGCCGTTGGATACATTAAAACAGTTTCTGGATTGGCTGCTAAAGAAAAATACCGCAGTTGTTATGTGCGGCGATCATGGCCAACCACCGCCATTTACAGGTGAATCTCCACAGGAGTGGCTGAAAACTTTTGTAGATTATTATGAGGAAATAACTAACGATGTTAGAGCACTCGATGAAACGCTGAAAGAGTTTAAGGCACTGATCAGGCTACAAACCAATAAAGTCCAGTGTGAGATAATGCGTGAAATAATTCCAGAGACTTCGCTGAGCGACTTTTGGGAAACGTGGAAACCAGGTGATTTAATTGTGGCAAGTAGAAAGATAGTCAGGGACACACTTCAGCAGCGGTTATTTCAGTTACATCAGAAGAAATTTCCCATGTTGCCAGTGCCGTTGTGTTATAGACCAGCTGATACGCGATTGCAGAATATTGATGTTGATATTCCAGGGCGCCTGACTGCGTCGGGTCCGGAGAAACAGAATTTAGTATTAAATGATATTGTCACAGTTGATGTTGATGCTGTTGAACAGGCACTGAAAATGAGCAAATCCCCGTGGACGCTAGGATACGCTATGACCATCCACAGTTCGCAGGGACTAACTATTTCAGATACAACAGTTTGGATTGTTGATGATCGCATCGAGTGGTCAAATTTAGTTTATTTAGCCGTGTCAAGAGTAAGAAGGATAGGTCAGTTACGAAGAATTGTATTAGATGATGTTGTCAACGACAGCTCAATCGCTGATGACACAATAAGAAAGAAATTAGCCGGTTACAAACAGAGCGACAAAAAAAATGGTAGAGAGTTTGATCCCAAACAAAGTTTGGATGTTGAATTTGTAATACAATTACAACAACAGCAGAATAATCACTGTGCGAGTTGTAATTGTTTATTGCTGTGGCAGTATTCGAAAAACGACCCAAGGCAATTCACCGTAGATAGAATAGATAGCAGTCGCGGTCATACACGTGAAAATGTGATGTTGACCTGTCTTGAGTGTAATCGACGCAGAGGTGTTGCTGCAGTTATTTAAATGATTGAATCACTTCAGTGCGGATCACTTTAGTGATCGGGGTGGTAATTGTGTATCCTCGGGAATCACCTGAAGTTGCTCGCGTTTAAATCCGCGTTGAGGAGCAGTCGAATCTAATCTGTAGATTGCGTTTCTCCCAGTTGATCTGGTTATGCTGGATATCTTATGTGTAGTAACACTCCATGTGTGATCGGTTGCTCTTTTTTTTCCTCCTTCTAGTTCGCCTGGTTCGTATAAATACCTAACGGTGACATTACCCAGCAGTGGGGACGCTAGCGTCCCTGGCTGCGTTGAAACATTTTGTTGCTGTTGTCCGCGTTCACTGACGCGGGGTATATATTTTTTTGTGATTGCATTTACAGGTCTCATGTTTGTTGTTCTGGTAATTTCATTATTCAGTGCGGCTATCACGTTTGGCAGTCTTGCAACCCATTCACGAGATCTCGTATCGTAAATGAATTCCCTCGCGTACTGGTATCCGAATAATCTCTCAGCGAGTGTTCTATTAAATCGCTCAACAATTGCCTGATCCCGATGAATTTCAGTATGTCCTCGTCGTATGGTAACGTTATGCTGCTTTGTCAGTGATGACACCGCGCCCTGAAATTCCTTGCCAGGATCAACTTGTAATAATCGTGGCCATCGCAGAGGTCCTCGTTGATAAATTCGTTTAAACGCAGAGGCGACTTCGGACGCTGTTTTAGTCGCTAACGGTTCTGCTTCTTTGTATCTACTGGCAACATCAACTACTGTTAGCGCGTATTTGTATATTTTTCTACGGACAGTATCATGAGGCAGGAATAGTATGTCAGCCTGATGAACTTCATTGGGCACACTAACATCAAAATGTGCAAAGTTGATTTGTCGAGGTGGTGGTAAGTAGATTTGCCATATTGCTTGTTTTGATAGCCAATTTTTGGCAACCTCGCGTGTTACTGATGCCGCGTTGGCGAGTTTATTAATTGCTGAGTTACCTCTCCAGTATCCGATTGGGGAATAATAAATCGCTTGCATTGGAAATGCTTGCATTTTTATTTAAATTATCCAGCGCCTAATACTAATTTAGATTTCATCGCTGATCTTACTAACCAATTAGCGAGTGACTCCTTAAATGATTTATTTTTTATGGCGCTTAGTGCATGAATTAATTTCACATCCGCGATATGCCTGTCTTGTAGATCTTTACTTCGATAAGCAACATCATGTATGTGACACGCTGCGTCGATAGCGTTTATCGGATACTCTCCCGGTTTTGGTTTAGATTGTTCATCAAGTCTGATATCTAGTCGGGTCCCTGGACCGCAGTAATTGTATCCTGGGAGATGTTTTTCTCCCGGATACTTTGCCCAGGGAGTTCCGGGGAGCTTTCCAAGTTTGGCTGCAATGTCACCTCCGCTAAATTCTCGCTTTTTTTTTGAAATCTAAATTTTTTTGTGCCACATCGCGTACACTTACCAGAAAGTGCTTGTCTGTTATTTTTTGTTGTAATGGTTGTTAGATCATTCGTAGGGGTTCGTGCCTTACACTTCACACAATATAGATCCATAATTATTATTCTTTATATACAAATGGAAATTACAGATTTTTCTGCGACAAAAAAGAAAGAGCCAGTTAAGCATAATTCAGTGCTACCAAACTCTATCCGCGCGATTATAATTGGGCCATCCGGTTCAGGTAAAACACAGCTGTTGCTGAACTTGATAATGAAGTGGATGAAATGGGATAAACTGTATTTGATAGCTCCATCTGTAGATGATCAACGATGCTATAACGTTATAAAAGATTTTAATGAGAGTGCAAGCGCGCTGAGTAAAGACGGTGAGGATGTTGTTGAATTTATCACTGATATCGAAGAAGCCCCCAGCGTCGAGGATCTTGATGAATCAATTAACAACCTAGTAGTGTATGATGATGTTATGTTGGACAAGCAAAAAAATCCCGCAAGAATATTTTCCCGGGGACGTCACAAAAACACTGATGTGATTTATGTTACTCAGCGTTATACACAAATTCCTAAAGTAATCAGGGATAATTGTAATCTTCTTGCGATATTCAATGGAGTTGATACACATACACTGAGAAATATTCATCAAACCTGGTGTGGTGGCGATATGGATTTAAATAAATTTAAAAATTTCTTCAGTCATGCTCAAAGAAAACCTCACGGATTTGTGACAATAAATTTACACGATCCCAGAACAAGATACCGTATTGGACTTGATACACTATTTGCAACATAAAAATGTTTTTCCTTGGAAACTCATTTCCCAGAGCAGCAGAGGGGATGGACCCGACCCATGGATTTTTCAATAACGACCCCGCCACGGAAACTGTTTCAGATTTATTGAAGTAACCCAAGTTGTCAGTGCAAACTCAACGAGTTTGTCCCTGGAAACTCTTCGAGTTTTCGGGGGACATTTTTTTTTGTCCTGTATTCTGAATAGAAGGGTTTATTTCGTCGAAATAAGCCCTCTATCGAGGAATAGTTTCCTGGAGGGGTTTGTTGTGCAAAAAGTTTCGGTCTGTACAGCCCTGCTGCTGCTTTTTTTAATAAAATATGAAGAGAACTGTTATGTACTTCTATCAGTAGAGTCAATTCTAAAATAACTAATGTAAACACTGAATCGGAAATCATACACACTGCATGCCTTTGAAACGAAACAAAAAAGCGGCGGGTTTATAATCTATTTAGATAACTTAATATATTGACAGACATAATCACATAAAAATGTTTATAACATTTATAACATAAATAATTCTTTCTTTCATTAGGTTTGGAAAAAAGGTGGGAAACTCCAAATGTGCTAAGAAGAACAATGAGGCTATGTTGTACTGAACTTTCATTGCGACTCGTTACAAATGAATTTAAAACTTTAGGGAAATGGATCAAGCGATCGAGAGGAAGGGGTTCAAATACTAACATAATAACAACTGGATTCACTGTCCTACAATGTAAGACGCCGATCTTGATAGTTACGATGCGGGTTTGGGTGGGTAGAAATCCCGCTACTTTCCCATTGTAACTGTCATGGTCGACGTCTTGTACTGTTCGACTATTGGACCCCCATCACTATAACCATTTACCTATAGTCTTAATTTCATTTGTAAGTTTCCCTGCAGGTAGCCTTAACTTTCAATGAACACGAAACTAGATTTATAGAAACGAAAATTGGTTACTCACACGTCTGGACAATAACGATTCAGCAAAGTCAGAATTAAGACATGAGACCATCCAAGAGTCTTTCGTGTGCCAACTTCATGAGATAATTTGTATAAATGCACAGCAGTCATATGCATTTTTCCCATTTTTTGCATGCTACACTTCACGCGTAGCCGCTGATGGCATCAACTCACGCGCCGAATTCGAAACAGTATGTTTCTTTTTAAGGTAAATGCATGTCGACATAAGTTACAAAAAAATACATTTTCGCATAAAGAAACAAGACTTGGACATTTTCTGAGGCCATTACTGAGTTAGAGAGGACATAATCATTTTGTTCTCATATTTTGAATTTAACTATTACAATCCTGAAAGGGGGCACTGATTGGCCGAGTGGTCTAAGGCGCTCACCGTTACGGATCAATGCCATCTCACCTCTGTCTGCGTGGGTTCGAGTCTTGGACTCGGCAAATGTGGGTATGTGAGAAAGCTTGCCGTTAGCTCCTCGTGGGTTGGTGTTTTTTCCCCCGGGATTTTCCCAGGTTCTTCCTCCACCATCAGTACCAGCCACCATGTATATCCTATCTTGTGCTGAAAAATGGCATTAAACCATATATATACAAAAATCCTGAAAGCCTACAAGGATTTGAGCTTGGCTTGCCTTACACTTATCCTTCATATATGACGAATAGTGAAACTATTACGCATGAATGTGGCCAGCAGGTTCCTGAATGGTCTAAAACTCTCGCCTTTGCCGATCGCTGTCATCCCACCTATGAACGCATAGTTTCGAGTCACGGGCTCGGCTAATATGGGTCTGTGGGAAAGCTTGCTAGAAGCTTCCCGTGCGTGGGTACTTCTTACTGGGGTTTTTCCTGTGTCCTTCCTCGACAAGGTGTGCTGGCCGCAATGTAGAGCCTATCGTCTGCTGATAAATGGCGTTAAGCCAACACCAATGTTACCTATGAACTGTTTTGAGAACAGCATGTTTCCGAAAGGTCTCAAAAAACATCTATTTTTTAAAATGTCAAAATTTAGTTGAACATTCACTAGACAAAAGAAATGTACCATATGAAGAAGAACAAAACAATTCTATTTTTACGTAGACATTTTGGCTACGGCAAGACATTATGACATACACAAACAAAAGCACAAAGACTGGTCACGATGGAGTAGTATTTCTGTTTTAATATCAGTAACATTTTACCTGCAGCCATTGCGTAGCTATTTACTTTCCGGTAAGAAAATACCTGACCGAACAACGGAAATTTCATCCCACCATTTGAGATAGGGGTCTCAAACTCAAACCACCCTAAGGGCCACATGAGAGAATTTTCGAAGGCTCGAGGGCCTCACCACCTTTGTTATCTGTCATGACACCTTGTGAAGCCAATCATTTTGCGGGCCAGTGGATATGGCTTGGCACGTGCCTGCGGGTCGCGTTTTGGAGACCCCTGATCTGTGTGAACCAGAAACGAACACCACCTTATAAGAGAGAGAGAGAGAGAGAGAGAGAGTATATTTATCTAATATTTGTATAAAATTTTACATTTCTCATGTAGCTATTTTGACTACAGCAAATTAGTGTTAAAAAATACCATCATAAAACACACAACCAAGCAATGATTAAATAATATATCTGCTTCTAAGTGCTTGTGTGCACGTGTTTGTTTCAATTTTATTCATGCTAAGAGATAAAATAGTAAACAGTTATGTTTCTGGTATATTGCTATAGACAAGAATCACAATAACATTTCTAAAACACATAATTATAGTCAATTTTATTTCTATTTTGCTGCATTTTTGATTAAGAATTCCTCCACAGACTGGCTTTTCCTTTACGTCAGTACATATTCTAAGGGGAATATAAGTGATGAGTTTATAAAGGAAATACACAATATCAGTCACACACTGCGTCTTTGTCAGAGTCAGCTACTTCTTATGCCCGGTGTCTAATCGATGACACATACATCCTTCCAGTCGTAAAGTGGTTGGTGTAACTAATTTTGTATACACAGTAATTGATAAAGTAAGAACATTTTCTTTTTCACACTGTAGTACAGAGGTCGTATTCACCACTGTTCCTAGCAGTTTTAGATAATTAGTTTTTTCCATGCAATATAAATATGATAGACATATTTTACATATTCTATACTGTAAGTGTAATCCCAATTCGTGTTGTCAGCAAAAGGAACATTATATACGCAACCTTTCCCTGAAATAGTCTCGGTGATTTCGTCTGAAGATTGTTCAGTTGGGCGTCAAAAGGTTCTCGCGGCCATGACCTTGCGCGCTACACTGATGCATAAACAAAAATTAAATTGATGAGCATACGCAATCAAAAGTTAGAAATTCCGGCGACATATTGAACTGAAACCAAATCTGACGTATGTATGAAGCCGATTCAGCGACTACAGAAAACGTGAATTGACTGATGTCAAGGTCATGGCTGACAACGTCAAAGTAACTGATAATTGTATACATTTCCTCCTTGTGAACCTCATGATATATTAAAAGACATGCACTCTGGACGATTTATTGTGTTAGATGTGTATAATTAATGGATTTCCCGAGGATAATTTTAGACTGGTTACTGCAGAAAACGGATCATTATTGCATTCTCATTTACTGACTAAAGGTTAACTCTTAATATTTAAGTAGTCGAACACTGATAACAATTGAAAGATCTTGAAATCTAAAGTTTTGCAAGCTAGATATTTTATATGTAGATCAAATCATAATGACATGTAATCAAAATCTTTTTTGGATGCTGTCTGTCGCTCGATTAGCATAAAGAAAGGATACATGTTGTAAATGACGCACAATTAATCATTTCTGGTATTTGTATCTGAAGACTGATAACAGTTCAAAGGGTATAATCTTGTCAACATCATTATTATTAGGTTGAGCCGGGAGGTCTTTCTGGTGGATGTACGTCCATCGCATTTTAGAACGGTAAAGCCGACCTTAGCACAAGTTAGCGGGTAGACAGAACTAGTCACATTGATATTATAACCGGGGGGAGGATGTATATATAAAATACAGGTATACACACAGGTATACACACAGACGTGGAACTTATAATATAATGCAGTCCGGTGCAATGCTTTCTTACATCATCTGCCAAGTGGTTTAATTGACATCTTCGTAGGTGTCAATTACGATACTGAACTGTCTTTTATTTTCTACTGAGTGCATTTCATAATGTTCTAACTGACCGTCTGTTTTCATGGGATTGTATTATCGAATAATATTACATTTGGACGTTTGTCACTTTCCAATATAGGCATATTCTTGGATTGTATTGTTTCATTTTTATTTCATTCATATTTAAATTAGAAATTTTTTATGGTGTCAGCGGAAACGAATGAAGGAATGAATGCTATATCAGATCTAAATTCCTGAAAACGACTTGCAGGAAAAGAAGACTTCGAAATAAGAAAAGGAACTTTAACCACTGTAAGAACTCATTCACGCATTTACAAACACACACACACACACACACACACACTGTACAAAACACTAGGGAAAATGGTTTTGTCACTTAGGTATTTCATCAGCAAAACTTAATTATTTATCTTTTTATTTTTTCCAAACGAACACAAAACGCAAAATAATGAATGATTTAGCTAACTGTGAGGGCGAGAAAGAATGTACTGTCCCAAAGCACTAGAGTAAAGTGACCTGTAACAGTTCCACCACTACAGGCGACACAGGTCAGTGTGTGCCGTATTCGACTTGTGTAAAACATCTTTCAACAGGAAATATTCAAATATTGCTCGAAAAGTATACAGTGGGCCAGACATTTTTGGTCGATGTTCTAGCTCATGTATATAATTTAACTTATTTCTTGATAAATTAATTGCGTTTCATGCAATATAAAACATATAAAGTTTAATGACTACACGTCAGGCGGATATGTGAACATATCCCTTTCGGGAGTTGGAATTATTTCCTTTGCAACATTGCTTACTGGACGTGCCGTGCTCAATTAAGTCCATGGAACGTTTTTATCTTGCAAGAGTGACCACCTTTACTGTAAATATGTAGCTTGGTAGAGATCCGTTTCCTATTTGGTGAGCAAATACCCAATAGATTCGTATTATTTTGACAATTTCATGCATTTAGAATTTTCTCTTCCTTGCAACATTTCATTATTCTATTTTGGATAAGCAAAGGCAGACGAGAAAACAAGAGATAAGGATAAACGACGTGCAGGCAATTGCTGTTTCAACAAGAGCAACAAAACCACCAACGTATTTTCTGACGGAAGTCGTAAGTGTGCGACTATACAAAGAAGACTACGCCAAATGGACAATAAATGAATTTAAACAATGGCTGCACTACGTGTTCTATGCTGGAGTTGAACAATTCTTTGTCTGCAGCCATTATTTAGACGAGAGTGAAATAATCGATCCATATCACCTGCTACTCGACCAGCAACAAAGTTTATTCAGTTCTACGGCTGCATTGGTTCAGCTTCACATCTGCTATGGTCGGATTATATGGTTAGCTCGACAGCTGGCACCACGTCGACTCCGATCACTCTGATAACTCGGATCGCTTCGGTCTCTACATCTAACATCGTGTACGATGCATGACACGGGCATGTACGATACAACGTAATGGCGTTATATAAGGTAAGTTATACAGATTACATTATCATCACAATGATTACCAAATAAAAACCAAACAAGTTCAGAAGTAAACCTAACCGTGCATGACAATAATCCTACGATACTAAACGTTTCTTAAAAATACAGCTTTATATTGCTAATATAAATCCATTGCTAAGTCACAAACTAGAATAGAAAATATTTACATTGCACTACGTAAACTTAAGGTACATAGCGAACATACAAAAATAAACGTGCTAGTACAATAGTTATAACTTATAAACAAGAAATTAGTCATTCACATACCTCTACAGCTGAAATATGCAAGTACTTAAAGTAGACCGCTCACTGACAAGACGTTCCGTAATGTGAAGATTTAAACTTACGGTGAGTTATTCATACATAGACGATGCCACAATACATTGTCTGTGCGATGGAAGTATTCGGTTGTTCCCATTGAAAACACGTCTCGAAACATTGTACAATATACACCAATAACAATAGATTATCGTTGTACACAAAAAAAGAAACCCGAGTACATGTATTTAATAAATAAAAGGATTTATACAATTACAAACTTATTTATTGCTGGTAAACATGCAAATTTATATTCTGCTGAATTTTCAGTGCTTTTTCGAGATCTTTAAAATTGTACATGGTAAAACTACAACGATCAGGCAAAAGTCCAAAATAATGTTTTGGAAAAACCGTTCGTTATTAAACATCATTCACTTCCTTATTCTAGCGTAAATGATTTTATGTTCTTTGTTCTTACGAATACAGTCAATGGGTAAAATGTAGGATTGGGGTGTAGGGAAATATTTCAAAAGTAGATGCACAGATGTGCTGTAATGTTTTATATTAAGGTAGAAAGAAAGAGAAAATAACACAAAGACAAATATATGCTT
This sequence comes from Sinohyriopsis cumingii, assembly GCA_028554795.2. Lineage (NCBI taxonomy): Eukaryota > Metazoa > Mollusca > Bivalvia > Unionida > Unionidae > Sinohyriopsis > Sinohyriopsis cumingii. The sequence goes on along the minus strand of CM068827.1, from coordinate 7,831,980 downwards.
TACAAGATAAATACGTTTAGAAAAAAGAGAGACTCCGAAGAGACAAGATTCACAAGCCAGATAATTCAAAAGAGGAAAAGGTTAAATTATCTGTTAATAAAATACAACCAACCTTGTGTTAATGCTGGCCTCTTTCATGACTTTCTATTAAAAGTGAACTATACTTAGAACCAGAAATTAACGATGTATTTGCAAAGCATAAAATAACTAGTTCGATTATGTCGATAATGTAAACGTGTTACAAATCAAACGTGAAGCATATAGTGTTATAAAGAAAGATCGAGGCTGTAACAACCAATACCAGAAGTACAGGACATAGATCATAGCCTTGTTTGTGGCAACCCAATAATTACAAAACAGTGGCAAGTGAATAAAATGGCGTGCATCAAACAAACAGCAACACGAATTTGACAAATTTTCATCGTTGATAAAAGTTGTGAATGATAAACCATTTTCAAATGGCAAAGTAAACCATAATATTTACAAATCAAAGTGCAATCGAAAATGTTCGCATCCTTGTCCTAAATGATCATCCCAATACTCTAACATATTGCAAATGGAAAATTGGCACATGGAAGATGGAATGTGTACATCTTAATAGTCCACAGTCAAATTGTATTAAAATGAACCACAGGTCCTGGAGTAGAGACCAATCAAGTTGGCCTCAGCAAGTCAGGAACGGAGTGTTTATTGAGAACCCAAATAAAGCAGTCTCTGCCGTTGTGAACAAGGAGGCATTATCCTTATACACTCATGGTAGCCGAGATGATTGGTAGACACAAATGCACCATGGTTAAACCGTACTGCATATGCATCTTTATGATCTAAATGCAGACTTGTTTCAGTCGATTGTGGAGGAGACCTTGTAAAATCCCTGTATACATCCTGTCTCAACTGCCGTTCCGCAGTAGCCGGTAGAGCTCCCTCATGCGCTGCTGGCAGCCAAGATGGCGGTCAGATAATAAAGTAGAGCATCGTACCTTTCCTTGAATCTAGGTCCATGAATGCCATGAGTTCTGAAAGAGAAAGTAGAAAAAGCTGAAGAGCAGTCATTATGAAAGGGAAGAATTTGTTTACACATCTGCGACCCTGCTGCGTAACGTAATATATTTGTTAAGGCCACAGATTTTCACCGGTCTAATTCCCGTATTTGGTTGAAACCTGAACGGATGTTTAATTCTAAATCTTTTAGACTTAAAGTAATTGGAGTTATAATCTCTTCATTGCAGAATTTTACTCTGGAAACTGATTGCCTGTTTTGCGTACATAAATAGGAGTTAGAGAATATTTCCCACCCCTTAATGTGCAAGCTATCTCCTAATCAATTAATGCGGCAGATAATGAGGTTAGGTTGGGCTGTAGCAGACCCTTAATAGTGTTGGCCCCATCTGCGTTTGAAGTTGCCAAATTTGATGTCAGAGAATATTGGAAAAAGCGTCTTTTAATGAAACATGGCTTTGAAAGTTTTGGCATGCAAACAATTTGACATACCAATATTGTTGGCATATCAGATTGTGATCGGCCCATTGGAGCATTAATGCGCATATATAAATCATGTTTTAAAAGCAGGCTATCTCTTTTATACTCACTAGATCGGTGATGAATTTCAACTGATTATTCGTTAACGACATAAAGAAAAGAACCATACAATTATTAATAATCACTGTTTTCTACTCGAATCAGAAAATATTCTGCACAGTTTCATTGAAACAGCCCACTACTCTCTCTGTCTCTGTCTTTGTCTCTCTCTCTCTCTCTCTCTCTCTCTCTCTCTCTCTCGCCCTCTCTGTCCCTGTCTTTCTCTCTCTCTCTCTCTCTCTCCCTCATGTAAGGGAAAACTACGCCCACATCTGTGAAGCAAGAGAGAAAACGAAGTTTGGGTTTATGATATCTTTGAAATTGAACTTAAACCATGCAACCTAAGAGAACCTATGTACTCTGTTACTTTGATCTCTTAGTAAATCAGCAAAACTATCTACATGTATTCTGTTACTATAAAATAAAAATAAAATAGTAAGCAACACTGACCGCAACAACACGTTTAGGAAAAGAAACGACTAAGCAAACAAAATACATTACTCTCTCCCTCATCATTTCCTTCACAAGAGATTCAAACCAACAAACCAAACAAAACAAATAACTTAGAAAGAAAACAAATAACTGCAGGAAATTTAATTGGAATAGGATTTTTAACTGCATAGCGACGACAATTCTAACTGACCATTCTAACTGACTTCATCATATACTTCAGGTCTTGTGGCTGTTATACCCTAGACTAACCTAAAAAGGGGCAAGAAGGACTATGTAAAGATAATTCATGACAACCAAATAGGGTGTTACAACTAATTTCTCAGGGGAAATGGCGCGACACCGTGTGGCAGATGTCTATATATATCTGTATGAAAGACAAGTCTCGAGGGTGTTTGAGACAATATTTGCAGGAAGACAATTCAAGACCGTCTCGAAAAAACGTTACAGTGATAGCGATGCAGAATTTCCTAATGTTTGGAGATGGGGATCGAACCCACCATATGCTTATCAATCGGATTAATCGCATGATGATGCCGAATACGACTGACGCTCTTTGGAAACCTGTTTACAAGACAAACTGTACAGTAATGATGAGAAGTCACAATGTTAAAGCTGATGAATGTCACATCAAGGTTAAAAGTAATCCAGCAGAACTGCGCATGCTTGATTATTGGGTTTCAAGGGCAAAACTCACTGGTTTTCTCATACAAGAAATCAAAAGGACACTTGAATATAATTATGTTCACGGTACCATTAGTAGACATGTGCGCGCAAATCGCTCCGTATGTTTGTAGAAATTGATGGATTTAGTGACTCAACTGGTCCATGAGAGAGAGAGAGAGAGAGAGAGAGAGAGAGAGAGAGAGATGATAATGATGCTGATGTTGACGATGATGGAGGAATCGAAGGTGAGCTTTTAAATCGCCTCCATAAACAACTAGATCTAGTAGATAATGGATATGTTCCCGGTGTCTGACATTTAATACTTGTCTTAGAGATGCCTGACGTGACATTATAGTAATTCATACTAACGAGGAAATATGAAGCATGTCACAGCTATTTAGATTTACAATGTTCGTTTGTTTGTTGGAAGCTTCAAAGGAACCCGATACAAGCTTATCTATAGGATCGACGTATTAAAATCGAGACAGATCAACTTCGGATGTTACGATGACTGTTACGATAAAGATTTATATCTTCCACAGCTCCAATAAACCCATACTAAATCCAAGTTTAATTTTGTCTTTGTTTACACCACCATCACCCTTTCTCTCGCACAGAAGCTGCTAATACATTTGATGCATTGTCTGTATGTATTTCCACACAGCAAATCTAGATAGATAGCATATAGAATAACACAAGTGTCGCTGATACTGACCTTTGTTGACACATTAGAACAGGGTTAACATGTTTGTTATTGTTACTAGAATACTATTTTGGATTCTGTTGAACAATAACCCAACGGTGAATCTAAAGCACTGTGCTGATTGCGATAATTTCTTATTCAGTTTTATTCTATTACTCTATCTTTTTTCTCTATCTATCCATATGGATATATATATATATATATATATATATATATATATATATATATATATATATATATATATATATATATATATGTGTGTGTGTGTGTGTGTGTGTGTGTGTGTGTGTGTGTGTGTTATATATATATATATATATATATATATAGAGAGAGAGAGAGAGAGAGAGAGAGAATTATTGGAGAGAGATACATGTTTATTTGTATCTGAGTTAGTTATTAACTTGCAAATTCTTTATCTAGGTCACAACTTCGAATGTTTTAGAAACGACCCTTGCCTACACCATTGCTCTTTTATTGTGTCTTGGCCCTTTTTTATTAAAGTTGTTTCCTTCAAAACTATTTATTCATACTTTAAAACCCGAAGTGGAATCATTATTATTGCTGTATTCAGTTCTAATTAGGGTGGACATTTTTTGTAAATTATTCACTGGAATAACAAAGTGCTCATTAATAATTCTTGGACTAAATAATAATTTTGGAATTATTGTTTATGCATTCAGGAACCTTTTGTATGATATTATAGTGCTACATCCAGACAGTTACCACATCGCCACATTCTATACCGTTGGCACATTAGCACATGCGAGACTACAGATACATCAACACATTCAATATTGAAATTTATCTGAACACCACTTGAATTCATTTGGAACCGTACCCATTTGGACTTATGATCTTGTGATATACTGTTTAAAACTATTTAGGAGTCATTTCACAATACTGTAATTTTGTTTTTGAATTTTCACTTTGTATTCTAGGGAAAGAAATATTTTTGATTTTTTACAAAACAACGGTCTTTACCTTGTCAAATACAATGGAAAAGAAAACTTGGAACGAACACCCTTCATCCTCACATTCGACCCAGAGAACCTAAAAGTAGGTCGCATCATTCACAAACTTTGGTTAGTCACTGAATCGTGTGAACCGCTTTAATTGGTCTTTTCACACAAACATGTATTAGCATTTCGCAGACCTGAAAATCTATTTAAGGAAAATTTAAAACCACTTTAAAATAGAAGCATGAATGGGAAATCGAAAATCGAAGTCTTGTGGAAACATTAGATGCAAGACGTGCCAACTCACGAAGGAAACACATTTCCCATCAAAGTCTCATGTGACAAGCTTAATATTCACAACCATACTAAAACACGCGACACAAAAAATGTGATCTATCTCATCACATGTAATGTATTTAGCTCAAATATGTCGGAGAAACGCAGACAATCAAACAGTAGAATGAATCTCCACAGAACAGACTGACAAACCAATAAGTTAGAAATGAGCGCAGTGGCAGAACATTTCTCTGTACACTCAAACACAGCGGATGATATTCCGAATAATCCGAATGGGCATTTGTCATTGCATAATTAACAAGGATTAATTACAGTTTACCTAAATCAAATGTTCCTTCCATGTATTTGCTTTCCCAAACATACGGTCTTTAACCATTATTTTTATGTATATGTGTCAACCGTACCAGAAAAAGATCACTCTAAAAGGTACGAAAGGTTAGAGAAACGACAGAGAGTAGGGCAAATAAACTAATTTCAGACTAATATTGAAATGAGGGAAATAGACGTAAGAACAAGACACACGAAACATAAATAACATATAGAATCCAAGCTCAATAGCGGATAAACCTGAAATGACATGAATAAAATTACAAAAGTGACAGAACATAACATTGAATGAAATAGCGAACATGCAGAATAAATCAAAATGTATGTTTTCATTTAAGTCCATGCAGAAATATGTTTCATTATCTTGGCACATACAATTTCTATATTATTATCAGCATCTTCCTTTGATCACTTGGTCTGGTAATATTTGGATACTAAATATAATATTCATAAAAAGAAAAGAAAAAATACATGCATATGCACGCACATGAACGCAGAAACGCATTTGGATCGTCCTCTGGAAATAACGTTTATATACACAAAGACAAAAAGTCCACGTTTTAGTAAAATACATTTTGTCCCTGTCCCTGTTCACCACTAGGGTGGCGTAATGGTTAGAGCGTCCCACACGGATGCGGGAGATCGCGGGTTCGAACCCCGGCCGAGTCATGCCAAAAACTTATACAAATGGTACTAACAGCTGCCTCTCTAGGCGCTCGCCATTTAGAGATTAGTGTTAGGACCTGTTACATTTGCAACATGCATAGTGGAGAGAATGTTCGCATACCTCTATATTACTTTCATGTACTGTGGCTGAAATTTCCTTGGATATTGTACCTGGTGAAAGTTGACATGATTTAAGTACACAGCTTGCTTCGCAAATGATCAGCCTGAATTAGTCTAAAGTACACTATCTTTAGGAGTTACTACAATAGAGAAAAGGAATTTTGCCAGACGAGACAATATCAGTTTCTGAATGTGCAAAGAATAAATAACAAAATATATAGAGAGTAAAACAGTTATCTGCCCTTTTGTTTAAATTTACCTCTGAAGTCCAGAAGGTGAAAATGACCAAATGGAGCTAGCAGGTTTTTCAAAGGTGTACATCTAAAGTAAGGCCACGCTGTATACTTCATAACCCACAGTACACTCTTCAATCATGCACCACTATAATGGGAATTAAAAGTTCTTCAAACGATACGTAAGATATACAAGGCTTTATTAAAAAGGCAGTATAACAAGTGAGGAAAAGTGGGGAAATTATGCAGGAACAGGTTGCAGATGGGCATCAGGTATCTTCTAAATAGGTTTTCCAATCATTTGTCAAGTGTAACAAAATCTACAGCTAAACAAATTACACTTATCCGAAAACGTGTTTTCATAAAATTACGAAATAAGAACAATTGTTCTAATTCCATGTGTTCTTTTTATTTCTGAATATATTTGCATGGACTAAGTTCGCAAGACTCCGTCCTGATTTTTAAGGAAAATCTTTCAACCCATATAATCTTAATATACCTAAGGAATAGATAAATGTGTATAATTTTGAGTACCCCGTTCTAAGGGCTACTAGTATATCATGTTTAAATCTCTCTATTTTACTTCTAAAAATAAAATTTAAGTAAGTAAGGAATTAGTTCCGTATCATGTTTTGCTGATGGATTTGGAAGTGCTGAAATTCAATGTATGAACATGGTCTAAATGAGCCATTACAACAATTATTAACAGCTGAAAGAGGTCTTAGACTCCAGCTCCAAACTCTTTTTTTTTTTGCATTCTTTAGTTTCTTCCTCAGATTAATTTCCACCATTTGTTGTAAATCAGAAGAAAAAGAGACGTCGAGGACAACAGTGTTAGGAGAAGACGACATATTCTTTATATGGATAATATCCTTTGATTTTGTGTTACAGGTAAATCCGGAGGATAGAAAAAAAACGCAATTTATTCATAGTTGTTTTAAGAGTATGTTGTGATTTGTCCAGAACAACAAAAGCGTAATACTCACTGACATCAAGGACCTCGCACACCACAGTTTGCTTTAAAATTGCAGCTAAAATCTAAACACAGATGATAAACTAACAAGGCGCAAGGGGAGCTCCTTCACGACATCCTCTTTAAAAGTCTAAACCATAACATTACATAATTCCAGTATTCATAGCACAACATTTAGCTTTATTACAACGCAGTTTAAATCACTTGCAAACAAAATCACCAAATTAAAAGGTTGTTAATCCTTTTCAACAAAGCTCTAGTTAATTGAGGAAAAGATGCTTTCTACGTTTACTAAAATAATAGACTATATGTATATTTTTATTTACCTGGTGCATGTCATAATATCCTTGTGCTTTCTGCAATGAATGTACTCTTCATGAATCCTCTTTGAGTACTGACTGAAGATAGTTTTTGATTTACATTCTACCTGCAATTGCTCCCTTGGCAATATTTATAAAAGATCTTAGTCTCCAAATTTTAAAGTGTCTTCTGTCGTTTGCTTCCTCTGATAAATATATGACGATTCTATGACTCTCAAAATTTGATAGATTTCCTTCAGTGTTTTAGAACTCTGTTTTTTCTTAATAGAATGACCAATATTTTCAAATATTAATTTCATTTACAAAATTTAAAAGAACGTATGATCATTACATCGGGTGTTAAAGTAGGAATTAATAGTTTTGAAGGATACAACATTAATAAAAAAAATGCTAAGACACAATAATAGAGCAATGGTGTAGGCTAGGGTTGATTCTAAAACATTCGAAGTTGCGAACTAGATAAAGAATTTTCAAGTTAATAACTTACGAACTAATGTTCCATTGTCCTTAACTCAGATACAAATAAGCATGTTTATCTCCAATAATTATATATATATATATATATATATATATATATATATATATATATATATATATATATATATATATATATATATATATATATATATATATACATACATATATATATATACATACATACATACATACATACATACATACATACATACCTGGAGAAATAGAGATAAAGGATAGAGAAAGAGAATGAAACTGAATAAGAAATTATCGCAATCAGGACAGTGCTATAGATTCACCGTTGGGTTATTGTTCGACACAATCCAAGAAAGTATTCTGGTAACAATAACAAATATATTAGCCCTGTTCTAATGTTACAGTAAAGGTCAGTATCAGCGACACTTGTGTTATTTTATATGCTATCTATCTAGATTTGCTGTATGGAAAAACATACAGACAATGCATCAATGACATTAGTAGCTTCTGTGCGAGAGAAAGGATGATGGTGGTGTAAACAAAGACAGAATTAAACTTGGATTTAGCATGGGTTTATTGGAGCTGTGGAAGATATAAATCTTTATCGTAACAGTCACCGTAAAATCCGAAACTGATCTGTCTCGACTTTAATACGTCGATCCTATAGATAAGCTTGTATCGGGTTCCATTGAAGTATCCAACAAACAATCGAACAATGTAAATCTAAATAGCTATGACATGTTTCATATTTCCACGTTATTATGATATACTATAATGTCAAGCCAGGCATCTCTTAGACTAGTATTATATGTCAGTCAACGGATATTTACTAGATGTAATTGTTTATGGATGCGATTTAAAAGCTCATCATCATCATCATCATCATCATATCTCTCTCTCTCTCTCTCTCTCTCTCTCTCTCTCTCTCTCTCTCTCTCTCATGAACCAGTTGAATTACTAACAGCATCAATTTCTCCAAAACTAAGGAGTGATTCGGGCGCACATGTCTACTAATGGTACCGTGAACATAATTATGTTCAAGTGTCCTTTTGATTTCTTGTATGAGAAAACCAGTGGATTTTGCCCTTGAAACCCAATAATCAAGCATGCGCAGTTCTGCTGGATTACTTTTAACCTTGATGTGACATTCATCAGCTTTAACATTGTGACTTCTCATCATTACTGTACAGTTTGTCTTGTAAACAGGTTTCCAAAGAGCGTCAGTCGTATTCGGCATCATCATGCGATTAATCCGATCGATAAGCATATGGTGGGTTCGATCCCCATCTCCAAACATTAGGAAATTCTGCATCTCTATCACTGTAACATTTTTCCGAGACGGTCTTGAATTGTCTTCCTGCAAATATTGTGACAAAAACCCTCTAGACTTGTCTTTCATACAGAAAGGGTATTCATCCATATCTATAGACATCTTCCACACGGTGTCGCGCCATTTCCCCTGAGAAAGCAGTTGCAACACCCTATTTGGTTGTCATGAATTATCTTTACATAGTCCTTCTTGCCCCTTTTTAGGTTAGTCTACGGTATGACAGCCACAAGACCTGAAGTATATGATGAAGTCAGTTAGAATGGTCAGTTAGAACGGTCAGTTAGAATTATCGTCGCGGTGCACTTAAAAATCCTATTCCAATTTAATTTCCTGCAGTTATTTCTTTTCTTTCCAAGTTATTTGTTTTGTTTGGTTTGTTGGTTTGAATCTTTTGTGAAGGAAGTGATGAGGGAGGGAGTAATGTATTTTGTTTGTTTAGTCGTTTCTTTTCCTAAACGTGTTGTTGCGGTCAATATTGCTTACTATTTTATTTTTATTGTATAGTAACAGAATACATGTAGATAGTTTTGCTGATTTACTAAGAGATCAAAGTAACAGAGTACATAGGTTCTTTTAGGTTACTTGGTTTAAGTTCAATTTCAAAGATTTCATGAAGCCAAACTTCGTTTTCTCTCTTGCTTCACAGATGTGTGTGTATTCTCCCTTACACTTGAGAGAGAGAGAGAGAGAGAGAGAGAGGCAGAGAGGGAGACAGAGAGAGAGAGAGAGAGTAGTGGGCTGTTTCAATGAAACTGTGTAGAATATCTAATTCGAGTAGAAAACAGTGAATATTAATAATTGTACGGTTTTTTCTTTATGTCGTTAATCAATAATCAGTTGAAATTCATCACCGATCTAGTGAGTATAAAAGAGATAGCCTGCTTTTAAAACATTATTTATAAATGCGCATTAATGCTCCAATGGGCTGATCACAATTTGATATGCCAACAATATTGGTATATCAAATTGTTTGCATGCGAAAACTTTCAAAGCCATGTTTCATTAAAAGACGCTTTTTCCAATATTCTCTGACATAAAATTTGGCAACTTCAAACGCAGATGGGGCCAACACTATTAAGCCCAACCTAACCTCATTATCTACCCCATTGATTAATTAGGAGATAGCTTGCACCTTAGCGGTGGGAAATATTCTGTAACTGCTATTTATGTACGCAAAACAGGCAACCAGTTACTAGAGTAAAATTCTGCATGAAGAGATAAGAACTCCAATTATTTTAAGTCTAAAAAATTTAGAATTAGACGATAAGTCAAGGTTTCAGTGACAACCAAATACGGGAATTAGACCGGTGAAAATCTGTGGCATTACAAATATATTACATTACGCAGTAGGGTCGCAGATGTGCAAGAAATTAACTTCCTTTCATAATGACTGCTCTTCAGCTTTTTCTACTTTCTCTTTCAGAACTCATGGGATTCATGGACCTAGATTCAAGGAAAGGTACCGCCATCTTGGCTGCCAGCAGCGTATGAGGGATCTCCACCAGCTACTGCGGAACGGCAGTGGGGACAGAATGTATACAGGGATTTTACAAGGTCGCCTCCACAATCGACTGAAACAAGTCTGCATTTAGATCCTAAAGATGCATATGCAGTACGGTTTAACCATGGTGCATTTGCGTCCACTAATCATCTCGGCTGCCATGAGTGTATAAGGATAATGCCTCCTTGTTCACAGTCGCAGAGACTGCTTTTTTGGGGTTGTCGATAAACACTCCGTTCCTGACTTGCTGAGGCCAACTTGATTGGTCTCTACTCCAGGACCTGCGGTTCGTTTTAATACAATTTGACTGTGGACTATTAAGACGTACACATTCCATCTTCCATGCCCCAATTTTCCATTTGCAATATGTTAGAGTATTGGGATGATCATTTAGGACAAGGATGCGAACATTTTCGATTGCACTTTGATTTGTAAATATTATGATTTTCTTTGCCATTTGAATGGTTCTTTTATCACTCACAACTTTTATTAACAATGAAAAATTTTCACATTCGTGTTGCTGTTTGTTTGATGCATGCCATTTTATTCACTTGCCACTGTTTTGAAATTATTGGGTTGCCAAAAAGAAGGGTATGATCTATATCCTGTACTTCTGGTATTGGTTGTCACAGCCTCGATCTTTCTTTATAATACTATATGCTTCACGTTTGATTTGTATTACGTTTACTTTATCCACATAGTCGAAATAGTTATTTTATTCTTTGAAAATACATCGTTAATTTCTGGTTCTAAGTATAGTTCACTTTTAATACAAAGTCACAAAAGAGGCCACCATTAACACAAGGTTGGTTATTGCGTTCGTATTTTATGACTGAATGTCCATGGAAAGAGAATAAAAGTAGACATGGTAAATTTAATTGACACTTTCGACGCATAAATTAGAAATAGAATTGAGTAATAATTTAAAATAAACACCTGCTTACCCCTGTCGTTGCAGTAAAACTGTCTGTAAAGTAGACACTGCCTGACAAGATTTGAGTCGACATGCCAGCATATAGGATACACATACTATAAATACTGCGAAATAAGTTTAAGGCCAATGTTGAAGTACTCGTGTATATCATCAAATATGGATATCTAGGTGTGAACTATCTACGAGATGCAACTATTGCTTTATATTTTGTTGAGCCAGGGTAAAATAATTAAGAGAAAAAAATAATAATTTGGGAGCTGTAAGCACCCAATAAGTCGTCTGCCTATAATTGTTCTGCTTCAGGATAAATTAGTTTTCCTGCACTATCCCGCGACAATATAGTTGATTAGTCACTTTGAAGCAGTACCGAGCATGACGTTCTTCATTTCTAACTCGACTGTCTTTCTATAATGCATTTCTAAATTTGGTTTAACTGGACAAAGTACTCACAAAAGTAATTATAAAATAAAAAATTTGGTTCTTTCACGTGAAAATAGTTCATGTTAATATCGAATTACGCTAACAATTCTCTTTAAAATCGTTTTCAAAGTCATTTGTGCATCGATTATAGAAATGTAACCTAGGTAATTTTCCATCCGTTTTGCAGGTGAGATACAATTTTTCGAGATGCTCTTCTTTTTATGTGTATATCCAAAATATGTCCGATCTTCCATCATACGCCACGGATCATTCACTCTCTTCAGTTTTATTTCACTGCGTGCAACCTGTCAACATGTTGTTGTTGCTGTTGTATCTGACTTGGCAATTATTAGCATTCGACCTACAGATCTATAATTAGATTCCAGTGCAGCTGAAGAAACTTGAATGCTAAAAGGAGAAAATTAATAACAAAGTATGGAATAAGATTTACAAATTGTTATTTAGTGCTTAAATGGACTGAGTGTATATCAAAGTGTGTCTGCGTGTGTCGTTAGATTTTGTATTAATTATATTCAGGTAGAATTCTTGCAAAGCATTTAGGATTTATATTTAAGTGTGTTACAAGGGTTCATACAAAGGGTTGTAGGGCGAGTAGACAATATTATTGAACTAGAGCAAACAAGCTTTACTTATGTACCTGAAGAATGGATTAATACTCGGATTAAAAGGAGCACATGAATAAAACCTAATAAAAATGATCTTGAAACAAATTTCTAAAACCCTTACAAAAGCGTCACTTAATAACTAGACGAAACATTACTACATCTCATTTTGATCCTTGCGAAATGTTCAGCTGGAAACTTGAAAACGATTGGGTTCAAGTAAACATGCGAGTATTTTTTTGTGTGCTTAGGTCTTCCGCTTCTAATCCAGTATGAATTGGTGCATAATTTGACAAATCAATGAATGGTTTGGTGGGAAAATACTCTGAATAATAGATTATGTAAGAATGCTAGAATCTGATTGGATCATTCTTTATATCATGTTCTTCTTAAATATCACACGTGCCCAAAAGAGTCATTCTGTGCCTGATTGCCGAGGTAGAACAACATAATCAACCATCAGTTTAACAACGACATCTGTTTATTTAGGTAAGTAACAGGTTCTGACTTTATTTGCGTAAAAAAATTAAGATTCGTCGCTTTTATAAATTAACATTTATCTTCACATTTTACATTCTAATTACAATTTATTATGTTTGTGTATCTGCTATTCATTCCATTTACAATTAAATATTTCTAAATGAGATTGTCGTCTGTAAGAAGGTGGGAGATTTCATTTCGTTCTCAAATTTGATTCCTTCAATCAGTAGGACATTATGTTCCCATAAGAAGCTCTGTTGTATTTTTATTTTCGTTTCTCTCTTTCTAATTCTCAATGTCCATTTATAGATCATAATATTTAATCTGTCGTGGTTATATTTAATCTCACAATTATCAATATTAATTTGAAATTTAAAAATAAAATAGGATCGATTTACATATCTCTTTATTTTATTTTTTATTAGATCTTCAAAGTTAGCACGATATTAAAACGTATTGTGATCTGCATAAGTTTGTCAAGTTAAATATTAACGTTCATGTCAATCGAGATTTAGTTTATAATTTGAAATATTTGAACAAACAGGATCCTGTCGTTTTGTATGAAAACATAAGAAAGAATGAAACATTTGAAAAATAGTATCCGTCTGTGTATAGATGGAATTAAATGAAAATCAACAAAACGCATCAAATCTTGCAATAAAAGACACAAATGTGAACGTGGGTCATTTCAAGGTGATTTGTTTGTTTGACCAAACGGCGCGTTTACATTTACGACGGGAATACCATACTAGAAATCAACACCTGTTTACCCCTGTCGTTGCAGTAAAACTGTCTGTAAAGTAGACACTGCCTGACAAGATTTGAGTCGGCATGCCAGCCTATAGGATACACATACTATAAATACTGCGAAATAAGTTTAAGGCCAAGTTGAAGTACTCGTGTTTATCATGAAATATGGATATCTCGGTGTGAACTATTTACGAGATGCAACTATTGCTTTATATTTCGTTGAGCCAGAATGAATATTAAACAGAAGAAAAAAATGCCTTGGGAGCTGTAAGCGCCCGAGAAATCGACTACTTATAATCGTTCTGCTTCAGGATAAATTAGTTTTCCTGCACTATTCCGCGACAATATAGTGTATCAGTCACTTTGCACCAGTACCGAGCGTTACATTCTTCATTTTCTAACCTGACTGCCTTTCTACTATGCATTTCTAACTTTGATTGAATTGAACAAAGCACTCAGCAAAGTAAATATAAAATAAAACATTTGGTTCTTTCACGTGAAAATAGTTCACATTAATGTCGAATTACATTACAAATTCTCTTTAAAGTCGTTTTCAAAGTAATATTTGCATCGAACATAGAATTATAACCTAGGTAATTTTCCATCCGTTTTGCAGGTGAGATATAATTTTCCGAGATGCTCTTCTTTTTATGTGTATGTCCATATGTCAGATCTTCCATCACACGCCACGGATCATTCACTCTGTTCAGTTTTACTTCCGGTTCTAATCCAGTAGGATATGATGCTTATTTGGACAAAATGATCACTGATTCTGTAAGAAACTATTCTGAATACTAGATTATGTATGAATCCTAGAATCTGATTGGTTCATTCTTTATATGATGTTCTTCTTAGATATCACATGTTGCCCGAAAGAGTCATTCCCTGCCTGATTGCCGAAGTAGAACAACATAACTAACCATCAGTTTGACAACTACTTACGTTTATTTAGGTAAGTAAACAAGTTTTAACTCTAATTGCGTTAAAAATTTAAAATTTCGTCGCTTTTATAAATTAACATTTATCTTCACATTTTATCTTCTAATTACATTTTATTATGTTTTTGTATATGCTATTCATTCCATTTAAAATTAAATATATCAAATGAGATTGTCATCTGAAAGAAGATGGGAGATTTCATTTCGTTCTCAAATTTGATCATTTCAATCAGTAGGACATTATATTCCCATAGGACGCTCTGTTGTATTTTTATTTTCGTTTATCTCCTACCTCTCAGTGTCCATTTATATATCACACTATTTAATATGTCGTAAATATAATTTAAAAATAAAATATGACCGTTATTTACATATCTATTTATTTTTATTTTTTATTAGATCTTCAAAGTTAGCACGACATTAAAACGTATTGTGATCTGCATAAGCTTGTCATATTATATATAAACGTTCATGTCAATCAAGATTTAGTTTATAATTTAAAATATTTGAACAAGCACAAGCCACACGTTTGGTGTGAAAACATCAAAAGAAGAAAACATTTGAAAAATATTATCCGTCTATGTATAGCTGGAATTCAATGAAAATCAACAAAACGCATCAAATCTTGCAATAAAAGACACAAATGAGAACGTGGGTCATTTCAGGGTGATTTGTTTGTTTGACCAAACGGTGTGTTTACGTTTACGAGGGAAACACCGTACTAGAATTTCAGTCATACCCGAATATAATATCGAGAGGTGGAATTTTCGTCAAACCCGATTATAGTTCCGGGTGCTGAAATTTCGTCAAACCCGAATATAATACTGGGCAATGGAGTTTTCGTCGACTCGAATATAATACCGGGTATTGCACGTTTGTCATATTCTGAAATGCGATTACAGTGTCACATAAGTACTCATTAGAAAATTTTACATCTATCTTGTGTAAACTACTCCGCCGAAACGTGGTTCCTTTGGATTTGATTTAAAGGGACGAGAAATGTTCTGATCCGTAATCTACTGCTGTTCCTCTCTACACTTAGGTACTTCTGAGATAGGGGCCGGTATAAGGTGGAGTTCTTTGTATTTGGAACATGCACAGCGGAGAGGGAGAGTATTCATACCGCTATTGTTACCTTCCTGTTCTATGACTGAATGGTTTCAACATGTTGTATGGAAACTGCACTCTAAAGCCGACAGTTGATCAAAATGGCTGCTCCCGTATGGTCCAAAACTGCACCTAAACTAGTTTAAAGGATATGAATTTTGGCGCTTATTAACAACATAGGGCAAAAACATTTGCCAGAACAGAGATTATTGAACCAGTTCTGAAAGTGCAATTATTGAATTATAAACTATATAAAAAGAGAAAAGTACGTTATCTGAGTGTTTTATTTCCACGTTACCTTTGAAGTCCAGGAAGCGAAAATAACCATGAGGAACGAGCAGTACGGCCAGCCGTAAAAACGCTACCACCCGAATTACACCTATCGATCGTACACCAAAGGTAAGGAAATTTAAAGTCATTTTAACCATACCTAAGTTATACAGTCTTTTAAACATTGCCAGGAAAAAGCATATCATAATCGAGTCTACAACTGTAAGGCCACTTACAACAGAGTAGAGCGCAAAACTTACAGTAAAATATTACAGTCCTGTGTATTAAACTTGGAATGATCATCCCTTAAGTTCACTAAAAATTATTTTCCCAAAGATTGCATTTATAAACATATTTGTTGTACATATACCAAATATGCAAAGCGTTATGATCTTCCATACCAACCCTGATTCCTCGCTGGGTGAATGCAAAGTAACGCCAGTCACAAAAACTATGAACGCTCTGTTTTCCTCATATTTTCTTGAGGCAATGGGTTATTCAAATGCTAAAAATATTCCCTTATTCATTCTATATTCCACAAAAACTGATGTTTATTCTTCGTGAAATAAATGAAAGCAGGAAATCTCAGTTACTCGCATCAACGACACGCATCGTTCTTTACGTTAGGGGTGAAATGAAGTGGTTGGAGATGTGGGACATTGTCTACGATCACTGATCGGACGACACCGGGTCTTAACCGTGTATGCTGCTCTGGGCATTGTCCTTTCTAGATTTTAGCATAGGTGGATCAGAAACTATTAACCAACTCACCCATGCTCCGTTTTTGACAGGTTCTTACACATTGCACATTTGATTTGTAGATACTGAACGATCTGAAGATGCAGGAGGCGGTGACCTTGTTGACCATTTCCTCGTTAATCCTCTGTCACGGTGCCACACCTAATCACAAAGTGATTACATTCAATGCCGCTTTGCAAGACAGCCTTCCGATGAAAGTAGAGAGAAGGGAGGCACTACTTAAAGGTGTGAAAGCTTCCGGTGCCGATGTTGTCTGCCTGCAAGAGGTAATGATACGAATCTCGGTGGAGGACGAATCAAAATTCTCGTACATGTATTAGAGTATTATTTCTATTAAATATTATTTCTGCCCAGTATAATCAAAATTTCTCCTCTAGAATCAAGCGATAGCACATTTCGTTATGTTTGTCTGTTTGGTGCATATATGTATATATATATATATATATATATATATATATATATATATATATATATATATATATATATATATATAGAAAATATTTTAATTTCTCTCCTACTAAGATTCAACCCAGATCCGCAGGTTACAATATCCATCGCCTTGCCAGCACGCACCAACACCCATTTACGTAATGAATATTTAGAAACTGAATTCAGTCTCATTTTATACGATGTGAACACCATGAGATTTGGAAGAAATTCGTTTCTTTATTCATTCTTATCCATACTTCATGTATACGATGTTAGATTATAATTTGGCAAACCCAACTTGTTAGTCTCCAGAAGAGTCGCAATTGCTTGATCGGTTTGTAATCTATAGTAAATTGTAAAAAGCGCACATGTTGAACTTTTTCCAAAAATATATAAACCATTTTGAATTATAACTTCAAAGATATGTTCAATGTGTGTCAATAGCGATGTAAGAAATAATGTTCCCTCCTCCCGCAAAACATATTTATGTCCCCTTCCTCTAAAACTAAAATGTTTTCTTTTTTTCATGTGAATCTCTGGACCGATATGGCCTTCGCATTACATACCCACTAGCCAACTCCCTCACAACCCATCCCACAGCAGTTTTGGGTGTTGCTTCTGTGGTTACTGTATGAGCGTACTACCCGTCGAGTCTTCCTGTTTTCGACACACTTCCCATTTACATCCTTTTTACTTCTTACACTATTACTTCCGTGGCAATGCTGGAAAAAAAATAATATTATCACATCGAAAACGGGCGTTTTTGTGGAAAACAACTAAAATTCTAACCACTATCCAATCGTAAAAGGAAAGCAAATAGTTCAAATTAAGTATATAATATCAGATGCGGTTATTAAAATGAAAACAAAGAAACTAACCTGCAAGTAAAATTGTAGATGGAACATCAGGTAGAACAAAGTAATGCTTTTATTTAAATTTAAAAATATATTTGACACTGAATTAAATGTAGAATAAATGGTAAACGCGTTTATCCTGTAAATATCTACAAATTGCAGTAACAATTATCCACTAATAAACATCAATACCGACATGAATACATATTTGTAAACAGTTTTAATTATGACTATGCCCGATATGAGTCACGTGGCAATATCATTTCAGTACCATGTGACACTGACTTATGGCTGGATGTCCATTAGCACTGTCAGAATATTTCGTAAGAAATTGTTTATGACCATTTACTGCCTGGAATTAATCCTATTTAGTTGGGGGGTTTAATGGAGATATTTTGATCAGTTCACGGCTATTAATGATAAGATACGAATTGCCATAATTTTTTTGTCCATGTGGACCAATGTAAGTCTAAACGAATAGTATGGTCAAGACGTCATTGAAAGATGCGTTCTTGCGTGAAGCTTTAGCTTCTGAGATAAAGTAAAAATTAGGAAGATACCGTTCTTCTATATATTTAATTTTGAATTGTTTGTTAGCTTTTCATACTGATCACAAATTATGTATATCTGTATTCATTACTTGACCTATGCCAAAAATCAGGTTAACGGGGTACCTGACCAGAGACATTTATTTTGTAAACAACATAATACATAGCTTACACTTGTCTTAGACTATAAATTTAATGTTCTAATCATTATCAATGGAAGTAAACATGATTACTTCTATCTGAATGTAAATGTTAGTTTTCACTTGGAAATTCCTAAACTTCTTTGACAACTTTGAATGCTTCAGAGAGGAGGCTGACCACCAACACGGCTCTGTTATTGCTTCTTAGCTTTTGATATTATGTTGTTTACTTGAAACATTATTTATTCATGCTATAACATCAGAAGAAGGGTCATTGTTATTGTTGTGTTCAGTTTTTAATTTGGGTGGATTTATTTATTCAAATTAGTGTTCACTATAAGTAGAAAGAGCTCAATAATATTCTTGGCCTAAAACATTAATTTGGAATTATAGTGAATTCAGACAAGGAAATTTGGATATTAATGTGATACATCGCCACAGTCCGGACCATTGGAACATTATCACATTCGAGATTACAGGCACATTAATACAATCAAAATTTGAACTTATTTGGAATACCACTGGAATTCAATTAGAATTGAAATTTTAGAAAGAACTTGTATGACTGTTTAGGATTTAATTCACAATACTGTAGGGTTCTTTTTAAATTTTCACTCTGTATTCTAAGGAAATAAATTACTTGTTTAATTTTACAAAATTTCTTGATTTTCGCTCTTTTCTGTTACTTAGCTTAGACCATAGAGGCGTAACAACAGTATTGGTGTTGTTGTCGTCGTCGTTTGGAGTTGACGCCATGTTTGTAGAGTATAATAGGATGTACATGGTGGCCAGTATTGCTGGTGGAGGAAAATCCCGGGCACAGTTCGGTACGATCCACCGAGCTATGAAGAGCTACTGGCAATCTTTCCCACATACTGAGATTGCGCGATTAGCCGAACCGAGATTAGAACTCACGCTGACAGATGCGAGATTGCATTGATCGGTAAAGGCTGGCCATTTAAACCACTCAGTCACTGACTAACACACTTGGCTTCCTATAAAACGGTGGGCATCTGATACAAAGCAAGTCATTTCTTCATAATATAATATTATTAGCAACCTAAAATGTTATTCCGTTACCGTTACCAATTTCGCTTTTGTTCAGCAAAACAAAATGTTTGATATTTATTTATTTATTTGTTTCATGCAGCACAGATATTACACGCGTCCGCAATGAATCGTTCCTAGGTCGGATGTGTACTCATTTTCAGGCTTTGTGCCACATTAGTTTGCTTTCGTTTTTATTGTTGAGTAGGGCCTTTACTCTCGTTTATTCTTTCCATGTTCTGCAAGCAGAAAAACTGTACATTGTCTTCCAACATCTAGAAGGTGAAGCGTTAAAAAAGAATTCGTTACGCTTATTAATTTTATATTTAATCATGTTCTATATTGTTCCTGGTTAACCCTTATTCTGAATAAATTCCGGGTCGTACATTGTTTGATACACACATGAAGCCTTGTAATAATTTTGGGTTCAGATAGTGAATTCAGATTTGTATGGATTTTATTACTACATATCTAGATTTGTCCTGCTTTACCAGAATAGACAAAATGCTAATACACCTTTCTTAAAATGAAAACTGAAATATTACTAATCAAGTAATTAATGGACATAATTGGAATTGGTCAATAACAAAATATGGGTAGATTCTTTGAGATCCACGCTATAGCTTTGATGCGGTCAAACCAGAAAATATGCAGCATGAAAGAAAACAATCGTAGACCTACTTGTTGGTCTAGAGTCGTTAGTGGTGTACTTAGAGATGTGGGTTAAACAAATGGGTTATAAAACATATACCTGCCCTCTTTACAAACTTGACGCCGTGAAAACAGACCTGTATTTTCTACACGGTGATTCACAGGATAAAATAAACTTTCATTTTCTAATGCCTTTACAGTAAAACATTATTATTACAAAATAATTCAGAGATTTAAAAGTAGAAACATTGTGTAAAAAAGTCAGCAATCGGCACTAGCATGGTAAATGCTGAGCAGCCTCTGAACTCTGATAGGACAACAGTAGATTGGAACAATGCATCGGTATACAAGAAAACAGTGCGCGTGGAAAAGCGGAAGACACATTGAAAGAAATTCTCATTTTGAGTGAATACCTCCCTCTCCCACCGTTGAATTGTGTTAAACCACGTTGTACTGTAATACTACAGAAACAGAAACCCCCAAACAACTCAGGTGAATCCATTTAGCTGGTCAACACGCAATCAAGACCATTTAATTCCGAAGTCGGACACATTTTGAGTTGCCAATAAAGTCTTTTAATGCTAGATCCGCTGGTTAAAGTTTAGAAGTTTTTATTTTTTAAAATATTTTTTTCAAAGGAAATTTAAGTAAGAATAAGATTCGGAAATGTTCGCAAGATTGTTTCAGGATTTAGTTTGTGGGAGTAGCATTTCGAGAGAAACAAGAGCACCACGTACTTAATTTGTTTAGGAATGGCATCTTTGAAGATGTGGAATCATTGTCTTGCTATTAAAGGCTATATTTAGTTGCAAAAGAAATGTGAAAAAATACTTTTAGTTACACAATAAAGAAGCCCAAATCAACGGTTTGAGCAAGGGGGTAACTGAGAATCAGCTAAATTATCCTCCATCTTAACACCGACAAAATCCTTAGAAACAAATCCAAGGAAAATAGCGATCCTCCCCATGTATGTATCTATTTAAATAAAAGGGGATTAAAGCACACTTGAACAAAATGCATAATATTAAAACCTTACACATTCATGGTTTTACCAAACTCAATATTAACATCGTATAGAACGAATGTAAAAATGAATGAAAGAGAGAAAAACAGCAAAGCATTAAATGACATGAAATAATTAAGACATTGTATTGGATGGATCATATTTTATACAGATTCATCGCATTCACGTACAAAAGTGACCTGACAAGGTGTCTGAAGCGGAAAGCTGCTTCGCATTGCTTTCAATAAGGCGCATTTTTCAACATATTGCGGAAAAGAAAACTGTTCAGTATTAAATATGGTAATATAACCGCTCAGTATGCATATATAGTTTCAACGGATCGGAAAAAAGAGTATTTTTTCACGAGCTAAATGCGGACGTTCAACATATATCGAATAACGCAAGAAAAAGGAACAGATATTTAACATTTTGGAATCGAAATACAACTAAACGTTAAATTCCGCTTGCCTAGAGAATAAGGTCTCGTGCACCATAGGACATTCTCTTCAACCTTAATCGACCCTTTTCGGTAATGAGAGCATGGCCAAGCGGTTTAGGATGTGGGTGTATGGGAGCTTTGCGATAGATGCCGTCAAGCGCGAAAATAGCCAGATTCTACTTGGGATGGATTATACTTCTCTAACCGCCTTCTTTATAGTCTCTTAAGGAAGACTTTGTTTAGGTCGAAACTTAGGGAAACTTTGCTTATTTCCCAGTACAGCTTTCCACATTGAGATGTAGGCCTATATGCGTACTCGTGTATTTCCTTCTTCTCTATCTTTAGTGCTGTCTTTCTTTCTACTTCTTTTTATTGTGTATGCAATTGTTTATCAAATAAACAGATTAAATCATGTATTTCAGGTGTTTGATGGCTCTGACATTGACTGGTTGAGGACGAGACTTTCGGAAAACTATTTGTATTCCCTCAGTTTCATGCATCAGTCGGATACCCCTCGGAAGGATAGAAATGAACCTCCGTGCAAAAGCCCAGAATTTTCCGAATTCGTTGCATGTGCATCGACTAACTGTTTGCAGTTTGACACAAGCGTTGAAGAGGGGAAATTTGCTTTCCTCGGATGCCTACAACAGCATTGTGCAAGGCATGTGTTTAGCCTGCCACAAGAGTGCTTGACGTGTTTATTACTCCGAAAAGATATGAATGAGGCACGTGAAGTGTAAGTATTAACGAGGTACGCGGTGTGTAAGTAAATATTTGGTATCATTATTTTTTTTTGCTTGCACATTAATTTGATGTTTCAGATCAATTCTGCGTTCAGCACATAACTGTTGCGATTTTTTTATTGCTCTTTGTCCAATTTGACGTTATATATGTGTGTGTGTGTGTGTGTGTGTGTGTGTGTGTGTGTGTGTGATTTGGATTTGTAATGTAGCTTTAAGAATATTTCAGTCATATCGCTACGATGTCTGGAGTGTGGCAGATTATAGTAATGTCTAGCACTGAGGCATCATTTATCAGACATGTCGCATCATGTCCCACCCAGACACATTATCCGGACATCAGGCGGATAAGTCCTAACACTACCCTCTTAATGCTGAGCGCCATGCGAGGTTGCTGTTAGAACAATTTTTATAAGTCTCTGGTACGAATCGGCCGGGGATCGAACTCTCGACCTCCCGCATCTGAGGCGGACGCTCTAACCACTAGGACACCGGAGCGGTTTGACATTACGTAATCACGCTCTCAGATGTTGAGTTACATAAGGAAACTTTGTAAGTCAGGGAATTACGTTGGTTGCTTGCTTGCATACTTTGACGTCATTGTAACACATTATTTGCTATATCATGCCGTGGAAATGAGAACTAAATGCCTTTTGCAAAAATACACCAACGCATCAAAAAGGTCAAGAGGATGTGACTACATTCTAAATATTGCAGGTTTTGACTTTAATATACTGTTTTCAGTACCTGAAAACAGCAGTAAATAATGTTGCCCTTTCTTGCAACATGTATATTCTCCATCATTCTATTATGAAGAATTTCTTGCCCATTTGGAGTTTCTTTCATTGCAAACAGTTGCAAACGCCAAAAGATGGGTATGAGACGCCTTTTGATGATATGCACGAGGATCGTTCTTATTCTGTTTGAAGAATGTTTATAAGAACTTTGATTTAGTTTTCTTATATTTCAAAGTAGAAAAACATTGCTTGGAGTAATAATATATATGTTTCTTGTAGGTCGTCTAAAAACGCCATAGTAACTTATATATACTTTTCTTTAATTTCACTGTAACGTAGCATTATTTTATTTCTAAAGATAAGAGTAAGGATTTCGTTTCCATTAATTTTAGATGATTGTATAAGTTTTCAAATTAAATTTTTGGATATACTCTAATATTAAGAAGAAAAGAAACGAAATTTCAACGCTACCCTAACTTCAATCATTATTTTCAATATACAGTGACAAGCAAACACCCGGTTATTTTACAATACATTTTCCTGTAACTCGGATGCCCTGCAACACTGTAAGTGATGATTTAACGCAAAACGTGACCGGGATGCCTAAAGCCGTTTCAATTGCAAATAATAATATTTGTACTGAACCAAATTATTGCATATGAAAATTATACTGAGAAAAGACTTAATATATAGTTCCCATAGTGTCGCGTACATCAATACCCGATCTTCTGAACTCGGAAACACGAGGTATTGTTTTCAGCCTGATTTTGGAATGTCGAAACCTATACTTGTATCATGTCGTCTGCAATGCTTCTTTACTCGTTACACAAGTAACCTGTCAGGGTTAATTGAAGTAGTTAACATTATGCCCACAAGACTTTGTGAGAAGTCGTGCGAGAGTTCAGTTCAAAACCAATCTGCAATATCGTTCTATTTAGTTGTATTATTGGATCACATTCTGCCGTGAGTCACACACACACACACACACACACACACACACACACACACACACAAACTCACACAGTACAGCAATTAAACTGGATATGTACAATCAGATTTCTGTAAAGGTCTCTAGTTCGTTCCTCGCAGAATCACCAATGATACCCATGTATGTTTATCGTTGAATTTGCGTGTCATCGTCTCGAAACATAGCAACAATTACTGAATTCGTTTAGTGCGTTAAGGATTTAACATAATCCTCAAAGACGTACAGCGCAACAACATTCATTCGATACATGATGATAAAGACTGTTCTCTGTACATGTCATACACCATGTTCGTCCTAAGTTCTGGAAGAGTCCATTTTGTTTACTGCAAAGAATTCAAATAGAAACAATTACAATATGGCCGAAAAAAAAAGCTACTCACGCCTGAAATAAATAAATCGACTCATCCACATGTCATGGTGGCATTAAATGTTTTTGAGCAAACAGACCAGCTTGTTTTAGCATGTATTTAATAAGATGTTGCGCTCTATGTCGATACGAAAGCTGTTGGAATACTTCTTGCACGAAACGAAGCAGTCATTTTAAACTACATTTAATGACGCGAACGGAAACAATTCAATGAGCAACAAACACGAATATGTTGTGTGATGTGATTTGCATTCCTGCATCTACAGCAGGGGTTTAGTGCTGTGCAAACGGCGTTCCCTTACCTTTTTTCGCGTTCCCTTACTGTTTGCGCTCTCTAGTATACTCCTACATCTAAGTAACATACTATAGCACATCAACAATGATCTAGAGCATTTCTGAGTGCCGATTAAAGCAGCTTGGAATTGCGTTCTAGTCAATAGGCAGTGGCAGATCCAGATACTATACAAGTAAATGTACACATTTAACTCGATATCCTATTTGCTTCTTTCATCAGGTGTCATTTAAATCCTACGACGATGATAAACGTGCCGGGTCTCTTGTTATTCAGCAAGCATCAAATGCGAAAAGCTAAGGCAGTGGAGTATCATCCGGATGTTAAGGAGATAGCAAAACGAGGCTATCTTCAAGCATATGTAAGTGATTTTCAAATGAATGACATATCCATATGAATATTTCATATTCACTTTCTTTGATATTTCTTGCATTGAGACCACAATCTTTATATTTATTTCAGATAAATCCAAATTTTATTTGAACAGATGATATAATATTGACCATATGTCCTTGAAAATGTAGTCATGTTTTTCTGGCTACGTATTTGTTTATTTATTACACTTTGATGCGTTTGAGATTATCTGCTTTATCATTTGCTTCAAAAGATCATAATAATTATGCTGAAATCAGATGCAACTATCATGTGTAAATTTTCGTTTGACTCCATTGAATAATAATGCTATAAAGGTATTAAGTTTACTGTAGCTCTCTTTCTTATGTTCATCAATCGTATTAGTGTGTTGGTACATGGATAGCGTAGCATGAAATGTATAAAATATTTTACGGAATATTTGAGCTTTTATTCAGATCACGATACAGTTGTGTGCACACATCTATCAACACCTTTCTTCGGAGACCTCTATCCCGAAGGTAAATAACAAAATAATAATTTTGTACAAACGTTTCAAATCATACCCCAGACTGACTTATACCTCCTCCAGATATATACAAGGTTTATCGAATTTGTCGGGGTTGGAGAGGGAGATACATTTTCATCTGTATAATTATATCTAAAATATATTCTCATTTTAGAAGACAATTTAATATCTTAAGATACAATATATATGATCTGTTCATGTTCAAACTGGGTTTAGAATCTCGATTCAGTCTTGAGGATGGAGCGAATGGGAATGCGGTCCCTAGATCAAAACTCGAAACCATTTAAATCCCCACCCTACAACTATACTTAACTCATTTACTCTTTATTATTCCACATATACACATATACGAGTGTGCATGTATGTGTACGCGCTCACTTACTTGACTAGA
Organism: Sinohyriopsis cumingii; assembly: GCA_028554795.2. Lineage (NCBI taxonomy): Eukaryota > Metazoa > Mollusca > Bivalvia > Unionida > Unionidae > Sinohyriopsis > Sinohyriopsis cumingii. Next base: position 7,805,623 of record CM068827.1, on the reverse strand, counting down.
CAGATAAATCCTTAGATATTGCCACAGGCGGTCATGGGTCTATATGGAGGAGGATGTACGCCATAATTATAAGCATGTGCTTTTTATTAATATGCAATTTATATTCTTTTCTTCTATTGTGTATTTTCTATGTGTGAAAGATATACATTCTGGGTTGCATCTGTGTAGCTGCCAATAATTATTTCTAAGTTCGATATGGGTGACGTTGGAATATTGCAATTTCATCTCACCATTTTCTGTGTGAGTGATCATATGTGCATATTTTTAATATTACAGATCAATACATTATTCATTGTATCTTTCCATCTCTCAATATCTTCATCGCATGTTGACAATTCGTTTCATGCCATATGTTAATTACCATAACGGTAATGTACATAACATCATTTAATTTGAAAGTTACAAGTAAGAAGTAATCATAATCCAAAACATGTCCTGGCTAACTTGCCCTGCCTCGCAAGAAATTGTTTGTATGTCTGTTTGTTTGTTTTTAAATCATCATTCATTGCTCTAGCAGTGACTGAGTAATTTTATGTGTATTTTTATTACACACGTTAAGATTCTTTATATTGTCTTTCTAACTCTGTATATAGTGAGGACGAAGGGCGTTGAATGTCACTGTTTACTATTATTGTTCCTTTTTCTACCCACGTGCACAGACTGTAACTACCGTATATATTACTTTAATTAAATCAACAATTTTTGGCTTTTTATGGTTTGAAGCATTACATTTAAACCGCAATTATTATAGAAAAAAATCGTGTTTCACTTCGACATTTTTTGACAAGTCGGTATAGCATCTGCAACATCGCTACTGGCTCATACCACCCAGCCTGCCCGTCCACCTCCTCCACCCGTCCCCATCTCTCTCTCTCTCTCTCTCTCTCTCTCGCACTTAGCTCACAATTAACGTTCTTCATTAACACACCCATTGTGAAGTCAACATGAAATATTCTTAACAATTCAATAATGTTTCTTAATTTCAATTTGTAACATCACTATCTTGGTAAAAATAAAAGTTTTAAAAACATACAATTCAACGACTGATAATATTCCGCATCAGTATTGTATTAATTACTGCGTAAGAATGTATAACTGTGAACACAGAATGACAAATAAATAAACATATACATTGATTAAACATTCACGTGCCAGAAACATTTTCCAGATGCTTCATCATAAAAACATCACATAATGCTCCCTTATGAAGTCATTAACGTAATCAGCTACTAGTGAGTTTGACGCATTCTTTGGTTTAAAATGGACAGTTTGTATTGGTAAATGAAGTTAAATGTCTATCATAGATCCCTGATAAATAAACACATACACACACACATACGTGTGTGTGTGTGTGTGTGTGTGTGTGTGTGTGTGTTTGCCACAGTATGTACATATGAGTGTTAGAGAGTGAGAGATAGAGAGAGGGGAGGGGGTTAAAAACTTGGATGACTGGGTGAGAGTATTGAACTTTTGAGAAAGTCTTCTTTATTTTAAAATCGCCAGTCAACTAATCTGAGATAAGAGTGCCAATTTAAAATAAGTGTGATACAACAACAACAACAACATAAACAATAATAATAATAATAATAATAATAATAATAATAAACATGAATTAGGAAAACGGAGATGACGCTGGAACTACTAACGAAAAGTGAAGGTGATGAATTGTTACTCCACATGTAAAGAGAGCATTCATTTATGTACACACATAAACACACACACACGAACAACAATAATATCAACAAAAGAAACAGTACTCTAGGACAAAGAAGCGTTTATATTGTCTTTATTACTATTTGATTTATTTTGTTGACGACCGATCCGGATTCCAAGTGGTTAGATCGTCCGTCTAGGATGTGGGAGGTAGCGGGTTCGAACCCGAGTTTTACCAAATACTTATAAAAATGGTACTTGCAGATGCCTCATTAGGGGCTCAGCATTAAGATGCTAGTGCTAGGACTGGTCGGCCTGGTGTCAGGATAATGTGACTGAGTAGGACGTCATGCTACATGTCTGCGGAATGATGCACCAGTGCAAGACATCACTAGAAACTGCCACACTGCAGACATCGTAGCGATATGACTGAAGATCGTTAAAGCTACGTAAAAAATGCAAATTACACACACACACACACACACACACACACACATGCACGCGCGCGTTACTGACTAAGCAATGCAGGCCGCATCCGTTTATCGGTCCACATTGAGTAGAAAGTGCAATATACCGGATCCACTGTCATTCTATTCGTTAATATAACGGTGCCCTCAGTTGGAACAATAATTTATTGAAATTTGCATAATGCTAACAGAAATTTTGCATCTGTCGCTGTGCTACAGTGGAATATCCGAGAAATTAAACATTTTACCAGTACGATACTTAATAGTTTGCTATCAAATGAAATCTGCAAATTGTAAAGTGGAAATTCAGAGTTAGGAAGACACAATTAAGAATCTTAACGTGTGTAACAAAGCTTTACATAGAATCACTCTCATGGAATCATAAGACATGACATTGCAGCTCAATTATATCAAACTTAACAAATTCGGTAATAAATGATGGCAGTGGCAAAAGTACAACTAGGAATGTATATCCCATGCACCTTAGAAAAGACAAACAAAGACCAAGACAAAATACATTGAATAGTAATAGAAAATATATCGTGACGATTCAATGGTCACAAAGTAAGTAACAGAAAGAAGCAAAACCATAAAGTTTTGTACCACTTAACAATTATCAAAGTTATAAGTGAAAATGTGAGAGGAACTTGCAGTAGTATAATGTGAATCCAGACTAATCCTGAGAAAGTTCTATTAAAGTCCTAAGTAAATGAAAAGTTCTGTATAGATTGTTAAACCGGAAATGAAATTTTCCGCCAAAAAGCGTGACGTTATTAAGATTTCTTCGCCCAGAACTCCTAATAATTCACAACAGTTTCCAGAATAATAATATAGTCCAAATAATGAACACTTTCTATTTCTACTGAACAGTCCAAACAAATGTTTTTCCTCTCGAATAATATCTAAGTAAACATTAAAAAAGGCCTGCAGACCTAGAACAGGAACACAAGAAATGAGGATGACTACAAAAATCGAAAATAATCTGATTGCTCAGTTCTCTCCTTATATCTAGCTTTTATTGCCACTAAATTTCACAATATACCCCACTTGATGGATCTTACTACTCATTTTATCTAGAACTTGCCTATTCATGTGACTCAGCCCGACCAATGGGCAGTTACTGAATTTCGCTCTAAACAAACTCGGGTCTTTGGCCAATCTAACTAAAGATATTCCGTACAGTTTACAACCATGCATAAAAATTACAAATATTAAATAAAATCTTGTACAAGGATTTAAGCAAAGCTGTAGATATACATAATAATATACATACAGTTATGGCGGTGATGCTCCTCCATAGGTGTATACCTACCACCACGCTCACCCTCCATCCCCATGGGCACATATTTAATGGGGTGGGATAAAAAAAGGGAAGCGTATGGATCTGTTTAATAAACGCTCTATAGATTTTTACCGTCAGCTATAAAGGTTCTAACAGCTTATGCTGCATACAACGGAGGACTTTTATACTGCATTAGATGGTCACTGAAGTGGATACAATCTTCAATAAATAATGCCCCCATTTAGACGACTGCTGACCCTTGCATTTGTTGGAACCGAGGATTGAATCTAGGACCTCAAAGGAGTAAAGTGGGTGTATATCTACTGTAATATACAGGACTTAGATCATCACATAATTTATAGACATTGGTTGCTAATAATTTAAGATATATATAAATGCTTTATACTTTACATCGTAGCGACAGTATATTGAACCAAATGAGGTTACGTCTTCAGATCGTGTACAAATTGTACCTAGTGTTCTGAGACAAGTGTAGGCACAAAAATGGTGACATGACGATTAGCGACAGCGAGTTATCGAAGTTGTTTTAGTTCTTATTTTTATATTTTTTAGCATTCCACAAATATGGTAACTATACAGCTCAGAACCGGGCAGAGGTTGACAAACTTCTTGCAGCTATCAAAGGTAAAACGCCACTGGTGCTAGCGGGAGACTTCAACACAGGCCCCGAACTACCTGAAAGCAACGTGTGTGCTGAACTTCCAGGTAATCTCAAATAACTGGGTAACTTATAAAACGAGACCGTTGTAAATTCATCCTTGCGGTTCGCAATGACACAACACAGCATTAATATATATATATATATATATATATATATATATATATATATATATATACACACACACACAGATTTTGTAGGTATGTATGTGCGGGTGTGGGTGGGTGTTTGTAGACAGTCTTTTCTGAATAAACCATATTTTGAACGTAATTGTTAAATCAAGTTTAAACTTGACCGTGAACATTCCGAGATTTTGTAATATAATTCATTTTGACTTTTCCAGACTCCTATAGAGCCTTAACCAGCACTAAAGTCAGACTGTTTCACACTGCCATTAATAAGTGTACCTTTTGTAATGGCAACACATGGCTTCAACAAGACTGCGACTCGACTATTGACCACATCTTTCTACGGGGTCACACCCTTATGTGTATTACGGTAAGGAAGAATTATCATGTTTATATTTGCTTTTATTAACATAATCCATACTAATAGCAAGTGGGAGTGAAAATTGGTTTTCCGGTTTCTTGAATGCATATAAACAATTGTCAGCCCGAAACCTTTGGACACAGAGAAAGGACGCACAACACATCTAGTGTCTTCAAATACACAGCAAGACCATATTCATGCAGAGTGTTGCTTGTTTTAGAGTAGATACTAGTTTTTAGATTAATGCATATTTGTTTTATAGTTTTACAACTTTTTGCTCAATATATACACGTTTGCTTCTTAAGTCGAATGTGGAGAGTAATAGTTCAGGACTCTATTGGACATGAATTATGGAAAATGAAAAGCATCGACTGTATAGAACGTGTATTAATGAAAATGAAGAAACACGGTTGTTTAGTTATCATTGATACCACAAGATGTTTTGCTTCTGCGAAAATGGACATACTGAATTAGTAAAAGTATTGTCTGAACAAGATCTTAGTGTCCATATAAATGCAAAGAATGATTAGCATCAGCATAGCATGTTCAAATGGTCATTTAGAATGGGTATATTTACTAATAGGTATTAACATTATAGATCTAATATATAGAAAAGGTCATCCATTGCAAGAGGTCATACAAGTGTTACACATACACGGTATATTATCTAATGAAAGACTGGATGATAGTTGTATGATATATTTATAAGAAGAATGCAAACATTTCTGTTTTCTTGAATGATTAATATAATGGATGGTTATTTCAAAAGAAACCATTGCCCGATGTGTAAACGCTCAGTACAATTTAATACATGCATACAACTTTAAGCTTGAGTTTCATAACCGTTTAGCTCCATATAGCTTTCTTTCTTTATTGGTTACTGTATTTGTGTGGGAAAATATGAACGAGGTTATTTTCTACTGCAAGGGCATGGGTTTACAGTATTATTCCGAAAAAACGAGTTCATATTTTCCCGTACAAATGCAATAACGTTTAATCATATACTCATTCCGTTTTCTTACCTAAGGGTTAATAATAAAGGAATACACTATAAGAAACAAAGTAATTGAATTCATGCTGATTTTTAAAATAAATACACAATCGTGGATTCATCAATACACTGTACTGTAACAATATTAACGCGCACATAGCACTGCCCAGCGACCTTTGAACTTCGTCGAGCGATCAACAATACTTTATTTTTGAAAGTCTTATTTTGGTCTACTTAAAATTGGAATGAAGTCATAATTTTACTAAATCCGCATTTACTGTTTATGATTTTCTGTACCGCTATATAAACTTGTTACAAGATCATGTGGCTGGTTAACATCTTTTATGTTGGTCAACATTTCTATGGCATTACATTACATTAGATTGCAAAATTAATATGCGGATTTGAGCTTTCCAAGAATAGACAAAAATTCACAGTGCGTTTTGTTTATTCTGATAAATATCCACGCCATATACTTGTACTAACGGTTGAATTAAACGTTTGTTAAAACTTTGATGCATAAAGCAATGCCAGTGAATGCATCAATATTTGTCAATTGCGATCCAACCACAGAGGTGTTATGCTAACCTAGAGACAACATGATTTTCCTCATATCATCATTATCTTCAAGTATTTAAGGTTTCAATTGGCATATCTTGATTGTCTCGTGTACTTCCAAATAAAACTGTTTCACCAATGAAAATATAGTCATCTTTAAACAGGATGATTTTCTCAATAATTTGTTGAAGGGTTAAAGCCATTGATGTGCTGTGTAAAGATAAGCACCGCCTACGTTGGCCATACTATATAACGATAACTGGCTTCCTGCAGGAACAGATACAAGGAACTGTGGCACATTTATTTTGGTTGTTAGCGTATTTTCATGTGAACGATAGTTTTGAAACTTTAATATTTTGTTATTTCACCATTCAAAGTCCAATAACATATTTTGTTTTCTTGATATCACGGATACTAATATATGCATAGATAATCACTACACCTTCCTCTGTTAAGACAAACAAGTTTTTAAAAAATGTTATTGGACGATGTGTTTATATTTCCTGGCTCTTCTTCCCCAGCACCAGTATCGGTGTTTCGAATTACATTGTATTGTGGTGTGGTATTTAAATAATACATTAATAATAGTTTCTACCATAAGATAAAAATATATTTGGGCTTTTGTTACCCACATAAAATTTATTAAGACAATCTTTCCTCACCAACTGGGTTACTGACATTCATGATGAGATTATGATAAATGTTTAAATCTCCTTTTATAATATTGCCACTCTTGTTCATATAATTGATATCCACCAATATTTGTTGTGGTAAGATTTATGTCTTTATTTGCAAATAACTTGATGTTCTATTTATGCCCATATTTAATTTGCCTGTTAGTATATCGCCAGTTTCTTAACGTAATTGTCAAGGCTTAACTGATAATTTTGTCCGGAACATGTACCTAGACTAGCGTTACAATTGCCAACATTCCAGACTATATTACTGGAGCAGCAGGGAGGGCCAACAGACCAAGAATTTCGACGGACCAAAAACATCTCCACGGAAATCTCATCCGGAGAAGGATTCTATTTACCGAATAGAGGCTTCCTGAGAGAGTTACATCGTTATTGACCCTCAATCCGAATATAAACATTTCGTTCGAAACTCTAGCTGCAGAATAATATGTTCATGATTTTTATTTCATCGTTGATTACATTTTGACGACCGACCATACGGAGACGCCCTCCCTGCTGCTGTCGTCTTTAAATGAAATTTTTAATGAATCAACATCAAATAAGATATAATCGAATTGAAATTTATTTTTTAATTTTCGATTTCAAGATACAAATAAAAATAAAATAACATGGATGTAGGAGAATAATTAAGATCTAGAATAGCACGAGAGCGATTAAAGGCAATAAAGGAATATCTGCCAGTACAAAAAGAAATCAGAAAGAAAATACGAGCTGCTCAAGAAGCAAAGGAAGGAATCGCTGAGCAACGACAAGAATTGTTTGAACCAATAACCAAAGCAACAGAACAAATTATCTTGGGTGATATAAAAGACCCTGATGTAGCGAAGGAAGGAATTTTACCTTTGTTGAAAAGAATTGAGAAACAAACTATCGCGAAAACTCCTCACGCTGACATATTCAATGATGACGAAGTAACAAGAATAAGAGCAATAGCAGATCTTGATGCTCTTGCTGAATTCGCTCATAAATCATTTGTTGATCGAAAAAATATATTGAAACCTGAATATGCTAATAGCGTCCCTGGTCGCGACAAATGGTACAAATTACTCTACTATGTGTATCGTAACATCAACAGAATCGATGATGATTACGTTAATTATATCAATAAAGTGAAAAGAGTTGCGTTGCCAGCTCGAGTGGCAAAACCCCAACCTGTGGCACAACCTCAACCTGTACAACCATCTAAAATCGTGCCACATGATTTATTTACTGATGATACTCTTCAAAATATCAAAGATCCAAATAAATTGATCGATATAGCTAGGAATTACGATGATCAACAAAAATATGTGAATCCCAAATTTATCGGTACATTTAAATTTACAGAGAAAAAATGGCCGGATTTGTTATATGCTGCATCCAAGAGATCGGAAACGGTAAATCCAAAAGATCCAGATTATTTAAATTTTATTGATACATTATCTCAACCTGTACAACAACCTGCGCAGGTAGATATTCCAGTTGATCAATCAACAATGCAGGGAATAAATCCTAAAGGGTTTTTCTACGCTGCTGCCTTAAAGGAAATTGCTGATGTATCCAAATTATATCGTATTGCTGCATTTGGATATGACGAAAAAGACAGATATTTGCAAAAAAAATATCAAGATAAAGTTACTGAAGTCAATTGGATTCCTGTTGTATTTTTCGCTGGAAAAGATACCAAAATCGATCTATCCAATAAAGAATATGTGGAATTCAGAAAAGGGATATACAGATACAGACAACCTTCATCGGTACAACCTGTACGACCACAATCACCAGAGGAGGAATTTCAGGATGTACCTGAAGCTCCAAAAACAGGTAGCGGATATATCATTTGTCCTGATAGCGTCGTTAATGATGTATCTCGGTTGGAGGTTCTTTTTGGTGGAAAACGAGCCGGAAATAATTCACGTGAGATAATCAACGAAGCAACAGATATCTGTCGAAGGTTATTTCAGGGAAAAATCATTGATGTACATATTTATCGCGATCTTATCGATGAACTCGTTGATGATTTTCACAGTGATTGAATAATTGGATTATAAAATAAAATGATTGTTCATAAAAGCCATCAGAGAGCGATACAGGCTCGTGTCATGAATTCAAGGTCACCCATGTACAAATTCAAATACGGATCGGGGATAGGTGATTCAATTATCAAATTTTTCACTCAAATAATTCCTAAGGTCGGTCCGTTAGCTAAGCAACTATCGTCGAAAGCAATAGGTGTTGTTCGCAACAAGGTCATAGGTACCGTCGGTGATGTTGCCGGTAAAGCATACGATACCATCAAAGATAGAATAGTGCGATTGGTAAAGGGAAAACCGAAACCTGCTGATAAGCTACCTGTCACAGCTGGGATGCCTGGCGATGTCAGTAAGATTATAAATGAAGCAGCTAATCAAAAACTAGCATCGTTGGTACAGCAACAACCACAGCAGGAAATCAGCACCAGCGCATTCGGAGGGCGTCTTCGTTTTAGACGATAAAGATATTTTATAAAAACATGTTCTCGCGGACAACCAATGAAGCTTTCAAATTGGATGAACCAGCAGAGAGAGACGACTCAGTGCGAGATTATCAGTATTATTCGTATGACGCGATAACACCAAACAGCCCCAGCAGAATTGAATTACAGGTACAAGATACAACAAGGTATTTTCTACCCTGTGAGGCATTTATTGAGGTTGTCGGTAAGATTGTGAAAAACGATGATACTAATTACGCCGCAAACATCAAGGTTGGATTAGTCAACAACGGTATTATGGCGTTATTCAAGAGCGCTGCATACATGATCGATGGTAGAGAAATCGAATCAATCAACGATAACGTTGATGTTGCAACCACAATCATAGGCTTAGCGAGATACTCAGATGATTTCACCAGATCGGCTGGTCCTAGCATGATGTTCACCAAGGATAATTCAGACGTTGCTGAGGATAAACATTTTCTCGTGAGACAACCAACTGATCGTGCTAATCCCGCCGTTCCTGCTGCTATCGAAGATATGATCATAAAAGAAAACGCTGGGTACAATCTCGGATTTGCCGCTCGTACAGCTATGTTGAAGGGCGACAATAAAAAATTTTCATGTGCTATCCCACTGTCGCATATCTTTGGATTCTGCAGGGACTTTAGAAAGGTTATATTCGGAGCTAAACACACGGTTGTCTTTTATCGAAAAGGCGACAGCAACGACGCTATCTGGAGGACTGGACCTGACGACGGCAAGGTTATATTAGAAAAACTAACGCTGTGGATGCCTTCGATAACACCATTGATAGACAAGGAGAGAAATCTGTTATCGTTTATGAATCAAGGTGGTAAATCAGTGATGTCGTGGCTTACGACGTACACAGATAGCATCCAGAATAACATCAAGGGTAATTTCACCTGGCATATAGCGTCTCAGCAGGGTGTATCTGCACCAAGACATATCTTTGTGGCTCTTCAGCAAGCTGGTCGAGTAGGTGTTCAAACTCAAACCCACATGATCTTCGATCATTTTAATGTCAGCGATGTATCACTGAGGGTAAATGGACATCAAGAACCAATTGAGGAGATTCAACTAAATTACGCAGAAGGATCAGTAGCACGTGGTTATCATCGTTTGTGGAGCTACATGGGTCGAGATCAAAATATTGATACCGGATTACAAATATCTCAGTTAGATTTCAGAAATTTTTATCCGATCTATTATTTTTCACTGGAACATATTGATTTGATAAAACAATCTGTCGTTGATATACATTTTAAGGCCAGAGTCGGTCCACTCGATCTAGCTCAGCCTAATGTAGTTACTCAATACAGAGCTGTTGCTGTTATACTCAGTGATAGAACCATGATCCTCGAGGGTATTGAAGGCAGAATGAGGATCATCGATGCTCCTGTAGAAAAAATGTGATTTAGATTCAATCTAGATTTTATAAATGTCGTATGATCATGTTAGTGTGATTCTGACTCAGGTCAGATAAAAAAGCTACAATCAGGATTAGCGAAAAAATGTGGACTAAATTGATGTTAAAACACGATCAGATTCAGGGTGGTCCAAATAAACTGTCTTTGCCAAAAACGCAACAAAAACATTTCAATAAAGCTAAATCATCTAACACCGGAGTACAAATTACATTATCTCCGGCCGCTATAAAAGATATGATTAAGATAGGTGGATTTTTCCCGTTATTATTCGCGTTACCGGCATTAATTGCAGCAAAGGCAGCTGCTTACCTGCATTAGCCGCCGCGGCCGCACCAGCTATCGCAAAGGCTGTGGCGCTGGGTGCTGCTGGGTACAAAGGTCATTGATAAAATCACCGGCGGTAGATACAACAAAAAAAGGACGAGGACGCCGATTACCAGGGACATCCCCATGGTACTACGGGAGAGGTACAACTCTACCAGGAACCCCCGCGGTGTGGAAAAGATAACACCGTTGTCAAATTACGATCTAATTAATGCTGCTAAAAAACAAAAAATAAAATTTTTCAGAGGAGCGTTTATGCGAGATCAATTACCGCCTCGTCCGAATAAATACGAGACAGGAATCATAAATCTCGATAACAGTACCGGGCCTGGTACTCATTGGGTACTCATTGGGTAGTGTATGCGATAAATCCGCGCGAGATTATCTACGCTGACTCATATGGATTAGCCCCACCCAGAGAATTTTTGGATTATGTAGCTACCAACACAAACACTAACCGATCCTCCGATATGTGGCGATGAGGCAATAAATATTCTATCAGCGATATCCAGATCAAAGAAACCGTATCATAAGGCAGTACATGAGTATACATCAGATAAATTAGATCAACGACAACAATATAATGGTTGACATCTACGGTAGATCTCTGTTAACGAGAACGATAAGAAAGATACTAGAAAGAGAAAAATTTGATACCAGCGATTTATCAAAATACGCAACAAAGGACGACGTTAACAATATTCTGTCACTGGCGGAAGCAGATCCTGGTGAGGTTGTCATTTTTCAGGATGATTATGGAAAACTAAAAACCAGCAACGTGAAGATAGGCGATATAATCAAACGAAGCGAATACAACGCTCACGTTGCTGATTTTAACACCGTTAAAGAAGACACCAGGAAAAATACTAACGCCGCCGAGAGAAATCGCGGAGATATCGAGCTTATATCCGGTCGAGTGCTTCGAATGGCTAGCGTAGATGATATTGATAAAATCAACAGAAAACTTGCTGTTGTTAATACCTCAGTCAATGGTAAAATCGATATCAGTAAAATTCCACCAGCAATGAAGGATTTATTCATCAATCTAACGCCTGTTATTGCGTCAGGAACACTCATCTGGGAACAACGCAAAAAATATATCTTTCAAATACACATCGCCTGTCACCGGCGCGTATAGAATAAATCATTTTTCCTCAGAGAGATTTAGAATCAACTGTGATAAATATAAATGGCGTCACGGTACAGAAAGATTCATCGGTGTGTTAAATATTTTGTTGGATAAAGATGTTGAAGAAACCTTTAGGTTCCAACCCGCTGCTACTAATAAAAATAAATATATACCATCAACAGTACCGATACCCATATGGTGGTGTATAGAATTCATTGCTGAGACACCTTCTTCATTTAGTTTTTGATAGATAGATATAATGGAATATAGATACAGTCAGGCTCGTGCATGGCAGATGTCGCTGAAGAGTATCATCGATGTCTATCAGGTAAAAATAAAAAAATACCAACGCAGATTGGTTATCATTGATGTTGCTGTTTATTCTGTCTCTGCGGTTATTACCGGCGTTGGAATAATCCTATCTGCGTTAACGATGACAGCCCCTGTTGTTATCACGGTGATTGTTTCCACAACCACTACGCTAGCTGGTGTATTTGGTATCATAACGAAAAAAATATCCTCGTGTACCAACACAAAATTAACCGCGTATAAGGATAAACTAAACACAGCATCGACGGCATATTCTAAATTATCTTTGTTGCTGTCAGAGAGTCTCAACGACGGCGTTATATCCGACGTAGAATTCGCGCTGATATCTAGGATTTACAATCAAGCGATTAAAGATATCAATATAAATAATGACCGAGTTACTGCAACAGATTGCAACGAACACAACGGTGACAAGAACGACGATGATATCGGCTAGTTCAACTAAACCCGAATTCAGCATCGTTTTTCCTACCCCTATCTCCATCGACGAGATAGCACTGGCTCAGTTACGCGTTTATTACAGCTGGCCAATATCAGGTCAAAATCATTTGGTGGATTACATTCAAATAATTCCTTTGTTTTTGCTTATAAAAACAAAGATGATGGTACTCCAGACTGGAACGTGGTTGGATTACCAGCAGGTAGTTATCAGATCGATCAGATCAACGATGAGCTCATACACAGAATAAAAAATGTAACGGGATCAGATCCTGGAATAAAAATAACCGTGCATGAACCAACATCAAAATCGATCATTGAAATCAGTTCAAATTATCAGATAGATATCTACGCTAGTTCAATAAGAACCGTATTAGGTTGGCCTGAGATCAAACCACCGGAACAACTAATGCTACCAGAACCTAAAAAATCTGATTTTACCACAGATAGAAAAGCTCATCATGATTTAAATGATGGAACAAAGCACTTCAGGGCAGCAACGTTAAGGAGCGCATTTACCTTCAGAAAAAAAAGATGATATGTTAGTCCGTTTTGATGCCAGAGAATTTTCTACCCCCGCTGGTCCGATGATTGAACAATTGTCATATGAATTTGCTCCTCTCATTGAATATTTTAATGATTATGCTAGAGTCGCTAAACAGTATTTAACCGATCTAAAAAGATATTTTCAAGAGTGTATCTCTGATATATCGAGTTCATGTGGTGAGATCATTAAAAATGTGGAAACAATGAACCAATTAATATCGGATATGGAGTATATTCACTCACGAAAGATTCAGGCAATGATTGATGATAAAACAGGCAATAAAGAAAGATTCATGCAGATATATCAGATATATGAGGCTGATTTACCAAATTACAAATTACCCGGATACCCCGTGGATGAAATCAGAAAATCTCTCACTGAAATTGTCGATGAAAATTTTTCTAAATTACACGCAGCATGGAGAAACAAACTACCACCACCATCTATTCTCCAGCGAGACAATGCCGAAGATGGCACTGGCAGGCATCTATCACCTGAGATAGTCAACATAACCACAACCATCGCGGTCAACCTTAATTGTGATATCGTTGAAAACAGCTACATCGCTGATGCATCTGTCTCTGATCAGGCAAAACAGGGATTTGTTTTATATTCATTTTCACCGAAGGATCCACCGGGATTTTTGCTGGTACAAGAACCGACCAATCCTGTTTATCTCAAGTGTCATAATAGATTGTTACAACAGTTGAATTTCTCTCTCACCGATCAATCCGGTCATCTGCTGGATACACGCGGAGAAACGCTGAGTATAAATCTGTTGATAAAATCATAAAAAATAAAAAATATTTTTCATGAGATTTCATTTTTCATCTGTAGATTTTCTGCAGATTTTTATTTTTTTCAGTGAAAATTGACTGTTTTGGTCGTTTTTTTGACTGTTTTGGTCGTTTTTTTTATTGCTTTACCCTTGGATGAGTTACCCAACCCAGTCGATTCTCTAAATTATTTCAATTAGAAGAGATACAAGAATCAATAAAATCAATCAAAATCAAGCAAAATCAGCTCAGAAAACAAGCAAAATAATCAAAAATCAGCTCAGAAAACGAGCAAAATAATCAAAAATCAATGGTTTTTATTGATTCTTGTATCTCTTCTAATTGAAATCATTTGGAGAATCGGGCATCCTACCTGATTATTTATCACCCAAAACAGTAAAAAGAAACAACCAAAATCGTCCAAAACAGTCATAAAAACGACCAAAACAACCAAAAATTCACAGAAAAAATAAAATATTTCAGAATAAATAAAATAAATGATATATTCATAAACAATTTATTCATCTAATATAAGCGGAAAGTAAGAGAATTTAATCCAGCTACCGAATTTGTAAGAAAACGATGATTTATATCTCCCCTCTGCAACGAGCCGTACTGAATTAGAATTAATTCCAAAGTGTTTTGCAGCCAGACTCATTGATTGAAAATATGCCTCTTCGTTGGTTTCTGTGTTGATTGATTTTACTGCCTTAGAGATTCTTCGTCCACAACCAACGTTTCCCTTCTTCAGATTTTCACTTTGAGTGATAGCCTGAAGATTTTCTATAGAGTTATTCAATATATCTCCGTCGATGTGATCTATCACCATACCGTGTTCGATAATTCCGTTAAAACACTCGTAAATGAATCGATGATTGAGATAGTGTTTATTGCCACTGGAGTTAAACTGAAGATAACCGGAGTTACCAATGTTACCAACCTTATTTTTTGTTTTGCAGTTTCTGATGATACCATCAGCAGATGCTTCGTATCTATCAATGATTAGATGCTTCTTGTAAATAGGATTCATTATATATATACCATTTATCTAAATGAAAGTTTGTCCGAGAATCTACTTAAATAATCCTCTTCGCGCCTGATAGCGATATCACTATCAGGTGATTTTTTATCGTAATATCTTTTTAACTCTCTGTATCTTTTTCCACCACATTCTAGTTTTTCCACATATTCCGATGTTGCATCTCGTCGGACCAATTCCACCTCGTCGTATATAAGCTAAATGTATTCCGCAGTATTCTTTTCCACACAATCTATCACAATAACTTAAATGTTTTGCAGAGAAAAAATAAAATAGCAGAAACTAATATAAAATATTTTTTATTGACTTTCACTATCTATCAACCTCCGTAATTGTCGTGCGCGTGTATCTATTGTCTTTTTTGACTCGTATTCATCAGATAGCGATGATCGAATCTTTTCAACAACACGCGCTAACGGAGCAAAATCACCTATGCCAGATTATCAATGTTGTTGAGCGATCTGTACATCGCTGATTGTATTTTTTTATGAGCCTGTATTCGGACGACAGCGTATATCTGTTTTCTTGTTTGTGTTGTAATATTGTATCAAAATCAGCAATGATTCTATCAGAATCCAAATCATCTGATAATTGTATTTCTTTGATTTTTAACACCTCAATAGATTTTATTATTTCATTAATATTTTCTTGATTCATATTCATAATGATTCTATTTATCTGATATAAGTGGAAAGTAAGAGAATTTGATCCATGATCCAGATTTATATGAGAAGGTTGATTTATATCTTCCTTCTGCAACAAATCGCACTGAGGCTGAATTAATACCAAAATGTCTTGCAGCCAGACTCATTGATTGAAATATGCCTCTTCGTTTGTCTCCATATTTACTGATTTTACTGCCTTTGAAACTCTTAGTCCACCTGCATCACCCTTCAGAGTATTTTCCCTCTGAGTAATAGCCTGAAAATTTTCTGTTGAGTTATTGAGTTTGTTTCCATCAATATGATCAATTACCAGGCTATTTTTTATTGGCCCATGAAAACACTCGTATATAAATCTATGATTAGGGTATCTTTGTTTTCCGGCCGTAAATCTGAAATAACCAGCATTATCAATGCTACCAATATGTTTTTTTGTTCTAACGTGTCTGACAAAACCATCAGCAGATGCTTCATAGCTATCAATGATTGGATGCTTCTTGTAAATAGGATTCATTATCCAATATTCAATTTATCTAAATGAAAGTTTGTCCGAGAATCTACTCAAATAATCCTCCTCACATTTGATAGCGATATCGCTGTTGGGAGAATTTTTATCGTAATGTCTTTTTAGTTCTCTGTATCTTTTTCCACCACATTCTAAGCATATTCTAGTCTTCCCCCGTATTCCGATGTTGCATCTGATGCATCTCGTAAGACCTATTCCACCTCGTCGTATATAAGCTAGATGTATTCCACAATATTCCTTCCTGCACAATCTATCACAGCAAGTAAACGAACCAACCATGAGCCATTTGCAATTATTCATCATTATTATTATTTAGATACTTGTTTAAAATATAACAAATGGTATTTGATCTCGACGAAGCAGAATATATCATTCCTGAGCTAGATCAGGCCAAGAAGGAATTCTGCGATGATGGAGCAGTTCATGTATGGTCGACGTGGAAAGCAGCTGATATTGATAATACGATGAACGATACAAGAGCTAAAAAAATAATTAATTCAGTCGGTGGTGATAAATATATATTCAGAATAAAATTCATTGTGAATAACGAGAATGACGTTTGAATTACTCGTGATAAACGCGATCCTGTAATTAACGGAAAAAATCTGTCCTCGTGAGTAATAATTCAAAACCAGGATTACTAACAGGAATAGATAAACCATATTACGTACGAGCTTATCCCGTGGCGGCTGTTGTTTATGGTATTTACAAGCTGAATAAACCTGTTGCTGAGAATCTCGCTAAGATGAAAATGTCGGTGAAGATCAATTGTGTAGCTGAGCGAGTCATAGAACACTTTATGAACATAAAACGTGGTAACAGCCTAACAGACCTAAAGAAAGAAAAAATAAACGACTGGGTGGAATCTGTTGCAGATGGTGCATCTATAAGCGACGTTGCTGCGTTATCAGCGAAATTAAAATTCCCCATCACGGTAAAAACTATATCGGGTGAGATACTGTATTCTTCTGCGTATAAATCTAAAGGATCGCCCATTGAAATAATTGATCATAATTCTCATGCCTGGAGTAGCGCAGTAACAGTTTTTCCTCGAGAACATAACATTAAATTTTATTCTGAAAACATATTTGATTTTATTCATAAAATAAGTAAATCGGATCCTGTATCTGTTTGGTTATTTTCCAGTGATGATCGATACGATCAATTCGTCAGACCCAACGGAGATATGTATCGAAGTGAATCTTTACATGATTCTATGACGGAGATAGCGAAAAAATATTCAGTGAATGAGGAATTATTGACCAATTGTTTCACGATTCCATCTGTTGTTGCTCATGCAGCGCGAGAGAAAAATTTGTGGAAGCCAACTAAAAAAGATTTTCTCAAGGACATTCAAGATAGTTGCGTCGAATACGGCCATGGTGGATTATGGAATACAAAATGTAATTTTATTGATATGATTTCATTCAACATGATAGCATGTTATCCTGGTAGTTTTCTCGGAATGGGAGAATGCAACAAATACTTCACTCAGTTTGGTCATCCATACGACGAGATGACAAGAGTATCAGTTAACGGTCCGTTGCCGGATTTTCCCCTAACAGTATTCGCCAAGGTTACATCGTTCAAATTCACCACAGGGTTACATAAAATATGTTATGTTTGGTTTGGAAGGCATCTATCAGAACAAAAATGGATTCCGATAGTATTATTGAGATATATGTTAGATTCTGCTATGTTGACATCGTTAACGGTCAGCGAGGCGATTATTTCATATCAGAAACAATTTGATGTTTGGCTACCAACTGAACACGATGATGCAAAGGATTTAGGTAGAAAAATAATTGGAAAATTTACTCAAGGTGGCGCATGTGATCATCAGAGACGTAATTGCAGATTGATTATGGATGATGCTGAGTTAGATTTCATAATCGCTGATACCGCACAACGAGGTATATTCTGTACCAGAGAAGATATTTATGTTGCTGATGGAACGAAGCTAGGTACCGCGGTTAATTATCTCGAGGGAGAATCATCTCAGTATGTTCGTTTAAGATCATCAATGTTAGCTTATGCGAGTATAAATCTTTTGTCGATGATAAATAAATTTCCTGATACCCCGGTCAGAGTAGCTACTGATTCATTCTACATTAACAAAAAATACCTACCAGAGCTAGAAAATCTAACCGGGGATGGTTCATGGGGTACGTGGCGAGTGAAAGATGAACATATCTTATGGTATTGTGAAGATGCTGATGTAGCTGATGAAGAAAAATATCACTCAGATAGTATATTAGAAACATCAACAGCACCATCTGTTTATGATCCTGCTGCGAGACATAAAATGATATACATAAACGGACCAGGTGGACCAGGTAAAGCGACAAGAATGATAGAATTATTTAGAAATTCTGATGTAATTGTGCTGACACCAACACACAGATTAGCGCGGGAAATGAAACAGCGAGGTGTTAATTCGTGTACGTATCATAGTTTCTTCAAGTACAACGGTGGTACGTGGAGCCCATCCAGGATGGGAGAAAAATACATAAATAAAAAAATTATCTGGGATGAAATTTGTACTGTATTCGCTGGTACATTAAAAATATTCTTGGAGTGGTTATCAACGAAAAATACCGCCGTGATTATGTGCGGCGATCACGGTCAACCCAATCCTATTGATGGTGAATCTCCTCATGAATGGCTGAAGGATTTTGTTGATTATTATGAAGAGGTTGATACTGATTACAGATCTCTCGACGGCAGATTGAGTGAATTTAAGAAACTAATTCGATTAAAATCAAATAAAATTCAGTGTAGCGTGATGAGGGAGGTAATTCAAGAAACATCAATGAAAGATTTCCTGTCACGATGGACACCAAGTGATTTGATAGTTGCAAGCAGAAAGATAATCAGAGATGTTCTTCAACAAAAACTATTCAAGATACATCAAGAAAAATTCCCTCTGATGCCCGTTCCGTTATGTTATAGGCCAATCGATACCAGACTACAAAATATTGACGTCGATATACCTGGTAAAGGTAAAAAGAATTTGGTATTGAATGATATCGTCGTCGTTGATATCAATTTCGTTAATGATATGCTGGATGCAGTAAAATTGCCGTGGACGTTAGGATATGCCATGACGATACATTCTTCACAGGGATTAACTATAACTGATACTCGGGTTTGGATTGTGGACGATAATGTGGAGTGGTCCAATTTGGTGTATTTAGCTGTATCTAGAGTGAGAAAAATATCTCAGTTGGGTAGAATCGTCTTAGATAGATCGGTTATTAACGACGAAACGAACGAATACGTGATTTAAAAAAAACTGTTCGGCTATAAACAAACTGATAAGAAAAATAATCACGAATTCGATCTGGATGTAGATTTCATTTTATCGCTGAAAGAAAAACAAAATAATCATTGTTCCGGCTGTAATTGTATTATGACATGGACGTATCAAAAGAATGATTCAAGACAATTCAACGTAGACAGAATAAATAATAATCTAGGACATAACAGAAAAAATGTCACTTTGGTCTGTTTAGAGTGTAACAGACGCGGAATTGATTATCTGAGTGACTGAGGCGGTAACTGAGTATCAGCAGGAACTACCTGTAATTCTTCTCGTGTGAAACCACGTTGAGGAGCGAAAACATCAAGTTTGTAGATAGCTGGTCTACCTGATGATCTCGTTACAGATGCTATCTTGTGCGTCGTTACACTCCAAATAGGATCAGTCGCTCTTTTTCTGCCTCCCTCAGCCTCGCCGTGTTTATATAAATACCTAACAGTAACATCACCAAGTACCGGTCGAATTGAAAAATCTTTCCTGATGATCGGTATAAAAAAATTTTGTATAGCTATTGCTGGTTTCATTTTTATAGCTCTTGTTATTTCGTTATTTATTGCTGAGATAACGCTCGGTAGCCTAATGACCCAGTCGCTGGATCGTTTATCCTGAATGAATTCTCTCGCGTATTGATATCCAAATAGTTTCTCAGCTAGTGTTTTGTTGAATCGCTCAGCAATAGCCTGGTCGTTGTGAATATTTACTTTACCGCGTCATATTGCTACATTTTTCTTGTTCATCAACTGAGTAACAGCACCAAGGAATTCTCGTCCAGGATCAACCTGAAGTAATCTCGGCCATGTTAATGGACCACGATGATATATTCTTTCAAACGCATTAGCTACTTCAGTTGCTGTTTTCGTTGCTAGTGGTTCAGCTTCTTTGTATCTACTGGCGATATCTACCACGGTTAGTACATATTTATAGGTTTTATCGTTAACGGTATCATGAGGCAGAAACATTATATCAGCCTGATGAACCTCATTTGGAACGCTGACATCAAAGTGAGCGTATTCTATTCGTTTGGGCGGCGGTAGATATATTTGCCAGATAGCTTGTTTAGATAATCACGCAGCAGCTACTGATGGTTTTACCTTAGCAGCTTTTGCTTATTTCTTGATCGCTGATTTACCTTTCCAAAATCCAACAGGAGAATAGTAAATTTCTTCCATATATTATCTACCAGCGCCAAAAGCTAATTTACCTTTCATCACAGCCTTTATCGCCCAGCTGGCTAATCTTTCTTTGATGGTCTTATTTTTTATTGAATCTATCGCATGAATTAATTTAATGTCAGCTAGATGCCGTTGTTGTAGATCTTTGCTTCGATATGCAAGATCGTGAATATAACACGCCCGATCAATTGCATTTACAGGATCTTCACCAGGGTTAGGTTGATCTTGATCGTTCAATCTGAGATCAAGTCTGGTACCTGGTCCGCAGTAGCTGTATCTGGGTAGATGTTTTTCTCCAGGGTATTTGGACCAGAAGAATCCTGGTAACGATGACAATCCTGAGGCGATATCACCCCCGTATTTTCTTCTTTTTTTTAACCAATTTCACTTTAATCGGTTTTTCACCAGATGAGGAAAATCTAAATTTTTTTGTGCCACATATTTCGCATTTACCAGTGACGGCCGATCTATTATTTTTTGTAACGACCGTAGCTACATCTATGGTTGGTGTTCGTGTTCTACATCGCACACAATATAAATTCATGTTATAATTATATCATGAATATAATTGATTTTTCAGCTACAAAAAAATCTGTCCCTGTGAAACATCATGCTGCTCTACCTAATTTGATCAGAATGATCATAATAGGACCATAAGGGTCAGGTAAAACGCAATTATTGTTGAATTTGATCATGAGATGGCTAAAATGGGACAAGCTATATTTAGTTGCACCATCTGTGGATGATCAGAGATGCTATCAGGTACTCAAGGAATTCAAAGAAAACGCAGCGTTGTTGAATAACGGCGAGAACATAATTGATTTTATCACCGACATTGAAGAAGCACCATCAGTTGATGTTCTAGATGGTTCAATAAACAATCTGGTTGTTTACGATGATGTCATGTTAGATAAACAATCAAATCCCACTAGAATCTTTTCACGTGGACGACATAAAAATACTGATGTTATTTATGTGACTCAGAGATATACACAAATTCCAAAGGTAATCAGAGATAATTGCAACATGCTAGCGATTTTCAACGGCGTAGATACACATACGTTAAGAAATATTCATCAAACGTGGTGTAGCGGCGATATGGATATAAATAAATTCAAAAATTTCTTTGGACGAGCTCAATCTACACCAAATGGATTCGTCACTGTGAATTTATGTGATCCAAGAACAAGATATCGAGTCGGTCTAGATAGAATATTTTAACAATGAAAATCTTAAAATTTCATTTAAATACGACAGCAGCAGGGAGGGCGACTACCTCAAGTCGGTCGACAAAAATATAATCAAAATAAAATAAAAATCATGAACAGATTATTCTGCAGCTAGAGTTTCGAACAAAATGTTTACATTCGGATTGAGGGTCAATAATGATGTAACTCTCTCAGGAAGCCTCTATTCGGTAAATAGAATCCTTCTCCGGATGAGATTTCCATGGAGATGTTTTTGGTCCGTCGAAATCCTTGGTCTGTTCGCCCTCCCTGCTGCTTTACTGGATATTAACTACTTCGTAAAACCCTATATTACTGTAATTCTTTAAAGCAAAATGTGAAAATAGTTGTTGTCTTTTCTCAACAACAGAACCGTTCCTGTTTAACAGATGGATAAAGTGATTTAAACATGGACGTCTGAGTTGCCAAATTTAAGCATAACGATTTTCCATTGGCTGTAATATAATCACATCCACGAATTCGTGCGTTGTAGGTGTGTAATTTTTAAATTAAGTCACCTATTAATGTGTCAACATAAGTTCTAAAATAAGCCATTAGCTGATTATACACATGCAGGATTAATATAATCTATACTGGGATTTAGCCTTGTGGAGAGACTATGTATCCCTAGGGTTTAGCCTTGTGGGGCGACTATGTATCCTTGGGGTTTAGCCTTGTGTGGAGACTTTGTATCCCTAGGGTTTAGCCTTGTGGGGTGACTATGTATCCCAGGGGTTTAGCCTTGTGGAGAGACTATGTATCCCTGGGGTTTAGCCTTGTGGGGTGACTATGTATCCCAGGGGTTTAGCCTTGTGGAGAGACTATGTATCCCTGGGGTTTAGCCTTCTGGAGACTATGTATCCCTGGAGTTTAGCCTTGTGGAGAGACTATGTATCCCTGGGGTTTAGCCTTCTGGAGAGACTATGTATCCCTGGGGTTTAGCCTTGTGGAGAGACTATGTATCCCTGGGGTTTAGCCTTATGGAGAGACTATGTATCCATAAGGTTTAGCCTTGTGGAGAGACTATGTATCCCTGGGGTTTAGCCTTGTGTGGAGACTATGTATCCCTGGGGTTTAGCCTTGTGTGGAGACTATGTATCCCTAGGGTTTAGCCTTGTGTGGAGACTATGTATCCCTCGGGTTTAGCCTTGTGGGGCGACTATGTATCCCTGGGGTTTAGCCTCGTTGGGAGACGATGTATCCCTGCGAAAAACTTAATACAAACAGTGAGATTATTTTTCTAACCCAATTGTTTCCAATTAAATTAAAGTAACCCTGGTTGTTTGCAATATAGTTCGTAGAATTGACACATGTAGTATTAATTAGTTACTATTATTGCCTCTCACTTTGTATAAAGCTCATTAGATCTTATACTCTTTTAAGAAAATCTGAATAATTATCTAAGTAGAATCTAGATATATATGCCTCTCTTAGAAAAAGTCAAGAATTTTTTTAATAATTGTTATGTGTTGGAAGTATTGCACATTGACTAGCTTGGAGCAACGTGCTGTTATTGTTCATATAAATACCGCCTATTAATACAAACATGTCAATAAGGGCAATGAGGTGATCCTTCAACCCTAAGTACACACGTGAAAATAGAAACCACACAAACATTTGAAATTATTACTGTATTATCACATTTAATCCACTGATGTCATATGAAAATAACAGTAAGCAAATTAAATCTTTAATATAGTTAACTTTTAACTTGCATCAGTTCTAATTTTGGAAAATGTTCTTTGGTAGGCAATGGTACGATACTGCACAGTAGGCCTACTGGGTACACTTCTAACGATGTGCGTAGTAACTGAGGAGATTTCTAGTTCATGACTTTGTTGCAACTTTATATTTTCTGTCCTGGAAATATGGCAAATGTTGCTATCACTAGTGCAATGACACAATGCATGGATTAGCATGTGGACTGCTGAATGAACCACTCTGTTTGGTAAGACAGAGTTTTAATTTACAGTCACATTATATTTTGATTCAGCTGGGGTAGATTGTTGGTTGGTGTTTGACAAAGCAGAAACCAGTTTAACATTTTTATTTCTGCTTTTCATCATTCAAAAATAAAATTCCCATACAGATTCAAATAACATTTTCATTTTCACCTTTTGCTTGCCTCTATCAGTGCCATTTAAATACTGTTGTGTTTTTAATTACACTTATCCAACATTCGTCATAAAACATCCAAAATAATATTGTGTTGTTTGCTGAAAAGTACATGATATTTCTTAATGGCCATTTAGATCTTTCAAGAACCAGAGCTGGACTTCATTATTAATTTGGCACATTTTCATGCTAGATTTTTTTTTCAAAAAAGTTTCTGAAATTTACTCTTCTTGTCTACTAATTTACAAAATGTATGTAATATTATGGTTTAGTATACTTTAAATGTATTTATTAAATGTGTAATTTCTTCACCATTAAATCTTTTATTTTGTCCTCAGCTGGGTTAGCCATCCTAAGAACTATTTTAAACATTCCTCTGTCCAGTTTGACGAGTATAATTTTTTCAAACGTTCATTCTTTTCTGTGACATTCTTACCATATCGCGTAATTGTAATTTTTGCTTTTCATCTTTCAAAAATAGAATCCACATATAGATTCAAATAATATTTTAATTTTCTCCTTTTACTTGCCTCTATCGGTGCCATAAAGATTCATATATTTTAATTTATTCCTTTTGCTTGCCTCTATTGGTACCATTTTAATATTGCTGTACTTATAATATTTATCCAACATTTGTTTTAAAGCATCCAAAATATTTATTGTGTCGTTTGCTGTAAAGTACATTATAGTTGTTAATGTTCAAATAAATCTTTCAACAATGAGAGCTACATCATCATCATAAATCTGGCACATTTCAAGACCGTTTTCATTCAAGAAAAAATTGTTTTTAATGTTTCTAAAAAATTTACTCTTCTGGTATAATAATATATTTTGTCATTTTCTCGCATTCTTTATTCTTCAAAAGTATTCATTATACTAGTGTCCATATAAGTATGGATTAGTATACTCCAAACATATTTAGTCAATGTGTCCATATAATTATGGATTAGTATACCGCAAACATATTTACTGAATGTGTCCATATTAGTATGGATTAGTATACTCCAAACGTATTTACTGAATGTGTCCATATTAGTATGGATTAGTATACTCCAAACATATTTACGGAATGTGTCCATATAGTTATAGATTAGTATACTCCAAACATATTTACTGAATGTGTCCATATTATTATGGATTAGTATACTCCAAACATATTTACTGAATGTGTCCATATTATTATAGATTAGTATACTCCAAATATATTTACTGAATGTGTCCATATTAGTATGGATTAGTATACTCCAAACGTATTTACTGAATGTGTCCATATTAGTATGGATTTGTATACTCCAAACATATTTACTGAATGTGCCCATATTAGTATGGATTAGTATACTCCAAACATATTTACTGAATGTGCCCATATTAGTATGGATTAGTATACTCCAAACATATTTACTGAATGTGTCCATATTATTATGGATTAGTATACTCCAAACATATTTACTGAATGTGTCCATATTAGTATGGATTAGTATAATACGAACTTATTTACTAAATGTGTGCACATTATTATGGATTGGTAAATGTTTCTTTATTATGGATTATAATGATTTTATGAAAAGTGTCTGCATCATTTTGTAACAGTGTAACATAGTTACTAAATGTGTTCATATTGATATAGATTTTATTATGGATCCATATTATGGATCTTAAATTATTTACTAAATGTGTCTGCATTATTATGGATTGGTATACTTCGAACATACTAAGCGTGTCTTTTTATTGATTGGTATAATTTGAACATTAAAAAGTGTTTTTATTATTATGGAGGTTTGCCAAAGGTTCTATCTTTCTATGAATGTAGGCACTATTCCTGGTTTTCGTTTTTCATATATATAGAAAAACCTTCCTGTCTTTTATTTCCTGCTGCTGCACGTCCTAAGCAATGTTATACTTTAACCAATTCCTAAGATGACAGCCAGTAGACTGTCAACATTGGCAGTAACAAACCTATAAATCCATCAGTTTTATTTTGTTTTAGTTGTACATGTGACAATTTTAGATCCAACATTTTGGGATATTGCCTTCATTATGCATTTTATCCATGTTTTTGTCAACTTCTTACCCTTGTAAAAGACACAATTGCAGACAACACATTTCCAAATATACCATGATAATAATTTTCCTTATGTTGTGTTTTTTGTATTGTCACAGGACTTTTCTGATATGTTGTTCTCACTGGCACAAATATAAATTTGATATTAAATTCAGGGAAGTTTATTGTTGTCTTTGTAGGGTTTAACGCCATTTATCAGCACAAGATAGGCTATACATGGCAGCCAGCATAACTGGTGGAGGAAGAATCCGGGGAAAACCCCAGAAAGAACCACAGATCCATGAGAAGCTACTGGCAAGCTTTCTCGCATGTCCACAATGGCCGAACCCAAGATGCAAACCCAGATAGAGATGAGATGGCAATGATCCATAACGCTGAGCACTTTAGACCGCTCAGCCACTCAAGGCCACCAAATTCAGCAAAGAAACAGTAGGGCTGTTTGGAGTAAAATCATACTGCATCTGAACTTGTAACCAAGCTAAAATAAATGAGTAACGAGTCTACGTCTTTAATTCTGACTCAATGATGGCCCTCATTTTCCATTTATATTGCTCTTGAGTCAATACCTAAGATGTCTCTAATAGAGTTCATAATTGTAGAATCAATTAAGTGTTATTACTATTCTGCAGCTTAATGTATTCGGTTCAATTGTAACTGCATATTGTTTTGTTTATTATTATTCTAAAATGAAACATTTGAAAACATTCAGCTCTGAACTTTCTTCAGTTATGCTTTCAGAGAATATTTGATGATCCCTATGTTCAAAAAAGGCATCACATATCTGACCACTATGGAGTGATGGCCACATTCCAGCCATGATAAAGAATCGCATAACACGGCAAGAAAGTCAAGGTAGATGATGAAATGACCCAAGTCATGAGACCAACAGCTAGGTTCATAGCCCACCAGTCACGAAACAAACTGTAGATTTAACATAATTATAATTTTACCACTGAAAATAAAGGTGATTAAAAGAATAATCTCCAGTGACCAACAGCAGTGTAAAGCTGTACATGTTGTAACAGAATACAACAGAAATCATTAAAAGATAGATTGTAAAATCATATTGTGTAAGGTTTGATATTATGCATTATTCTGGATTTATTATTATCATATTCATCTTTCTGACATTAAAAGAAAATCATGGAATCACTCTGAATTGTTTATATGTTGACATTCCTAACACAAAGAAAAACCACAGTTCAATTCATGACTGAATCTTTATTGCTAAAGGGAAAAAAACAACACATTTATACATAAAAAATTAAAAATAGCATTGATTCAATAAAAGCTGTCAAGAAGCCAACATTCTTGACGTGGCAAAAAACTGTTACACATTTTTAGTGAAAATTACAGATTCTGTATTATGAAATTCTGGAGAATCATAATTGTAGGCAATAACATTTTAAAAGGAATTTGCTTTGTGGACAAACAAAATTATTTCCGTATGAATATAATAGACTAATAAAAAAACAAAAAAACAAATAGTCGAATGCAAAGTAAATAGGTGAAAATTAGTCGCAGCGATGAGGAGAAAAGAAAAGATGCCGATAATTTGTGAGGAAAACGTGTATGATTATTGGGTGGTCAAAATTCTGGAAGAATGGAAGTTTTTGGAACTGGATGAATATGGATTGGCGGTTCTGTACTAGGAATGAAATATTAAATTCCACTAATGTGATGCATTATCACAATGGACTTGTGAGTACAGAACACTGCACAATGAGCATAAATAAGCAATGATGAACATGCATTACTAAAACAAAGTATATTGCCATGACAATCTTTAAAAGATTCAGTCTATCACTGAAAATGCGACATTTGCATCACTTCTGCTCACACTTGTTTTGGAAGAAGAAATCAAACACTCAGGAAGTAAAATAATTACATACCTGTACAACAAAGGTACAAATCTTAAAAGACTATAAAAATAGTACATGGAGAAGGTAAAGCATGGTATAATTTTTATTTTGAGGAAAAAAAATCAACGAACATTCAAGAAGGCTATTCTGCATAAACATACAGGTTACCCAGGGAGGGCATGTTTTTATATAAATGTGTCATGGTACTCTGATTGCTTGATGAACTCATGAAAATGATAGAAATTTCTAAATTACATCAATGGTGACAACTCCAGATTAAAAGTTTCTTCCCAGGGTCCCTATGATATTTTAATAGAACAGGAATCATGGTGTATTTCTTTCTGCATAGTTGATAGAAATACATCTAACTTACATTACAGGTCATCACAGAGAAATTATGAAAACTTGAAAGAATAACCTGAAATATGAAAATGTTGGCAACATCTGAAATGGACAATTATTACACATGCTACAGCAATCATTGTTATGTGCCCACATCATACTGTCATTACATCACGTGAAATGGACAATTATTACACATGCTACAGCAAGCATTGTAATGTGCCAACATCATACTGCATTACATCATGTGAAACGGATAATTATTACACATGCTACAGCAAGCATTGTAATATGCCCACATCATACTGCATTACATCATGTGAAATGGACAATTATTACACATGCTACAGCAAGCATTGTAATGTGCCCACATCATACTGCATTACATCATGTGAAATGGATAATTATTACAGATGCCTCAGCAAGCATTGTAATGTGCCCACATCATGCTGCATTACGTCATGTGAAATTTTAAATCAATTACTGCCTTCTCCCTTGCAAACTTCTTACAGCATGCTTTTAGAACAAGTACTGTGTTAATGTACTTGGTCATAATACATATACATGTTATACCTTAACAGGTACACATGTAAGACCTTCATACATATACATGTTAGACTTGAACAGGTATACATGTTATACCTTCATACAAATACACGTTAAACCGTAACACATATACATATTAGACCTTAATAAGTATACTTGTTAGACCTTAACAAACATACATGTTAGTCTTTAATACATCTATATGTTAGACCCTAATATTACATCCTCAACCCCAAAATCATTAGTATAAGAAAGGATGAAAAATTAACACAGTCCGAAATACTCTTATTAAGTCAATGTACTTTTTCACATTTAGATCGTAATAATCACTGAATACAGCATTCAGCCACTCTCTATGTGAGCGAAAAGAAGAAAAAATCAATGTCACTTTACAACGATGAATTGCAGACTCGTCATTCTGTGCTAAATACCATATGCCCATATCTCTACAACAAAAGCCTTGTTGAACACTATGTTGACGAGTATCGATCATCTGATCTGAGTTAGAATGACAAATGGATGTCAGGAAAATGGCTGACTCTTGGATCACAATGAAGATCTGCTCTGTAGATTTTATTCAAATGGCTTTCCTGTGATAGTCAGGTGGCGCCAAAAAGTAGTCTGACATGGAAAACCAAGTAGAGGAATTCTTTTGAAGGTATCTGAAATAGAAGACAATCTTTTTCAAGGGAGTTGTATTTTCATAGAACAAAAATGAACTGCACAGACATAATTAATTACCACGTATGACCAGATAATGCTGGAAGTACAGCTCACTCAACATGTCCTGTCAGTTTGACCTTTCACGAGTATAGTTTTAAGGTCCTAGTCCACAAGAGAAATACATGTCTACCTAATAAGTACATGTCCTGTCATCTTGATCTTTCATGAGCGTAGTTTTAAGACCGTCGACCACCTGAGAAATATATGTCCAGTCAATTTTACATTTCATCAGTATAATTTTAAGGCCCTAGTCCACCTCAGAAATATGTCCTGTCACTATGATCTTTCATGAGTATAGTTTTAAGACCCTAGTCCACCTGAGAAGAACATGTCCTTTCCGTTTGACCTTTCATTTTATAGTTTTAAGGCGCTAGTCCACCTGAGAAGTACATGTCTTTTAAGTTTTTCCTTTCATGAGAATAGTTTTAAGGTCCGAGTCCACAAGAGAAATATTTGTCCTGCTAGTCTGATCTTTCATGAACATAGCTTTAAGACCCTAGACCACCTGAAAAATAAATATCCTTTGACCATTCATGATAATAGTTTTAAAGCTCTAGACCACCTGAAAAATACATATCCTTTGACCATTCATGATAATAGTTTTAAAGCTCTAGACCACCTGAAAAATACATATCCTTTGACCATTCATGATAATAGTTTTAAATCTCTAGACCACCTGAAAAATACATATCCTTTGACCATTCATGATAATAGTTTTAAAGCTCCAGTCCACATATCATGTCAGTTTGAATTTTCATAAGCATAATTTTAAGTCCTAGTCTACCTGAGAAATACAAGTCCTGTGCATGTATGCAATACTTATTTTATGAACGGAATAGTCATATGTGAATATTTAACTAGATGATTATACTCCAATGTCATTCTCGTTAACTTCTGCATCATCATTCAACTATTGGATTTAAATGTTACAAGTTAAATTTTAAGAAATTTTTAAGGAACTGACCTTCTATCAATTGATGTTCAAATGTATGTAAAAAAGACCAAACCAATTCAGAATTGTATCTTAAGAAACACACAATATGCCCTGAGACTAGTTGTTGATATATCAAGCGCTAACCCATGTTGATCCATTGGTTCATCCAGGAACATAATCAGTGATACAAGTTGATGTATAAGAATGCGATGACGGCTTATTCAAAATTTATGTTGAACTGGATAAGGCATTTTACAAATATGAATAACAGTAGTTCCACTACTGTCTGAAAAGAATTTCCAGAAATTCAAGATCTTTTCTTTTGTTTAGCTGCTGAGTGTTCAAACTATATCTAATACTTTATTCTGAGCAATAACATTTTCATAATAGTTACTGTCACAGCCATGCTGGATGTAAGACCTGCACCATTTTCACTTAGGACAAAAAGGACAAAATTAAAATACTTTTTATGAAAACTCTATGTAGGTTGTAGCCAGCCTTTTAGGGGATATTGTGACAAGACTTTCTATATGTTCATCATGGCAACCATATATGAGGACAGATTGGCACCATTTTTAATCAAGACCAACTAGTTATAATATTTGTCATCTGGTGAAAACCTCATTTCAATATGACTTTCCATTTAGGATTAGCAATAACAAGATTTTCAAGATGGCTGACATGGTGGCCATATTGATGTCTGATGAGATCCGTTTTTATTTAGTACCAACTAGACATCATAATAAGTCTTCTGGTGAAACCCCAATGCTGATGTGACTTTCCATTCTGTAGGAGTAGCAACAATATTTTAAAGATGGCTGCTATGGTGGCCACACTGGATACCAGATTGCCTCCACTGTCAATTAGGATGAACAAAAGAAGTCTTTGAGTGAAAAAAAACAACAAAACAAACATGCTGATATGACTGTCCATTCTGGTGAAGCAGCATGAACTAATTTTCAAGATGATCACTGTGGTGTCCATAATGAATGTCCTGGTGGCACTATTTTTATTTAGGATCAACAAGACAACATTAGAACTCTGTTGAAAACCTTGTGTTAATATGACTTTCTGTTCAGGAGGAGAAATGACATGACATTTTAAGATTGCTGCCATGGTGGCAGTACTCTGCAAACTTTCCATCAAAAACCAACTAGATATCATAAGAAGTCTTTCAATGAAACCTGCACACTGATAATAACCATCCATTCAAAAGTAACAGATATACTTTCAAGATGGCCACTGTAGCAGCCATACTGCATGTCCAAGTGGAACCATTTTCATTTAGAATCAACTAGATATCATAAGAAGTTTCCCCATGAAAACCTCATGATCATCTGACTTTCCATTAGTAGTAGTGATAACAAGATTCTGAAGATGGCTGCCATGGTGGCCATAATTAGGCATTATACTGATAACATTTTCAATTAGGACCAAGTAGACCTTGGGATAAATGTTTGTGTAATGTTTCATTTGCAATCCTCCAAGTAGTTTAGGAGGAGTAACAAAAACAAACTTGTGCTAATATAAAGTTGGACAATGGACAACATGCCATCCCATATGTTCTACTGGTCTCTAACCAGTCAAGTTTATAACAAACTGCAGATGGATCATGATCAAACTGAAACCATCCTCATCACCAAACAATGACTTTTCTCATTCCTATCCTAATTACGTCAAACAATAAGTATTAGCAACACCAACATTAAATTCACAAACAGTACGAAGCCAAGGTGTCACTCTTGATAGCACTCATAGATTACACCAACATGTCATGAACACATGCAAGGCTGCCTATCCAGAACCAAGATTCATCGGCTCCATTTGCAGCTTTTTCTATTTTTTGCTGCTACTTGAACCCTTATATTCATCATTACTTTCTAGACTTGACTATTGTAATTACTTTCTAGACTTGACTATTGTAATTACTTTCTAGACTTGACTATTGTAATTCACTTCTATCTGATTCATCTGATTATTTCAAAAAAGTTCAAAACACAGCTGCTAGGACTGTCTTAATTTAGAGTAAGAAGAACTGAGCACTTGTCAGCCCTGCTTTGTACCCTCGACTGGCTACCTGTTTGTTTCAGAATCAAATGCAAAATTTGTGGTCTATGTTACATTTTGTTCACTGCCTCCAGTCCAAAATACCAATCTGACCTCACTTCTGTGTACATCTCTTCTAGATACTTATACTCATCTTCAATCACTCATACTTTCATTACTTCAGCTATCAAAACCAAATCCTACACAAGTTCTTTTGTGCAGCAGGGCAGAGCAATCTGGAATGATCTGCACTTGCACAATAGGACATCAATGTGCTTACAAAGTGATATCATTGCACTTACACACTGTGATATCATTGCACTTACACACTGTGATATCATTCAGGAATGTTCTTAAATTCACATACTCAGACTGCAATGACAGACTTACGATTGAACAATGTTTCCGTATCCTGAACTATTTTCAGCATTCTTTTGTTTGTATTTTCATGGTATTTGCATTTTGCAATATTGTGTATATATATGTATATATATATATATATATATATATATATATATATATATGGAAACTAAAAATGAAAAGCCTGTAGAGCTTTGCAAGATTAAACCCTATACTAAATAATCATCATCGTCATTAAAAAATGAATCCTTATTTTAAAAACCACCCCTTATACCAACACAAAGTGATTTCTCAAGACCAGTCAAAAGAGACCATCACATTATATAAGCTGATACATGTGGTCTTTTCTTCTTTCATTAGTGCAACCTCCCAAGTTAGGCTTTACTGTAGCAAGCATGCTTTACATAATGTTTCGGACATGAAAAAATTTTACTTTTCATTGTATGAATAATAATATGTAATGAAAAGTAAGTAATAAGTTAAAGGTACTAATAAAGCAATTTATATTTAACCCAAAGTCTTACCATAGAATGTAACAGGTATGAACAACAATGAATATGAAATAGAAACCGGTCATGTATGTCAGAAAATGACAATCTGAACAATTCATGTCGAAAAGTATTTTCAATAAGCTAATACTTGAAATCTACTTGTTTTTTACAGTTTGTCTTGGGACTGTTTTGACTGCACCTACGTACTGCTTACATAAATGTAGTGATGGCAGATTTTAAGATCTATTCGCCTGATTAAAAGATCTAATGTTAGAAAGTGAAAGAGAGAAGAGAGAAAAATCTCCAAACAAATTAGGCTTGAATATGGAAACATACACAAGGACAGATATTTTTACTAATTGAGAATATAAAGTAGTTCTAAAGGCTATGTCACTACAATGGCAATCTCTCTGAAATTGCAACAATGATGAAGTAAACTTTTCTCACACACTGATACATTTCCAGTTCTCATTATGAAATATATTAATAAATATGTGGTTTCCACTATACTTTCACATGTACACATAGAACAGAAGTAAAAAAATAATCATGTATCCTTTATATTAAGCTAATATTCTGCTGTGACTGAAATATCACAATGAAGACAAATGTAGTTACTCGCTTCAGTGACTGAAATATCACAATGAAGACAAATGTAGTTACTTGCTTCAGTGACTGAAATATCACAATGAAGACAAATTTAGTTACTCACTTCAGAATATCATGTATATGGGTGAGTAATGTCTGTGTACTCTTCTCATCCAGTGTGGTAAAAGCCAGCATGGATCCAAGCTTCACTGAAAAAGACAAATAACAATGCTATACTGGGGACTGTTAAAAAAAAAAGGCTTTGGGAAGGGGAAGCACAGATAGTACGTATATGAAAAGCATGGTTGGTGGAGGTAATTGCAACCAGACTAAGAGCTTGATGTTGACCAATCCAATGAAATTTCAATGAATAGTAAAATCTTTGAAAAATGCCTTGCAATCCAGTACCTCAAATTTTATTCTATAACAGCCAATAGCAATATTAACTAAAACAGTGTTCTATAAAAACAAGAATTCCACAAAACATTCTCTTTCACATGCTCCACCGTAACAATACAAACTTTTGCAGAAAATATGTCCCTATAACCTAATTTTGCCCAAGGTGAGTAGCTCCAAGATAAAATTGTCATTTTGTTTTAAGATTTCATACACAAAAGTGTCAGGTACATAGCTACTAATCCCAAAGTACAAAAATACTGAATGCTTATGACAAAAATGCTGATTTTACAGGAATAAATACTGAATTTTAAAACTTTAATGCATATGCAACTATTTGCAACATCTACAACCATAAGTAAAGTAGGATGATACTTACTTAATATTTGATGTCAAAGATGCATGTGATGCACTCTTGCACCTTCTGAACGGGCACCATGTTCCACTCAGGTGACCATTCAGAAGGTGCAAGAACTCGACACACACTCAGACACAGGCTGTTTATAAGAACCTTTCCACACCTTGTTTTCTCAATTATTATCGATTCCAATGTACCATCTTTCACTGATGATTAGAATTCCATGCGATTTTGTTTTTACTGAACTTGTTGTTGTTGTTATTGTGGGGTTTAACGCCATTTTTCAGCACACGATAGGCTATACATGGCGGCCAGTATTAATGGTGGAGGAAGAACCCGGAAAACCCCGGAAAGAACCACCGACCCACGAGAAGCTACTGGCAAGCTTTCTCACATGCCCACATTGGCTGAATCTTAGACTCGAACCGCCGCAGACAGAGGTGAGATGGCAGTGATCCGTAACGAAGAGCGCTTTAGACCACTTGGCCACTTGGGGCCCCTTTACTGAACTGTTTTCCTTCTAGCAAAAGAGTAATAATTCATAATTTTAGAGTCTGGAAAAAGTGTGCAAAATAAATCGCCAGCAGCACTAGCAACCGAAGAAGGTTCATTTCTGAAAGAAATTAAGTAAACCAAATTTCAATCAAATAATAATTACAGCAAGGTTCTTTCTGGCATTTATAAAAGTCACAAGTTCAGACTGTGTTGTTGATGATGAAGCAGCATGCTGATGTTTATTAGCTTTTCATGTTGTTTTATGTCATGGGTGCCACTATGCCTAGTAGTGAAATCAGGTTTCCTAGACGGTTTCGCAAATCTAAACACGACGGCACAATTTTCCTTCAAGTTCTGCTTTCTGGAAAAAATTCTGAATTTCTGCTTTCCTTTTCGACATGACCAGAAGTCAAATATTACGAAGATGACATACAGTGATATCGTCAACTGCTTTGTGCAATCCAATATGGTGGTTAAAGACTGACATGGTAGCATTGATTTCAAATGGTCCAATCATATTTTAGAGTTCTATATCCCTATTTAAATTCTCATTAACAATCTTCTAAAATTTACTCTCAGAATGGATTCGGGTGCCCATTCTAAGAAGAAAAGTGTAAGAAAATTTTAAGTTTTTTAAATAAAAAAAGGATATTAAAAAAACAACCATATTCAGGTCCAAAATAAGGAACAAATACAGAAAAACAGGTAAACAGAACTTAATGCACAAACTTTATGGTAACAACAATCCTGCTGGAAAAGTGTCTTGGAAACTAAGCTTAATGCACAAAACTAATGGTGGAAACAACATTGCTTGAAAGGTAGCGTAAGTGTTGCCATTGCTTTGCACGTGTTACAAAAATGAATGTCATAAAAGGCTTTTGATCAGATCTTGAAAGCACATAAATAAATAAAAAAGTATTAAAAAATGGAAGAAAAAATTCTCATTAACAATCAACTAAAATTATGTAACATAGATTAGACAGCAAATATAAATTAATATCTGACCAGCATAATAGGTCCAATGACCATGTCACCACCTGAGTTCAATCAACAATTCCACAGTTGACCTCCATGAAGATAGAGACCTTTGATTACAATAGGGGTGCAGTAATTATCCCTTCATCCAGTTTAATGACCCAAGATAGAATACTATGCATACATCATGCCATGTGGTTATGGGCTAAATGTAAAAACTTAAAGCCAGTATCAGCTAAAATGTAGGTCACAATGACCTTTTGTTATAAGGGTGTGATGCGAACAAAGATGCACATCACCAATTTCTTCTGGCATGAATAAAACCTGAAAAATTAACAAGAATCACTCAATTTAACCCAATTCAATAGAACATAAAATATGATCTATAGTGACCTACTTCTGCAATGAGGGAGTATTGTTCCTCAAGATGCATCTTCTCACTTTGTAGTTTAATGGTTCTAGCATGAATAGTAAAAATACAAAATTAAAGTCATTGAAGCTTGAAATATAGATCACAGTTACCTACTTTTGTGATGAGGGTCAAGAAGCATCCCCTCTTCAAGTTTCAAGATTCTAGGTTTAAATGTTTACCAGGATGCAAAAACCTAAATTGTCATGAACTGAATGCAAATACTTAACCTAAGCAAGTAAAATGTAAAATGTAGGTCACAGTAATCTTCTTTTCATCAATCAGTCAAATTCAGTATGCGTTTTATGCCAATATTGGTGACAGAAACCTTAGATGAGCAGAAATGCCCTACAGCGGTACATAAGGATGTCTACAATGCCTGTAAATACTAGAGTCAGATTAATTTACATAGCACAAACAGTATGTAAATGTCTACAGTGTCAAGTAATAAACATAAATACCATTTTGGATATCTGACCGAGTAAATACAACAAAAAAATTAAAAAGAAAGGCCCCAAGTCGGAGAAAACCATACAGATTTGTCAAAAAGTACCTGCCAATAAAGTGAGAACTTCACGAATGGCATAAATGCTATTTTCCTCAAATTCATTGTATGCTTAATCCATTGAAATTAGAAACTATTAATTATTCCCTAACTCAGAATAACTAAAACACTTTATAATACCCAAAACACTTACCAAATAATCGCAGTAAATGAGTGGCACCATATATACTTGACATGGGCTTTTCTGGATACTCAGCCAAAATCTGCAACAGACCGCAAAAATAAATGAATGAAATAAGCAAAACTCTAAAAGCTGAAAACACCGTGGATCTAAAGTTTTGGTTTTGAGTTTGCAGTCATCCACCGGGAACTTTTGTGCACTGGGAATGTGCAAGTTATTCATTACAAGTGATGCCAAGTATTTGACCAACTGATGTTTGAGTAATTGAAGTGAGACCCCATCACATTTTATACAGCACTATAGAAGTTTTCACACAAAAGTGTAGAAGTTTCAATACAACATTTTATCATGTTTTAACACAATAGCTTGACACCACAAAACTTGACTGGAATGGAAAAAGGAAAAGAAACAACAAAATTACATCCATTTTATTTTGTGCATCAACAAAGTATTCATCCCAATTATTTCATGGTTGTTGGTGTAATTGGCATTTCCTATTTTCTGCATCTCTAAAATTACACATTAGTAGCTGGTGAGCTTGATTTAAAATTACATCTGACACAAAATGGTGAACTTGATTTAAAATTGCATCCTACACAAAAGACACCCAAGCTTTAGTAACAGGAGGTAATGCAGTTGTTAATTACAGACGATCTAACTTTTCATTAATTTTAGTAGTAGATTTTTAAAATTCTTTTAGTTGTTGTTGTTGCTGTTCTAGGGTTTAACGCCATTTTTCAGCACAAGATAGGTTATACATGGCGGCCAGTATAACTGGTGGAGGAAGAACCCTGGAAAACCAGGGAAGAACCACCAACCCACAAGAAGCTACTGACAGGCTTTCCCATGTACCCACGCTAGCCAAGCCTTGGACTCGAACTCACGCAGACAGAGGTGAGATGGCAGTGATCCGGAATGGTGAGCGCTTTAGACCACTCAGCCACTCGAGGTCCCTAAAATTCTTTTGGAGTAAACTTTACAGGAGCAACAGCATTTTAACGTAGACAATATTCTATACAAAGCAGGAAAAAAATTACATTTATGAGGATTTTCTGCATTAAAGACCTTGAAGCTTTGCTACTAGGTTTTTCTTGTATAAGCCTAGCATACAACCATCATATTTTACTACGTCAATCCATGTATTTACACCAAACATACTTTGACTTACCTCAGCATACTGTGGTCTCTCAAACTTGTATAACAATTGTGTGCCCAGCATCACATTGAAGTACTCTTTGACACCCTCTGTTACCTCTACAATGGCATCTCTGGTAATCGTACATAAAAAGACAAAGTATTTTTGGGTAGCAATGATATGTTATAGTAACATTTATAATAAAAAAACCTATGATAGTCAAATGAAGATTATCGTATGCTTTATAGTGAGAAATAGCTAAAGAAGATTTTAGCAAAGAAATATACCATATATACTCACGAATAAGCCAAATAATTTCGGAAAAAATAAAGGCCTGGAAGAAGTGGGGTTGGCTTATGTGGGCCAGTGTACAAACTTGACAGTTTTTAAGACTTTTTAAGACTGTAATGGCTGTGAATCTTGGGACACAAAAAATTAATATTTTCCTGTTAATCTTTAAAACCATGAAACTGGCTTGTGTTAAGACGGAATTTTGACTGGCAACTATACCCAGTACATGGATGTATATTTGCCTTTCATTCCATAATATTAGCACGTTTACTGTAGCTTTGTAAAACGGGGTGTAAGGTATACCTGTCAACTTTTCAAAAGCCAAGTAGGGACACAAATGAAAAATTAGAGACTGGGACCTAACATTTTTTTTTTGGTGGCATTTTAAAGCCTTATTTTCACTAAATATTGTTCAATCTTCCAGGTCCAATATGCGTGAAATTCACAAAGACGCACCGTTTCTCTCTGTGACAAGTCTTATTTCCCCCCAGAGTGTGCCCTATTTTCATATTCTGGTCAGCTGTGGCCAAACTGCAAAATAGCTAACGGTGTCTTAAATAAACAAGCAAGAAAGCCAGCCTGGCTAATTAAAAGTTAATCCTTATCGATGCAACTATTTTGTAAAAACTGGCCCTCCATCTTAATTCACCATGTTTTGCACTACCATGTTTTGCAAGCATCAGCAATTGATTAGCAAACAAAGGATTCCTAATTTTGGTGAACTAAATGTACCTAAATAGGCAGCCTCGCAGTACCGTACATGTGGCAACTATTTTCCCCTCATATATCCGACCTTATTCCCTTATTGTCAACTCATAAGGTATTTAGTTTTGTTTACTATAAAACATATGTATTCTAAATTAGTTTTTTGAGGACACATATGCTGAGTGGTATGTATTTTCATCCCTTCTGTTAATTTAATGATAGTAATTAACATCTGTATATACAGTATAAAAAATGCCAGATGTTCGCTCATGTAAGTTTCTTTTGTGGGAGTGGCGCTATAGCATATAGAGTTACAGCATGCATAGTGATCATTCTTGGGACTGAAATTAATTGTTGACAATTTTATTGTTGTGGTTTATATTTTGATCTGGTTTATTTTCTGAGTTTTGTATTGTTGTAGAGGTTTTAAAAAATCATAAATTTACGTGAATAATATTTAAACTTAACATTCTATTTAGTGAAGATTCTAATTCTTTCTAGTAAAGTAATTATCTAGTCAGAACGATATTCACAGGTGATACAACAGAACATGGTTTCCATGGACTGCATACGATATATCTATTTATATAGGACATTTCTTTTATAGGAGAAATGAAATTCGAAGACATAATGTAATAATTGGGAGTTCTCTGCAAAAAACAGGAGATATTATGAAATCAGGAGGCAGGCATAGAGCGACCCCAAAAATCGGGAGTTTTTATTTTCCTGGCGTGAGAGTTGACAGGTATGGTGTAAAGTTGCTAACATCAAAGCAAGCTATAAGTTAGCTCTTAGGGTATTAGCATAATTTTCAAAGCGTTATTTCTTAAACTTCATTATTGTATTTTGGAGATGTTATTAAAGTTTAGTGCAGTGGTGCCATGATTAGACTCCAAGGGATGTACTTCATTCAGTGGAATCTACTTCATTCAGCGTGTGTTCAAAGCTACAATGTACATGCGGTGGCGCCATTATGTAAATACATTCGGTAGCCTAATTGCGAGTGTTGAATAAAACTGTGTTATTGTTCATTGTGTTGTCATACTGAGATTACATTTTAATGAGTTAGGTATTTACAATTTCAAGGCAAAATAAAAATGTAATTACTGGTGCACTGATAGAATATGTCCAATGCAATAATGCATACATAAACAATAACTGAGTTAAAAGGGAGAGGTAATTTTACAGCAACTCGAGATTGCTCAATTTTTGTCATTGTTCGATCAAATTATACACAAATCTATATAAGGCAGAAACAATAAGAAAACAGAAAATTAAATAAATTACTTTTCAAACATGTTAATCCATTTCTTTTTAATAATCATACGTGCCGACCCCGTGATAAGCATACATGTTATTTTTGTTAATATAAGTTTGCCTAAATAAATGCATTTAGAACTTATAGCCGCGTGCATCTTGTGATGTCCTGAAGTTGTGAGTCAGCTTATATGCTGGTCATGAACTTTTTAGTGTTTATACCTATTCATTTTTTTTGGGGGGGGGTTGCAGCTTATACATAAATGGGATTATATGCAAGTATATAATGTATGTTATTTCAGACACAAGACCTACTGACCAACTCATCAGCCCACCCCCAATACAATATGTCCCATTCATCAATTGTGTCCTTTTTTTATCTGCAGAAGTTGAAAATTCTACATTTTTTGAAGTAAATTATGTTTTTCCTATAAGTCTTACCATATCACATTAATGTTAGTGAACAAGCTCTGTTACATCTCTCATCCAAACTTGGGGGAAAGAAATATTTTGTCTTTCTCATCTATGTACACTGTACTATGTGGACAAAGGGAAGAAACTCCTACCACTAACCTCCCCTTAAACCTGGTAGGTGGCTACCCATCACCTGAATTTCATCAGTTTAAACTGAACAATAAATTTTTGAGGATGCTTGCTTTTGCTAGTTGTGGAGAGTTTCATAGAAAATTTGATCAAGTAATTATTCAAGGGAAATAATTTGCTACAAATCTTACTTTGTCCATCAACTTTAGGAAAACGGGTAACAGGAGGAAATGCTTAAACATCTAACCCCTACCACAGGTATCCTTCAAAGCAGATATAAGCTGCAGTCTCCATATGAAGGTTAAACCAAACTCTTAACACAAGAAAGGTCATATGACTTCAATATATGGATGAAGGAAACAAATTACATTTTGTTAGCAAGAAAATAATCTGGGTGAATCCAGCAAAAGTGCTGAAGAAGTGCCTATGGGGAAGCTGTGTTGACATCGATTGGTGCTCGTCTCAGCTGCTGCCACTTGACCCACCAGATTTAACAGTATCATCTTTGAAATACTAGATCTCAGAGATAAAACTCTTCAAGGCTGACTGGCATGCCAGTCAATGGCTTGTTTTTTTTTCTTCAATATACTACCTTTTAACACAAAACTCACATAGATCATATAAATCTAATGAACTGAAATTACCATGAGGCATATCTGGTCCTGTGAGACCTCAGAGTATGCAGAGTGTATTATGTAGGGTTTGAGGGGTTATGTCCTCTTTTCTGGCCTTCACCATAAGAAAGAGTCATTGCTGGGTTCACTACACTTTTCCATGG
The DNA here is from genome assembly GCA_028554795.2 of Sinohyriopsis cumingii. Classification (NCBI taxonomy): domain Eukaryota; kingdom Metazoa; phylum Mollusca; class Bivalvia; order Unionida; family Unionidae; genus Sinohyriopsis; species Sinohyriopsis cumingii. Next base: position 7,763,315 of record CM068827.1, on the reverse strand, counting down.
ATTTCGTGCAGTGTTTGTGAGCATGGACCAAGTCTTGTACCATTACTTAAGAGAAAGTGAATTACCAATTTTTAGTTCCAGCTGATGACAACCAGTTTTTAGCCATGAAGTGGGTTGCATCATTAGGAGCACAGAACCATCAGATCTAAACTGCAGAGTGCTTGGGTCCACTAAAAAGGTATATAATTTGTTTGGGTCCACTAGAAAGGTACATGTATATAACTTGCTTGGGTCCACTAAAAAGGCATATAATTTGCTTGGGTCCACTAAAAAGGTATATAATTTGCTTGGGTCCACCAAAAAAAGTATATAATTTGTTTGGGTCCACTAGAAAGGTACATGTATATAATTTGCTTGGGTCCACTAAAAAGGTATATAATTTGCTTGGGTCCACTAAAAAGGTATATAATTTGCCTGGGTCCACCAAAAAAAGTATATAATTTGTTTGGGTCCACTAGAAAGGTACATGTATATAATTTGCTTGGGTCCACTAAAAAGGCATATAATTTGCTTGAGTCCACTAAAAAAGTATATAATTTGCTTGGGTCCACTGAAAAGGTATATAATTTGCTTGGGTCCACTAAAAAGACAAATAATTTGCTTGGGTCCACTGAAAAGGTATATAATTTGCTTGGGTCCACTAAAAAGGTATATAATTTGCTTGGGTCCACTAAAAAGGTATATAATTTGCTTGGGTCCACTAAAAAGGCATATAATTTGCTTGGGTCCACTAAAAAGGCATATAATTTGCTTGGGTCCACTGAAAAGGTATATAATTTGCTTCGGTCCACTGAAAAGGCATATAATTTGCTTGGGTCCACTAAAAAGGCATATAATTTGCTTGGGTCCACTGAAAAGGTATATAATTTGCTTGGGTCCACTAAAAAGGCAAATAATTTGCTTGTGTCCACTAAAAAGGCATATAATTTGCTTGGGTCCACTAAAAAGGCATATAATTTGCTTGGGTCCACTAAAAAGGCATATAATTTGCTCGGGTCCACTAAAAAGGCATATAATTTGCTTGGGTCCACTAAAAAGGCAAATAATTTGCTTGGGTCCACTAAAAAGGCTTATAATTTGCTTGGGTCCACTAAAAAGGCATATAATTTGCTTGGGTCCACAAAAAAGGCATATAATTTGCTTGGGTCCACTAAAAAGACAAATAATTTGCTTGGGTCCACTGAAAAGGTATATAATTTGCTTGGGTCCACTAAAAAGGTATATAATTTGCTTGGGTCCACTAAAAAGGTATATAATTTGCTTGGGTCCACTAAAAAGGCATATAATTTGCTTGGGTCCACTAAAAAGGCATATAATTTGCTTGGGTCCACTGAAAAGGTATATAATTTGCTTCGGTCCACTGAAAAGGCATATAATTTGCTTGGGTCCACTAAAAAGGCATATAATTTGCTTGGGTCCACTGAAAAGGTATATAATTTGCTTCGGTCCACTAAAAAGGCAAATAATTTGCTTGTGTCCACTAAAAAGGCATATAATTTGCTTGGGTCCACTAAAAAGGCATATAATTTGCTTGGGTCCACTAAAAAGGCATATAATTTGCTCGGGTCCACTAAAAAGGCATATAATTTGCTTGGGTCCACTAAAAAGGCAAATAATTTGCTTGGGTCCACTAAAAAGGCTTATAATTTGCTTGGGTCCACTAAAAAGGCATATAATTTGCTTGGGTCCACAAAAAAGGCATATAATTTGCTTGGGTCCACTAAAAAAGGCATATAATTTGCTTACACAGCACATCAAAGATAGGGCTCTCAAGAAACATGTTTTATAGCATCCAGAACTCAAACTTATCCAAGGTGAAACAAATCAAAACACAAGAAAAATTCCACTTAGAAATTAAATTTCAAGTCAAAATTGGACATTGTCTGATTAGTTCATGTCCTTCTCTTGGCCTACATCTCAGCAGCCATGATATCTCAATGTGTTACCGTTAGGAGCTAACTTTTTCTCCTTGAAAAAGCCAGAGAAAAAAGTTAACTAGTTGAGAGACTGCAGCACTCAAACGAATGATGTCCTCTACCAGTCCCCAAAAAGATGCCTCTTTCCATAGTAAGCCTTCTAGCTAACGAGATTCTCTCCACAACTGAAGCTTCAAATTTCTTTCTATACCAACACCTGTGACTGGTACTGTTTGGTGAGATTTTCCTGGAGATGTCTATTGCTATATATAGCAAACTGTTCACTAACTGACACTCGGCACATCCATGATACACTGTCCAAACTTCTGGATCTACAGATCCACTTAAAGACTGATGGATGGGCAGACCACTCAACGTGGAAAGTCTGGCATATGTCAGGTGATTTGGTTCTGCTCCTGTCTGAAGAAGCATATCAGTACCACAGTGCTGTAAAACATGAGATTTTCGTCTTGCCACAGCCAATCCTTAAAAAGTTAAATAGGCTTACAATAATCTTCAGTTATAAAAGGCAGGTATTAAGCTACTTATCCTCTTGATAACAGCTGCTGTTGACTGTGGTGAAGTGTGGCAACCTGTGTGCCTCCAACATTAAAAATTAACATCCATATAAACTGTAATCTTTGGATGAGGCTTCCTGTCCAGAGCCACTTATCGTCTTGCCACAAAGGAATTGGTCAAGGTTGTAGATTGTAACATGATGATCCAGACAAATGGAAATGATGCACCTCTGGGTCTGGGCCAGTAGGGCAATTGGCCAAGGGTAGCCAAGAAGCATCAATGTCAAGAGAGGCATATGCATAATTTTTGCTAATATAAATGGCAAAAAATGTAATCTGAGCATAAAAAGTGTAATCTTTATATTACATAATTACAGTAAGACTGCATGAAAAATGTACATTAAGTTTTACTAATAACCTGGATCTACAGCAGGTCAAAATTCTTTGCAAAGTGGGTAAAACATGTCGGTTAGAACAAAAATACACGCACAAAAAACATACTGACACATTATTTATATTCAACACTCAACTACTCTTATTGTCTAACTTTCACTGAATTCTTCTGTGCCCAATCCAAGTTCTGTATCACATCACTCTTATATTCTTCTTTTCAAGTTTGTACAGTGATGGTGATTTATCCTTTTTGTGCTCAAACATGTATTCAAATTTAAAAAATCCATCTGCTCTAACAATTGTTACCCATAAAACATAGTGAAATCCTGAATTGTTAAACATTCCAGTACCATTTTCTTTAAAAGTATAGACTGGTGCACTACCTAACTTTATTGTCAATATAATGAATATGCAAGACAATCTTTCAAGTTAAAGAAACCAATATGTTTTCTTCAAAATGGGTCATATAAAGTTGCTATAAATATAAAATATGGAAGTACATGAAGGTCTAGAATGGACAAATCAACTCCTGTGCTATTCTTATGCAGCAGTCTTTGTTTATAGAATATTCTCAAATGTATATGATCAGTGGAATCAAGATGTTAATAAAAAATGAAAAACAGAACATTTTATTGCTTTACTTTTATTTTTTAATATACTGGAAAACCATAATCCATATACATGCGAGCATAAGACATAATTAGGTGAATAAAACTGTAATGGTATGATGAAAATCATAATAGTTGACATGTATGAAGAAGGATCAAATTTGCTGCCACCTTAAGTGAGATGAAAGTTGCAAGAACTCTCTTGTTGTAATTAATTCCCTGTGGGAAACTGTCTTTACAAGCTCATTAATCTGTGCGTAGAAGAAAGACGAATGAGGGTGAGATTGGTAACAAAAGTCAAAGAAAGAAGAAATGCTGGGATAGAATTAGAATGACCTCACAGTTTACTAGAAAACCCAGCTGAGACAAAGGAGAAAGAAAGTTGTTCCTGCCCTTCATCAATGATGAATCAACCATGTTTTTGAAGGATGTCATCAAAAAAATGCGGTACTCACTGTCAATGAGGCTGATCTGAACAAGGTGATGATGCAGTTTATAGCCTTTGTGAATAGCTACCAGCTGATTGGCAGCACAAAACTGGTATATAGTTCCTTGAAAGACAGGTGAATAGGGAACGAAAATATGCACTGGTCAGATCTAGCACACTGCAAATTTGTCCCTTTTGTCAACAGTGCCATTTCCATTTTGAACCTTGCTGTGGTTATGTACTTATTGTGCTAGCTGAGATTTATAACTGGCCTGAGCTTCCCATTGCCTTTGTGCACTAGAAAAAGACTGGAATAAATCCTCAGAATTGGCATGAGAACTGATTTCACCTCCAAACTGTCAAGTAAAATGCAGCTATTCTCCTTCCAAATTTCCACCTCTGGATCAGATGGAAAATTTGTCATGGAAGGGGAAGATGAAAAGAGTGGAAACTGGATAAACAAAAATGAAAGTCCAAACAAAACAACTTAGAATTTACATTTGCTTTGCTAAGAAAAGATCAAGCCAAGACTGCCAAAAATAAAGAGAATAGTACCAACAGGCAGGTTGTTGGCAGGCAGGGTGGCAAGTGTTTGGTGACAGCCGTCATGGTGGTAGCCATGGAATGATGCTCAGCTTTGTTAATTACCTTGATAATGAAGACTGTGGACGTGAAATATATAGCAGTCCTCCTTAAAAAACAGTGGGCTTAACATATTCCCCACCACAATACCTTTGACAATGATTATCAGTATGGCATCTGAGTGCATTCTTAACAAGGCTTTGCATCATTCCATGGCTACTACCATGATGGCTCTGTCCAGTTTAAACCAGGTGAGACCAGAATCCTTTCTCTGCTAATCATCAATGAAGCTGCATCATCCTTTGGCCTTGTGCTTACTAACATTCTGTACCAATGGAATGAGGATGTTGATAACTGTCTCTCCAAAAGTAAAGCCTTTGAATTCCACAGAGCCCTCATCTGGTCCAAAAGATGATCTGCAATTTCTTTAATCTCTGCTGATGGTGGCAGTCAACTGAAGCAGTGGTGTTCATCCTCATCTTCAAAGTATGCTGAAGCTTTAAATTTAAACTCAGATGTTGACAAAATTCTGTAAAATTTCTTCAGCAGTTCCATGGTGGGGTTGGTCACAGTCACCTGATTAAGGTTGTCCCCACACCATGTCTGTGTAAGTCATTCATTGTGGCACAGTATAAACCACATATATCAATAAGACTGGTGGGTATGAGAAGCAGTTTGCCATTGAGACAGATAACTGCTCACTAGTCAAAAAGTATGGATGGATGGAATGATCCATACTTAGAAACATGAGGGCCTGCTTGGACATGTGAGAGATGTGTGCCCACTGGAATGCTATGGAATGGGAGGACAGTCTCCATCCAAATCCAAACCTGTATTACAAAAACATGATGAATGGAGGGACAAACATACTGCTAACCCAGCTTTCTGTCTCTGCATTTGCACCTAGTACAATGGGAGGAACCATCATGGCATCCTTCACCATTCTTGACACTGACCCTGTCTTCAGATCAAGGCACATGTAACTGTAGTAGGATTCAACTTCAAGCTCCTGTAACAAAACTGGATCACATTCCTTGTGACCAATAAATGAAGACATTGTGCAATCAAGATGAGCATACAGTGCAAGCGAGGCATGTATCATGTGCATCTTAGTTGTCCTTAAAACCATATAAATTTGGTTATTATTGTATCCCTAAAAACCATATAAATTTGGTTATTACTGTATCCCTAAAAACCATATAAATTTGGTTATTATTGTATCTCATTTGCTGACTTTAAAACACTTCCACTTTACAGGTTTGGTTGTCACTATATCTCACTGGATGACTTTGAAATCCTTCCACTTTATATGTTTGGTCATCATTGTTTAACCATAATGACAAGAATGACAGAAACAAAGAAAGATACAACTCATTAAGTGTTTGCTTACAAATATAATGCACTCTGTAATAGATAAGTGAAAACTACTGGCAGTGTACATAAAAAAGATGATTAAAAACAAACAACAAGATGCCATGTTGGAGTACAAGGTCAGAAATTGAACTCCACAAGTTGCAAAATATTAAAACAAATGTTACTCAAAATACAAAAACAATGATGTCAACAAGTACCAAAAACATTAATAATCAATATTATACCAACATTCCCAATGAATGGGCAGAAGTAGATTATCTTGGATACTGAGAGGCAATGAAGAATGATATTGATTGTACCGCTGTGAAGTCCAAACTGTAAAATATACAGACGATTGGCAGTCACCTAGCAGTGATGAGGGGTGGAGGATGGGTAATGGGTAAGGGTTTCTTCCCTTTGTCTACGTGGTATATATTGATAGAAAAGATAACATTTCAATATTTACCATACAGCCAGATTCAAGGTGTAATGGAGTTTACTATCCTAATGATACTCTGATTGTTAAATATATTTGACCAACAAACAGGATTTCTTCTGCCCATAATAACTTTTGAAACCTAGGGGAAAATCAATTTTTCTTTGGGATCTTTTTATTCTTGCCACATTGTAGGGATTGCTTTGATATGGGATAGGTATTTTGTGGCACAGAAATACACAGAGGTTATTTTGCATTGTGGCAAATGAATTAAAATGCTTTACCCAGTGACATATCAAACAAGCCAAGGGAGGATAACTCTGTAGCATGATTCCAATCCCTTTTGGTTACAGCATGCCATGCTAAACACTAAAACCATCACCACAACTCCAAATTGTTGGAAGTAAAGTAAAATGAGAGCAAAGAATGCTAGGTGGTGCTGGCTGTCACAGAACAAATCCCAAAACAAAGAATAATGAATTTAAAATGAATAGGTAATATCATTTAATCAGGATGAGTGGTACTCCAGAAGATGTATGAAATCATGGAGTTTGATCACTGTATATGCAACAGCAATCAGATAGGGAGCTACAAGCAAAATGTTTATAACAGAATTTGAATATTACCAATATCACCCAACAGTCTAGTCACAGGGTGTAAGAACATACCAAGATGCCAGTTTCTGTAGCATATATGAATCTGTCTTTTGATGCACAGTATGTGAATATATGGCTACAAGAAAAGAATCTCAACAGTTTCCAAATTACAATCCAGGGGTTATGTCCTGGGGTGGGTGGGGGTTAGGATGAATGCCAAGAGCAATTACAGATTGCATGTATAAATTTATTTACATGCTTCATGGTTACTTGTTGGGGATTTCACTAATTTTTATGTTTTGACCAAGGATCTAAGTACCCTTGGATAAGAAAAGACCCAGAAGCAAATGTTGCATGTTTTAATTCATCCTTTCATATTTAAAATGTGAATATAAAGTTGACTATTGAATTATCTGAAGTCTGGGGGACTAGAAGAAACCTTCGATAACCCCAGGATTCAAACTACTGAAGGTCATAAAACTGCAATGTATCTAGGAAGCAATTTAATTGGAAAACAGCAATAAGAAAAGACAAATACAAAAGTGAAAATTATCACTGATATCATTCTAATAATCTGCATGGCATACAACAAGATAGAATATGCATGAAAAGGATAAACACATCTAATGAGTCAATGGAACACCTGTAAAGTTGTTTTCTTTCATATGATATTTATCTATCTTCAACTAATTTTCTCTGTTTTAAACAATCTGCTTAAAGAAACTTGTAAGCACAGTATGTTTTGCGCATTTTCTATCAAAAGTTTTCCATCACAATCATTAATTTTACTAAGTCTTGCTAATGTGTTTTCCTGCCTTTCTTTAATCAAACTTCTTTACATAAAATTACTGCCATTAATTGAATTGATAACAGGGTTATCAAAAGGTGTGAAAATTATTGGATCAGTGACAAACAATAAGCATTATCTGCTTTTCAATTAATTAGTAATCAAAGTTCGAATCGACAGGTGTCTCAGTTCCAGAAATCAAACATGCTGCTCATGACAATTTTCAGACTATGTCATGATTTCAGTAGAATTTTAGGATTTAGACTGCCCATTACTTTGATTGTCAGGAGGTGTTCAAATAATTGATGTAAGGATAATGGATGTAAAAAAAGATATAATCGAAGAACAAATTTAACTGGGACCAGATGAACTGTTTGAATAATACAGGGTATTAAGAAATAGGAGTTTGGAGTTTGAATAATACAGAGTTTTCAGAAAATAGGAGTTTGAATAATACTGGGTATTCAGAAAATAGGAGTTTGAATAATACAGGGTATTCAGAAAAAAGGAGTTTGAATAATACAGGGTATTCAGAAAAAAGGAGTTGAAATAATACAGGGTTTTCTGAAAACAGGAGTTTGAATAATACAGGGTTTTCAGAAAACAGGAGTCTGAATAATCAGGGTATTCAGAAAATAGGAGTTTGAATAACAGTTTACTGTACATAATTTATGGGTGTGGATCTCAATAGTTTCTAAACTGTGACCTATACAAATGTTTCTTTGTTTCTTTGACATGTTAATCTCATAATCTGGGAGTTATTTTTTGTTAAAAAAGGTAATGTGCCCATGGGCTATTTCAAAATTGTTTAAATGTGCTATTGTATAGCCACCTACAAATCATATCCCAAGATTTCAAGTCCCTCTTAAACAGTGTACGAGTAGTTGTGTGACATTATACACACACACACATGCACACACTCTAGACAGGCAAAATAACATAATCCCTGCATTTTCTTCAAAATATGTGGCAATAATAAGTTTAATAAATTTAATGACTAATAAAAGCTAATGAAAACACATTCAGCACATAATTAGAAACAGTTTGCCTAACTTGACGACATTGATATTGTATGTAGTGTTGTTAAAGGTGTCAACGAGAACCCAGGTGCTTGGGTACCCGCCCATTCATAATTACCTACGTAATAAAATTAGATATAGGGTACCTGTTTAGTTCATTAAAAAACAAAAACCAAGCAAACAACATGTTTCCAAGTTCAGATCAAAGATTTTATGTCTTGCAAGGTCAGGAGCAAGCAAGACATAGAATAATGAGTACAGTTCAAGGCATATATCATGTGACATTTATCCATTGTAGACCTCCATCTACTGATCTTACATTTTCAATGTGTGCGACCATTTGGCTATGTACATGAAACAGTTTCCTTATTTTCTATTGATAGTAACTGTACATGAAACAGATGGCTTTCTTGAATATGAAACCATGTGTCACAGATTCATTATAGTCCGATATATACTTAAGCAGCAGACCAGTCTATCTTAAGAAAAAAAAAAAATATGGTGTCAAATATTAAGTGAAATAGGCTTTATTGATATGACTCGTGAAGATATTCGACAAAAAAATATGAGAAGGATTTTGTTAAATTGAAGAACATCTTGCAATAGGAAAAGGACAACTCAATGGCACTTTACAAATTTTGAAAGAGGAATTTGACAGTGATATAATACAGCATTCAAAATTTGTGGACTTGACTTTATGACCTTTCAAAGAAAGTTAAATATGTGATATCGACTAGTTAAAGTGAATGTTGTGTATAAATAATTTACCATTTGGTTTTGTGCCTGTATTCTCATACTAATCCACATGGATTCTGCCATTTTGTGACAGTAATTTTAACTAACTGTAGATCCAGGTAAGTAGCAAAAATAAATGTACTTTTTTCATGCAGTTTCTGTAATTATAGCATGTAATATATAGATTACTCCTTTTATGCTCAGATTGCACTTTTCTGCCACTCATATAAGTAATAATTATGCTTATACCTCTTGATGGGTTGGCATGTATGAACTTACAAGAAAGCAGTTCAGGTTCACATTTAATATGATTTCCATTTCATAAGATGCCTGGGTAACCGATCAATATGACCAATGGATACCTGGTTGACTTTCCTTAACATTTTGACACCTTACATTTTCTTAGGTTTTATGCCAAAGTTTATCTTACAATTTTAATTGAGGATAAATGTTAAAACTTGTGTGAATAATTTGGTCACATGTTACAGCATACGTAGCAATAAACAAAATGGCCTGCCTGTCAAGCCTGCTCTTACATGGCCTGCATGTCAAACCTTCTCCCAAGTGGCCTGCCTGTCAAACCTTCTCCCAAATGGCCTGCCTGTCAAACCTTCTTCCAAATGGCCTGCTGGTCAAACCTTCTCCCAAATGGCCTGTCTGTCAAACCTTCTTCCGAATGGCCTGCCTGTCAAACCTTCTCCCAAATGGCCTGTCTGTCAAACCTTCTCCCGAATGGCCTGTCTGTCAAACCTTCTCCCGAATGGCCGGCCTGTCAAACCTTCTAGCAAACTTCTAGCACACTGATGTTGTACACATCAAGAAGAATCCATATATCAAGTAACTGACCTTATAAAACTATAATAACAAGGTTAATCTAGGATGTGGACAGATGGATGTACTGATGGCAACAAAAATGATCACTATGTCATGCTTTCCCGAGGCAGTCTTGTCACAAACATTACCTAAGTTGACAATCAACATCAGCATTTTACTAATTTTAATCTACTCACTTGTAAGATATGTACCCTTTGGACAGTTCAAATTTGATGTAAGATGTGTTCCCTTTGAAGAGTTTGAATTTAATGTACTCACTTGTAAGATGTGTTTCCTTTGGAAAGTTTGAATTTAATGTACTCTTCTAGTATCTGATCTACTGTGCTTTTACAAGGCAAGGTCACCAGCTGCAAAGAAAGAAGAAAAAAAAATAACCAAATACGTACAGGTTATTAAATCTTGTAAGCAGGATTTTTTCCTCTGCAGTAACATAAACTAAGTTAGCAATTTATCTCCTCCATTTCTCTTCTAAATTACTGCAGAGAAAAAAATGCTGACATTTTTTAAATAAATCTATGAAAAGGTTTTTGTTTGTAAAAGTTTAATGTTTAATGATATTCTAACCAAAATTTGTCTACCGTATATGCTCACGTCAAGGTTTGGTCCAACTAAAAACAAGAGACCCTAATAAGCCTTCAAATAATGTGCTGCCAAATCAGAGCCTATGATTTTTGTTCTACAGATTACTCCTATCTGCTGAGAACCATAACGCAACAGCAAGGAGGAGTCCGTAAAATGTAATTATGTTTTCAATTAAAAACAATGTGTTGCTTTGTAATCTGAGGAGTTGCTTACTTAGCTGTGTGAATTCCAGATTAAATTAGTCACATGTGATGTCAAGTGAAAATGTCAAACTTTTTAAAACTTATCTGTTCCACATTCTGTCTGGATGGATTGGGTATAGTGATTTTAATTGTGTGTACTAAAGCCTAGCTGTAAATTTTCTTCAAGCAATGTGACCTATCAATTTTCATCAATTTTCTATAACGTATCTAAAAGGTCAATATCTATTCAAAGTATTTTCAAAATCTGCCTGTGAAGGATTAAATAAAGCACTATACAAACATCTTATCTGGGCCAAAAGCCTATGGAACACTATGTAAATGCTATTAACCCATTTTATCCTGAATACAACTGTGGTCGTAATACCTCATTCTATCCTGAATACGCCTGCAGTCGTAGTATCCCAATTCATCCTGAATACGACTACGGTCGTAATCTACTATGTATGTGTGTAGCGTCTCTAGAAACATGTGTCATACATCACATATATATGTGTACTTCTTCACCTACACAGGAGAGGCCCTGAGTGGTCGAGTGGTCTAAAACGCTCACCATTATGGATCACTGCGATCTCACCTCTGTCTGCATGAGTTCGAGTCTCAGGCTCGTCTAACGTTGGTACATAAGAAAGCCTGCCAGTAGCTTCTCGTGGGTTGGTGGTTCTTCCCAGGGTTTTCCAGGGTTCTTCCTCCACCAATAATACTGGCCGCCATGTATAGCCTATCTTGTGCTGAAAAATGGCGTCAAACCCTACAACAACAACAACAACCTACACAGAAAATAGTTAAAGCACGCCTGCGCAGTGAAATTTAAAAAAACGCGGTTGGAAACGAAATTTTTTACTTGAAAATCGATCGATAAAATGATGGACGACAACTCTGATGTAAACATGGATGTTGATAGCGAGGGTAGCAACAATGAAGTTGACGATTTGGATGATATTGACTTAAATGATGGGTTAGAATTTAAGAAAGTTGACAAAAGAGATGATGCATGGCTTCATGCACTTTCGACAGCGATTCAGAGAATGAAGATGACTTTGAAAGCTTTCAAGAAAAATGGGTCCGGGATGATTTTTCACTTCGGTTGCAGCCAAGATTTAAATTGATAGAAGGAGCAACACCCAGGAAAAGCCGATGCAAAACATTATTTTGAGTTACTTTGGGATGATTTAATCTGGAAAAAACTTGTTGATGAAACAAATCGTTACGTTGAAAAATTTCTAGCATTAATTTGTGACAAGTTTTCATGAGAAACTGCACGCTTAAGTACATGTTCCAGAATGTGAAGTAAACAAATTGTTCCTTGTGTCATGTTGTCCAATTTTAGTAAAATTAGTATAACTTTTGAACTAACAGTGCTAGAAACTTCAAATCTGGACCAAAATACTAGAAACTGAATTACCTTTATTTTATTCGCATAATATTAGGAGCATTTCATTAATTTTCATGGACAAAAGATTCACTGAACATCTTGGTAAGTTTTTTAATTTGTTTTTTTTCTTTCAAGTCATATTTCAAAATAGAGCTGTGAGCATGTACATTGGTAAATGATAACAAAAGAGATATCACTGTGTTGCAAATTTTATTACCTTTTCAGAGATATATAGTTTTATATACTTCATAAAAGAAATAACATTGTTACAACATTTTTAGTAAACATGGTGAAGGTAGTCACAATTTCAGCAGCTGCTGCTGTATGATGCTCCGTTTTACCACAATGTATTTAGAATTGCTTCTCAGGAATCAGGCACTGCAGTTGAAATTGGTAAACAGGATAAAATGGGTTAAGACAGTATTATTCAAATAAAACTACAGCCACAATACTAATTCAGTGACTTACTATTTCATTAACTTTAACCTTCTGTGATCATAATTCTGTTTTTGGACAGCACACATCTGAGTAGCCTTCTATCTTAAAATAAAATTCACCAGCTGATAAACATCAGTTATGACTTGCTAGTGATCTATATTGACCAGTGACAAATCAGTGACATACGCACAATGTATCTGTATACAGGCTGTTTATCTGTGTAACAGAAATGTCAAAACTGTGAATGATGTATACAGGCTGTTTATCTTTTTGTGAGAAATGTCAGAACTGTAACATAATGTATAGAGGCTGTTTATCCATGTGATAGAACTGTCGGAAAACTGAAATTATGTATACAGGATGTTTATCTATGTGACAGAAATGTGACATGATGTATACAGGCTGTTTATCTGTTTGTGAGAAATGTCAAAGAGAACTGTAACATGATGTACATGGTCTTTTTATCTGTGTAAAAGAAATGTCAGAAAACTGACAAGGTGTATACAGGCTGTTTATGTGACAGAAATGTCAGAGGAAACTGACAAGATGTATACAGGCTGTTTATCTGTGTGAGAAATGTCAAAGATACCTAAGGCATGATGTATTCTGACTGTTTATCTGTGTGAGAAATGTCTGAGAAAACTGACATGATAGATTTTACTGATAAACTTTATTGCAACTTCCCTAATTCTTTGACCAAATTGTCATAGTATATCCAAGAGTGTTAGGGAAGAATATATAAATTTAAAAACGATAATTTGAATTCTGCAAAAGATGAAATGCTAGTAAGTGTGTGTGTGATTTGGATTTTTAACATAGCTTAACAATTTGTCAGTTATATCACTACAATGTCTGCAATGTGGCAGTTTATAGTTATGTCTAGCACTGGGGCATCATGCACCCAGTCACATTATCCTGACACCAGGCCAACCAGTCCTAACACTAACCTCTTAATGCTGAACGCCAAGCGAGGCAGTTGTAAGTACCATTTTTTTTTATGACTCGCCCGCGGATCGAATCCATGACCTTCTGCATCCAAGGTGGACACTCTAACCACTAGGCCACCGGAGCAGTGCTAGTAAGTGAAACATACCGATAGCATTGCGGGCATTAAGTGAAAAATAGCTGATTTACATTGTGGGCAGTATTAAAAAGGGAAATGTGGCAAACTGTATAAGATAAAATATTAAAAACTTTAAAAACCACATCATTACGAATAAACACTATTAGATAATCAGGAACTTGTGATTTCTGGATGCACACTCATTTCTAAACAAATTGTGCCAAAAAGGTCAACCTGACAACTTTATTTACTCAGGATCAGAATAATTTAGTTTGATTAAATTTCATCCATCTGTGACAATCAGCAACAGTATTTGCAACAGAAAATATTTGCCTTTAGACTGAATAAATATATACTTATTTACATTAGTGTCTCTAATGTGTTTATTACAGTAAAAGGCATCTTGAAAAACCACCCCTTCTGCCAAAAAATAATGGTTTCTCAAGAAAGGTGGTCTCTCATGACAGATTATACACTGTATCATAAATAAGTGTTCGTGGAGAACCTGGTCTCTCAAGATAGGTGGTCTTTCATAGCAGCGGCCTCTCAAACTATGTTTGACCTTACATTTGAATCTGTCTTGAAAGACCACCTCTTCTGCCAAAAACTAATTCTCTCAAGACTGGTGGTCTCTCACAACAGATCATAACATTATATAACAAGTCTGTACATGAAGAACTGACTTCCAAGACAGGGGGTCTCATAGCAATGGTCTCTCATAGCAATGGTCTCTCAAGATAGGTTATACTGTATTTATAAAAATTCATTTTTTATACAAAGATTGAAATAATTTTCACTCTAAACAAAATGAGCCCACCATTTTTTGTCGAGTGACAAGGTCCCAATCATCCACCAGCCATGGCTTCAGTTCATCTGGAATTTTCACCTTCACATCCATCTTGGTCAAGTATGTCTCTTCCTGCAATGAGAAAAGATAACACAAAATCTGTAAAAATATTTTGCCATGCATTCAAGTGATGGATGCGAGGTCAACATGCATGATATGGCTTTCAATCGAACTCAATCTAGAGTTCAATAATATAAACCTATATTCCATGTTTGATTGAAATCAGGTACAAAAAAATAACTCAAGTGGTAAGAAGCTACTGTTGACAAATGAATGCATGAAGGATGCAAGGTCTTACCCACCATAAGCTCACTCGTCTTTATAACCAGGTGAGCTAAAAACAGCAAAAATAGCTAATGGTTCTCTTCTTCTAATTTTACATAAAGAAAGTCACAAAAAGGGGATTTAATAAACACTGTATTATGATGGAAAGTACTCTCGTAAGTTTTCTGAGTAGGTCTTATTGTTGAGCTTCATTTGATTTCAAGCGTATTGCAAATGATCAAATCTCAAATTCTTCGAAATATTGGAAAATGGAAATATTATTTAGACAAACGATCATCAGGGAAAATGTAGGGTTTATGTATGGGTTCAATGCCATGTCAGCATAATACTGTTTATCTAGTATCGATGGAAAGTTTAAAAAAATATTTCAGGAAGATAAACGTTGTTGTTGTTGTTGTTGTAGGGTTTAACGCCATTTTTCAGCATATGATAGGCTATACATGGCGGCTAGTATTAATGGGAAAACCCCGGAATGAACCACTGACCCATGAGAAGCTACTGGCAAGCTTTCTCACGTACCCGCATTGGCCGAATCTGAGACACGAACCCATGCAGACAGAGGTGAGATGGCAGTGGAAGATAAACGTAAACAGGTAGAGCATGAAGAGAAATGATAACATGCTATAATTCTGTAAATACAAGTAGAATATCAAATAAAAGATGAAGGAAAAACTTATTAAAAATATATCATCCAAATCAACTATGCAAACCATTCTCCATGAAAACTAGAGAGCAAGCAAGCATTTGAAAGAGACAAGAAAAAGGTTTGTCCCCTTTACTAGGGTACAGAAATGTGAATTGCAAACATCACATCATTAAACCTTTGCTTTATGATATATGATGGAGAAATAACAGCAGAAAATGTCAAGAAGGCCTAGAACATAGCGCAGTCTTAAGACATGCTAGGAGATAACCATAACATTTAAAGGGGGATGGGGTTCCTTATTTACTTTTCAAAGAACTGCAGTTTCTTTTAACAAGAAATGTATTTCTGTTCAAAACATGGCTTATATACAAGTCTGAAATATGCCAGGATCACATTTCTGAGTTTGAGTGCGCTGTATTTTTGTATTTCTATCCAATCAATAGCGTCAATTGTTTTCTTTCTTTTACTCTGAATTATCAATAACCTTAATGACTATCAGTGTAGCACAAGTCATTTCAATTTCTTAAATTCCCAGATGATCAGTGCTCCATTTGTAACTTATCACAAATTCCCAACACTCAGAATTGCTAACTTGGTGACTTCTTTGATCTAGTCACATGTACCGTCTGATTCATGTCAGAGGTAGGCAATAGTGTAGACAATGTTTGTGAGGGTAAATTTAAGATAGCAATGAACATAGCGTTTTCCAGCATGGAAGATTACAAACTAAATTTAAACAGAAATTTTCATATCTGACCAGTGATTTAAAGTTAATAACTGCCTGTTTTTATACTGGAATAAACAGAATCATACATAAGTTTAGCTGAATAACTGATTCTTTGGAAGCAAAGGAAAAAGTAGGGAAATAAATCAACTTGTTCCAGAAACGTCATCTAAAATGTACTCCTGTAACAACCTCTATTCTCATTATCAATAGGACTTAAGTGCTTCATGTTGACATTTCTAGGCCTGAACACTATGCCATTTAATTCAGTGGTCTTACTAAACCATGCTACTTCAAATAATCAAATCTTAAATTGGAGGCAAATAATGCAGATGATGCCAAGATTTTGACACGGAGGGATTCCCCCCTCCTCGTCACAAACAATAAGAGGGAAAGAAGAAAAAAATGGGTCGGTTGGGTGGAATCACCTTAATTTAATATCTGCATACACTTAAATAGCCAACTCTTTTTCTTTCCTGCTCCACTCTGTTAGAGCTCTCTTGAAATTAAAATCTCGTAGTCGTATAAGCATTAATCTGTTAAATGTTTTGGAGCCTAATCTGTTCCTTTTCTGTGTATGAACAGTGTTCTGCACTGAGAACTTCCTAAGTCATCCATCTGAAGGGGCATAGGAAACTTCTTTATGGTTGTTTCGTAGAGTTCACAGGTATACACTCCTGGACATATATCTGCTCCAAAATGGATGTGATCCAGTGACAATGCATATCATGTAAGATTCAGCATCCTGATTCAAATAGTTGATTTCCAACATAAAAGGGTTGGTGATGTGTTGTAACCATTTGTACTTTGCATTAAAGTCTGGTTTCTTAGTTGGCAGTTGGTCTATCCTGGCATCTGATATAATTTTAAAATTGACATCAATTTGGGGAGAAACTCCACTTGACCCGTTTTTCATTCTGCTATTCACTTTGTAAAATTTGCACCATCAGTGACTTAAAGTTAGAAGGAATTAATAATTTTCCACCTAGCCATGCTTGACTATAATCTCACCTATATGATACAGACCAAATGTCATGTACACGCAAATGAGTGGAAATGGCATCATTAACAGAACCCCTCTAATACATGTTTTTCTTATGCAAATATAATTAGTGGGATTGCCAAACATTCCTTTGCATTAACCTACATCAGCATATTTTGGAATGGACAGAGGTATTTTGATGAAATAAATATCCTTACTTTAATGCATAGACTGCATTTTTTATGCATGACTAATCTGCCGGAGTTTTCACACAGTACTGCTGTCCAAGTGTGCAAATTCATAAAACATCAGACCTGCCAATCCTAACAAGACCATTCGAATAAGGCAGTTGATTTTTTTTCTGTAAGTCTGACCAGTTTTTAATAAGGTGTAACAAGATATAATGTACTGCTACTGTAAAGGCAGAAACACATATTTAAAAATTTGGTATTCGAAACTGATGCAGTGCCGGTAAACATTATGTTCAACTGAAAAGCTTGTTAACTACATGCTGACTGTATTTACCTCTAGTACTGCTGCACAAACTTCAGTTACAAACCCTATGCAGCTCAATGGCTTGTTGCTATCTTTCAAAACCGACATAATTCTTTGAATATTTTTCAATTTCACATGAGAACGCTGGCAATCATATCTTCCACCACAAGACATACTCTAGTCAACACATGATGTCCAACAAACGTAACTGTATCTCTTCCTGAGTATTAAAAATTTTTAAGATGCATATTTTCCCTTTTGGCATCAACATGTACCTCTTGCTGGATGCCATTTTTAAAAAAATCATTAATAAACAGTTTGATCATGCAGATGCCTCACACGAAAAGATGTGACCAGTTTAAAGAGTCTAAGGTATTACTGTAAAGTTAGTTTGTTTCCCTAACTAACTCCCCTAAATCTAATATGAAACCCAGATCCAAATCAAACAGCACATGCCAAATATCTGGCTTTTAAAACAACAATAATATTTCTGTAGCTTTTGTTTTTGTTCCACAAGTCCATATTTCAAGGATTATTTTGTAAGATGTATGTCAAAAACATTAGCATGGGAAGCTCTGAAACATATGTATGATTTGTGCACTCACATCTCTGAGAATGTGAAGTAACTTATTTAGTTAGGAGTTACTTGAGTCATCATACAGGGATTTACAAATGAACTTGCCCAACTCGGGGACAAGCACAAATTCGGCTCTAGCATGCTCAAGTTTCCAAGACACCTGCCCATGGGCAAGTTCAACAAATTGAGATGGAGTTTGCTAGCATTCTGATAGTAACTGTTTAATCATAATGTTTGTATGCATCCTGAATTAACTAACATGTTCAGGTCCCTAACCTAGCCATAGGCAGTTTGTTAGCTGGCCGAATATAAAGATTGTTTTGCTGTATGTCACCCTCTTTAGGTGAGGAAGATGTTAACTGTTAATAATATAACTTCTGAGATTTCACTGGAAGGTGTGTATTGAAATAAAAGGCATTCATCACTAAGGATTATCCATCAAGATTTCATTTATAGCATGACTGATGAACCAAAAAACTCAAGAACAGTGTTTATGATCTGTTGTTTATGTGGTAATTAACAAGAGACCAATAAAAAAATAATGCTTGGCAAACAAATAAATGTATGAAAAAAATGCTCTTAATCTCAAAAGTCAACTTGTCAAATATTTTGATGCCTGTCGGTGATTTCAAGGTGACTTGACGATAATTAGAAAAAGTCGACTTGTCAAATATTTTGATGCCTGTCGGTGATTTCAAGGTGACTTGATGATAATTAGAAAAAGTCAACTTGTCAAATATTTTGATGCCTGTCGGTGATTTCAAGGTAACTTGATGATAATTAGAGGCAGAAGCATGTATGCGAATGGACATAACACACCCCAGAAGAACAGAACTGAGTGAAATCACGGACACATTTATGACTATTTCAGTGAAGGACTTAATTTTACTTTTTTTTTGTCCTAGATGCATAATTCAATCTGCATGATCATTTGAACTTTACCTGGAAAGATAATGAATAAAGTTATTATGAGAACATGATTAAAATTAAATTAATGCAGCTCTGTTATTGGATGTTTGACATTTTTGTTCTGTATCTCTGACTCTCTCTTAAAAGTCTAGCTATTTTCAAAACCATTTCTTACCCGACCATTTTGTCACAACTCAATTTCCCCATGGACAAGTTCCAATTTTTCCAAGGACATGTTGAAGTTTCCCAAAATTTTCATAAGGACAGGTTCAATTTTTCCAAGGACAAGTTCAATTTTACAGTCAGCTAGCCCAGGGTAAGATGACTTTTAGAAAATTTGTAAATCCCTGTTTTGTAATATAGAGCTACTGATAGCAAACAGATGTTAAATCTGGCTTCATTCTTAACATTTTCTGCCATAGTTCCAGGTTGGTATTTTTTGTTGCTTAAGTGTTGTTAATTTTGTACCTTTAATTGTCACCTCAGTCATAGGTGATACCTGTCAATCAAATATTTCATCACAGAAATTCCGATGAAACTTTGATCAGTGCATATGGCAGCCATGAGAGTCATTTTTGTCATTGCATTTTGAATTTTGGAACTTTATACAAGACCAAGTGGATCATCAATGTAGATTATACTATACAATCCAAGCCTGAAAACCCCAAAAGACTTTGGCAAGGCAGTGAATATTTTTCCAAAGCAAAACAAATATGTGTATTGTATAATGTAATATCATATACTGTTATTATCAACTTGGAAAATATGAATTGGAGAAGTTTAAAAGTGTGGACTGATGCAGGGAAGGCAAAGTTTTTTTTTATTGAAATAGTCCACTTAGGTAATAAAAACCATGAGTTCAGTTTCAGGAAATACAGTTCAAAACCCTATCAAGCTCAATGACTTCTTCCTATATCTCCCAACTCAATGTAATCTTTGTTTCTTTCATTCATGTGGTGGCACCAATCATCTCTTCCACTATATGCCATACTCAAATCAACACATAATGTCCAATGAATGTAACCATCATCTATCCATAGCCAAGTATCTATTTTTTTTATATACTTCTGTGCTAAGTATTTTTACTTATTATGAGTCTGGTTGTGGCCTTCAATGTTTCTGTTTGTCTGCCACAATATCCTGATGATGCAATATGCTTGATCACAAAGGTGCTCTACTTGATAAATGTGCAGATTAAAGCATCTGAGATACCCTCTGTAAAGTCAATGAAGTCAATGTGTTTCCTTGACCAACTCCATTTAATATAACATGAGAAAAATCAGAATCAGACCTATCCTGAACTAGCCAATATCTATATTACACTGCATTTTCAGATTTTATTTTTTACTGTTACATAATTTTGTAATTTTCCAGTAATTTCAGTAAGCCTTTCCGCAATAGTGTATGGGTTTTCGAGTCTGTATAATGTATCAAATTTGAATTTTTTTAAATTAATGACAATTGATGAAAACTTTACCATACACCATTAAAACACATACCAATCACTATAATTTCTTTTCAGATCATTGATTTATGGTGTTAGGCAAACTGCATTTGCTATAAAAAATATGTATCAAATATGAAAAGAGCAGCTAAAGTAGATTTTCAATACTCACTGACTCAACTGTTGGGTCAGGCCTGGCCCTTTTACGTTTAGGCTCTGCTGAGGTGGCCTGAATGGGTGCAGCCTGCGGAGGTGGCGTGGATGTGACTGGCTCCTGGGAGGCACTGCTACTGGCTGAAGACCCTCCACCCTTATCTGAAAGCAAATTTTATAGTAAATTTTGTTTCTTCAAAAACACTTACCTGATCACATTAACATAAGGAATATAAAAGATGAAAATTTGTCTTTACTCTCACAATTATATAACTGAAGAGCAGTAACTCCTGCCCATTACCTCCCCTTGCCACAACACTATGTCGCCAGTTTTAAGCTAAACAAACTACTAAGATGCACACATAGGGGGTTGTTGGGAGGGCCTTCGAGTAATGTGATTGGGTAAGTATTCTTCAAGAAACAATTTACTGTAAAATTTTCTCTCTCCTTTGAATGCATTCCCTGATCACATTAACATTAAGGAGAATAGTTAATAGTTGGAGGGAACGCTAGAGAAGAAAGATTGGATTAACCATGTGAACAATAACCTGTTCTCCTCCTTCAAGCAGCCCAGCTGATGATCACATGATGTGTTACTGCTCTATCAGGTTAAAAAGATGATTACTGAAGTCTTCTTGCCGTCAAAATCACTAACAAGAGCCAAGAGTGAAAGAGAAGACAGTCCTGGCAAGGTTGAAACACCTGTGACCTTGGTTATTTGAGAAGATTCAGTTTGGCCAAAATCTTCCTGGGTAGGCCTATCACTACCCTTAGTATGTGTGTGTGTGTGTGTGATTTGGATTTTTAACGTAGCTTTTATAAATTTTTCAGTCTTGTCGCTATGATGTCTACAGTGTGACAGTTTATAGTGATGTCTAGCACTGGGGCATGATGCTGCAGACATGTAGCATGATGTCCCACCCAGTCACATTATCCTGACACCAGACCAACCAGTCCTAACACTAACCTCTTAATGCTGAGCACCAAGTGAGTCAGCTGTTAGTACCATTTTTGTAAGTCTTTGGTATGACTCAACCGGGGATCGAACCCATGACCTCCCACATTTGAGGCAGACACTCTAACCACTAGGCCATTGCAGATGTCACTACCCATAGCAGACTGTTGACTCAGAATTTGTCCCATCTCAGCAGGGCTAGCAGAATTATCTTGCAAATCTGACCACATCTTTTCTGTATTAACTTCAGTAATAAAA
Source organism: Sinohyriopsis cumingii (assembly GCA_028554795.2). NCBI lineage: Eukaryota > Metazoa > Mollusca > Bivalvia > Unionida > Unionidae > Sinohyriopsis > Sinohyriopsis cumingii. The sequence goes on along the minus strand of CM068827.1, from coordinate 7,741,178 downwards.
CTATGGAGGTGGGGTAAGCGAAGGCCCATAACACCTCCCAACTGACTGATAATGCATACATGGCCCAAACTTCTGTGCCTGGGACCAGTGAGACAAAAGTTGACATCTTGTGGTTCCACCTAGTCGCAAACAAGTTGATGATTGGATACCCCAAAAATGCACAATTCCAAAGAAAAACTGACTGATGTAGGGACCATTCCGTATGAATAACCTGGCCCTGTCTGAACATAACAGCCAGAACACTGAATCTGCCAGGAATATGTCTGATTTGCATGCTAATCTAATTGGTAACATCAATGAATAAACTGCCAAACCAGCACTCACAGGATGGGTGATTTGGTTTTAAGACCCAGCAAACCCTAACAAGACATTCTCAGTAAGGCAATAAATTGGACCAGTTTACAGTAAGGTGTAACAAAATATCAAGTACTACTATTCTCCAGCTGGGAAACATGCATCTAAAAAGTTCAGAAGTGGGATTCAAGACTGATGCAGTGATGGTAAACATTAAATTCAACTAAAAGTTTGTAACATACACTTAGACCTTGTACCTCCAGTACATTTTCAGAAACTGCAGTCCCAAACCCTATAGAGCTCAATGGCATTTTGCTATCTCTAAACTTGATGTAATCCATGACTTTTTATATTTGATTTTACATGAAAACAGCAATCATCTCTCATGCCTGAAGACATACTCAAATCAATACATGATGTCCGGTAAATGTAATTGTTGACCTTCCTGTATTTTTCCCCCAAGAATCTGACCATCAAAACCTTAGACAAGTTTATTAATCCTTTTTGTCTTGTACAAGTATCTTTTGTTGGACACAATAATTATAAACTTCTATAAGCTTGATTATGCAGATGTTTTGAATTAAAACGTGTGCCGTTTAAAGCATCAACTGTACTTCTGTAAAACTACATGGTATCTAATATGAAACCCAAATTTAAATCAAACAGACAAGCCAGTATCCAGATTGTACTGCAGCAATCAAGTTTCTGTCATTTTTGCTTTCATTCTGTAAGTTTGTATTTTAATAGTAATTCCTTAAGAATTATGTTCAAATTGTAAGGGTTAGCAGGTCTGGATTTCTCCTGATGAATTCCTGGCAAGAGCCAACCATGGCCGCACCACTGGCACTACCATGATCATATCTCATTTCTGACACTGACCTTCAGATTGAGTGGACTGGAAAAGGGCTGCCATTCAAAGTCATTTATAACAAATGCATATGAAGGTACCACAGTAGCATCAAATCCACTACCACATCAAGTAACCAGAGGTGTTGCATGAACTCTCACTGAAATCCATGTCCTGTTGGAAACAGTCTCTACAAATCTGATGTTCTGTAGGACACAGACATAAATGAGACAAATGAGATTGAGATTGGTTTTAAACTCTATACCCAGATGGACAGTGGGATGGACGAAGGTAAATTTGTCCCAGTTCACTAGAAAACTGAGATTATTCAAATGATAGAAGATAGAAAATCATCTTGCCATTGAGAAAAATACCACATACTGGTTTTTTTTTTAAAAATCATACACATACTCTGCTTTTGCTCTGGAGAATATTGACCAAAACAGGGTGACTATGCAATCCATAAATTTGGTGAAGACACTTGGACTGACAATTAAACCAATGGCAAGACCTCAAAAATTGGCATCTGTGAGATTGCAACTGATTACATACTCATGCCCTCTGGACTGAGTCTGGTCTTTTCCACCATTTCCATTTTGAACATCAACAGACTGGATTGAGTCTGGAGTCACAATTTCCTTTTTGAACATCAACAGACTGGATTGAGTCTGGCCTCACCATTTCCATTTTGAACATCAAAAGAATGAATTCACTGTGGTGACACAGGTTTATAATGAGTCTCAACATGTTGTTGGCATTTTTCATAAAGAACAGCTGTTAACAGAACTCTGGAGATTGTTGCTTTCATGCAATCTCCAATACCGATTTGTCCATGAGGAACTGTATCTCCTGCAGAAGAGGTTCTTGGATACATGAAATCTGAATCTCTCTGAATGACTTGAATTTGAGGGAATAGATTGATTCAGCATGATTGGAACTACTGGAGTTTGGTGCCCACCAGCAGGCTGTCTTAGTTTCTTATCTCCCCTTTAAGACTTCATCCTGGATTGGTTTGGCTGTTGTCTGCTGGCATAAGATTGAGATTTGAATGACCCTAAGGATGCAAAAGATAACTTTTGCTTGGATTGCCTGTCATTTTTCCATTGTGGACAAGACAACGGGTTCCTAAACAAGAAAACAGGTGGGGCGTCCAGTTGCAAACCTCCGAATGTCTTCAATTTGCAACAAACAGGAACCATGAGCCAAACAGAGCCATTCTTTTTGAACCAGCGTTGAAGTGGCAATACAGACATTTTTATCCTTCTTATAAAGTGGTGAAGCTGAAATGTTACCTACTGTTAAATTACTTATCCAATACTGGGAGTTCAGAATGCTAGAATATCACACACAAAGATACGGATATATGGTGGGCTAATTCAGGACAATGTTGTACACAGATGTGAAGCTTGAAAAGTGATGACAGATAGCAATAGCATGGAAGATAACAGGCAAGAGTTACTGCCATTTGTCTACATGACAGACACAGAAAAGACAAATTTCTTCTTTGAGGAGGGTTGGTTTCGGGAGGTAGCAGGCTTATATTTCTATGTTAATGTGACCAGGAAATATATTCAAAGGAAATATATTCATGTATCTACATTTGTTTTTAAGTTTCAATTTCCACTGATTAATATGGAATATCTAATAAGCAAAACATATATATATGTAAGAACAAAAATGGTAAGACATGGAAAGTCATCTAGAAAAACAAACATTCCACAATTTGTAAGTATGGTTCAATTATTGCTTTATCATAAGAATGCATTGGTCAACATGCCTACTTGGCCATTCATATTGCTTTTATAGACATACCATTTGGAAAAATTTTGGAAATTTTACCTTTGTGATCTTTACCCAGATATATTTTTAGATGATATGAGTGATATATAATAAATAGATGATCTCACATGAATATTCATTTGATATGAAATTCATGAAACAAATAGAACAAGATTTTATGGTACGAGCTGTTTGAAGACATATATAAGCTGCAAACATATAAAAGAAACAGAGTTTGCGAGTCTTTTCATTGCATAATGTTAAGGATTATGCATCATTAAATCAATGCTTCCCTTTACAATTATTTGTGCATCAGAGACCCCCCAATTGTTTATATGACTCCCCCCCATTTTCAATCCCGTTCTGACACCAAGGTTTAGTTTTTTACTCAACTTGACCCCCAGCTCTGAGAACAGCACCTTTTACTCTTAATCGTACAGCCCTAGGGGAAACACTGCTAAATGATACTGACATGCAGCATTACCGACTGTATGCCAAGTTGTGTTGAATGTGATCTTGATCTCATGAAGCTCATAAAGGTGATGTGATAAATTTAACATCACCTCTATTCTGCTGTTGTTGTTGTTGTTGTTGTTTTGGGGCTTAACGCCATTTTTCAGCACACGATAGGCTATACATGGCGGCCAGTATTAATGGTGGAGGAAGAACCCGGGAAAACCCCGGAAAGAACCACCGACCCACGAGAAGCTACTGGCAAGCTTTCTCACATACCCACACTGGCTGAATCCTAGACTCGAACCGCCGCAGACAGAGGTGAGATAGCAGTGATCCGTAACGGAGAGTGCTTTAGACCACTCGGCCACTCGGGGCCCCTCTATTCTGCTGATTTATGGTTATAAATAAGATCGCGCTGTTGTGTTTTTATCAATCAGTTTGCCCTGTATGTTGAGAAACTTCACCTCTAGTCTTGGACTTTGTGCTAGTGATGGTTGGAGTAGAAGCTCTGGAGGAGACATCCTTCTCTGGGTCTGCATTAGAAAAACTAAAGTTGCATTTGTGAAACATCTCAAATATAAAAAAATGTAGACAATTTGAAAATTGAAATAATGGCCTAAAAATCTAACAAGTTCATTTACAAATATGCAAGTCAAATTTTAACTGTCCATCTCACATTGTCTTTACTTAAATGTGCAAATAAGATTTGGCCCCAAAAATAGTCAAAGTTCCAAAAATGACTCAAAGAAGTGAAAACTTCCTTTAAAAAAGCCTGAAAATCAAACTAGGTCAATTAAATATGAATAAAATATGCCAAATAAATTACCAATGTCTTAATTGCCTTTTTTTTGCTTACTGGTTACAAGAAGATTTTGTCCAAGACAGTTGAACCTAGAAAAGTAAAAGACGTGTACAAAAAGCTGAAAAACTGCTACAACAGATCAGAATCTAATGTCATTTACTTACAAACATGAAGAGGAGTATTCAATTTCATGGCTCTACATTTAATAATTGTAATGCTGTCCAGCTAAAGATGAGTCAAAATGGATATACAGATGGGCTGATATATGGGATGAACATGAGCAAAACAATACACTCTCTTCTATCATGGTGGGGGCTTTAAAAAGAGGAATTAAAATATGGTAATTTACTCATGTAATCTGTGCAAATTTCTACAATGATAGTTTTAACATTTAAGAGTTATATATATATATATATATATATATATATATATATATATATATATATATATATATATATATATATATATATATATACTCGCCAACAGGTAAACATTTTTTTAAAAAAATGAACATTTGATTCATTCAGAGCAGTGGTCATCTTATAAGTGTGACATACAAAAGATTTGATAAATCTAACCTTAATCCCTTAGCTTGTAAGAGCAGCCCCAACTTTGTTTTTAAGATTAGCCAATCCTTTTGATCAAACCACAAATATGATACTTGCTCAGTGTTGAGTAAAGTCCTACAGTTAGTTAAATGTGGAAGCTTGTTTTAGCTATCTTTGATCCTGCTGCAAAACTATCACCTGTTCAGTTGCAGTAATCCTTCATGAGATTTCACAGACCGTATGATGAAATTATCACTTACAGAACCAAGCTCAACCACAGCATAAATAATTGTCCAAGTTTTTATTAGTTACCTTGTCACTTGTGTATTGTACATTGTGAATTGCTGCACTTCAGTAGTTTCATCGATATCAGGAAAAGACATCATAATGCTTACAATAGATCATTTAAGTTAAAAGTTCCAGACTTTGCAGACAATTATAACAACTGCCTTTCAGACTATGAACTTGGTGTGTTGGGGAAGAGGCTATAAGTCAGCTATATGTGATAGTACCAAGTATCTGAAGAAAATTCAAGAATCTAATGAAAAGTCCTTGTGCAAAATGTATTTGTAGTAGTTTGACTGAATGGAGCGGTATCATAATGGGTATGAAGTCACTATAAATGTCATCAGATTGAAGGCCATTTCTACTGCCATGGTTAACAGTGATGAATCATGTAAAGCTGGCTGATGTATGCAATGACTCAATGCTTAGACAATTCATTAAAATAACCCAGAACCACCTGTCAATATCAACAATAAAGTGGATAACCTCTAAATTTGCTATAAACAAGAGGAAACAATGATTTGATCTGGCACATACAGGAAATATGGACAAAATTCCATTGTTATTTATATGTTGGGTAAATCTACTATACACTCAGCTGAGGACAAAATTGTGAAAATATGAACTTCAGGAAATGAGAAACAAACATTCATAGATGACAATAAAGGCAATGAATCAGTCTGATGACCAATTGGATGAGGAATCGGACTGAAAACATTTATGATGATCAAACTTTGTTTGGTGACAAAGATGACGAGAATGAATTCTTGGGTTACGTACCAGATGATGTAAGATCCGACATTTCTAGGATACCGTGAATCACAAATATGTGAACTTCATTTTCATTGATCATCTGACATTTCTAGGATACCGTAAATCACTAATATGTGAACTTCATTTTCATTGATCATCTGACATTTCTAGGATACTGTGAATCACTAATATGTGAACTTCATTTTCATTGATCAGCTGACATTTCTAGGATACCGTGAATCACTAATATGTGAACTTCATTTTCATTGATCATCTGACATTTTTAGGATACTGTGAATCACTAATATGTGAACTTCATTTTCTTTGATCATCTGAAAGATATTTGGAATTAATATACTATTTTTAAACCTGTATGAGACCAATAACGGAATTCATTGATTTACTATATAAATGGATTTAAAATGGTAAGGACTATGGATTTCATTACATGAATGTAGACAAAATGTAAGCTGTCAATTCATTTGAGACATATTCCACTTACTGATATAATTCTATTAATTTGAACACTGGTTTTGTATTTATTTTTCCTATCTATCTTATCTATTTATCTATCTATCCAGCTTGGCTTGTTTATTTTTCCAAAGTGAAACTCCAACCCACAGACAAGTTGTCATCTGTTATAAATCTGATTTGCAACTCAACCTAAAGGAAAATCAGTGATAATAGTTTTTTTTGGCAGCCATATAAAGAAAAGGGATCAGAGTCAACTGGACCTATAATCAAGTGTATGTAGTACTATCTTTCTAGGGTAAAAATGTAACATTTATTTTCATGATCAATATTAGTCTGGTAATTCTAAGAGCAATGATTGCCCATACAGCAAGGAGGGTGTAGACTTGTGCACTGCCTGAAAATCTTAACCCTAAACCTTACTAACTATTGACAATACCAATACAGGAAAAGTGACAACAATGTATCTTTTCTTGCTAATGTGACCTCTACAAATATTTTGTTTTAAAACTAAAGCTTTAAAGCATTATATATACAGTATATGCTTGCTTGCAAGTCAAGTCCAACTGAAAAAATGCATAGAGCCAGATCTGCCATCCCATAATGTGCCAACAGATTTGGGTCTATGCAGTTTATAAAGATTAATCTGCAGAAGAAACCAAACAGATCCTTCTCTGCTGGCACATTATGCAGTAGTGGATCAGTGTCGATTTTGTTTGTAGTGGGATTCAACTTTTAAAACGGTATATACAGTATATGCAGACCTGCCACCTTCATTGGAATGAATGAAAATCAACTTGCCAAAGGAAACAAAAAATCAGGATTTGGAGAGAAAAAAATCATGATTAGTGTTTGTGACCATATATTTACAATAACTTTACAAAAGAATTGACATCGTTGCTGTTATCTGCTATTTACGCAATGGTACAATGTATGCTAGTCATACAGTTAAGATCTATCATTTTTCCATTTTCATCTTTTATGCTCTTATTTAGTGTTAATTAACACACTAAATATCAGCAAAAAAGATGAAAATCAAAAAATGACATTTTTAAAAATTGGGATTTTGGGCAAAAAATTTGGGATGATCCCGTGAAAATCATGATAAGCAACGGGTCTGTATATGTCACAGACATCTATGAAAATAAGCTGCAAATATATATAAAGATAGGATGAATGCGGATTCCTATAATTTATTAATAGTTACCACCACTTGTCCTCATATTTTCATAAAAATTAAGATTACATTAGTTTATAAATGTTTCATCATTTTTTCTTCCTAAAAAGTGTTAAAAATTTACATATTAAACTGATATCATATTTCAGCGCACAAACTACCTATAAGTTATATTTTACTACAACAGAAACTAAACAGCAAAGCTGCTGACTGAAATATGAATTATAAAACACTTTCTCTAATTTATACCTGTCATATACTAGACCATTGATCAAGACTTCTACTGAACTGAGAGGCTACATTTTAAATCACAAAAACATTTAAACATATTCCACAATTCTTTTATTCTAAAAACTGTACACATTACATGCAATCAGTTTGTTTCTAGTCAATATATTTCTGTATTTTTAAATATAAGAAACAAATATAAGAAATGAAATATTAAAAACTACTGTTTCACAGAGTGCTTATAAATACTATCTCTACTGCAGACAAAATTCTGTGATGGAAAGCTTTTAAAAAATGCAGTACAATCTTGTCAATTTGATAGTTACAATTTCAAAAGTATAAATCCTACTGTCATATAAACATTTAATTTTGATGGACTTCAACAAATGTATTCTTCATTATAGTACAATGACAGCCCAATAAATTGAATTTGAACTTGTGCATACGGGAGAGTTAGAAAATTTATGCAGATCTACGATGGTGATTGCTGATGAAATAATGACTAATATGTATATATGCAGATGGATCATAACATGTAGGAATAGCTAAATAATGTATACACTTACTTAAAAGTCGGACCATATGTAAACTCCATAGACATAGATCAGCCATCACATAATATGCCAGCAGATCTGTGTCTGTGCAGTTAAGAATAATTAGTAGAACAACATAGACCCTGATCAACCAGTACATGATGCAATGGCAGATCAGGGTCTATACTGTCTGCAGTTGTGCTTATATTCAAGTATATATATAGTACATTATATACTCATTACTTATGTTGATTATCACTATCTGTCTCAAAGATTCATAATGAGGATATAAAATGATACCTTTATGGCCAAAAAGCCTTTTCACATTTCCCCAGTTCTGCTACTGAAGTTTTAGTATGACACCATTCCCATATCGCAATGCTTTCTCTCCACTTTTTAAGTTCTAATTTGAGACCATTTTAATATATCACCGTTTGCGATAATTAACTGCAGTGGCTGATTTTGTGGAACAGTATCACAGATTCCAAATCAACATGGCCCATGACGTGTCGATGGTCATAAGTAAGTGCATGTCAATGTTACTTGCCTATTTTTAAAGTGTTTACAAAGTGTACTGATATTTATGTCACTCATGCCTGTTCAAACGTCACTGACTTTCTTCGCACTATCAAGTACAATATCCAGGGGTATCAAAAAGTCACAAAAGTGGTCTGCTCTTGGATTCTGGATGCTCAAATATGTATGATCCAATTGGAATACTTAGGGGATGGATTAAAAATAAACCTGACTTGACAGAACACAACAAAGATATGTAAAAAAAATCTAATACATGATATGTGTAATTCATATATATGTCTTCACCTAGTGAGGTTAGTTTCACTGTTGTTACGTATATCTCTGAAATTGGCAATACACTTTGCAACACTATTTTGGCACAAGTGTGGCATAGTCAATTCAATTAGCATGTCAATTCAATTAGTATGTACTGTGCTTGCTTAATACTACCTCTCTGCTGCTTAGATTTGACTGAGGTACTGCTGGTTGGAGTAGATGATCTGGAGGAACGATCTTTATCAGCATCTATACAGTTACAATGAAATGGTAATAGGATAGAAAGATGATGAGGTGAACAAATGAATGGATGGAAGTATGCAAAAGTCATGGATACAAGACTGATAATTTAACACTTACACCATTATATAAAACTACAGTTACCATTACTACATTAAAATCAACTAAATAAATTACTACCTGAACATACAACAAAGCAATGAGGAAAAGGATTACCTCCGAAGCATGTACATGTAAATGATAGACCTTTGTGATAATATCAATGAGAGAAATTTAGTTATAATCACAATTATGTTATGCTGCATGTATCTATTTGACAAGACATTTCTAATTAAAATCATTCAACCTTATTTGTAAAGAACCTGTCTTTAAAGAAGCTCAGTTATTATAAAGAATTCCTTTCAGTTTTCTAATGCATGGCACTAAAGCCGAGAGAATCAAATGAATTTTCATATGTGAAACTTAAGTTGAGAATTTTGTTTTATTATAACAAAAATGGATACAACATGACCACTGGTCCCACTGAATTTTTTCATGGTGAAATTTCTGTTTATTGGATGCAAGATCTAACACATTATATTTAGTAAACATGCTGATGAATTTCTGTTTGAAAACCTTGGCAACAAAAATGCTGTAACAAGTAGATTCATAAATGTTATATGAAACAAGCACAAATGAAAACAGCATAGTTATCATTTTCAATGACATGCCTTGCTTAGATTTTGATGCATCTGACATCAGTCCTATGCTTGTGTGAAATTAAAGAACAAATCCCTCATTGTACCAAACTAACAAAGTCAGCTATTGAATATACCACCATATGCTGAAATAGCCTTATAATTACATATACATACACACACACACACACATACACATATATATATATATATATATATATATATATATATATATATATATATATATATATATATATATATATATATATATATACACACACACACACACATACATATACAGTAGTCCCCCTCTTATAAGGCCACTCGTTCTGCACCAGGATAGTGGCATTATAAGACAGTTGGCCTTTCCAGAGTTGGACTAATTTTTTTGTGAGAAATATATGTAACGTATGTAGTAAAAAAGCTACGTACTTCAAAGCACTTAATATCTTCATTTAATATCTTCGTTTAAAAGGAACATTAATTATTAAAAGGTGCTTCTTGTTATAATAATAGACTTATTTCAACTGAATATACATTAATAGGTCCTATTCTTGGAGTAAGCATAATATGCCATTCAAAAACGTCATTTAAATCTTGGTACATACATAATTCTCTTTCCATTTGCTTCATTTTCCCACTGCTGCTGAATAACCTCCTTATCGGTTACGATGTTGTTTATTCAAGTTCTTTCAACTTATAATTGTTTTAATCGAGTCTTTACATAAAATTGTTCGACAATTGCCCCCTACCCACCTCAACCAATGTCGAGTAGAATAACCGACTTTCTTCTAAAATAATACATCTCTGTCTACTTGATGACATGTCAATGTTTGGTAATGATTTATTCAGATGTTGATAACTTTTTGCGATTTAATTATGGAGACGAAACCGTTGTTGAAATGCCTTCTTTGTAAAGAAAGCCATGTGTTGTCATGCGATTTTTCAGTCTTTGTTTGGTACCCTGTTTTGTTCAAGGTCAAGGTTAATTTCTGTGTGTGTGTGTGTGTTTTAATGCACAGAATCTATTTTTAGCCTACGCTGACCCTGTTATGATCCTGACAATTAGGTCTGGTTGTAATCATCAAAGAGAAGAACTCAACAGGTGTGTGAAGCCCAAAACTCTATCATAACATTGTTAAGCCCATGTCCTGTAAACGTCGGCTTTTATAAACAATGATATTAATCTTACTGTTACATGTACTTTAGTCAGCACTTCTTTCAGTAATGGAAAACTTGACTTTGGGAGACATGTATCTATGATAGAGATAACCTGATTACTTACCATATGTCATGATATAAATTAATTATTGGTTCTGGATACATATGAAGAAAAAAAGTGTATGCCCATGAGAGGATCATTTTACATTTTTGTACTAATATGCTGGCTGCTGGTCACATTAGAGAGATGGCCGTTCTTAAGGAGTACTTTTGAATACAAACTCATCGGTGCCAATGGATTCTGGCCATAAGAAGTGGGTGGCCGCTGGTCAGGGGGAGTGTTCAAGTGGGGGACTACTATATATATATATATATATATATATATATATATATATATATATATATATATATATATATATACCAATTATATGAGAGTGATACTTTTAAGCCCATTTATTTGTAGATGATCCAACAAAAATGTGTAATAAAAATACAATGTTCTAAATCTTGATGCCTCTGTCAGGACAAAAAAATATGCCTACATTTCTTTAGTGCACGCCCATCTGTGCCTATGTTGCCATTAGCAATGGCCAAAGTCACTAGGGTGATAAAGATGGTAAGATAAATTTTATAACAATATATCTGACAATTAAAACATTCAAGGTCTGCTGATTTGTAGTCTTTGATGGTCGCTTGAGTAACTTATTTTAGAAGTTGAATGCACACCTCCAGAAATTAAAAATGAATTTATTTTGAGTTGACTAAAAGACTAGGTTTAAATTTATGCAAATAAACAATTTCATTTAATCAATGGATCAATTATTTTAAAAGAAAAGTAATTCAGAAACAAAAGGGAAATTATTTTAACTGTTGATAGATAATGAGTGAATTCAGAGCAAAATCCAAAACAGAAAATCTGTCTCATTTCAGGTGAACTAAATATTCAAACTTGGTAATGTTTACATGAGACACTTATGTACTTGATAAAAAATGCACTCCAATAACACAAGTGTCAAAGGACATGATGACAGTACAGTGCAAACAACAAAAAGTGTAGGTTACATAACTACAAAAACAAATAAAATTATCTCAGTTTAGCTTTTTTCACACATGCATGTCCCTCAAATGTTGTGTACTGACTCCTAAAGTTGGAGAACATGGGACATAGTGCCATGTCCTTGGGATCCTAAGTCAGACCCTGAAACAAATATGGAGTTTTCAGGAATGAAAGATTCCAAAGTAATTTTAAATAAAAAAGATCCATAACCAATACCTGCCTAGGAAATGGTTGATAATGAGATTTTAACATGAGAGAGTGCTGTACAATATTTTTAAGATCTTGTGACTTACTAATTAACTCATAATACTAAATTCAGTTTTATTCATTGGTCGCCAATTTCTTGGATTTTGTGATTGCTACAAACTCAAGGTTTCAACAAACAATCCATCTGTATTATTCACCTTCTTTCCCATCCTGAAACTTTGATCAGCATGAAAAATGGCATTGTTTCCAAACCACAAAAAGGTTATACTTGTGAAAAAAACTATATGATACGTTTTGAAAACTGTTACTGAGGGTGAAAAGGAGTCACAAAGATTGGAGAAGATAAATTTTTAGCAAATTAATTTTTGAATATAATTACTTGATCACATTAACATTAGGACATAAACTCCATTACGTCTTAAATCCAGCCCTCCTGAAGATGTAAATATTGTCTTTTTCATCAGTATATCATGTAAATGGAAGAAACTAATGCATTACATCCCCTTACTAAGTTGGTTTACAAGCTTAAGTTGAGCTACATCAATGAGCATTCTCACACTTGCTGGAGGGTGAGGGAGACTTTTACAGCAATATGATCAGGTATATATACTTGGAGAAACACATCTAATACATTCCCTGACCAGATTAACATGGGAAGTAACGGTTGTATGAGAAAATTCATAAGCACTCAACCTCAGATATGGAAATCCTTTGAGGGAAGAATGGCTGGATTTCCTATTGGAAGGATAAACCACTTTCCGAACACAAGGAGAGCACAAGTGAATGTTCACATAACATATCATGACAATGTGGGATCAGAAAAAAAAGCAACTTTTTTTTAACAAGACAAAACTGGGTGAATCCAGTGAAAGCACTTAAATCACCCCTGGGAGCAGCTTGTGCTGAATCAACTGGGTCTTGCAGTCACCTTGGCTACAGCCTGGAACATCAGATTCAATTCTTTTCTCTGCACCATTAGATCTTAGAGATAAGAAATTCAAGAAGGTTAACAGTGCATGCTAGCCAACAGTTTCCTTTATGTCACAGATCAAAATGTTGCATTCTCTGCTCATGAGCTGAAATCTTTAGGTGACATACCTGATCTGTTAGAAGCTCAGATCTCTTTCACTGGAAATAAGGGATTTTGTCTCCCATGACTCTTCTCTATGGGTTTCAAATGATATTTGACAGCACAGACCAGGTCTTGTATCACCAACTCTCACTGTATCAATCAAGCAAGAAGAGGGATTGCACAACAACCATTTGGTTGCTTTCTTTTTAGAATCTATTCTTACCTACAAAGTCAGGTGGCATCATTAGGATCACAGAACCACCTGATCAAAACTAAACTCGCTCATCCTATATGCTGAAGAATTGGTCATAAGAAGGCATGTTTTACAGGATTGAGCTTCAGCAAGGTTCTGGTTAAAGGTTCAAAGTAATCTAAGTTGAGCCACATCAGAATCCATGAAAGATTCCCTTTAGAAGATAGGGCAAGAGATCTGAGACTATTCAAGCCATAAATGACCAGCAGGTCTGAAAGACAAAGCATGAAAGATTCCAAGATCATAGAGCGGTAGACTTTGATAGCACTAATAGCTTAATACTTTTTCTCCTGAAATAGCTAGAACTAACAGATAAGCAATTAACAGGATAGGGCACTCAAAGTGTCAATACTGTTGTTCAACACCAGTCCCTGAAATCCTGCCACTTTCCCTTAAAGCAAATGGACTTCTTGGTTGAGAGATTTTCTAAACAACTGATGGTTTCAATTCAACAGAACCTCTCCTTACAAGAATGAGGCATGATGGACAAGCCTGTCCAGGCTGGGATAAAACACCTGCAACCATGGTTATTTGAGCAGGTTCAGCAACACAAGAGCTTTCCTGGGGACATCTATCACTGAATCAAGTGGATTATTTAGCCAAGACCTGTTCTACCTGAAACTGGCAATTAGAATCAATTTGGAGGTTTTCTCTATAGCTGCCAGAAGAGTAAGGTTGTACATGTAACACTAAATGCCCTCCCAACTGCTTGATAGCATACCCCTGTCACAGGCTTTTCAGTCATGGACTAGATAGATTAAGGTGAACAGTGTGTTGACACTGCATTGCAAAAAAGGCGTGTCACTGCATGACCTCAAAATGTGTGTGTGTGTTGGATTTTTAACATAACTTTAACAATTTTTCAGTCATATCAATATGATGTCTGACCATTTATAGTGATGTTTAGCACTGAGGCATCATGCCACAGACATGTAGCATCATGTCCCACCCAGTCACATTATCCTAAGACCAGGGAGACCAGTCCTAACACTGACCTTATAATGCTGAACGCTAAGTGAGACAGCTGCTAGTACCATTTTTTTTTACAAGTCTTCGATATGACTTGGCCAAAGTTCAAACCCCCAAAATGCAAAAATGCATTGAACGACCCACTGCTGTGAAGGGTCTGGTCCCTTTCTGACAGTAAACCAGTTAGAAATAAGTCTAATCTGGATTGTAATCTTTTGCTGGGAGAACCAGACCAGAAAGTCTATGACTAGAATACTAGGACATTTACAGCTTCACCACTATTAGTACTGTGCAGTACAAAATCAGTTGTCTGCTTTATTTAATTAATTCTAACACTTTATATGTACTATGTACAGCAACTACCACTATATCCGTGACATGTTTTGGCCATTTCAATACCCATCCTGGCATTACATATACATGTTCATTGGCTAAATTGCATTTCTTTTGCACAACTTCTCCCCTTTAAACTTGTATTATAGCTGGAGTTACTCTCAGAACTGAAGGAATCCTGCAATCACACAGACTAGATGCAACATTGCAATAGCCATGCTCAGACACAAGGGGTGTCTTGCACAAACTGATCTGCCACAGAATGGCAGGCTACTCTCCCAAGAATTCCAGCAAATATTTGCAATGTGTGATAAATGGAGGGACAAATTCCATCCAAGACCAGAATGTGTTGCCATTTTCTTCACAGGTCTTCATATTTAAAATTTAAACAGCATCTGGAATGGTGCAGTACCAACATCTCTGAGGAAAACTGTTCCTATGATTCAAGCTGACCAGTGAGAATTGTACACATTTTCCAGGGGGAGATAAATCACAGCATCCCCATCTACACTTCCTCTATTCAATGCCTTTGGATGAAGGCCTTTAATTTCATTTTACTGTACATCTCTGCAGTTTTGATACATTCCAGAAAAAAGTATTTTTTACCACCTGAATACTGTTTGCATTAAAATACTTTCTACAGATATTTATTTAGAGATTAATCCAACTCCACTAAAAGTGCATACTACCAATTTGTAAAACAATCCCTTTAGTGTACCTGAGCATGTGAAAGAAAGACAGAAGGAAAGGAAATGGAAAAATGTTTCAGTTCATTCCTGCCTGTCATTCAGTCTATCATACAATATATTTTTGCAGTGATGTTTGTTTTGCATGTGAAGAATCCAGAAAAATGGCACCTGACTTGTCATAGATGGTGTATTTTCAAATTTACTTTCAAGATAGTACCATATCGAAGACAATTATTGTGATATATTGTGTGAAAAAAACCTGGTTAGTAATCCCCAGCTCTAATGCTTTGTATGTAAGTTTTATAGATAGACAAATTTGACAGATCAGAAACCCTTGTATTGCCATACATGCCCAACTGTAATGAAATTTTGACAGACCGTAAAATACCCTTGTCAAACATTCGTAGTTATGAATGTAAATCTTATTCTTATGTTTACTTTCACAACTATAAAATCAAATAATTTCAAACCCAGTGGGGGTGCCAAATCTAGGCATGACAAGTGTCAACAATGGAGTGCAAAATCTTGACATGACAAGTGTCAACCATTGGGGTGCCAAATCTTGGCATGACAAGTGTCAACCATTGGGGTGTCAAATCTGGGCATGACAAGTGTCAAACTGCCCTGTGTGTTGGTGGTAATCGCTATATAATCATGACTCCCAGCACCAAAAGTATATAAAGCCATGTCCATGTGACTCCTATCACAAAGCATACTGTCAAGCATCAAAATGAAAATCCCTTTTTATTGTTGGATTTGCTATAACAAAAAATATCATTCTGATTTTTTAAATGAAATTATTACACAAAAAGGAAAGAAAACAAATGCAAACAAGCATCTCAGTCTAGTTAACTGGTTGTTCAAGAGAAGCAGAAACAGTGAATCAAACCAGTTGGATAGCATGAATCAGGAATTAAGTATTTAACAATTAATCAGATAACAGGAAAGATATAGCAGTATATTTTATTTGCCAGAGTGAGCATACGTTTTAAATTTACTCAACAATCATCAGCCATCATTATTAAAAGCAAAGGAAACCATGGGATACAAATGTTTAATCCAAAGAAGTCAAGAAGTTTCAGCAGCAAATGGTTTTCATGGCTATGATACAACCAAACAGTAAATGAGAAGTTTTGTAAGTTATGACAGATGAAGAATTTTGTCAGTTGAGATGTTTTGGAAACTCAGCCTTTATCAACCATGCAGCAAGCAATGAACATACATTCCTCAAAAACTGAAACTGTAACAAAAAAGCAACACTACTGTTCAATTTTCAACAAAGTGTCAGACAAGTCAGATGAAAGTAGGACAATGCCAAAATGATTATTTCACTGCAAAGGGCCAACTGATCAAATAAGTATGAGTCTGCAAAAATGAGCCGACTTAGCTTAATGATAACATCAAAGTTATACCAAGACACACCAGCCTTAAAATTCATAATGATAATTTCTGACATGCTGGAGAATGGTATCAAAAAGATTTTAAAAAGCCAGAACTGCCAATGAAATAATGGTTGACAAATCAATCCATCCTTTAATTTGAATGCATTTGTTCTTGCATGAAAATTTCCTGGACAATGGAGAGTTGGAGTTTCATTATGGATTCTGCCTCAATAACAGCATGAATTCAAATCGAATTAAAGTGGATGGAAAAGAATCTATGGTCTAGGCTTAGATAAACCCAACATAGGGTGACAGCATTGCCGATTGAGTATTCTCCATATCTAGAGGAAATGCACCATGTAACACACCAATGCATATTGGCTTGTAGTGACATTACCCAATACTTTACAAAACATCAGACACCATTTGAGCATCATCAACACTATTTACACAATCTACACTTATCCCCATCTTATTAGGCCTTCAATTCTGCAGAAAGGAAGCAGTCTTATAACATGGTGACCGTTTCTAGATGGGGATGAGACAGATGTATGAAGATTTACATATAAAAGTAAATACGATAGAATATTAGACAGTTACATACCAATAAATGATCTGGAGAGAAACAGACATATAGATCAAAGAACAAACAAGTCTTCGTGATTTATTTATCTCTATTTAATAATCATCATCTTAAAACCAAAAATTCTTGTGAGTCTGTCGGGTAATTTCTCCAAAACAATAAATAGGACCAAATTATACTGAGGACAAAATTGTCTGGGTATGAACTGTCCTAGAACCATTAATGGTTGGGTGACTAACCATACCTAACAATTTGGAATGTAGAGGAATTATAATGGCAGACAAGCATATACATTTAAAAACAAAAATCTTATGGATTCGGGATAAAAAGAATCTTAATGAACAAAAAGCTTTTTCAAATAAATGTTCTGACCTTTGTGCTTTCCTTTCCCAGGAGGAGGTATAGGTGTCTGTTTTTCTTCTTTTTCTACAAAATAAAACAGCTTACTTATAGCCTATTCTGAGTATACAAACACTAGTTTTCATATGGTGATACAGTGTAATTTATTCAAATTGTGTGCAAAGCAAACAATTCAAAGTTTTCCAAATTCTACAAATTTATTAAGTACAACTTGACAATATAAACGTAAAAATGTCACAATCCCTCAGCTCCTGAGAAATGGATCTAGTCATTTGTAAAATAACAGTTGCACCTTATTGTGAAATAAAGTATGCAATAGTCTAGCAAATCAAAAGTTAGGTGAGATTTTTCTGTAGTTCTGTTACATGATTTTTTAAAATCAAAACAGCAGCACAAATTTCTTTGCTAAAGATAAAACTAAGCCATATATTCTATCCCAATCATATCATGCAAACAATAAAATAGCTATTAACTGAATACGCTACTGTTGCCAATGTACATGAAACTGACATGACTGCAAAATTTATCTGACAAATGGACAGACAGTTCGTTTAGACACCTTGACCACATCTCTGAAGAAAATCTGTATGATATACAGATGGTAAGAATAACACTGGACACAGTTAACGAAGGTTAAATGACAGTTTTGTCTCTTGCTTTTATACTTCAGTGCTTTAGATATGGAGATGTAATATAGGTCTTGGTAAAAAAAATTAGCATTGTAGTATGAAGAAAACAAATAAAGTCTGCAAAGCCTAATCAATCAGCATAATGAAAGATTGTTCAAGCAATAATTATTACTAGGTACTTTAGAAAAGGGCCTTTGATCAAATGATTTCCTTATTCAAAAAACACTTTAGTAAAATCTGAAATCAAACTTATGGCTAAAAAAGACCTTTTTGCTTTGGTTTATCATTTGTGGGAGTAGAAGATCTCTCATCTTTGTCCTTTTCCTTTTCCTGTTTCTTCACTCCTTTAGCTGGTGGTCGTCGGCTCGCAGAACTTTCTTTACTGCAAATTAAAAAATTAAAATCAGTTCATTTCAGGCTCTTGTTATTTGCAACTTCCATTGAGTTTACTGTCAATATATGTTTAAGGATATCTGCTTTTGTAACATAAACACTTACTAGGTAGTTCAATTGATTGATTGTTATTTTCACGGCACACCAGCACCGTTAGGCTATTTAGCACCATACAAATGGTTATACGTATGACCATTTAAAAATGATAAAAGGTTTATATTGACCAGCGATATCAAAAGCAAATAGTTGAAAGTAAAATGATGGTTAAGGGTAATATATAAAGCTTCCCGATCAACAGGGGAATGTAAATGGTATATGTTAATAGAGACAGATGAAAAGTTGTCGAAAATAAAAAATGGTAAAAACGCTCAAGGTGATGGCATACAAGTTACAGCTTAGAGTAAATGTTACTGTGTAGTTTGAACTGACTTGATAATTACATTATGTCATCAATATGACAACATAAATGTATCGTAGTGCTATCATAGTGCTATGAATTCTGGAAGAGATTGAATGTAAAATGATGTTGTGGCTTTTGTTTCCTATCAAATAATTAAAAAGACCAACACAATGTGAATTGCAATAATAGTCCTGAGAAAGAAAATTAGAAAATCAAAAAGATGTATACAAACTTTGGGAAATCTTCATCAATTTATTAAGTTTTAAATCAGCAACCCTGCTTTTAGGTATGGAAACCTGATATCAATAATTATGTCATATCTAAATATTCACCAAACAAAATGCACTTTTCATTACGCACATGATAATAGGAATCAATCGTCTTCAAAATGTGCAAGTATAATGTTAAATCCTCATTAACATATTTTATGTGGAATTTGAGACTGGGAAATTTTCCCAATTTTTTTTTCTTCTTCTGAATCTAACTGGGATTGAGCCTCTAACTTTTAGAAATGTAGATGGAATATTTAGTGGAATAAAAAATGCTTTGTCAAAAGTTGACATCAAATTTGAAAATCTGACACCTAACACTGAACTTCAGTCTGCAATAGGTGCCAATTCTGAAGGTGCCTCCATCAATTTAGGAAACAAATTCGGTGTCACAACCAAGTTAAGATCCGTTATTCCTTCTGCAGTAGGGTTGCACTGTGTTCCTATGAACTAGAACTAACTATTCCTAATGCAAATAAGTCGGTGCCATCCATGAGTAATTCTGAAGCTACAATAAAGGAGGTGTTTGGCTTTTACCATTTCTCTCCAAAGTGATGAAGAATCAAGTATGTTCCTGAGTGGGAACTTGCACACTTTATTAAACAGGTACAATGGTTGTCTAGCTCTGAAAGCTGTTGAAAAAATTCTTCAAACTGCAAATGCTCATCTGCAGCATAACTTTACTACTGGAAACAGTAGATAATGCTAATCATACAAGAGACTTCCACAAAGTTCTGACTTCAGGCAAATTTCTTTCATGGTTCATTTCCTATCATACTTTGGGACATCGTATTTCTTGGGACACCATTAATTATTTTTTAAGGTAATTTTTTGTGCAATGCATGTTCTGGGACACAGGTTTTTGTAAAGTCGTAATCTGTGAGACACCATATAAATCATAAAAACTTACATGTCAGAAAATGCACTCAAACTTGAATCTTATTTTTAAAAATATGAAACTGCACACTTGAGATAAAACTTTAATCCTCTACAGCGTCACCTCATCAACCCAACCCTTCTCCTGCTCATGTACAATCCATCCTTTCAGTGCATGAATAACTTTTAGCTCACTAATGCCATGAAAAATTATCACTGGAGGAAAAACATCTCCTGCAAGGACTAATAATAGCTTTTTTTTATCTGCACCAGTTTTGCAAATTCTCACTTTTAACAACCTTTATAACCATAGTCTGTCCAGGAATGCGATCAAAACATATACTGGAGTTTGTCCATGCTAATGATCATCATGTCAGCAAAATCATCTTCGCTGGGAGATGCTGGGTCATCAGTGTTTGTCCACGCAGCAATATATATATATATACACATATACTTTACGTACTGCATACTCCCAAAACATGTCTCCTTTATGGAGAAAACCAGTCTATGTCCAGGATTGTGTCTTTCTCTTTCTGTGTGAAATTTACATGGACTACAGTTCCATTCACTCCTGGCAGTGTATAGTTTTCTCCTTAAAGGAGACATGTTTAGGGAGTCCTGCTATAGCAAAATTGCTAGAGTATTTGTTCACCAGTTCACCCTATGACAGTGCATGTGAGTGAGAATTTTCAACTGCTAACTATTAAAACCGATCTGAAAAAAATCTGAGGCAGGACAACTTCTGTCACCAACTACTGATCACACGAGAAGGCCGCAATATCAGAGACTTCAATGCCAATATCGCAATAACAAAATGGTTGATTTCTTCACAGATAGCAAGACTTTTGACTGATTTATGCAATGGCCCATGCAGAATGAGATGAATAACTGGTAGAATCTGGGAATTGATTCAGAATGGCCAGACTTTGAGAACACAGTATATGATATGTAAATGTGTTTCAATTTGTATCATGCTAAACATTTTGACTATGTTTCAGTTTGAGTCATGTGACTCTGAAAACAAAGACCATTTCAGACTCCTGACTCCTTTTATTCAAATAAGAAAAGAAAGGAGACTGCATTGTTTAAAATAATTACTGTATTTATTTATTGAAGCTCATACATGTAACTATGCTTTTTTATTGAATATGATGTTCCTCCGAACAGCTCAGCATTGCTGGACCTGCCACCCATCAACACTATTTTTAAGCCCTGGGATCACGAAAACCCAGCCATCACTACTCCAATAAATATTGCTGCCAGTCACCATCATAACAGATATCACAAACTGACATTTCCATTAGTGGTTAAGTGATCTTTACTGTGTTCATTCACTTTGTGCCGACACTTGACAAGGGCACAATAAATGCATGTGACACAAATGAACATGTATTGAACCACTAATCAAGTAAATTACAATGATTGCCAAAACTATCTTCATGCCCATGAATGTAGCCTGGTGTACTCCACCCAAGCACTGTTTTCATTACAGAGGATAACAAACAGTAGGGTAATGTGTTTTACTAATTATATCGTTCTTGATAAACAATCACATATGGAAGTATTTCCAAGTTGCATAGACACCACCAAAATGGCAAAATTTATATAGCCATGAGAGAGTGCAACTGCAAAGATGATCATAATAAAAGACTATGAAAGTAAAAGAAATGTGGAAAAATGAACACAAATACCTGAAGTATGATGTGTACTCTCTGCACAGAGTATTCCGAGAAGTATGAAAGTGCATGCAGTCTTCATTTGCAAGTCTTATGGTGAATGCAGTAGTTACTGTTTTGTGTTGACGTTAATAAATAATAAATGTTGAATTAGAACTAGTTTCTGTCCAATTTTATCAAGATCAGAGAAATTTAGGAGAAATCAGTACAAATTTTATTTTGGCAATCCTGTTGGTTAGTGGGAGAATCTTTTTTTAGAAACTTCAAACCTCTCCTAATCATATAGTATACTTCTGACTAATGAGTCATCCTTCACCTAATTTTGTTTGTGTTAAATAGTATATTGTATCAAAAGTGATGTATTCTAATTTTACTTACAATGCTTTTTGTAGTTCTTTCTGCTTCTGGTATCCCTGTTCATTGGCTTTCAGAACCCTGCTCTCTGGCACCCACTCATCCCAGCTGTAAATAGGATAAAAAATTACAGTATATCATAAATTTAAATGTGTAATACCCAGGCAACGGTACTAAATCATCCAATCTGTAAATGACATAATGAATTATAGTGTATTTTGAAGTTATATGTAGCACCCAGGCAACAGTACTAAATCATCCAATCTGTAAATGACATAATGAATTATAGTGTATTATGAAGTTATATGTAGCACCCAGGCAACAGTACTAAATCATCCAATCTGTAAATGACATAATGAATTATAGTGTATTATGAAGTTATATGTAGCACCCAGGCAACAGTACTAAATCATCCAATCTGTAAATGACATAATGAATTATAGTGTATTATGAAGTTATATGTAGCACCCAGGCAACAGTACTAAATCATCCAATCTGTAAATGACATAATGAATTATAGTGTATTTTGAAGTTATATGTAGCACCCAGGCAACAGTACTAAATCATCCAATCTGTAAATGACATAATGAATTATAGTGTATTATGAAGTTATATGTAGCACCCAGGCAACAGTACTAAATCATCCAATCTGTAAATGACATAATGAATTATAGTGTATTATGAAGTTATATGTAGCACCCAGGCAACAGTACTAAATCATCCAATCTGTAAATGACATAATGAATTATAGTGTATTATGAAGTTATATGTAGCACCCAGGCAACAGTACTAAATCATCCAATCTGTAAATGACATAATGAATTATAGTGTATTATGAAGTTATATGTAGCACCCAGGCAACAGTACTAAATCATCCAATCTGTAAATGACATAATGAATTATAGTGTATTATGAAGTTATATGTAGCACCCAGGCAACAGTACTAAATCATCCAATCTGTAAATGACATAATGAATTATAGTGTATTATGAAGTTATATGTAGCACCCAGGCAACAGTACTAAATCATCCAATCTGTAAATGACATAATGAATTATAGTGTATTTTGAAGTTATATGTAGCACCCAGGCAACAGTACTAAATCATCCAATCTGTAAATGACATAATGAATTATAGTGTATTATGAAGTTATATGTAGCACCCAGGCAACAGTACTAAATCATCCAATCTGTAAATGACATAATGAATTATAGTGTATTATGAAGTTATATGTAGCACCCAGGCAACAGTACTAAATCATCCAATCTGTAAATGACATAATGAATTATAGTGTATTATGAAGTTATATGTAGCACCCAGGCAACAGTACTAAATCATCCAATCTGTAAATGACATAATGAATTATAGTGTATTATGAAGTTATATGTAGCACCCAGGCAACAGTACTAAATCATCCAATCTGTAAATGACATAATGAATTATAGTGTATTTTGAAGTTATATGTAGCACCCAGGCAACAGTACTAAATCATCCAATCTGTAAATGACATAATGAATTATAGTGTATTATGAAGTTATATGTAGCACCCAGGCAACAGTACAATAGTTTCCCCTTGTTATAACAGATCGTGTGGTTATGAAGTTTTATATAAAATTATTCCTATATTTGCACTCATTATTGACAGAATAATGAAAATATAAGATAGCATTTTAAACCACATACAAATCAAATATAACTACAAAAAAACATATATTTTCCTCAACATATGTAAATATCAACTCCTGTACATGTGAAAATTTTGCAAAGAAATTTACAACAAAGAATTAATGTCCCACCCACACCTACATGTACTTTCATCCCAGTTCCCCACTAACATCACCAGTATCAATATCAAGCCATCCAACAATATCATCGCAAGGGACATATTGGTCTCAACATTCTAGACAAAGTGACATCTCCCACTTGTCTAAATATGGCAAAGTGGTGCACAAATAATAGTAATAATAATAATGAGGACTTTGTATAGTGCCTAATCTTTAGAAGCTCTAAGCACTTTACAACATTACACAACACCTATAATATAAAAAATATATATAATGATATGAGTAGAAAAAAATAAACACCAATAAATTAAAAAACATAATAAAACATACTGAAAATATTTAAGGTAGGAAACATTATTAGGTCTTTAACCACGTTGCTGGGCCCTGGTATGCAAAAGAACATTGTCCATATGACTTCATTTTTATAGTGGGAATAATGAGTATACGATTGTCAGAAGAGGAGCGTAAGTATCTTGCTGGTGTGTACACATGAGTGAGGTTGGATAAGTATGTTGGACTGGAGTCCGTCAGTGAAACATAGCACAGAGAACAAATTTTGTGTTTGATTCTGGATCAAATGGGTAGCCAGTGTAGGGTACAGAGCTGTGGTTAGGTGTGCTCTGATCGTAGTACTCTAAGTATGATTCGAGCAGCTGTGTTTTGAACTTTTTTAAGTTTCTGGAGTAGAAATTGAGATGAACCAGACAGAATTGAGTTGCAATAGTCCAGTCTTGAAAGTACTAATGAACACACAAGTGTTTTAATGGCATCAACTGAAAGATATTTGCGAATGGAACTGATGCGCCTCAGCTCAAGATATGCAGCCTTGCATATGTTCATGCCATGTTGGTGCAATGTGAGAGTACTGTCCAGAGTAACACCTAGGTTTCGTACTGACTGTGTGGAGCACCACAACATAGATCAACTGGGCTGGAGTGTATTCCATTTGAGACACAATTTGTGTCCTGTTGACCAAGTAGGACTTGAACCACAGTAAGGCTGTATCATAAATGCCAAATACTTGCTGGAGATGATGAAGTGATATATCATGGTCTTTTGTGTCAAATGCTGCAGACAAATCAAGGAGGGTGAGGACTGTAATCTTTCCGCTATCCAAAGCAAAGAGAATGTCATTAACTACTTTTAGAAGAGTAGTTTCAGTACTGTGGCAAGGGCGATATGTAGATTGTACATTGCTAAAAAGACTTTGAATTCAGATGAGATACAAGATGGGACAGAACCTATTCTAAGATTTTTTTTTATGAATGGGAGATTAGAAACTGGGCGGTAGTTTTTATATCATTATGGTAGAGTGTTGGTTTCTTCAGCAGAGGCTTTACAATGGCAGTTTTTAAAAATGATGGGAATTCCCCGGATGAGAGAGAGGTATCAAATTCATCAACGACTGGTTTTATTCGATTTGACCAGATTAAACAGTATTAAAATGTACAAAATGTATGTACTCTTCAAACTTTGTAAAACACAAAAATCTTTCTATACTGATTCTGAAAACTGCCATATTATTTCATCAATGACTTAAGATGGTAACCTGAAAATATCTTGTTGTGCTTGAAAAAAAACTGGGTAACACTCTTCACATATGATTGATCTCAAGACTCCTTCCAGGTGAAATATTGGATTTTATTCTCTCCATAGTTTTTAGCTCAAAACTTCTTCAATGACACAGGTTTAGGGGCAGAAAATGTGAGATTTCACTCATTTCTATAGCTTCAATTGGTATGATTGATGCATTATATCAAAATTTCAAAGATGGAAGCAGCAATTTCACCCAAACTGCCCCCAATGCTTTAATTAGTATGTACTCATCTGTGTGGTTTCAAAATTCATACATTCAAAAAAGTCTAAAAAGTTTTGCTAAAGTACACAGTTAAACCTAAACATTTGTATCACCTTTAATATTGTTTTTTCAGGTGTACATATAATTATACTAGGTATAAATATTAACTATAATTATCTTCAGTGCCACTAACTTTCACATACGTTTAACATTAAAAGTTTTGTAAACAGCAGTCTCTTAATGGGACTGATGCTCAAATGGACAACAAGAATTTTCAATAATTCAATATGAGGCCATTTCTATTTCTATTTTAACTGCCGAGTGCTGAAGCCAACTCATATTTCTAAGTTGTTGTTGTTGTTGTTGTGGGGTTTAACGCCATTTTTCAGCACACGATAGGTATACATGGCGGCCAGTATTAATGGTGGAGGAAGAACCGAGGAAAACCTCGGAAAGAATCACCAACCCACGCGAAGCTACTGGCAAGCTTTCTCACATACCCACATTGGCTGAATCTGAGACTCAAACCTGCGCAGACAGAGATGAGATGGCAGTGATCCATAACGGAGAGCGCTTTAGACCACTCAGCCACTTGGGGCCCCCATATTTCTAAGTAAAAACAATGTTTTCAAATTAACCTTTTTATTCAGGAAGAGTACTAAGATTTTCAAGATGACTATAGCGGATGTAATTTTTATTTGGGACCAACCAGACATCATAAGAAATATTTTAATGAAATCCCCATGTTTGTATGACCATCCATCCTGGGGGAGTGGTAATTAATAGATTTTTCAAGAAAAGCAGCACCATTTTCATTTAAGACAAGCTGTACCTTGGAATGTGTGTAATGTTACATGGCAATCCTCAAAGTAGTTTACGAGTGGTAGCATTGTTTCAGTCAGGTTTAACAAAACCTAGGCTAAATGCTGTTCTTTATTTAATAAAATTGGTTAAAAGTATAATCCTAACGGGACAACAGAATAATGAAATAGCTCAAACATAGTATATTTTACATGTTATTTGCATGAAAACCCAATCAAAAGCCACCTGTAATGTACCATTTTCAACGATGATGTGTCTAAATGTATCGTAACAGTGTGGAAGAAGTCAGTCTACAATTTTTGCCCATCCAACATCAGTTATCAATCTTAGTGAAGTTCAGCTTTTAAGTGATTTCCTGAGTTCCTCTGTCTTCCACCACTGTGAAGACAAATTCTTTGTTAGAACATTCACTTTCCGCCTGAGTTTCATCCCGGTCTTTTGTAGGTTTAACATCATGTACAAAGTAATTGTGATCACTCTGAGCATGAGACAGGGGTAAAGACAGGGGTAATTGTGATCACCGAGCATGAGACAGGGGTAATAGTGATCACTTTGAGCATGAGACAGGGGTAATTGTGATCACTTTGAGCATGAGACAGGGGCAAAGACAGGGGTAACTGTGATCACCGAGCATGAGACAGGGGTAATAGTGATCACTTTGAGCAAGAGACAGGGGTAAAGATGGGTAATTGTGATCACTTTGAGCATGAGACAGGGGTAATTGTGATCACTTTGAGCATGAGACAGAGGTAAAGACACAGGTAACTGATCACTTTGAGCATGAGAGGGGTAAAGACGGGTAATTGTGATCACTTTGAGCATGAGACAGGGATAATTGTGATCACTTTGAGCGTGAGACAGGGGTAAAGACAGGGGTAACTGTGATCACTTTGAGCATGAGACAGGGATAAAGAAATATCTACCTCCTAATGAAACTCCAAGAGGTTACAATTGATAAATGGCACTACATGTCAAGTGATTGGAAGTATGTACATCTGAGATGCAGGTGTTGCAGCACTTGCCTTCTACTTCCAAAACAGAAAATACAAGTCCAGTTTTTGTTGTAAGAAATTGGGTTAGTTGTGCATGAGGTTGGTAAATAAAGACAAATACATTTCTCCTGCTTTCTGACACCCTGCAAATACAATAAAAATACATTTACTACAACTATACATAACAATACCGTCATCAGCGCATTATTGTTTTGCATGTATGCATTGATTCTGCTTAGAGTACATTCAATATGAATGCCTTACAATCTCTTATATTATTAATTTTCCATATAAAGAGATAGTTAATCAAATAAACCTAAACACAAAGCAATCAACGTTTATATCAACATATATTAGCTCCATTGGAATATAAAGGAACAGGCAATTACATACATTTCAGAGAGAAATATACTGAGTACATACAAAACACTGATACACTAACTACATTATATGAAATCTAAGTACCTTATCATATGGGTCAAAAGTCAGGTCACATTTATCCTAGAAGCAAAAAATCTTCAGGCACTCTTCTTACCGCAATTCAATGACCAACACACTGCAGAAGCTCTAATGGAATGACTACCACTAATATGCTGTTCATGCTATGCTGTTTATACAGGCACATAGCAAAATAACCGATCTGAAAGTTACTTACCACGTCATAAAATAGAACAACTCAGGATGAACAGGTAATCCTGGTTTAAGGTTACCTAATTGGCTAAATTTGTGTAAAATGAGAAATCACAATAACTGCAACTAATGGCTTTTTTTCATTCACCAATGAACATTAATCAAGGATGGTCCTGGCTCTTAAAAAGTTGTTGGCAAAAAAATCACCAACCTCAATATTTTGTCACCAATTTTCAAAAAATGTCGCCAGAACAAGTAGTGAATATTTTTTTCAAGTCTATGAATGTAATAGGCAATGAAAATGTAAAAAGATGGAATAGTTCTTACTTTATTAAGAAGCAATACAGAATATTACAAAATAAATCATTACATGACTGTTTTGCCCTACTTCCATGGTCTTTGCATCCCGCATCAACATTAGTACATAGGTATGACTTCTGCTACCTGAAATAAACGCATTATCAAATGTAAAATATATACTTTTCTGACATCTATAGTCTCTCTTTTTTTAATAGAAACATCAGGTATTAAGCAAATCTGTATTATGTATATTATTTTCCAAATAATAGTTTTGTAAAGAACTTTAGTTAATGACATTTTAATACTAAAACCCCATGAGCCTACTTTGCAATGTAAGATAAGTGACGTATAATGCGACCATCGATTTTATGCATTCAGGAATTAAATGCCCCCCCCCCCCCCCCCAGCTAGCTTTAAAGTACATCTCCATCAATCAGGAGTTCAGAATTATTTTTTGCAGCACTTGTTTTGCTTTGCTTGTAGTGAATTGCTTCTGAAATCCCAAGAATAATCACCGAATGCTGTAGACTTTTTCTCAACAAACAAACTAGGATAACCATTCCCACCAATGAAACTAACATGAGTCAACACCTAGCATTAATGTACCGAATATATAAGCATTAATTACCATTATTAAACTAAAAGCAATGAAGAAACATATCACAGAGCATATGTGCCCCAAAAAACTCATTCACAATAAATATGTTATTTAGTAAACAGTGTGTTATAAGCATATACGAGTTAATAATAGGGAAATAAAGTGGGATATAAAATGTGGGATAATAGGGAAATAAAGTGGGATATAAAATGTGGGAAATTGTTATCACGTATAGTAGCTTGAGACCACATTTGAACTGTTAACATAAATTCACACCCATTTTAAGCATTGTTAGTTATAACAAAAAATGGCATTGTTTATTTGTCAATCAATTGCTAGTACTTTCATGTACTGTAGAACAGGCAGTTTCTTTGAGGTATGTTGAAGAGGCTTGAGTCTAATGTTTAGCTACTGTGCAGTTTGGGCACAGCTGACCAGAATATGAAATGGGGGTATGTTGGGGTGGGATAAAGCACTCCACAGGGTGAAACGGCGTGTCTTTTGAGAATTTCACGTGTATTGGACCCCAACAATTGGCGAATATTTAGTGAAAACATGCTTTAATATGCCTCAAATAACTTCCCAATAGTAGGTCCCAATCTGTATGTTTTCGGATTCAATCTCCTAACCTGCTTTTTGAAAAGATTTATTTTTTGCATGACACATAGAATAACTGATCGGTATTACCTAAATTTATTCAATGAGTATTTGAATTCTTTGAAAATTTTTCTGTACATTTGAAACTTCAACACAGAAGGGGCATTTTTCATTAAAACGTATTCGGATTTTTTTGGAACTATTGGAATTGAAAGGACTTTTAGGAAATAGGAATTGATTCACCATGTTGTAAGTTAATATAATTCCTTCACTCCAGTATTTTGAGAAATAAATTATTTTCAATTAAGAAAAACTTGTTTGTTTTGCTATTTCTAATTGTGTAGTTTAAGTCCCTGGAGTCATAACACGGGATTGATTGCAAAACTAATAGATCAATTAGCAAAATTAACATATATTACTTACCCCCCATGGATTCATGTTTGGTGACATGCTCCTTCAAAATATCACAACCAGTTGTAAATGAATTCACGACTTGTGCCTTGATGCATATCATTTGGTTTAACTTTTTATCATATCTCAGCCACGGCTGCCCAAGTTTAGAGCTGTCAAGACATTTTTGGGAACTTTTGTCCTGTTCATCACGATGTGGTTGGTGTTGCACTGGAAGCATTACTACATCACTATAAGAAGATGATGCTGGACTGTCAGGTTCAGTGACAGTGTTGTCTGATGAATTTGCACTAAATCCAAATGCTGTTAATTTTGTTAACTTACTCTTTATATGACAGACACCCAACGTCTAACTTACATTTACCCATGATAAAGTTGCACTGTTGACAGTATATAATTCTGATTGAGATTTCTTTCCATTTGCTTTGTATTTATACACAGCAATCGGTACTACAAAGGTAATCAGTTTTCTCTGAAGTTTCAGCAAACCTATTTTATTGGTATTTTTTTAAATAAAAAAAACAGAAGGATTAGCCATTGTTCAATTAATTGTAGCTGTTTCTGTTCACGTCTTCAGAGGTCGGTCAATTGTAGTTATAGTCTGGTAGAATGTCTGAGTGTATCCCAGCATACAGTACTCAGGCCAGCTGTCAACATAAGCGGATTATGATGTAACAATGCACTGTAAAGATGGGTTTGTCAATATGAACAAAAGATTTGTTTATGTAACAGATTCCAGTGCACTGTGTATCACCAGTAGCTTCTCGTGGGCCAGTGGTTCTTTCCAGGGATTTCCTGGGTTTTTTTGCCACCATTAATACTGGCCGCTATGTATGGCCTATCGTGTGCTGAAATATGGCATTAAACCCTACAACAACAACAAAGCATTGTGTATCCAAGTTTGTGGCTTTCTTTCGTGGTCCATTTGAATGTCTCCACTCCAAAACCATAACTGTCTGTACAAATTAAACAGCCAAAAAGGTTGTCACAAAAAATTCGCCAAAGGGTATATCTTGTCGCCAATAAGAAAAAAAAATTGCAATTTGCGACATTGGCAAAGCCCAGGACAATTCCTGATTAATTATATAAAATAATACAATACCCATTTCTGCCTAATTAAAACATGAATATATAAAATTCAAAAATATATAATATATAAAAATATATAATCCTGCTACACTGGGACAATAACTGTATCTATTAGTTAATAATGTTAATAAAAAGGAGTGGAAGTTACAAATACATTACCTGAATTTGTTGCACATTGTTTCATGTAGTCTACTATGGTCACACACAGATCTTATTTTTAACAACTCAACCAAAAACACAAATTTTAAGTATTTTGTCTTTCTCCTATACACAACTTCACGTCTACATGTATATAGACAAAGGGAAACAACTCATATGGTTTACTCCCCTTTCTACTTACTAGGTGGCTACCAGTATTTCCAGTTTACACCCACTTTTAAACTTTAACAAAATTCTATAGGATGCTCACATTGAATGGAAGGGTGGGATAGATTATTTGTAATGTGATCATGCAAGTACTAGTGAAGAAACATAATTTACTAAAAAAATTGCTTTCTCTGGCAAATTCATTACCTGACCACATTACATCAGGAGAACTTGTAAGGAGGAGTAGGAAATATTGAGCATTCTACCTCTACCTGTGTTACTCAGGAACATGCTTGCTCTACTAAATATATGAACTACCAATGTCAGTTTGGCACAAGAGACAATTTGTTTATATATGTGCATGGGAGATCTCTATGGTATTCTGCACTTGATTATTGCCATTTCTGGGTCAAGGTTGTGCTCTCATGAATGGCGAGTGGTAACCACTAACTCAATGAGATAAAGCACCGTAAAAAGGCCATTTGATGCTAGAAGCTAGAGGTGGCAGAATGGGTATGCCAGCTTGCTGCCTCTGCTATGTCCTGAAATAAGAATTACATTAAAGGTCAGGCTCATGGAAGCTGCTTATATATCAGTAGGTGAAATATTCATTAGTTGCCTGATCCTTTGAAAGTTCTGAGTACACTGATTTAATAACTCCCTTTAGTCAAGGGGTCAGTGCTTGTGGAATTATGTCATGCATTCCTGCCTTAAGTGGTAGGAAAAGTCTTTCACATCTCAGTTAACAGCTGAGGGTACTTACTGGGTCCTGCAGATTGCTTCCTGCAACAAACTGATCAAGAAGGGAACAAATAGTTCTTACTGGCTGGCTAGTAATAGCAAGTTTTTCTTTGGAAGAAGTGTTTGTAGCACACTTACTCTGCATGTTAAGTTGCAAGTCATGTCAGTGGGGAGGGATAACAGTGGCTCAAACTTAGATGAGTTAATAGATGGGATATAGTGTGAGTGAGCATGATATGTCAAACCTATTGTGGCCAAAACAGTCCCTTCCATGAATTCTGAACTTTCTATGATCAAGGAACAGTATATCTTGATTGTGATAGGGCTACATTCTTGCCATTAGGGGGCGCTCACCAGTTATTATGTACTTTTGAGAGAGTGATGTATGTAAGGTGAAGTTGTTTGTATTTGAAAC
This sequence comes from Sinohyriopsis cumingii, assembly GCA_028554795.2. Taxonomy (NCBI): domain Eukaryota; kingdom Metazoa; phylum Mollusca; class Bivalvia; order Unionida; family Unionidae; genus Sinohyriopsis; species Sinohyriopsis cumingii. The sequence continues at coordinate 7,708,151 of CM068827.1, read as the reverse complement.
ATGCACATTGGAAAGAATGTTGGCATACCTCTATGCTACTTTGCTATAAGGTGGCTGACATTTCTTTGGATACTGTACTCATGGAAATTGTACATGATCAAAGCACAATGCTAAATAAAATGACTGCTCCCTTGTACTAAAAAAAATCAGCCTGAATTAGTCTAAAGTACAGTATCTTTAGCACCTATTAAAATAGGGAAAATGAAGTTTGTCCAACTAGACAATACCAGCTTCTGAAAGTGCAATGGATAAACTATCAAATATATAAAATGTACAAAAAGTTATCAGCTCTCTTTTTTTACAATTACCTTCAAGGTACAAGAAGTGACAATGACCAAGTGGAGATAGCAGTTTTTTGAAAGGTGCACACCTGGAGTAAGGCCATGCAATACACTCTATAACCCATATTATATCCATCAATAGTACACCAAAATAATGGGAATTAAAGGTTCTTTGAATAATACCTAAGAGATACAAGATCTTTTTTTTAAATAGCCAGTATAACCAGTGAGGAAAGCCAGGAAAATTCTTTTTCTTTAAAATTCTAGCCTTATGCAAAATAAGAAACTCTAGAGCAACACCTATGAGAAAGAAATTCGCCATTGGAGAATGGGTGCTGAGAGTGGTGTGATATCATAGATGTGACGCAAGTCATCGATGACACATGATTTCCTCAAAATGGAAGATCTTCAGCTTTTACCTCCATGTATGACATGATTGAAACTCCAAATTCCTATTTATTCAGGACATGAAAGGAGCTAGAAGTGGACATGGAAAAAAAATACTAACCCAAAGTTTTTCTAGTGTGTCATCCAGGAATGCCCACCTTCTCTTTGGAGGATGTCCTGAACTGGGTTATGGCTTGGTGTAACATCATTTTGAAGGTAGAACTTCAATATCTTGGTTAATACCAGCTCTGACAGATGAAAGATATGACCGGAAGGAAGACACCAAGTTGATATGTGTTAATGGTTTGATACCTGGATGGACCAAAAGGGACATGGTCTGACATCTATACATTGATTATTCACCATGTGATTGAAGTAATGAACCAAAATCAAAACTTATCTAAGTTTTTCTGTATCCGCAGGAGTGCCACATTGCTTTGGTGGATGTCCTGAACTCAGTGAAGCCCAAAGGCATAGACAAGACCTATATAAAAGTATGCATTGGACTGATCATGTACTCATCGCATCTCTATCACAGGTCTCAAGTACCACTGGACTTCAAAACCAGAATTGTTGAACAATTTTGTACCATTCACACTGCCATTTCACAAGCAGAAAAACTAAACTGTCTTCTTGAGATCACTTGGGAGCTTCCTTCATAAAGGCTGGGCAATGAAGTGAAAGGGTTAAAATAACAACATCTGGAGACCCTCTGACACTGTTTGGACTTCCCATTGTTTAGTAAGAGTGGTTGGTCCAAAAGAAAGAAAGTAATATGGCACCTCAGCAGGGTCACAGAAGGTATGGGTGACAGTGTATCACTTACAATTAATGGATGGCAGGGGGAAGGAGAAACAGTGTTTCTCTCTCTCCTCTCTGTCTGCCTGTGAACATTTTTTTTGGTCAGAAATCATCCCATCTCATGCCCAGTAATTTCTGCAATCCTTAACTACTGTGGCAAGATTCTGAATGACAAAATGATGTCATCATCATCTACAGCTACAAAGTATTGACCTTGTAGGTAAAATGGATTGAGGGTGGAAGATGGCATTCCACCTGCAACAATATCCCATATATTTCCTCTATCGCTGCGATAAATTCTATTCATTCCACTGCTGGATCAGCATGTTATTGCATTTTGTTTCATCACCATCATCAAAGGGAAATGATGAAGTATCACTGGCATGCATCATTGTTTCAGCCAATTCTTTTTTAAATGCTGCTGGGTAATTGTATTATGAATTGTCAATCCAGCATCATGGCCAGATTGGCTTGGTCAGCCTGCTTCGTCAGTAATGTTGTTCGCTATGAATTCCATAGGAATGGGTAAACTGCATTATCAAAACAGCTAAGAAGTGTAATAGTTCATTAACACAGCTGGCGAAACTGAATGTTACCCAGACCTGCCAACTCTGACAAGTCCGTCTCAGTAAGGCAGTTGATTTTTTTCCATAAGATTGACCAGTTTTCAGTAAGGTGTAACAAAATATCAATAACTGTTATTGTAAACCTGGAAAATGTAATTAAAAGTTTGACACATCGACAATAAACATTATGTTCAACTGAAAAGTTTGTAAAGTACAAGTAGACTTTATTTACCACTAGTACAGTTGCACAAATTGTTCCAATCCCAATGCAACAAAATAGCTTGTTGCTATCTCTCAACTTGACCCAGTTCTTGGAAATTCTTTTCCATTTCACATGACGATGGCAATCATATCTCCCACCACGAGTCATACTCAAATTGGCATGTGATGTCCAATAAATGTAATTGTGCCCATTCCAGCTTTTATTAATAAGAATAGGTTTACTCCTGTTTATTCTTCTGTGTTGATTATTAACACTTTTCAAGAAACTTATTTTCCCACTGGTCTTAAACATGCATTGCTTTCCGGACGCCATTAAAATAAATCCTATAATCAAGAGTTTGACCATGCAGATCCTTTGCATGAACAAATATGTGCAGTTTAAAGCATTTGGGGTACTGCTGTAAAGTCAGTCTGGTTCCCTGACTAATTTCACTAATTCTAAGATGAAACCAGGATCCAAACAAAACACGGATGAATCAATTATCCGGATTTTTTGGCAACGATCATTTTTCCATAGTTTTTACTAGCATGCCGTAAGTCCGTATTTTAAGGGCAATTTTTGTAAGACTCACAGCAAAATCGTAAGAGTTGGCAGGTCTTACTGATCAAAATCAAATATGATGATAATGAATGGTACAGTAATTGCAAAAATACATAAATAAATTCATAAAAATTTATAAAAATGTTTTATGACCATACAAGACACAATCTTGACTTGATGTACCATTAAAAAAGAAATGTAAATGATTAATTTCAGTATTAAATTAGCAGAATTTAACCAGATTGTCTGGAAGATATCTTACCAACTCAGCAAAAGTAAAAACCGGTTTTAAATCGGATATAGCAGTAGCCACCTTGCAGGTACAAACGAAAAATGAATATATATTGCTGAAATGAATAAATCCACTTCACAAGCACATGTGATTATCAGCCATTCCTGTATCTCTCAAGTCCCTCTAGATATTATTTTGACGTTTGAGTCTACATTTTTACCTACCTGTGCACAACTATGGAAGTAAAGACAGCAGTGTTTTCACTGAAGATTTCATCTTTTCTTTTATAGTTTTTATCAATGATCATCTATCGTGTGCTCTTCATTAGTGCCCAAGCTTATCAAAATCAATAAGACATTTTTGTCAGCGAATGACATCGTCTCATGGGTTTTCTTGTTTTAGTCAATGAACACATTCTATTCAGTTAGATTAGGATGCATTCAACTGAATCTAAAATCAACAGCAACAATCTTTACTCTTGTTTTTCATGGGTCTTTGCTTTTGCATTTTAAGATGAAAATGAAGGCTCATTGGCACAATGGTGCATCCTAAAATGAACCTTAAATATATTGTCAACTTTAAGGTTTTGCAAAACATTCAGTGTAGAAAATCAATCAGGAAAGATGATGAATTTTGTTTTATATTCACAAATTTTACAATACCAAAAAAAAGGGTCAAATTGATAACTAATTACCAGTTAATGAAAAAACAAAACAATGGCAAGTCTTCAAGGCTAAAGTTATACTCATGACAGATCATATGTAAGTTACACACATGATAAATCATCTTTAGATTACATTCATAATAGATCATCATTTTTCAAAACTCCAAACTAGAAAAACAATCTTACTTCTTGTTCCACCCATTGTAGTGGATCATGTAGCGAATCTGTTTGTCCTTTATTTCATGCTTGACACACTGGAAACAAAGAAATGTTTTTCTTGAAAAGTCAAGTTGCAATTAATATTTGTACAAACTGGAAAAGAAGGACATGAATTTCAACAAATGTAGGGCTGTGTATTGGAACTTCCGAAGCTCACACCTGATATGAGACATATCATAAGGTGAAAACTTCCATTACACAATATATATAGATAATACACATTTAATGATACTGAAGCATGTTTACCTGTAAATTAGCCATATTAAAACAAAATATTCCATGTATGGAGAACATGGGAATGCACTAACTGCACCATAAGTTGTGCAGACAGATGCAAAACAAAAAACATATTGCTTGACATAAGTAATTCCATCAACTTTCTTTGATGTATGACTGACTGATTCATAACCAGAAATGTTTAAATGATTTATTCTGTAATTTTTTTAAAATTACAAGTCAAACTATTTAATGGCATTGTAAAATTTCTTATTGAGCCAATACAGTTAAGAATGATTATCGTTTACCATATATTGATATCATGTAATATTCATCTATGCACAGGGTTCTCCATTTTGAAACTGATACATTTTTTGTAGTATCATCAATTTACGAGGGGGACCCATTTTTGTGGTTTTTGTTGTTTCCCCGAACCAGGAATTTAAATCCCCAACAAAAAATTAGCCACGTAAGATGATGACACCCACCATTTTCTTACAATGTTTCATTCCTAGAGATTAACACAGCTACTAGTATTTGATAAATCAAGGTCAATACTGTAATCTGGTAATTAAATATTAGCTTTTGCATGTGTTTGTTTTATTTTTTATTTTAACCTTTGAAAAAAGAATTATAAATTATTTTATACTGTTTCAATGCACTCGTTCAATAAGGTATCAGATAGCTGTAATTTTACACTCACTGCCTTAAATCGATATGAGAGGTAAGTAAGGATAGAGAGAAAATGAAGAAAAAGCCTAAACATTCAAAAAATAGTAACACTGAAAATGAAAGAAAAAATACAAAATAACAGTATATGAAAATTCAATTTAATACTTATTCAAATCAATCCTTCATTCGAGTACAACTGTTGGTGAAACATTTAAATCCTTCCGAAAGCACATTTCATTTTATCCCTTCATTTTTAATCCAATGAAACACTATGTATATACACTAATTACAGCAGAGTATTAAAGCTCACACTTCACAGATTTTTGGACAAAGCCACTGTATCAACATCGTGTCAATCAAGTCTCATGGTGCTCACACATGGTTTTCAGCTAAATAATCCCCAAACTGCTGAATTAAAACTAGTGCAGCTTTCTCAAAACCACTGACAATTAAATCTGATCTTTCACTCATTGTCAAGTGAGTGCAATTATCCATTCAGCGTGAATTGGCCAAAACCTTCAGCTGCATTTTTTTCTCAAATTTAGTATTCAGACTGACTTGTACAATGGTATGCCTCAATATATTTTTCAATGTTAATGTTATAAACCCTAGAAAGCACTGGTCATAGTATGAACCATACTACAGTATTTGCAAAACGTTACAAATATGTCTCCTAAATAACTGTATGAATGATCCGACTGGTATTTCCAATCACTGCATCTCTCACATTTGTTGCTGACATTGCAAATATCATGTTCATTTGTTTGCTTTTGGAAAGTTTCGTTTGCGACTCAGTAAACTCATCCACATCATTGACTTTATCATCTCTGCTTTCAAATGGATGAATAGCATGTTAGTTTACAAAGTAGTTCCTGATACACTTATACTAATTTCAGCACACGTGTCATGCAGTATGAATTCATCTAATATGGAAAAATACTACATGAATCTGACAAGGTACAGTTAATGGAAAAAAAAGAGCATGTAATAAATACTCACCTTTGCCTCATAAAGTAAAGGTCCATGGAAGCAAAGAACTCTTTCACCTAAATCATAAACACAAAGATAGATTTTATTATTAATATACATGTATCTACTTTAAGCACAAAATATACAGAATATGAAGCAAATAAGGTTGTGTGTGTGATTTGGATTTTTAATGTAGCTTTAACAATTTTTCAGTCTTATCGCTACGATGTCTGCAGTGTGGCAGTTCATAATGATACCTAGCACTGAGGAATCATGCTGCAGACAGGTAGCATCATGTCATGCCCTGTCACATTATCTTGATACCAGGCCAACCAGTCCTAACACTAACCTCTTAATGCTGTGCATCTAGTGAGGCTGCTGTTAGTACCATTTTTATAAAAGTCTTTGATATGGCTCAGATGGGGCTCAAATCCGCAACCCCCCCCACATCCGAAGCTGGATACTCTAACCACTAGACCACTGGAGTGGTCAATAAAATAAGGTAAGAACTGAGTTATTATATCACTCATACATCCACACACATATACGATCACACTTCTTTAAATAATGAAAATGTAAAACCACAATATACTATAAACACTGATAGGTTCAATGGTCTGTACTAGTGTATAAAAAGTAGTTCTTCAGAATGATATAACAGTAAAATAAACATAAGAGCAATGTTAACAGCATGTACCTACCAAGTATTTAAAATACATCTTTCTAGGCACTAGAAGGGTATGGATGAATCTGAAGATTACTGACAAGTAGCTCCCAATCACCTGGACCAAAGCTCATGGTATGTGGTCTTAAACTAAATTTAACATGCACATACCATTAGTTTCCTATTACACATACAATTACCATGACCTCAAAACTTTAGACCCCTGAACCAACACTGTCCATGTGTCTTGATTACCCTAAATGCACGCCACCCAAAAATTTGGTCAAGGAACTTACTTTAGAACAAAAGCTATTCTCAAAACCCATTTTTCTTTGAGCAACAATGATCTTGATCTATTTGATCAGAAAATAAACAGGATTCTGTCATATCATAACAGTAAGACATCTACCATATATACTCGCGTATAAGCCCAATACTTTAGGAAAAAATAAAGACCTGGAAGAAGGTAGGGTCGGCTTATACGCGGGCCAATGTCTAAACTTGAGAGTTTTTAAGTCTTTTTGTTGACTACTGTAAAATGCTGTAAATCTTAGGCCATGAACAAATAATTTTTTTTCTGTGTCCTACGACATATGCATGTAAAAAAAAACAATTGGTGACCCCACACTTATTAAACTGTTATCAAGTACTATTAATGATTTTGTTATTATTTTGCATGTGCATATTTTCTGATTTCCCCATCAAAAAATTAAATAAAGGTAAACACAGACTTTATAATTCGCAGGCCGGTTGAATTTACCCTGGAGACCAGGCTGAACTATAATGTACAGTGTAAATGCTGGGAATGGAGCCATAGCAAATGGAGCTACAGCATTCACTGTGATCATTCTTGGGATTGAAATTAATTGCCGACAATTTTATTGTTGTTTATTTTTTGTTCTGGTTTATTTTCTGATTTATGTATTGTTGTTGATGAAAAAAATCATAAATTTATGTGAAAAATGTTTAAACTTAACATCCTATTTAGTGAAGCGAATTCTTTCTAGTAATTATTTCATCACAACAATATTTACAGGTGATACAACATAACATGGCTTCCATGGAATACATACAATATATTTTTTTATGTTGAAATTTTCTTTTTTAGGAGACATGAAAATTGAAGACATAATGTAATAATCGAGAGTTCTCTGCCAAAATCGGTTGATATTATGACATCAGGAGATAAGCGTGGAGTGACCCAAAATTTGAGAGCCCCCACCCCACCCCCGTGAGAGTTAACAGGAATGATGTAAGGTCGCTTACATCAAAGCAAACTACAACTATGCTTTTATGGTACTGGCATAATTTTCAAAGGATTATTTATGAAACTTCATTATTGTATTTGGAGATACAGTGTGACCCTGCTATAGCGCGCTCCATTATAACGCGAATTCGGATATAACGCAGTTGTGGTGAGGCTCCCGAAATTTCATATACATGTATTTTTCTTGTGCACAAAAGAAAATTCTTAAAAAATACGAAAAAAACGTAAAAAGTTGCTTATCATTTTGGGGAAGAGATCTCAAATGAATAATACAAGACGATCGAGGCTTGGCTCCTGAAATTTTATATGCAATTTTTCTCATACATGAAAAAGTATTTTCTTCTTCTTAAAAGTAAGAAGAAGAAAAAAAAACGCATAAAAGGTTTATTCTGGGATCGCGTAGGTCTTCACCAGTGTCGCAAACTTGGATTGTTTATCCTTATTGGCTGCAAAACATACCATGTGGTTTTTTATTGGTTTGGAGTGCAGAAATTCAGAGGCCCCATAAAAGGAAGCCACAAACTCGATATAAAATGCACTGAAATTTATCTACTGTTACATAAACAAATTCTTTGTCCATTCTGACAAACCATCTAAACAGCGCTTTGTTATATCATAATCCGCTTATCTTGACATCTAGCATGAGTTCTGTATGTTGTGAAATATCCGCTTTTCTGGTGTTGACATTTTTGGTAACGGAGATCAGCCGGACGAGGCATTGTCTTGTAATCTATCTTTCACTGGATTTTCGGTCGCTCGCTAGTAATTAATATATTTACAAAGACTGACAATTGTATGTGGATAGTAAGTAAAATTCCTCTTCTTTTCACCCAGAATTAAATCCTTCAGAACACTCACGTTTTCTGTAATAATCCCTGTCAGAACACCTGCGTTTCTGTTGTCCGTTGACCCTTTGTTAATTTTCAGATGCATGCGTGGAAGGCAGCATCACGCTGCTACCACAAATGTAAAAAAAAAACACATCTTACTTATCGGTTTATTCAGTAGGCATGGAGGGACAGTAACTAGAATAGTCTAAACGACGGCCAAAACCTTTTCAATAATGTACCCAGATAAAATAGTTTGCTGAAATTTCAAAGGAAACAGATTAACTTTGAAGCACCGACTGTTATGAAAACATACTCAACAAATGGAAAAAATACCAGTCTCAATCATGCAATACAATTATTTGATGTTGCCGCCACAATAAGAAATGGGCATTCGTTTGGTTCTCCAAAGCTGTCCATAAGCGATGACTTCGATAGCGCATGCAC